>CM060492.1:520373-1141438 GCA_030544225.1 Skeletonema marinoi
GGGATGATCGAGTCGAACTCATCTATTCATGGCGGTGATGGCACGGCGGCTTTGCATCACAATCACCTGTTGTGTCCTTGCTCTCCTGTCTTCATCGTTACGATACCTCCTGCCTCTCTCACATAGCCGCTCTTCTTCCTTTCCTTTACACGTCATCCAATTCCTTCTCGCCCTTCTCAGCGTTGGAGGTGTCGCTGCCTCTCAAGATCTGCTACTCCGTGGTAGCAAGACATCTGATCGCCAACTCAAAAAGCCGGCTACTAAGTGCAAGAATTCCCTATTTACCGACAGCTGCGCTTTGGGGGGAGATGGTACCTGCCAGCAGTGCTGTGAATGTGAGTGTGATGGAACCACGGTCGAGAAAGCCAAACAAAAATGCTCTGAGGGCTGCGAAGGAGACGAGGTAGATTACGATGGAACCAGTTGCGCCTCCACTTGTGATGAAGTTTGTGCTCGGTAAGGTGGGATCAAGGTACAAGGTAGGGAGTGGTTGAAGGAAACATGCTGCAGTAGCGTATTGTAGATTTAAAAGTTGACGAAGGCAAATTTCCAAGACAGTGTAAAAAAATTAACTTGAACATGGCAATAAAGAAGTAAACAGGGAAAAATTAATGCAGGTAGACTTAAGACAGGCGCAAATGAAATGTGCAGGGACAGAATTCGATTTCGAGGCCTCAAGGTGAAAAAACGTTCGAAATCGATATTTTTGCGTTTGAAATTTCTAAAGGCCTCGACCTCGAATTCTGTCCCTGCACATTTCATTTGCGCCTGTCTTACTTGATCTTGATGTATTCATTTCGGCTGGCAATATTTTCTTCGTGCACGACGACGACCTGCCTGCTCATCCGTCAGCAGAGACGGACAGCAAGCGCAAGGGCAATGGGGAGAGATTAGCAATAGGAGTAATCATGTAGAAGTACCATGAGATACAGCGTAGGCATAGGATCATAAAGATGAAAGTATGGGTATGCAACTCGAATCTGGGGAAAGCCTTCATTATCACATCACTTCATGCCTCTACTACTCGGATCTCATGCATTCTTCATCAGGTTCTCCTCCTCTCAAACGAGAAGTGATCATCTTTGTGGAAGTCCCTCATCATATTCAAGAAGATCTTACGATATCCGGAACTAATCAAGTGATCGTCAACCATTGTTCTTGCAACATCGATCTATGCATATTCATCGATGAGAGGAGTATAACAAGGTGGCAAATCAGACGTATGTGCGACAAGCGACAAAGAAAGATCACTCATATCGCATCAACATCAAGTATACTCACCTCGTCGAAGAACGTGCATGGAACGTACGCACCATCAATCCCACTGCCATCTCGGTAGAAATGAATACATGTCCCGGGAGGGAACAGGCATGGTATCATTTTGTCAGCTGCCACGTTCTTACCCGATGGCTTGCTCATGTCACCTTCTCCTCCCGATACCTTATCAATACTTCGATGTACATAACCCATCACTTTCTGAATTGCATCTTCATCGATACTGAATGGAACTTGTTTATTGCTTTGTCTATTTCCCACCATTGTCGGAGATGAATCCGAAAAACGACCTTGCAGCTCTCGCAGCGCTTGTTCAACGTCTCTTTCCGCCAAGTCTTGGTATTCGAACTGATTTAAGTCAAGTAGCAAGTTGACTAGTGTAGCACCACTCACTACGAGAAAGATTAATAGTCAGCGAGCGAGGGAGGCAGGAACTGTTAGAAGCAGCAAAATCGAGTTTCATCGACGACACACAGATTCAAAACTTCAATTGACTCACTACGAGGGATCACATCAGCATCTGCTATCACAGTGGTGACAAAGTTCTTCGTCATCAGGGAAAGATTCTGTGATAGCAACGCTGGACAACCAAATCCAATGACATTTGCAGAAATCTTCACATTCTTGTCCCCACCGTTTCCAATATCTCTAGCAAATTGATCAGAATTCATCATGTTCATTGCTGCAATTGTTGCCGCTCCAGCTCCCAATGAGTGTCCAATGAGTGTAACATCCAACTTTCGTTTGTCCGAGAGCTGTAACAACGTTGCCAAGAGTTTCTTATGGCGTTTGGTCAAGTATTCTCCTGATCTGGTTATACCGACATGAGCTTTTCCTTGCACTCCGTCATATTCATAGTCGGTAGCTTCCATCATTGCATCTGTGATTAAGTCGCCCATGCTTTTTGTTCCTCTAACTACCATCAATACATGAAGAGTATCATCGTACTGCGAGGCATTCTTCTGAATGGCAAGGAAATGACTCGGCTCATTTGGACGACTTTGTGTATCACAAAATAGTAGTTCCCATTGTGCTTTGTTACTACCACTTGTCTTCCTCTTACCCTTCTTCTTTGATATACCACCACTCTCTTCATCACTCCAATCCTCATCATATAAACTCTCCAACCCCTCCCGAACCTCCTCGACACTATCCGCATAACTCAGCTCACTCAATATCAAAGCCTCATTTAATTCATTCACCTTCATAACCTCCACAGAAGGTTGGAATCGATGCCTCCTCCGCTTCCAACTGGGAGTTTTGATTGACTCTTGATGTTCCAGATAATAATGCGCTGCGGCAATGCTTGGGATGGATTGGAATAGGTCAGATAGATTAATGTCGTCGGAGATGTAGGGACCGAAGGATGATTCTAGTGTTTTTTGGATGGATTTGGCATTTTGTTGAAAGTAGAGTACCTGTGAGAGAAAGCCGGAGGATGATGATGACGATGATAGTGTCTGGGATGCACCATCATTGTTTGCAATGTTTTGAGCTTGTTGTATGATTTCAGCAATGTCTGGGTTGGATGACTTTCTTGAAAAGAAGGATGATACATTATCTGCAAACGAGAGAAAGTTCAAGTCAGATGATTTTGCGGCATCGCTCTCTTGCTGGTTAGCAGAAGACGACTCTATTCCTTCTGGGGTTGCCGGATCAGTTGACGAGGAAGGTTTAGGGATGGAGGACTGGAGTTCATCTTGTATCTTGTTAAAGGCAGATTGCATCAGCCGCGTGATACTTGAGTTGCTTTGGATATTACTATCTTGCAAATTGTCTTTGCTCATCGAGGGCTGATCATCATTATTTTCAGCAGACACAGAAGATGATTTGTTTCCAATGAGCCCCAGTTTGTAAAGTAGGGCCTCTTCTGGTGTATCTATTTCAGTAGTTGAATTAGATTCAAGTTTTGTCCCGCTATTGTTGTTCTCTCCCGCAGATGTTGTGGAACTCTTTGACAACAGCACCTCATTTGCCCACTGCTGTGCCAAATCAAAAAATGAGTCGGGATCGCCGACTTCTTTTTCTTGCTGATTATTATCTTCCTTCTGATTATTGTTGTTATTGGTGCTGCTATTGTTTGATTCACAGTGAGCCGTGTTATGATATCTTCTCGTGACGCCGCCCCATCTATGATGGCTACTATTTTGATGTCCACTGCTCTGATAAATTACTGCAGCTGCAGCAGAGGCTGCCACTCCATATGCTATCAATACATTTGTTGACTGTGAAGAACTCTCTGCCGTTGATTTTGTCAGCATGTGTCGATTGATCATCTCATTATTCTCACTGATGTTTTGTTGTGGAGGAGAACACATCATCGCCGTCGATGCAGCCGCCGCCCTGTGCTGCGTCCACTGCGGTGGAGATGGCAACGACGATAATCTCCGATATAATACACCCTTAGTCATCATCATAGTTGAGAGGAAGAGTTGGTTGCTCGGTCAATAATAACTTACTTCCATCCATTCATTCCAAGCCAACATATGGTAATCTTGCTTCGATTCTTGAAAAATGTGTATAAGAGTTAGGGTTAATAAGGTTAATCTAGTTGGTGGCAGGTACCAGTCGCGATCCGACAACAACTCTCGGCAGAGGTTTCTATGAGTCGTACTTATGTAGTGAGTTTAGAATTTGCACTCTGATGCTTGGAGCAAGTGATATAGATTTGCACGCTTCTCATTAATATTTGGGTCTTTTACATTGCAATTGCATCAGTAGTGGTGGAGATGAGTTCCTACTGCTACATACGTCGGCATGCATCGGCATCGGCATGGGAATGGTACATAAGAAATACCATCGTACAACAACAACGATACGCGACATTTTTGCTCCGTCCATCCGCACCTTATTGATGCCAGCGTATCCAACAATAATAAAGCGTGCAGCCGAATGTGTGACTCCCGTTCCAGTCAGTTGTAGACGAGAACGTGGAACTAGTACTTCGTTGCCGCGTGTGCATTGGCTGCGTTGCATTTCAAAGCTTCAGGGAGGATGAGATTGCCAATAGTCAACACAAGCAATCTCTTAATAGGCAGGTGGCATTCTCTCCTGGCTGAGATAATCTAATGTCTCTTCAGATCTCTCAAATGAAAATGTGCTGATGGGAGGACATAAGTACAGGTCACAACAACCGCTTCCTTTACACCTTCTGCCGCTTGGATAGTAGAGAGCAGCGGCAGCACCTTTTCATGCAATCAGCAGATTTCTTGAAGATCCCATCCCTCGCCTCCCTCTCAAGCACCCTCATTCTGGCGCGCCGTTTCATTTTCTGCCCGTTTTTCTTTTCATTCATTCCAACAAACCGAGCCGACGGCAAAGATCTTTACGAGCAGCCGAATGTTGTAGCGTCATTGCTTGTAATAATATTACATATTTTTAGCAGCGGTTGTTCAGAATGAGCGATGAGGGCGAGGCGGACACATTATGTTGTGCATCATGTGGCATTGCAGGCGATGCCATCAAATTGAAGAATTGCACCGCTTGCTATCTCGTCAAATATTGCAGCGTTAAATGTCAGAGGGATCATCGACCGAAACACAAGCGAGCATGCAAGAAACGAGCGGCTGAGTTACATGATGAAATGTTATTCAAGCAACCGGAGAGCACCAATCTTGGGGACTGCCCCATCTGCTTCATACCTCTGCAGCTTGATACATCGAAATCTATCATAAATCTATGCTGTAGCAAAGTCATCTGTAAAGGCTGTAATTTTGCCAACAAGATACGAGAGGCGGAAGAGAGGATTGAACACTCATGCCCATTCTGTCGACAGCCTATACCAGCAGAGGACGAACGGGAGAAACAAAGGATGAAAAGGTTAGAGGCGAACGATCCAGCTGCTATGACTCAATGGGGATTAGAACAATGCGACAAAGGAGAGTATAGTAGTGCGTTTGAGTATTTTACAAAGGCTGCTCAATTGGGTGATGCCGAGGCGCATTATCAACTATCAATTTTGTATCATCATGGGCGTGGAGTTGAGAAGGACAAAGTAAAAGAAATTTACTACACGGAAGAAGCTGCTATTGGAGGTCATCCCCCCGCTAGATATAATCTTGGAGTTCATGAGGGGAAGAATGGCAACAATGAGAGAGCAGTGAAACATTGGATCATCGCTGCCAAACTCGGGGATGATGATTCAATCAAACCGCTGATGCATGCATTTAGGAGTGGACTTGTCGAAAAAGAGGAACTTACTGCTGCTCTCCGAGCGCATCAGGCTGCTGTAGATGCAACCAAAAGTCCTCAGAGGGAGGCAGCCGAAGAATATCGTCGTAATATCACAAGCGGTGTAGACATTTGAGTGTTGTGAATATTGTTAGCCGTCCCTGACTATGAAATGAAAGTCTATCCAATACATTGAGAAAAAATATTAGACAGGATATCTAATTATTTACATACGTTGAAAGCCTAAGTAGTCTCTACACATGGTACTCTCGATATTCACATGCACTTCTTAACAGAAATGAGGAGGAAGCACGGGAGCATTGCGCCTTCTTCGTTGGCAGCGGCGGCGGTTGGAGTGCAGCAGATTATGGCTAAGATGAATAATAGGATGGACTAGCTTGACTGCTGGTGAGCGTAGGGGATCATCTTTTAATAGTAGAGAGGGTGGCTTGCTCTTGACTCTTTTCTTGCTTCGAAGTCATAGTCGCAATGGTGATGGACTCCCATTAATGAGCTTCCTATGGTACCAGAAGGAGATGGTGTGGAGTCTCCGTCAATGTTGAAATGGATGTCGAGATTTATGATGAAGATGTCCCTTTCAATGAGGAGGAAGCACTGAAGTCGTTCGACAACAACTGGTCTAAGAAGCTACGTGATCGCTCGAAGATGAAGAAGCCCAAGAAGTTTGGAACTGTTACATCAACTACTTGGGAAGATGCATTGAACAAGCTCAACGCAGTCATTTGTCCAAGAGTGAATATCGCCATCTCTACAGACATTATCAAGTCACGCTTAGTCCTCATCGTATACCACCTCGTGTTGCAAAACTACCCGCAAAGAAGTTGAAGTACATACAAGCAACGAATTGAGCTGACCGCATGCTCATGGAAATGGATTGAATGTACCTACAGTTGAAGAACTCATTCGAGTCCCTTGGCCAAGTATAATATTCATCTCGCCGCCAGCAATACCAACTACAGAGGAAGTACCAAGGAATTGATAGCCAACTACGTCCATCCTTTATTCCTCAAGGCTATGTAAAGCTCTTGCATCTGCAGAGGAAACCCCACTTGGATGAATGGAGATGGTAAGGACTACAATTTGAGATTCTCAATCTCAAGAGTACAGAAGACACCTGTCCTCTATTCTCTGTCGTCGTTGTGACATCTTTGCGTCATCATGAATCATCAGATCTCTCTTCCGAAGATCTTCCGCGAGCAGCATACATAAGTAGCACATCGTCGATACTTAGATGGACACGTGTTCTTGCTTTTGTTCCGATGACCCTTCACTCAAGGACTTATTGCTTCTGACATGCACTGTTTCATTAGCTTCAGCTTCGACTGTTGCTGTTTAGTTAATATTTAGTGTCCTAAGCTAATAAACACCAACAACTCACGCTGTTTATCTTTTTGCGTTGTCCATCGTTCTTAAGGATTTGATGGCCATCACAGCACTTTCACTTACTTAGCACTTCCTCAGAGAGCGGATACTTATTGGCTGGTATTATTGTAATGAGTGCAGATAATAATGAGGCGGACACATCATGTTGTGCTTCCTGCGGCAAAGCAGCAGTGGATGAAGTTGGTGATGTAAAATTGAAGAATTGCACCGCTTGCTATCTCGTTCAATATTGCAGCATTAAATGTCAGAAAGATCATCGACCAAAACACAAACGAGAGTGTAAGAGGCGGGCAGCTGAATTACGTGACGAATTATTGTTCAAGCAACTGGAAAGCAGCCATCTTGGGGACTGTCCCATCTGCTTCGTACCTCTGCCACTTGATCTATCGAAATCTATCACGGCAACATGCTGCAGTAAAATGATTTGTAGAGGCTGTGATATTGAGACTCAGAAGCGAGAGTTGGAAGAGAGGCTAGAAAACATATGCCCGTTCTGTCGAGAACCTATCCCCGACACAGATGAAGGATGTGATAAACAAAGGATGAAACGAATAGAGGCGAATGATCCGGTTGCGATGTGCCGAGAGGGGGTTGAACAATACGAGAAAGGAGACTATCAAAGTGCATTAGGGTATTTTACAAGGGCTGCTGAATTGGGAGATGTTGATGCGCATTTTCGACTATCACATATGTATCGTGATGGGGATGGAGTTGAGAAGGATAAGGGAAAGGAAACGCACCATCTGGAAGAGGCTGCTATTTGTGGTCATCCCAAAGCTAGATACAGTCTTGCACGTGACGAGTGGTACAATGGCAACACTAAGAAAGCAGTGAAGCATTTCATCATCGCCGCCTCACAGGGACATGATTTATCAATCAAAATGCTGATGGATGCATTTAGGAGTGGAATGGTCAGCAAGGATGACCTTGCTGCTGCCCTTCGTGCGCATCAAGCTGCTGTAGATGCAACCAAGAGTCCACAGAGGAAAGCAGCCGAAGAATATTCGTATGATTGAAAACTGACACCACTGTGCTGAAGGCAGCAGTTGAAATCGCGCCATTATAATGACTGCCCGATTTCGTACCAAATTTCTTAGGTACAGGTCGTATCTTTCATTCGGAGGAGATTGAAACTGATCGATAGGAGGAAGCAAGACGGAAGTGGAGTTATAACTTGTAAAGCAATGCTGCTCGATGTGGGAGAAGGAAGAGAAGATGTGGACCTACATTTACATTGGAAGAGATGGAAGCGAAGTGGTGTGATCTGGATTGAAGTGCCTTGAGAACTTTGAGAGTAGTTTGGGAGAGGATTTTATGTTCTAGTAAATAAAATAGTATGGTGCAGACTCGTCTGATAACAATTCCTAGGATCACGGCTCGACAGCATTAGCTGCAAGTTGCTCTTGCTCAAGTCATAGTCGCAATGGTAATGGACTCCCATTAATGAGCTCCCTACAATACGACCTACGAGGAGCAAAGTGATTTGAGCGGCGGGCCCAGGGCACGCAGGCACATCATCATCATAGGGCACTTCCCCAGAGAGCTGATATTTATTGGCTGTTATTATTGTAATGAGTGGTGCAGACAATAATGAGGCGGACATATCATGTTGTGCTTCCTGCGGCGTCACTGCAGAAGCTGATGACATCAAATTGAAGAATTGCACTGCTTGCTATCTCGTTAAATATTGCAGTATTAAATGTCAGAAGGACCACAGGCCGAAACACAAACGAATTTGTAAGAAGCGGGCTGCTGAATTACGTGATGAAATTCTATTCAAGCAACCGGAGAGCAGCCATCTCGGTGACTGCCCCATCTGTATGTTACCTATGCCGCTTGATGTTAAGAAATCTTCCATGACGGCATGTTGCAGCAAAAGAATTTGTAATGGCTGTGCTTATGCCAATCAGAAGCGAGAGTTCGAAGAGAGGCTGGGGAGAAAATGCCCATTCTGTAGACAACCTGTACCAACAGAGGAAGAATCGGAGAAATACAGGATGAGTATGAAAAGAGTAGAGGCGAATGATCCAGTTGCTTTGTGCCGAAAAGGATTCGAGCAATACAGAAAAGGAGACTATCGCAGTGCATTTAATTATCATTCAAGGGCTGCTGAATTGGGAGTCATTGAGGCGCATTATCAGTTGGCAATTTTGTATCATTTTGGGGAGGGTGTTGAGAAGGACGAGAAAAAGGAATTTCATCATCTGGAAGAAGCTGCTATTGGTGGGCATCCCGGAGCTAGACATAAAGTTGGATGCCTTGAGGGGATGAATGGCAGGACTGCGAGAGCGATGAAGCATTTAATCATCGCTGCCTCACTGGGAAATGATGATTCAATCAAATTTCTGATGAATAAATGTCGGAGTGGAGGAATCAGCAAAGACGACCTTGCTGCTGCTCTCCGCGCACATAAAGCGGCTGTAGATGCAACCAAGAGTCCACAGAGGGAAGCAGCCGAAGAGTATTATCGAATTCTTCGGGACACCATTGATGCTGAAGCCAGCAATTGAAGTCGAAGCCATCTTGGTGACTGCCCGATTTGATGCCATGCTGTAGCAAAAAGATCTGTAATGGCTGCAATTATATCAATCAGAGGCGAACTTTGGAAGGGAAGTAACGTCCCAATGCTCCTCGAAAAGGTGGACGATATACATTGAAAAGATGGAAGAATAGAAGACATCGGTGTGTCTTGAGAACTTTGGTGTAAGGCAAGAGCGAGTTGGGGAGAAAATTGATGTTATAGAATAAAATGAAAATAGTGTGGGTACAAACTCGGTTCTAATCTTTCCCAAGAGCTGAGGTGGAGCGAAATTCTTTGTTCTGAAGCTAAGTTGTCTGGATTGGTGGCATACTCATTAAGATCATGGCTCGCTCCACAGCACCGCTGCCGCTGCTTCCTCTATTCTATCTTAACCACACTCACATGACTTCCATCCAGGCTTCTAATAGACAAAGATACTGATCTATCCTTGGGAATCGGAAGTTTACCAAGGTTGTGGGGAGGAGGGCGAAATGGGCACCCATACTTTGTAGGAAATGGTAAAATCTAGGTACTTCGTCTGCGTACGTGTGCAGCAACTTCACAATCCACTCAATCATTATTCAATCCAGCTGCATAAGTACTTCCCAATGAATTCCTATACCAATTCCAAATTACTAGTCAGAGCTGACTTTACTCATATAACTTACATAATACAAGTCACCAGCACCTCTGAGTAGAGGTCAAATGCTGATGACGACTGTCACTGCGAGCCTAACAATGCCATCAGCACATGAGCTATATGACCTATACTTTCTGCGGCCGCGTTATATTTCCTTGCGGGATA
The DNA here is from genome assembly GCA_030544225.1 of Skeletonema marinoi. Classification (NCBI taxonomy): domain Eukaryota; phylum Bacillariophyta; class Thalassiosirophyceae; order Thalassiosirales; family Thalassiosiraceae; genus Skeletonema; species Skeletonema marinoi. The sequence continues at coordinate 530,549 of CM060492.1, forward strand.
TTTAGAGTAACGCTTGCTCTAGTAAAAGACGAGCTATTCAACTCTTTTCATCTTTCGGCGATATTCTTCGACTGCTTCCCTCTGCGGACTCTTCGTAGCATCTACAGCAGCCTGATGTGCACGGAGAGCAGCAGCAAGGTCATCTTTGCTGACTGAAGTCCCAATCCGAAATTCATACATGAGCGCTTTGATTGGATCATCATGTCCTTGTGCGGCGGCGATGATCCAATGCTTCACTGCTCTCTCAGTATTACCATTCCTCCATTCGTGGCATCCAAAATTATATCTAGCTCTTGGATGACCTCCAATAGCAGCCTCTTCCAGATGGTAAACTTCCTTTTCTCCATCCTTCTCGACACCATGCCCAGTGTAATACATGAGTGACAGTTGATTATGCGCCTCGGCATCTCCCAACTCAGCAGCCCTTGTATAATATTCAAATGCACTGCTATAGTCCGCTTTGACGTATTGGTTAACTCCCTCTTCGCGCAAAGCAGCTGGATCATTCGCCTCTATTCTTTTCATTCGTTGCTTATCACTTACTTCCATTTTTGAGGGCACAGGTTCTCGACAGAATGGACATGTATGTTTAAATCCAACTTCCTCTTCCCTCAACTTATTGGCATGAAAACAGCCTCGACAAATAACTTTACTGCAACATGTCTGTATGATAGATTTCGTTGTATCAAGCGGCAGGGGTAAACAGCAGATGGGGCAGTCCCCAAGATGGGTGCTTTCGGGTTGCTTGAATAATAATTCATCGCGTAATTCTTCAACAGCCCGTTTCTTGCAAGCTTCTTCGTGCTGCGATGCATGATTTTCCTGGCATTCATCGCTGCAGTATCGAACAAGATCGCTAGTGGCACATTCCTTCAATTTGACTTCATCGGCTTCTGCAATGCCACAAGATGCGCAAGTCATCATCATCATGTCGCCTGCTTCACAATCACCTGCGCTCATTATTCTTATTGCCACCCTCAAAATATTTAGTACAAAGAAGCGACGGCGGCTCAGTTAGCACCTCCTCCGAGAAGAAGAGTAAAGAATATCCGTATGAATAGTTGAGATTGGTGACTTGAAGACTGCTGAAAAAGAGATATGGTAGAGAATGCAACCAGCAGAGGCGATCGTCGCGAGAAAGAGCACAGCGATCGATAGTACAGACTCTACTCTAGACACTGATGGCACTGGCAGGTGTCATCAACTAAATAACTAATCTGGCGGTGGCAGCATTTTTCAATTCGAATAGTCGCAATGATGATGGACTCCCATCACCACAAGAAGCAAAGATTTGGATTTCGGCCGCCACATACACCGCACATACACCCACACCCACACCAAACTGATGACATAGACGGCCGCTATCTCGAGAGGGGAGCGAGGAGCAGGTCATTAATTAGATTTGTTTGGTCTTTGGGAGGCCCACAATTAGTCGTCGTACGCTAAAGTAGTTCTGTTATTGTTGTGATGAGCGCAGATAATAGTGGAGCAGGCGACAGCATGATGATGTGTTGTTGTGCATCTTGCGGCGTCGCTGAAGCTGGTGATGTTAAATTGAAGAATTGCACCGCTTGCTATCTCGTTAAATATTGCAGCGTTAAATGTCAGAAGGATCACAGGCGACAACACAAAAAGGAGTGCAAAAAACGAGCGGCTGAATTACATGATGAGATTTTATTCAAGCAACCAGAAAGCAGCCATCTCGGTGACTGCCCTATTTGCTGTATTCCTCTGCCGCCTGATCTTGGGAAATCCTCCATGATGTCATGTTGCAGCAAAGTGATTTGCAAAGGCTGCTCTCATGCCAATCAGAAGAGAGAGTTCGAAGAGAGGCGCGATCAGAAATGCCCATTCTGCAGAGAACCTACGCCTGCCACAAGTGAAGGATGTGAGAAACAAATGATGAAAAGAATAGAAATGAATGATCCAGTTGCGATATTCCAAGGAGGAGGGGAGCAATACATCAAAGGAAACTATAGGAGTGCATTTGAGTATTTTACAAGAGCTGCTGAATTGGGAGATGTTGATGCACATTATCGACTATCAATGTTGTATAAAAAGGGGCATGGTGTTGAGAAGGACGGGGGGAAGGAAATGCACCATCTGGAAGAGGCTACTATTGGAGGGCATCCAAGAGCTAGAAACAATCTTGCATGCCACGAATGGAGGAATGGTAATAAAGAGAGAGCAGTGAAACATTTCATCATCGCTGCCGCACAAGGACATGATGATTCAATCAAAGCGCTAATGAATGTATTTAGGGAGGAGGACGGAATGGTCAGCAAAGAAGAACTGACTGCTGTCCTACGTGCACATCAGGTTGCTGTAGATGCAACCAAAAGTCCTCAGAGGGAGGCAGCCGAAGAGTATCGTCGAAATAGGACAAGCGGTGTAGACAATTGAGTGTTGTGAATATTGTTAGCTGTCCCTGACTATGCAATGAAAGTCTATTTCTATCCAATACATTGAAAAATATTTAGACAGGATAATCATTTACATACGTTGGTTGAAAGTCTAGTCTCCACACATTGTACTTTCTATGATATTCATATGTACTTCTTAAAGCAGAAATGAGGAGGGAGCACTGATCTACATATTTATCCCAATATCACCAGAAAAAGGGTTGTTTGCAACCAAGAGGTTCAAAGATACACGACAGTTGTGCTCCATCATAATTATCTTATGCGACGACGTGACCAACAATGAAGCAATGAAAATGTGCGAGTCGCTGGAACATTATCTAAAATGAAGTTTCTAGAGTTAGTTAGTCGAGAGAAGAAATTGCTACTGTTTCACTTTCACGACTCAATCCTTCAAATCTTACCACCACACGGACACCCCTATCCGACCAGTCAACAAACTAATACAGTCTGTGAGACTTGGTGAGCTTTGTGTTCAACGAGCCATCTACCATCATCCTACGCCTAGGCAACATTGCCACAAGGCGACACACTCCAACGCAGTATGGGTATGAACTTGGACGCACATCAAATATTCATGGCTTCGTATGAGACGTAAGTACCACTTCTTTTCCCTCCTAATGCAGTTCCATAATACAATTGTTTTATCAAATTGTTGATCTTAATAAAATGTCCCTCGCAACATGCCGATGTATGTAGTAAATGTAAGTAAGTATGTAAGTCCGAGAAATGACTGGTTTAGTGGCGAAAAGATACATACGCCCTCCCAACTCTTTCACCTACCGAAGGACCAACCACATTCCACTTTGAATTCGATTTCCACTTGCTTCCGTTACAATTTGATTGTTGTAGAGGATACGATAGGAGTATTTGCATGGCAATCATTGCACTAACCAACCACCACACACAAAATGTCTGCAGGCTACGCCGAACGCCTAAAAGAATACCCCAACAAAGGAAAATGCGGCCTCCCCGAAAACTACGACACATCTCGCTCCCTCTCCTCCAAAATCAGCACCCTCGCCCAACTAATGAATCAATCGCGTTACACGGTTGTCTTGACGGGGGCGGGAATTAGTACGAGTGCGGGTATTCCTGATTTTAGGGGGCCTAATGGTATTTGGACGAGGGAGCAGCAGAGGCTGATGAAGGTGAAGAAGAAGAAGAAGAGAAAGCGGGTGGAGAATAATGATAATAATGATGATAATGATGATCAGTCAGAGCAACCACAGCAGAATGACAATGATGAACAATCATCAAAAGAAGGCAGCAGCAGTAGTCCATCATTTGTCACTGCCAAACCAACATTAACCCATCGAGCACTAGCCCACCTAATCACCAACAACACCCCCCATCCAAACAACCACAACAACAAAAATCAATACTATCTACACCACCTAATCACACAAAACATAGACGGTCTCCACGGCAAAACAACATCCCTCCCACGCAACCAACTATCCATTCTACACGGTGACATATTCACTGAAAAATGCCCCACTTGCCACAAGGAATACATTCGAAATTATGAAATTAGTACGATTGGATTACAACCTACCGGACGATACTGTACACTAGGCGGAGATCCACCTGGATCCTGCACGGGGGCGTTAATCGACACACTATTAGATTGGGAGGATGCACTCCCCGAAGTAGATTGGGAACGATCTCAAGTGGAATGTGCCAAGGCAGAGTTGATATTGTGTTTGGGGACGAGTTTACGGATTGAACCGGCTGGTGGGTTGTGTATGCTTGGGACTGGGGTTGGGTATGTGGATGCTGGTGCTGCTGAGTGGGATTTGGATTGTGGTGGATATTTGGATGGTGTTGCAACGAAGAAGAAGAAGAGTAAGAAGAAGAAGAAGAGGCAACAAGTGATGCCGAAAAAGTTGGGTTATGTTATTGTCAACTTGCAGGAAACTCCATATGATGATGGTGCGACATTGGTGATTCGTGCTAAGGTGGATGATGTTATGGAGAGACTCATGAGCAAATTGGGTTATGGCAGTGATTGGGATGGTAATGATGATGATGACGATAGAGTAGACGAGTATGAGCGAGGACAGGATGGCAAGAATGATGATGATGAAGATTAATATCTTTAGAGAGATTGGTTGGTTCAAACAGAAAGAAACAATAAGTAACTCATAAGTTGTAACTCGTGACATTTATATATTATCACATTCTCTCCGATACATTGAAGCTCATAGACGTAGATAGATATGATCACTTTGGAATAACTCCAACTCCCCTCACTTGAAGAACAATACCCATCCCCTCCACAAATCAACCTACCATATACAACCTTCAATATCTTAATTGAAGTGGTCGTATGAAGACAACAAGTACAAGTGGCGTTTTGGATTTTAGTTCAGGTGTCGAGGCCAAATATCGATCTTTTGCTGCAAAGTATGATAAGCGTATTGACATATGCCCAGTGCTTCCCACAAACTCCTCCACACTGGATTGGCTCGTGCAGTGAAAGTTGTACATAGTTTCCTCTTTGCCCCATGCCTGCAGCACAATCCACTACTTTTACGGCAAGATTTGTGCATCCTTTACTGCTGCGTCGTGTGGCAATTGCCCTAGATTCCTCTTCGTCCCATGCTCAATGGACACTCCTCTAATGACTGCATTAGTGCATCCTTCACTGCTGCATCGTTTGTACTCGACCTTAGCACCATGCTTAAAACAAACTCCTCCCTTATGAGCATATTTTGTACACCCATCGCTACTGCATAGTTTTTTTCTTCGCCCCATGCTTGTTGCACACTCCTCCACGTAATATAGCAATATTTGTGCACCCTTCGCTGATGCATCGTTTACGCTTCGCCCCATGCTTGGTGCACACTCCTTCCTTCACTACAATATTTGTACACCCATCTCTACTGCATAGTTTTTTCTTCGCCCCATGCTTGTTGCAAAATCCTCCTTGAACAACTTGATTGGCACATCCATCAGCAGAGCATTCATATATGTACCTCTTTTTTGCAGCTTGTTTCTTAGGCCGATCTTCTTCCTCCAATGAAGACTCTCGTTTCCTCTTCAAAGAATCTTTGAGCTGCGTATCAGTCGGCTTTTTGTCGTCCTTGTTGTTAGCAGGCGATCTCTTCCGAGTTGAAGTTCGATGATGGGTTGAAGCAGTTGATGTCTTCTCGCTCTCGGCTGCGGCCGCTGCCTCCGCCTTCCTCAGCTGACTTTCCCGGTAGATCAAGACACCCACATCGTCCTCCTCTCCACTGACATTTGGTACCAACTTCTTAGATTGCCTCTGCTTCGTCGACATGGTTTTTGTAGCATGCATGCTATATCTGCTATCAGCATGTTTTTCAGTACCCGCGTCTCCAGCACCAACCTGACATTTGTGTGTACATGGACTAAACACAGGGTTTACTTTGAACCTAAGTTATTTATTTTACTAGTAACAATGTCACTTTGTTTAGTAGGCCTCCGTTCACATAAATACCGGGTTGGTGCAGCGCGCTCTAAATCTTGGATCTTGGACCTGCTTTTTGCTTAGCTTGCCATCGCCGTTCTTCTTGCCTTTGCATTGCATTGCTTGTATTACTGGCGGACACACTGCCCTACGACGGCATTACCCTTGAGCGCAGCCGGCCGACAGAGTTATTATTTCATCATTTTACTGTTTTAGAAGGTTGGTTCAAAATGAGCGAAGATAATATTATGAGCAACACTGTATCAGTTTGTGCTTCCTGCGGCATTGCAGAAGTCGATGAAGTCAAATTGAAGGAATGTGCAGATTGTGATCTTGTTCGATATTGTAGTGATGCATGCCAGGAAAATCATAAATCACAACACGAAGAAGCTTGCAAGGAACGAGCCGCTGTATTACGCGATGAATTATTATTCAGGCAACCAGAAAGTAGTCATCGCGGGGATTGTCCTATCTGCTGTTTACCTATGCCGCTTGATGCATATAAATCTATTATTATGAGTTGCTGCAGCAAATTGATTTGTAAAGGCTGCTATCATGCCAATCAGATACGAGAGGCGGAAAGGAGGCTTGAACACTCATGCCTATTCTGCCGCAAACCCACAGCTGAAACAGATGAAGAATGTGATAAACAAAGGATGAAAAGAATAGAGGCGAATGATCCAGTTGCTCTGACTCACGAAGGAATGCAACAATGCAAGGAAGACGACTATCGCAGTGCATTTGAGTATTTTACGAAGGCTGCTGAATTAGGAAACGTTGATGCGCATCATAAGCTGGCATGTATGTACGATGATGGGCATGGAGTTGAGAAGGATAGGGGGAAGGAAATTTATCATCTAGAAGAGGCTGCTATTGGTGGTCATCCCGATGCTAGGTATAATCTTGGATGGGAAGAGGAGGAAAGTGGCAATATCGAGAGAGCAGTGAAGCATTTCATCATCTCCGCCAACCTCGGAGATGATGGTGCAATCAAAGAGCTAATGGATTTGTTTAAGGAGGGATATGTCAGCAAAGATGATCTTGCTGCTGCCCTCCGTGCACACCAGGCCGCTGTAGATGCAACCAAGAGTTCACAGAGGGAAGCAGCTGAAGAATATTATCGAATTGGGGACAGCAACAACACTGAGGATTGTTGACATCATATCAACTTGTTGTACAAGTAGATGTATAAGTTTAGCTCTACTCTCCAATCACCCTCTTGAATACTCGACTCAACACTTGCTCCTTCTTTCTGCCATTCTTCAACTCCGGACAAAGATTCTGCTCCTACTTCGAACATTTTCAACACACTCATATCAGCATGACCATTGTCCAAATCATCTCCCTCCTCATCCTAATCCTGCTGCTTGCAACAATTCCACAAATCATGCAGACGCAAGTAACACCATACCGAATCCGTCACAAACAGCTTGTGAATGATATAATCACAAGTGAGCTTCTAATCTCCTATCATTCGCTTCAATAGCCTACCGATGCCCAACAGGGAGAAGATCTGATTCCACTTATGATTAAATGTAGAGAGATTTGTGGCATTGTGGAGAAAGAGATTCCACTGTTGCTCTCCGTGCGCACCATGCCGCTGTAGATGCAACCTGGAACTGGACGGAACGGAGGGACATACTAAAGGCTGAAGCTAAAGTGTGTTGAGTCATCCTACTTCTAACCTCCTACTCCTTGAATAACCTACTCAGCACTTCTCCCTCCAAATTCCATCTGTAACTTCGTTGATGTTTCCTCCGACTTTCATTACAGGACAAGGATCACTGATTCCCTAACCCCCTTGGAAGACGTATCATATCGAGCAAGATAGTGTTGGAACAACTTGACAAGAGGAGAGATGCCCATCTCATTCCTGGGCCCGCCAACTAAAAATCGGCACAATCAAACAAACTATTAGCCGAGAGTGGTAGGAAATCAAACATGCAAGCGTTTCATGTGCGGGACAGATTAGATATGTTTTAGGTATGGAGGCGAGTGTTATGAATTGTATTGCTAAAATCAATCATGAAGGCGTTAAAATTTGAATGGGGACCGTTTCTTGCAGCGGCGACTAAACAGAACAAAGGGAGGTGCATTGAGCTGTGCTTGATTGATGGGACCTTAGCTACTTTACCCGTAACAACATATATTTTGTTAATGATGATATGCTTCGAAAGTCCACAATTGAAAAGATCACATGTTGTGCTGCATGCGGCATCGCTGAAGCTGGAGCTGATGACATCAAATTGAAGGAATGTGCCACTTGCGATCTTGTCCGATACTGCAGCATTATATGTCAGATGAGTCATCGATCACAGCACAAGCGAGCATGTAAGAAACGAGCGGCTGAATTACGTGATGAACTCTTGTTCAGGCAACCCGAAAGCACTCATCTTGGGGACTGCCCCATCTGCATGTTACCCCTGTCGCTAGATCCAAATTCGATGACATCGTGCTGCAGCAAAGTCATTTGTAAAGGCTGTGATCTTGCCAACGAGATACAGAAGATGGAGGAATCTCAGTCACAAATAGTGTGTCCATTCTGTCGGCATCCTGTACCGCCAACTGATGAAGGAATCGACCTGAATACAATGAAAAGAATTGAAGCGAACGATCCGGTCGCAATGCGCCATGTCGGCACACGCTGCTACCATGAAGGAGACTACGACAGTGCATTTGAGTACTTCACCAAGGCATCTGGATTGGACGAAGCAGATGCACATTATCAATTGTCGACTATGTACAGGGACGGATTTGTAGAGGAGAACAAGAAAAAGGAGTTGTACCATTTGGAAGAGGCTGCTATTGCCGGTCATCCCAGAGCTAGGTGTAATCTTGCCGTCCTGGATTGTGAAAATGGAAGGACTATGAGAGCAGTGAAGCACTTTATGATTGCCGCAAAACTTGGACACGATCTTTCATTGGAAAATCTGAAAAATCTTTACTTAGGGGGAGCTGTCACAAAGGTGGATCAGGCTGCTGTGGATGCAATGAAAAGTCCCCAAAGAGAGGCAGCAGCGGCATTTCTGCAGGAAAGAATTTAGACTACTCTCTTCTGTGCAAGCAAGGGTTGAGAGTTTGAGGGTCAAGAGTCGGGGTACACTTGTGCATGAGTTTTATGGGAATATACTTAAGCATAAGTCAATTTGTTCGTAGTGAAGGAAGCGAGTTGGAACTTTAGGAAACTTGGGGGGCAGATAATATCAAGAAGATGTATATTGGCTTTTGCCTCCTTTTCGCGAGTTTCAGTGCCAATATTATGTTCGGAAACGCTTGTAGTAAACACCTAGCAATAGCACTACTACTACGTAATTTCCTTAAAAGTTGGAGCAGACACCCACAAAGATTACCATACTTAGCTTGATGACAAAGGTGCGTACGCTGATGGAGCTGGAAGAAGATAAGAAGGATACCCTTCTAATTTCTGGCGCGCTCCGTCCAGGACAACTTCCTCATTCCACTTTCCACCACTTTCACTTCCACCGCCCTACCACCGCCCACCGCCATGTGGATCATACACATAGGAAATTAGGTAATGTTGCTTATTGCTACCTAGACATCATTTAACCACCGCCCACCGCCAAAGCTCAGCCTTCCCTTTGGATTGGCTGCTGCAGGACACGACACCACAGCAAAAGGCAGCAGAGGAAAGTCATTAATAGGATTTTTTGGAGCGGCGGTAAATATGAGCGAAGTTGATGATAATGCGGTGGTATATAAATCATGTTGTGCCTCTTGTGGCGTCGCAGAACTTGATGACATCGAATTGAAAGCATGTGCTGAGTGCGATCTTGCTCGATATTGCAGCGATGAATGCCAGAAAAATCATAAATCACAACACAAAGAAGCATGCACGAAACGAGCGGCTCAATTACATGATGAAATATTATTCAGACAGCCGGAAAGCACCCATCTTGGGGACTGCCCCATCTGCTGTTTACCCCTGCCGCTTGAGTCGAAATCCATCACGATGGCATGTTGCTACAAAACAATTTGTAGAGGCTGTAATTTTGCTAATAGGGTACGAGAGGTTAAGGCGTCATTGCATCCATCCTGTGCATTCTGTCGCAAACCCACGGTCAAAACTGATGAAGAACGTGATAAAAACATGATGAAAAGAATAGAAGCGAATGATCCAGTTGCAATGAATCATAAAGGAGTACAACAATACAACAAAGGGGACTATAGCAGTGCATTTGAATATTTTACTAAGGCGGCTAAATTGGGTGACGCAAGCGCACATTATCAACTAGCAGCGTTACATAATGGGGAAGGTGTTGAGAAGGACATCGAAATGGAAATGTACCATCTAGAACAGGCTGCTATTGGTGGTCATCCCATTGCTAGATACAATCTTGGATGGAACGAGTGGAACAATAATGACAGGGACAACAAAGACACTGCCAAGAGAGCAGTGAATCATTTCATCATCGCTGCCGCACAGGGACAAGATAATTCAATCAACAATCTGATGTTTGCATTTAAGAAGGGGTGTGTCAGCAAAGACGACCTTGCTGCTGCTCTCCGTGCACACCAGGCCGCTGTGGATGCAACCAAGAGTCCACAGAGGGATGCAGCCGAAGCATATTATCGAAACAAGGACAGCGTTAATGCTTAACAGGCTGAAGATTGATGAAATTGTATAGTAAGAATCTCCCTTAGGAAGTTGCTTATTCGCTTAACTCTTCTCCATTCATTCTCTCCAATAACCTACTCAGCACTATTTCCAGAAAAGTCGTTCCAGTGACACTTCATGTCCTACTTATCAGATACTCTGTCAGCATTGGTTTTCTCTTTCCAATCACTCGTGGCTGATCTCTTCGATATGGCTTCGATATGGTTCAGTCATCCTTTCGTAGTCTTTAAACTAGCTCACTTCTTTCACCCGCTGATCAAGCCTCTTCATCGATCTCTTTTCTTCTGGTGACCTTCACCTTTATTTATTGTACATAAGGACAGCTTCCATTTTGTGAGGATGGACATCTCATTCGTTTGCTTAGGCTTAGTCTTGACGCAAAACTCAATTTTGAATGCGGCCTTAGGGCAAAGCATGCGGTGCAGCAGGCAATCGCAGACGATGCATCTATCCGAACCACCTCTACAGCCTCCCACTTGAACAAGCATCCGTATTTTTCGACGGCTCCAAGCAAACTTCTGACATTGCAGAAGAACTACGACTACGATATCAGATTGGAAGGAAAAATGCTAGGCAATTCTGTCATGACGAACAGATTATGGACAACTCCACTTTCGACTCCATTGACTGGGCAGACCTCCACTCGCTCCTTGGGTCCAAGATGTATCAGTTGGGTATGGGAAGCAATGTCGGGATTCTGTGGAACAGGACAGATGATAAGTCGATGTGGGACCCGAATGTATCTGTGTCATGCCCCAACTGCGGACGATTTGAAACAGCGGACCACTTGACCCGGCGAGACAATCGGATTAGCGCGATCTCTGGAAAGCATTCGTGACCTCGATGATTGGATGTCATGGCACTGTACGCACCCTGACCTGCGGTTAGAGGTATTTAGGTTGGCAAGGGCGGAGGTTGTTCATAGATCTAGTTCATCCAGAAGGGAGGAAAATGTCTCAAAACATGCGCATAGTTGGCAACAAGAATGACAGGATTGGTTGGCGACACTTCACGGAAGGAAAACTCCCCAACGCTCTCAGAGACATGCAACGACAGCATCTTCTCTCACCACAAGTACTTGACGATCGACGTATGAGGGGGGCATTTCATAAATTTTGGCTAAGAGGTAAGTGATTCAAGCCATGGCAGCCACATCATAAAGTTGCGCATCAGACCTCTACAATTTATTGAACAGAGGATGTTTTGGAATCGTCTCTTTAAGTATTATTCATGGAACCCTGAGAGTCCTACGTAGATTCGTGTCTGCCGCTTTTTTTTGGTTGCCGCGCGATCACCAAACACACCCCCACCACAAAAAGACACACACCATGGTGCTCTCTGCCTCCGTAGCCATCACATCACCCAATAACAATATAACAATCCAACAATGTGTTCACTAGACCAGTTTTCAACGCTGAATCGAATGGTGCCATCGGCGGCGGACGATATCCGACGTGTCATTACGAAATCGCCACTACATTACCAGCGGTATTTTCGGTCCAATCGTCGACACATCATAGTTTGGGCGTCGGGTAGGGAATGAAACGATCAATATTTAGTACTCCCATTGTAACCCCTCATCCGCATGGGTATAATTCGCTTCCCATTCACTTTAATAGTGACAACAATGAGTGTGAGGGTTCATTAAATCGACCTATACGAAGGCATGATATTTATCAGCACATTGACACATCAATCATTGTCTATGCCTATTATGTCGATGAATAACAGTATCACAAGTCCAATCACATGGTGTCTAGACCAATTTTCAACGTAGAATCGAATGGTGCTATCATTGACGCGATATATTCAACGGCAACGGATGTATCGACTGCTACATCGGCGACATTATTTTTATGCAACATATGACAGATCTTGTTGTAGGCGTCAAGTAGGAGTGGTAATGATCAATATATGTTGCTCTAGAGATACCCACAGCTCCTAATAGGTATGAAGTGATGATTCATGGTCGGTGATAGCAATATAAACGGACATTGCAGTTTATAAATCACACTGAGGATACGCATGAAAATCTACCAAAATATTGAGGCATGTTTCTCGATAATGTTCTTTTAAACAGCCCTATCATCATATCTGATACAATCAAGCTTCTAAGATTTTTATATGACTAACCAATGCAGTTTATTCTGGTTATGGGTGAAGATTCACCTATCTTACATCAAATGACTCCTGTTGTATTCCACGCAATGCACGAGGTGTTTGGTGGTCTTATGCAACCAAAGATACAAAACATTCACATTATGACTATTGCAGGATGATTGTATACTTACCAAGAGTGTTTGGGCCCATTGGAGAATTCAAGTTGCCCGACATTCAAGAGCATGACATGCTTTATACCCAATTTTGAGCATATTTGGAGGTAATTACAGAAGACTAGAGACAATAATGGCTTGTAATGACGTTGCGAGCATAGTATACCATTCTACCAATCATCTCTGACAGTGGCAAGGTAAATAACTACAATTTTGCCCATACTTTTCCAATATTCCATGTTGTTATTGCACTACAACACCTCATCTTCTGCATTAAAACCTCTACATTTTGGTAGATTTGCATGCATATTCCCAGTGTGACTTATAAACTGCAATGCCCATTTCTATTGCTATCACCGACCATGAATCATCACTTCATACCTATTAGGAGCTGTGGGTATCTCTAGAGCAACATATATTGATCATTACCACTCCTACTTGACGCCTACAACAAGATCTGTCATATGTTGCATAAAAATAATGTCGCCGATGTAGCAGTCGATACATCCGTTGCCGTTGAATATATCGCGTCAATGATAGCACCATTCGATTCTACGTTGAAAATTGGTCTAGACACCATGTGATTGGACTTGTGATACTGTTATTCATCGACATAATAGGCATAGACAATGATTGATGCGTCAATGTGCTGATAAATATCATGCCTTCGTATAGGTCGATTTAATGAACCCTCACACTCATTGTTGTCACCATTAAAGTGAATGGGAAGCGAATTATACCCATGCGGATGAGGCCTCATAATGTAATCGCTACATATTGATCGTTTCATTCCCTACCCGACGCCCAAACTATGATGTGTCGACGATTGGACCGAAAATACCGCTGGTAATGTAGTGGCGATTTCGTAATGACACGTCGGATATCGTCCGCCGCCGATGGCACCATTCGATTCAGCGTTGAAAACTGGTCTAGTGAACACATTGTTGGATTGTTATATTGTTATTGGGTGGTGTGATGGCTACGGAGGCAGAAAGCACCATGGTGTGTGTCTTTTTGTGGTGGGGGTGTGTTTGGTGATCGCGCGGCAACCAAAAAAAATCGGCAGACAAGCATGTACTGAATTCCTACGTGCTTATTTGCCCAACTCTCAGGGTTCATTGGTTGCGAAGACGAGGCCAAATATCAATCTTTCGCCAAACAACTAAACTAAATCTACCCCTACACTACAATCCGGATGTCGAGCCCAGATGATCCAACACTGCGGCCAGCGTAATGTGCTTGGCACCACAAAGCTTGGGAACAAGACTGGTGATTGATTGCAAACAAAGCAAATACTATTAGGTATAACGCAAAGTTATAACTCATCTCTTGAATATATAATATATTATCATATCTCCCAGAGTACTGTACACGAGTACTGATTAAACTATTTCATCCCCGTTTTCACTGGAAACATCCAAAGGAGTTTCTCTCCCGCTGTAAGTGGTAGAATCCAAAGCAGAAACTTCCTCGTCGTCGTCTTCTTCTTCACGCTGATTGCCTTGTTCATTGTAACTCATTATTGACGAAAGCCCAGACTGTTCAAAATCTTCTCTCTCATCATTGTTCTCCTCCTCCCTCTGTAAGTCAATTGAATCTTCCTCATCCAATACTTCATCTCTTAAGTGTAGGGCGTCATAGTCACTCACCATTTTGGTGGCGATTTCCTTTCCTTCCTCCTCCCATCTTCGTCTGTTTTCCACCGCATAGTCCAAATACTCACTCGCGGCAGATCCAAAGACACCACACTCCCGAAGTTTCTTTGCCAATGGAATTATGTAGAAATCGAAGAATCCTATCTCACCTCCGTACCAATTCTCACGTGGGTCTGTTGCCCCACGTCCTTCACGGTAGGCCTTGGACAATTCAGAATACAATCGCTTGTTCCATTTCTTGAATGTATGCCAATGTTGCATTGTGTGTGACACATCAGAAGCTTGCATGATTTGTTCGAAGACCAATGTGGCCTTAAGACTACGAATATTTTCTTGCTTCTCGCTGGTATCATCGAGTACATCTGGATTTGATGGATGGAATGCCTTCTGCCAGCGAATCTTGCCTGCCGCGGATCGTTCCTTGTCAGCAATATCTGTTGCAAGGACTGTATTCATCAACAGCTGTCTGAAACGCATCATTTCACGACTATTGGTAAATATTGCACCCTGTAGATCAACGAAGCGATCCTCCATGAGAATATCCCAGGCAATAGCGATGGAGCGTTTCTCTGCCACGCTTCTATTATCGTACTTCTCGCATAGAGGATCGTGCTCCTTGACAAGTTGAGCGTTAGGGACACCCTGATGATCTACATCGTGCACGAGGGACGAAAATACAATGACAAACTGTGCCAGCGGGTCTGCACTAATGCCGAACGTACGAGCAGCAACGGATGCAAAGTCTTCTTCCTCACTTACGAATGCAGTGCACACTCTATTCAGAAGCTTGTTAGCAGACATGGTGACATGACTTGCATGATCAAAGTTGTGGAATGGGACGTCTCTGTACATTGAGGCGATGATGGCCACATACTCAAGGAGTTGAGCTCGGGCCTTGGGATTAATTGATGTGCCCACTAATACAACTGGGTATTCTTCTGAGTATGAATCATCGGGGAACATAACCTTTTCGCACAAAATCTCTGCAAATGAAAGAATTTTGTCTTTTTCGGACGGTGTAAAGTCGTTCACTTCTGGAAGTGGACTGACGGGATCGTCACCTCCATCCTTGACGTTACGTTGCTCCACAATTTTCAGAAGGAAAGATTCCAATATTGCTGCATTCCAGCGAATAAGGCGCTCCTTCGCTATAGAAACCCCATTTTCGATGTTAATATTCTTCCATGATCTAGACAGCGCACGATGGACTTCAATCTCTTCTCGTTCTCCCGAAGCCATTCCATATCCATCATTTGAGCCGTCTACGCTTAACCGCATACTAGCAGTGTTCATCGATGGTCGTTTTTTGTTTGGCTGAAGCCAGTACGTTTGCACGAGCCCTTTCCCTTTAGCTGAAACGGGGTTATCCCTCGGAACTAGCCAATGCCCTTTGCCTGCACTTGTAAGCAAGTCGGCAGTATCTTGAGAGACTTGAATCATATTCTTTTCGCCAGTGCTCTCCATTCGTGATGCCTGTCAAACCGTGATGATGAATATACGTCTGTAAGCAAAGAATTTAATTCGAGGTAAGAGCAAGCAGCATTCATATTACTTACCACATTGATCGTATCCCCAAACAATTGAAATCGAGATTTTTCTCCCCTCAACACACCCGCCGTCACGGGTCCACTGTGCAACCCAAATCTCATACCCAATGATGCAGTTCCTGGACCAAGATGAGGTTCTAGCCTCTTAGCCAAGACATTGAACTTCAATAAGCACTTGATTGAGTATTTGGCGATCATAATGGCATGATCTTCCCTCGCATCTGGCAGCCCCGTAACAGCTACGTAGCTATCACCGACCGTCTCTACCTTAAATACGCCCGCCTTGCTTCCTTCGAGATCAAAGGCACGATAAACTGTTTCAAGCAGACGAAAAACTTGTGTTGGCTCTCTTTCTGAACACCATGCAGTGAAACCTTCAATATCCGCTATCATTACAGTCGTATTTTCAAAAACCTCTGCGATGGGATCCATTACGTCTAATTCAGACACCATGTTCAGATCATAGTTCTTGCTGGGGATTGGATGACTGAGAAATCTTTTCAGCTGATTTGCGGGAGTATCGACTAGATCAGATACCTTCAACTTCAGTTTCCTCTTGTTAGGTTCGTTCGCGGCAGATAAAGGGTCGTCTTCAACTTCGTCTGCCGAAGCTGTTACACTCGGCTTTCTTTCGTTTTGGAACAAGTTATCTCTGACAAATGCTGGGTATAGCGAATGCACAATCCTTGTTGAGCGAGCTGCTTGTTGTATGATCACCTTCTGACGATAATTTACGAAGTAGTCGTAGATGAAAAATACTAGCGTCGACAAGACGACAAAGCAGCAAGCAATCAATGCAAGGAATGTGGGTGTGTTGGAAACCCCATACGAATTGCAAAGCAGGTCAGTGGGATATACCTCGAAAGTGTAGACAACATCGCAAAATGGAAGCTTGAAATCATACTTCAGCATCATGTCCGCATGTTTTTGTTCGATATGACGACCCATTCCACGGAAAACAGCTCCGTGCTCGGTCACATAATATGTGGCAGGACCAGATGGATAGCTTCCATTTGGAAATCCCTCACTGAGTTTTGACGTTACGACCACGAAAATGTCCGCGGTTACAGAGCCGTGGCCAGTGGAACGACGAACTGGGTAAGCCGAAGATGACAATAGATCCTCCCAGCTAAAAAGGCTCGCCACAACTCCTGTAACATGAGCCGAATTGTGGACGCCATGAGCACTAGAGCTGTGCACAGGCGAAAAAATTGCGCTACACACGCCTTCGCTAAAAGATTGATCTTGTGCTCCATTTTCAATGGTCTTGTGATGGCCATGTGCTTCATGGTCAACATCAACTTCCCCGGTAGTACTCCCATCGGTGTATTCCATCACCACATCGTTGCGCATTTTCGTTGACGGAGGGTCTGTGCGGTGAAAGGGTATAAGAAGATCGCTGCAAGGAATGAGCTTTGTGGCGGATGAAGAGCTTTGTGTTTGTAGAATACGATCCAGTGCTTCAGTATATGGAGGATGCTTGTACACGTCCCACATCAGACCATCTTCATTTAACTTGGTAGATGAGAGCTGCCAAATGGGCACTCGGACGGGTAATGAGCCCCCGTCTTCCTCCGTGAAGGTTGTGCTCTCATTCATAGACATGCCTGCATTTGTGTCTTGGTGTAAATGACCCTCCTCGGCAGTTCTAATCCGTTGAATGAACCTGTGGTTATGGTTGCTACCAGCGCTTACATCAACTTCCTTCACGTCATACTCAACGATATCTCCAGAAGGCGTCCGAATCCCACCAGCAACAGCTCCTTCCGCAGATGGTAACGCCTCCTTCCTTGCATAGTCCTCCCACGCCGAAACGTTCGCATCGGGAACCACTGGGGCGAAGAAGACGGCTCTATCCTCAGTTACTGTTAACATACTCTTCGAATAGCTTTCATACCCTGGTAGCGTCACATAAGGCCAATGCGTTCTCCACTCGTTGTTAGAGGTGATAGAATCGCCACAAGTAGCCCTCGCTTCATCTGAAAGCATCACGCTAGGCGCATGATTGCCCGGTGGCACGGTCATGTTTGTCTGCAGACCTAAAATTCCCTCGTAATTAGTGGCCAAAACATTCAGTGAGAACGCCTTCCGTTCCATGAGTTCAATTACATTCCGAGTTAACGAGACAGCCAGCATAGCGAATTCATTTGTGAGCGTGTTACTTTCAAGATTGCGGAAAAAGGTGTATATCAATACAGTGACAATGATTGACACCACTGAAAAATAAAGGGAGTGAAAAGGTGATATGTGTGAGCAATAAAAGGGATAAAGGAATGGACGATAAAACTCCACCTGTAAACCCCAGAGTGTACACTCACCCACAAATGTTGCAATAACAATTATCCTCATTGCCCAAACCTTCTTAGTAGCCTTCAAATACGCAGTCCCACCAACGGCGGCAACCAATTCTCGATCATCTCCCTCATTCTCTTCCCCAGTTGCATGGCCAGGTGTTTGCACATGCTGAGAAAAATTCTCAACGCTAATGTCCATATCATCTACTCCTCCCACACTAGAATTGGTCTTACTTGAGAATTGAGAAAACCTTGATCGTGACGATTTACTGCCCTGTTCGTGCTTTGATCCACGGAGTAAATCATGTGAACTATCCGATATTTCCACGCTTCGACGGACACGTGATGATGTTTCCGCCGGTGGAGGAGGAGGAGTAGGAGGGACAGCATGATGAGTAACAACGGCAGCACTCCCCAATGAACTCATGGTATCTGTCGAAGGACGACGACTCCTCCACCCACTCCCCACACTTGTAGTTATTGTTCCCAATATACCTGAACCAACCGATTGATTATCCGATAATCGACGAATCGAACGCTCTTTATATGCCAATGTTTTGGGCAAGACTTCACTCCCCCTATCTCCACCCCCATCGACATGAACAATTGGTCCCATGTCATCATCTTCTTCGTCATCTTTGGGACTACTCAGAAAGGGATTATTATTTCTCCCCTCGGCAGAAGGACGTCTACTCCCTCCTCCTCCCCCACTTCCACTAACTACCGAACCATCCCCCGTAGCACCCGAATCAGTAGTAGTCCTCCTCCGTGTCCGAAATGTCGGTGGTGTAGTAGAATCACCATCATTATCATGTGATATCGCAATAGGTGCCATTGCCGCTAGATTCTTGCTCGAAGTGTTCCTACTCCCCCCAAAACCACCCTTTTTACCAAACGAATTGGAATTATTATTATTCGACCCTCCTCCCCCTGCAAAACCACTACTTCCACCACTCCTCTCTCGATCACTAGTACTCCCGCTCCTCGTACTCTCCCCCGTATCCAATTTCATATGTGGATTGGCCTTCATAACTTCCTCCAATGAACTCATTACAGTTGCCCTATCAAACAAATTCGAACCCCAGGATATATCTAAACACAGGGAGGAACTATCCGATGCATTCAGGTGTGATGATGATGTGGTCGTACCTAATGAATTCCCAAATGAGTTGTCAATGACATTATTGGTGTTGGAAGAAGGGGATGAGTTGGTATGGGCTCTTTTACTGCTCACAGTCGTATTATTGGTGGAGGTAGTGGTGGTACCATCACCACCCTCTTTTTCGTCAAATACTTCGGATAATCGTAGAGAAGAACGTGCCTCTTCATCACCCACCGTGGTCCTATTTTCCTCTTTTTGACGCTGCAGTCGACTCTTTAATTTGAGACTCTGCTGCTGCTGTGACTGTGGTGGTGGTTGTTTCTTGTTAGTACCATCATCATCCCCTACCGCTTCATCAAGAGTGTATGTTTCCATCTCATCAAAGACCGACTTTGACGATTCATCCAAAGTCAATGTATAATCAGTGGACTTCAACGAAGTGTCCAGTGTCCGTACCGACGACGCCTCCTGCTTGGGACGAGTTAATAAGTTGAGGTTGGATGTGCGGACGGTGGAGTCATTGCTGCTTCGTCGTGATTCGTAGTAGGAGGAGGAGGATTTTCGTTTCATCATTTGTGGTCGTTTGGATGATTCACCTTCACCAACACCACCGCCACTACCGTTGTCACCATTGGTAGTGTTGTTGTTGGTAGTGCCATCACTGAAATTAATATAATCCAAGAATTGATGGAAGGATTCACTATTTTTGCCTTCCTTGTCCGTGGTGTTGGTTCCCTCGGACGTATCATCGTCATCATCATCAGTGTTGGCATCATGATGTAGTGGTAACGATGACGGTGACAATGACCTCGTGTCATTATTCTCAACGCCTCCCTCGTCATTATTATTACCGCTGCGGTTATTATTGTTATTCTTCTTCGCCGCAGCAGCCGCCCCTGACTTAGAAGATAAAGAGCCACTGCTATTATCAATCATTTGTAACGTTGCACTGGTATCATTATGTGGACTGGATGAAAATATATCCCGCATATTGTTATTGATGTTGTTGTTGGACAAGGGAGAGGAGGAGGAGGAGGGTGCAGCAGTGGAGGCCTTATTTCCACTGTTGTTATTGTGGATGGGTTGTTTCAATTCAGTATTTAGAGGAATGTCACGGTCACTACTGCTATCGTCACTGCTGGTTGGGAGGGCGGCTGTGTCTGCTGTGACACGCTTTTGGAGGGTGGCCGTTGCTTCCATTGGAACTTATATGTTTACTTATCAGCGATTATATGTAATGTTAATTGAAATCGATTGCCGTGTGATCCCGGAAGTAAGACTGACTCAATAATAAAGGTATTTATGATATCTCTTTGAGGTCTTTCACAATGTTGGAAGGGTCCCCTCACTTCATATCTATGGAATGGTTAGAAGTTACTTATTACCCAGACCGTTGACTAGAAACGATAACCCAAATACAAAGGTACTTATTGGTCATTGGGAGGCTGTTGTGTGTTCTGTGTGGGAGGCAAGATGAGGTTTGTGCCTTTGGTACATGATGTGGTATGTATGCGGTTCTTGGCTCCCGTACACATACAACTTAAGGATAAACAAGGGATATTTGAAGACGGGGACATTCGGCCCAAGAGACTGTCTCTGGTTGTAATACGGCGAAGAGGGTTCTCCGCGATTCTTAGTCGTATGTTGTGTCCCGTTTACTTCGCCGTTCAGACATTTGAGGGTCATTAAATACCTAAGTAGAATACTCTTAAGAACGATGGACAACGCAAAAAGATGAACAGCGTGAGTTGGTGTTTAGCTTAGGAGACTAAACTAACTATAACAGCAACAGTCAAAGCTGAAGCTGAATGAAACAGTGCATGTCAGAAGCAATGACCTTGAGTGAAAGGTCATCGGAACAAATGGATGAACACGTTGTCCATCGACGATGATGCTGCGGAAGATCATCGGAAGAGAGATCTGATGATGTCATGATGACGCAAAGATGTCATAACGACAAAGAGAAGAGGACAGGTGTCTTCTGTACTCTTAAGCCACCCAAACGAATTTGAACCGTGAGGTTCATCATGATGGAGTGAAGACAGCTATCGTCAAAGCCCAACAGATGGTGAAGGGTGAATGATCAACCAAACTCAACACACAGAGGGAGATGTCCTCGTGTGCACTGTAGCCCTTTTGGCACACAGTCGCCGTAATTCTTTATTATCGTCTGCGTTTATGCAGTAAAAAAAAAAGAAAAAAAATCGGGATGGCGAAGCCAAGGGAGTGTGGACCGATGAAGGCCAAAGAATGGGAGGAGACGAGTCCTTTTGACATGTTCCTGATGGAACGAAAGAAGTCGAGACGACTAATCCGAAGGTATATCGGATGCAGGCAAGAGCCGAGGGGGTATGGACAGTGAGAAGTCCATGAAGATGTAGGGCAGGAGACGAGTCCTTTTGACTTGTTCCTAAGGGAACGAAAGAAGTCTAGATGACTAATTCCGAAGATATATCGGAAGATAGGTCGTTGATAATATCCGATTGCGGCAAAAGCCACAGACTTGAGACTGCATAGACGTAGCAAAGCTTCTTCGGTAGGTGTAGATGGAAATGAAGTTATCTTGAAAAGGAAGAATAAAGAACCGACATAGATCACCAGATATTGTGGTCGATTGTAGAGGGACATCCGTGACGAAGATACCTATTGCGGCGAGGGGCCACCTCAGTGCATGGTACTTTCTGACTATCTTCAGCGCTTCGGGGAAACCATCCTTCACGGACAAATGGCAATCAGGGTTATATGGGCAAAGCGCTACACTCCCCCCCTACTATTCCGGTTTCAACCTAAAGTGGAAATGATACCACAAAGCTACCAGGAAGCTGGCTAGGCGACCATGGCGAAAATAGACATCACTTGGAGTCGACGCTTCAACCGATAATGAGCAGATGATGCTTCGGAAGCGATACAAGCAGGAAGGCTTGACTTGAAAAGAAGTAGTCCAGATGGACAAAATTTCCGAACAGACGCGGAGAAGAACTTAGGATGACCGAAGGAAGAGATGCATGGATGCACTTGAGCTTGAGAGGCAGTCGTAATCTTGAGTCTTGATGGAGCAGCGAGGTTCCATAGCGGAGGATGCACAGAATGCAGGGAGACCATGACGTCTCACATGACAGAAAGTCGTAGAGACAGTTGTGAAGACCAGAAAAAGTCGAAGTCTCTGAACAAGATGACCGGGAGAGACTCGGAAGATAGCCGAGAAGGAGAATCCGATGATGATCTCCTGAGCGAAACTGCAACAGAGGCAGCGAAGGATCTAGGAAGAAGCATTGACCGGAGGAGCCAATGTGATGGCCATGGGACGGGCTGATAGTGCAGACGATGTCACTAGTATGGAAAGTCGGCGCATGTAATTGCGGAGAAAGTTTTATCACCATAGATGGTAGATGATTGATTTTGAGTGGTGAAGAGGTTCACCAACTGAAGATACTCGCATACGATGAGTAGTAGAGACGATTTATATTCTCACGAGTTACAAGGAGATTCACCAAATAAAGATACGACGATGAGTAGTAGAGTCGATGTTGATGAGGGTGAAGTAGATAATGTTGAGGGTTGGCTAGAGAAGGTAGCCTGGATGATAGGAGTCTGCAGATGATGCATTGAACGAGGTAGATTTCGTAAAAGGATGTAGATCGGCCCATAAGAAGACAAAATAACCACCTTGCATACCCGAAGTAGAGAATCCTTGAAGGGGTATGGGGCTAGGTGAGATTGTTGAGAAGTCCATAGGGCTTACTTAAGATCAGTAGAGAGCGCAGAAGAGGCGACTAATGAGGAGTGTTGGAGATCTGATGCCAGACACTTGAGCTTGAAAAGCAACGCAGTAGATGTTGCGATAAGAACCATGTAGGGAGCGGCTGATGATGGCACGCAAGTAATAATAAATAGGGAGAGACACATGCGAAGATATGCGTCGTTGATGAGTCGGAAAAAGATACCGAGGAAGATTGAATTGATCCGCCGAAGGCCGAAGAGTAGTAGTGGACTTGTGACAAGACGGTGAAGATGTAGGCACCACGAATGTCCTTAGAAGATAATCAAGGCGTTGCCTCGAGAGGGACAATAGAGATGGACTTCAGAAGGAAGGCTGACAGAGGAGCTGGTGCCAATATATCTGAGACCAGATACTGTTAGATGCCGTAGGGATAGACCATAGAAGGGCGTAGGCGTAGGAATTGAAAGCGACGGATGACCGTAATGCAAGTAGTGCAAGGTCAGTAAGAGTGAAGGTGAAGAGGCAGGAAGATGCCGCAGATGCCAGATACCACAAGGGCGGTAGAAGAGTTGGATGAGCAGATTATAGCCGACATGGAAGGAAGGCGAGTAGTAGTAGCTCGAAGGCGAAGGCTAGGGATGATACGTTGGAAACTTGTAGGATTGCAGATCGTCGAGGAACCAGACAGAGCAATCGATGGAAAAGGCGATGAAATCGCTAGCGGAGAATTTAATGAGGTAGGTAGAGCAGAGGATGATTGAGTCCGAATATACGGAACATGGAGCACCACTTAAGAACGATGGACAACGCAAAAAGATGAACAGCGTGAGTTGGTGTTTAGCTTAGGAGACTAAACTAACTATAACAGCAACAGTCAAAGCTGAAGCTGAATGAAACAGTGCATGTCAGAAGCAATGACCTTGAGTGAAAGGTCATCGGAACAAATGGATGAACACGTTGTCCATCGACGATGATGCTGCGGAAGATCATCGGAAGAGAGATCTGATGATGTCATGATGACGCAAAGATGTCATAACGACAAAGAGAAGAGGACAGGTGTCTTCTGTACTCTTAAGTACTTACGGTACACATTACAAAGATTTTACGGTAAGTTGTCGTCTTTTACAGACACACACACAATTGACTAGAGAGGGCACGCTGTAGTCCTCGGTTTCTAAGCTTTCGACATGGTGCCCTCAAACCTTTTATTTTTGCGCAACGCGATATTTTACTTTTTTTGGAGGGAAGGAAGCTCAAGCATAGAACCTCTGAGAGCTGGAGCAACCCACGCTGAAGGCCTCGGAATAGAGATCTTGTGAAATTTATCCCAAATTATTTTTTGCGCGAAGGGGTCTGATTTTTGGAGGGAAGGTCCGATCTCTATAACTCCCGAAAATAAGTCCGCCAACTCAAAATTAAGTTTTTTCTACACGAATGATTTTTTTGCGCCCCAGATTCGAGGGATCTCTATTCCGAGGCCTTCAGCGTGGAGCAACCATTTTGTCCCCACAGATCGCAAAGTCGATTCTCGCAATTCCCCTTGCCTCCAGTGTGTCATTACCTTGATTCATTACGATATCAACCAATATGGATACTCTGTCGATTGGAATGCACCCCAGAACTCTTCTTAGAGTCCTCCTCGATGTCGTGGATCATCGACTCAAACATCAGCGTCTCTTTATAGCTAGGCACGAAGAGCTGGAAGAACGGAGCTTGAAGAGGAGAGTCGGGAGCGAAGTGTAAATTCCGATTTGTTTCTCGATAGAAATCCACAAGCAATAGATGATTCGTATTAGGAGCCACTTTTAGGCCCTCTACTCAGCTAGCGCAGCGGTGGGGGCATGATTTAGCGCCACCCACTATAGATAGTAGAGCTATATTAGTACTCAAATATTATGAGCTAGATAAATGTTGGGGTACTAGTAGGACTTCTAATAGGGTGGATGAAGATATCTGTGATTTTGGGCTGATTTTGGAGGCTACTCCCTCGCGATTTGTAGTTTGCCATTTATATTCTGCCACTTTTATTAAATACTGTCATTTATATTGAGGTTAATTATTGGGTTATTCTTCAGTCTAGTTTGAGTCTGCCATTTTTATTCTTTATTCCTGCCATTTATATTCTTTTCTGGTAGAACGGGGTGTTCTCATCACTACCCATCATTCCACGGAATTCGTGCTTGGTTCTAAGCAGAACCATATCTTATGTCAGCGGTCTTTCTTCGGTTCTCACGAGAACCAAGCCGTCGAAGTAGGGTTCTCACGAGAACCACACACCAAAAATTGACACTTCTGAAAAGGACACACACATCCCTAAAATCGCTCGACCATGACGGAACAGTCCACTATAAAAACTACTACCACACAAACAAATATGAATATACAGCAATAACACCGCGATGAATAATACTAGTAATGATGCTCTATCGGCCGGTATGCTTTTCGTCAGAGTCAGTTTTACACAAGATGACGTCGACGTCGTTGAATCCGCTCATATGAATTCATGCACATTTTAGACACAACACAAGGAAACACCATGTTTACTCAATTGACGACGAAGGTTACAGCGTAATATTCGCAGCGATGATCAATATTGTTATGTGTGTTGATGGTTTGGTGGTTGTAACGAGTTCAATAACATCTATCTATTGCGAAATGTGAGGATGGGTACGTCGGCGTTGCGATGCAAAATAACCAATCTGTCAACCATTATTGGCATACTACAAATAATGTATATCCATGCAATGAAGAGAATTCTTTGATAGTGATCACCGTGTGTTGATAAACAAATGAATACAAACATCCAATATTCTCTCGGAGTATAGTCGCACTTGCTATGTTATGTAGCGCCTAAAACACAGACAGAATATTTGAAACAATGAAAACACTCTCTCCCATCATATATATAGACCCCAGACAAATGAGTATGTTCTTCGCAGCATTCTAGGCAACCTTGATAACATTAAATTTAGAATTGATGGCAATCCATCAAAGAGTAGGCAGCTGCCGCTGAGTGCTTAGAACATCACCATATAGATTATGTTAGCGGCTACAAAAGTATCCACTGAGGCGCAGCTGCAGTGCAACTTGCTTCGATGACATCCGTCAAGAGACACAACGATCAGACAACAAACAGCAAGAGAGGCTTTTCCGAAAAGCTGTAAGGGAGTGCAAATGACCCGAAGAGCAAATGGTCAAGTAATTTCTAAAGGACCTATGATGTAGCGTCATTCCACTCAGACTCAGGGAAGAGGAAGACTCCAGCAGTTGCACCCTACTCGAACTAATAAACAAAAGTTTCCGTCGGCTTTTCAGGATCTTCTCCCTCATGATGGAGCCGCATACACTTTGTGTCGAGCTGCAAACTATGCCAACGACCTTGAAAGAATATAGAGCTAAAACGAATACTTGTACTGGCAAGGCACCTTCAAAAAGCAAGGTCTACAAGGCCATGATACCATTCATCAATGGTTTTCGAGTGCAGCTGGATGATTTTGACGCCTCTGCGGGCACAAGTACTCCCAAGAATCTTACTGCTATGTCATGGTGTGATGTTGACCTCGCCCAAATCGCAATAGGATCAGGCAGCGGACTTGGCAAGGGCATTCAATACTTTGAAAGGATTGATTACGGATTTGCGTAAGCGTTTGAAATGTTATTGGAAAAGACGTCGATGATTCGAACCTCCGAGACTGTAATCTAAAGCACTTTGCAGAGCTGATATCACCATAGCTAGAGTCATTCATCAGGTATCACGACAATTCTCTTCGATGTATCAAAGATATTCCAGAAACAAAGTGTCGCTCGAAGAGGCAACTCGGGGATTGCGTAACAGGATTCTGCTTGTATATCATTGCAGAGAA
This sequence comes from Skeletonema marinoi, assembly GCA_030544225.1. Lineage (NCBI taxonomy): Eukaryota > Bacillariophyta > Thalassiosirophyceae > Thalassiosirales > Thalassiosiraceae > Skeletonema > Skeletonema marinoi. Next base: position 557,496 of record CM060492.1, read on the forward strand.
AATACAAGCTTACTCGATGAGGGCCTGTCGCACAATCTTGACGAGGATGAGGATGACGACGAAGAAGCAATTCAGTTGGACGCACTCGTCCCATTCAGTCAACGGTGACGATATGGATGCGTCTCCTTCGGAATTTGATGCAAAAGTTATGACCAAAGCGAAGTGTACAATACAGTGGGAAGGCTGATGCCATATCTGATAATGATACTCAGCTGATCAACGAGATAAACAAATAGACATATGATAATGCATACTATATGAAAAAAATATTCAAGCAAGCATAAGAAGGTAGAGCGGAAAATAAAGTTATTCAGAGCTGCAGGCGACAATCCCAAAGGGCCTCATCAGGACACCGACGATGCTGCAGCGACGCCGATACATGCATAAAAAAGCATGAGTAGTGACAAATCTACTTCTAAACTATCGCAACAAAATACAATGGGCCAGTAGAAGCTGTTGATTGCCATATTCACAGCGTGAGATACGATAGGGCCGTCAACACAGGAGCTTGCGGCGACCCAGATGGCCTCATCAGGTCACCTACGATGTTGTAGTGACGCCGATACGAGCAACAAATACTTGAGCCGTGATAAAGATGCTTCTATACCATCATGGCTAACTATAATGGGTCACTAGAAGCTGTTGATTGCCATATTCACAGCGTGAGATACGATATGGCCGTCAACTAAGGAGTTGCGGCGACCCAGATGGCCTCATCAGGTCACCTACGACGTTGTAGCGACGCCTATACTTCCAACCAATGCTTGAGCCGTGGTAAAAATGCTTCTATATTATCATGGCTAGCTATAATGGGTCACAAGAAGCTGTTGATTGCCGTAGTCACAGCGTGAGATACGATATGGCCGTCAACTGAGGAGTTGTGGCGACCCAGATGACCTCATCATGTCACCTACGACGTCGATACGACTATCAAATGCTTGAGCCGTGTAAAAGATGCTTCTATACCATCATAGCCAACTATAATGGGTCACAAGAAGCTGTTGATTGCCATATTCACAGCGTGAGATACGATATGGCCGTCAACACAGGAACTTGTGTCGTATCAGATGACCTCATCATGTCACCTACGACGTTGTAGCGACGTCGATACGTCTAACAAATGCTTGACCCGTGTAAAAGATGCTTCTATACCATCATGGCTAACTATAATGGGTCACTAGAAGCTGTTGATTGCCATATTCACAGCGTGAGATACGATATGGTGGTAGAGAGTAGAGCTGACGGTTGTCTCAGATGGCCTCATCAGGTCACCTATGACGTTGTAGCGACGTCGATACGTCTAACAAATGCTTGAGCCGTGTAAAAGATGCTTCTATACTATCATGGCCAACTATAATGGGTCACTAGAAGCTGTTGATTGCCATATTCACAGCGTGAGATACGATATGGCCGTCAACAAAGGCCAGATACATATTAACCCCTATCTTTAACCCCAATATAAATGGCAGAAAGAATATAATAAAAATGGCGTGCTCAACCTAGATGGAAGAATAACCCAATAATTAACCTCAATATAAATGGCATATAAATGGCAGATACGAAAAAATATAAATGGCAAACTACAGGATGGGCTCCACACCATACCACCCCGTTCATGTGTTTGAACATGAGATATCTGGAAAAAGTTGGCCAAGTTGTTGAGTGGGCATAGCCCACCAACCATTGAGATGCCTATCTCACTGATATGCTACTTTTTTAGAGCTGAAGAAGAGCTCTCCAAATCACCGCTGATCATTGTCTGAAATCAATATCCCGCAGAGATATGTGACCAGAAAGAAGCCTGAGCAAATTGGCGCATATATGCGCCCTTACCCGGAAAGCTGTTAACCATCATACGTACATACAATACAATCAGCTCCAATCAAAGAATGGGTACACAGCAGACAGCAACGCTACGTCACACTAGACAATGAAATTGTAAACTTGCATCGTTGTACCTGTAGTTTTACCGGGTAATCGAGACTTTGGAGCACAATCTGCTGTAGATTAGAAAGGGAAAGGGATGTTGACATTGCCTCATGGCGTTGCAGAACAATCGTATTCCTGCTGCCTGCCTCCATTTTCGGCATACTCGTGCACGCAAAATGACGATTGGGGGGCAACCTATCGCCATCCCTTTCGGGGTCCACTTAGATCTATTCTGATTGCCTAGGGGCTCTCCACAATGTCGAGCACTTGCCTCCGCATCGCATTCCATCCAGCTGTTGTCACTCAGATATACTCAAGAATATTATGATTCATTCAGAGCCCTGACCTTCTCTACAGTTTTCTCTCATGTCTCGGCTCATAAACTCGACCATTTCTTATGGGAAGAGCTATCGAGACCAGAGCAGTTGAATGAACAGTGTGATTCTGTGGTGCAAAGCTAGCGACTATGATGTTGATCCGACCGATGGAACTCCGACTCAACCTCTGCCACTTGAGCCTATGTGTCTATGTGGGTCAGGGCAAGGAGAAGATGACTTCGGATACTGGTGAGAGAATTCGATTTCACGGCCACCACAAGCTGGCTATGGAGATATTTTTACAGAGACAGATAGATTCTACTACCGTCAGCCTTCGTTCAAGTGGACTGGACTAATGTCAACAAGGCGCTCCATGCGGTACCACGACTGTTTCAACTCTGGGCTTGCAAACAGGTACACGATATTGCCGGTACAAACTACAGATTGAATAATGTGATGGAACGCATAGTCCTTTGTGTCCATCCTGTTTGACCGCCAAGGAGACATGTGCTCATGTGTTAATGTGCGAAGAGGAGGATAGGGTGAAGTGTTTCCAGATGTCGGCGGATAATCTCCACTCCTGGCTCCGCTCAGTGGATACCTGTGAGGTGCTGGAAGTGCATATTATGAGGTTTGTGAGGTCTAGGAATTCCGAACGATTCATTGATTGCATCGCTGGAAACAGAGATCCAATTTTGAGTAAGTTGGCAATGTCGCAGGATAAGATTGGATGGAGGCGGTTTATGGAAGGGATGATATCGAAGGAGTTCTGCAAGATTCAAGATACCCATAGTCGTCTGGGGGGAGGTCACCTCTCTGGAGCCAAATGGGCTCAAGGTGACTCAAGGTCTATCTACTAAGCTGATGGAAATGACTCACGGTCAATGGCTGGTGCGGAACTTCTTGATTCACGACAACGTCTCGGGGATGCTTGCGTTGGAGAGGAAGGAAGACTTGCAGATAGCTATTGAGGAGCATAGGTACTTGATGGAAATCAATCTCGATGATCTGGAAACAACCTATGGAGAATATCAGGCGTATTGGCTGCTTTCAGTTAAAGTTAAAGCAGTGCGAGCCGCCTTTTTGATACGTCGTCAGCGGGCACAGGCAGAACGTCGATGCAGTCAACACAACCACGGATAGAGATGGGTGTATGTTTACACTCTCGTACAAATGAATTGTATATCTTGCCTGCATACAGGCTTATTGACGGATCAGTCAATATATCCCGGGCTTAATGAAGCCATGGTAGGAGAGACAACCCTCTCCCGTGGTTCCGACTGCGACGCTGTTTGGTTCTGCCCTCGGCGTATGAAGACTCCAATTGATGGTTAAATGATGTCTAGGTAGCTATAATGCAACTTACCTAATTTCCTATGTGATATGATATGTGTCGGTGCTTAGATCAGTCACGGTGGAGGTTGCATTTGGCAGCAGCCGGGGCTTCTTTGTCTTTGAGCGAGGAGCGAGGCATCTTCGCTTCCCTCACTATCACTATCTCTATCTCTACTAGTTGTGATAATGATATATGATAGGAGCAACTCTGACTCTGACTCCTGAGAGTGAGAGCAGAGCAAGGCGCTCCCTGGCTTCAGACTTCTTCATTCTGGAAAAGTGAAGAAATAAATCTCTCTACCAAGTCGTACGGAAGGGGTCGCGGAATATGCTCTGTGCAGCTCTGCAATGTATTCAAAGTGTATTCATATATGTACGCAGGTACAAAACCGCTACGCGCCTATTCGGTGAAATTAGTGTTCACAACGGCATGACATGATGGCCCCAGGAACAAATTTGGTACTCCTGTGCAGTTTCGAGATGGGAAATACATAGATGTTATCCATCATGTCTCATGGGAGACGGAGAAACAGGCCTTGCATGCCCTGCTCTTCACTTAATGTATTATAGAATCTCACGGACGTAGCTCTTCCGAAACCCAAAACAGCACAGGCACAGAGCCGGAGAAACAGGCCTTGCATGCTCTTCACTTAATGTATTTTATAGAATCTCACGCGACGTAGCTCTTCCGAAACCCAAAAAACAGCACAGGCACAGAGCCGGCCAAGATATCTACCATACAACGCAGTTTTCATTATTTCACCCACATCTAAAACAAACACCATACCATGACATCAACATCAACCAGTGATACTGTGATCATATTCACTGTGCCTACCAAGCAACATGATGGTGGCAGTGACAAGCCGACCTATGCTAACGACGCTGTGCCAACGCCCAGAGTAGATGCCTTCGCCAAGTACTCAAGCAACCTCATCCGAATGAAGGAACTCTTGCTTCTAGGAGACAATAACGAGCACGACGAGGAAGGTGCCTTGGACTATCTTGCATCCCTCAACGATGCCCTCCGTTACAAAAGTAAAAGTGATCAGGTCGACGACGACCGGAACAATCATGGCAACGTTTCAACTTCGAAGCGACAAAAGGGCAATAACTCGCGCCGCATCACACAGGCACAGCAAGGACAAGGCTTCCTCGAGCGCAAGACAAGAATTTCATATGAACTTCATCCAAGTTTACTCTTGCATGATCTTATAGGTCTTGATCCCGATGTCTCTGCCCACATCTCAGACGACGAGAAAGAAGATGAAGATGACGAGCCAGAAGAGTGAGGGCCTTGGCCTTAGCTAAGCCTTAGCCGTCGAGATTGTTGGAGGAGATGGAGCCCGATTCCCTGGGTCCTGGGTCCTGGATGGGGATGGAAATAGCCTCTTGTGTTTGTTGTTAGGGAGAGGGGTACTAGAATTATAGAATACTCTTTTCTTCGTGATTTAGTTAATAAAATATGAATTCCTACACAGACAGCTACAGCTACAGGCTCTTTGAACATGTATCTGTGAGCATGTCCCAGCGACATCAATCGACATGGTGTTCCCCGCACAATCGTTTATACTCTAATTCCGTGGGAGGCTGGTAGTACCCTCTTCGAAAAAGTTGATCTGAGATACTTGAGCTGAAGAGTTGAAGAAGTCATTTCCTCCCTGGCCCTGGATCGCTTGCAATTCCTGAATGTAACTTTCATAATCATTGCTATTTCTATCCGGCTCAGGATCTAGCCATTTGATTCCGCACGAGCACGAGTCGAAAGGTGAACCATCACTGATATATTTGTGAAAGCCCCATGCCCAGCCCAGCCGTGGTCCTGCCTGAACTAATTCAATATCGAAAGGCGGCCCTGGACTCCCTTCACCTACAGCTTCAGCTTCATACCAGTCTGGGGATTGGTCCTCTGAAAGTGCCCATTGGCATTGGCATCGATCATTCATGATGTTGCGTTTGAGGAGACGGTGAACGTCATTCATGAAATTTGGAACATAGCAAATTCGTTCAAATGAAAAGTGCTGGCATCCGATGATGGCTTTGCAGCAGGAAACGTCGAGTTCTTCCAACATTGGAAAGTCGTTTCCGCCAATGTCCCGTATGCTATGTCCCCTCTCACTCGATCTACCGTGAACATATGTAACTCCTTCAGGTATCGAAATCAGCAAGATCCATTAGGTTGCCCTCAATCAAATGTGAACCAACAAGCGTGTCACCGATCGAAATAGATTCTAGATTATCTTTGAGGACTCTCAAGCATTTGATATTTCCTTTCACAGGCGTACCTTTGCAATGCAACTCTTTGAGGACGGAAGAAGTAGCGAGATCATCCAAATGCCAAAGAAGACCACCGCAATTGATGAATTTCAGCCTTTCTAACAACGGGAAGCTATTGAAAAGAAAAGGATATCTTCCGTTGAGTGGTGCACCCAATGTTGCCAGATGGATTAACATGGTAAAATTAGAGACTATCCCAATGTTGCGTAGTATAATTGACAGTGCACTCAGCTTCGTCTTCATATGGGTCCTCTCCATCGTTGTACTTGTGTTTTTCCGAGTGTAATCGAGACTTTGGAGATCACAATCTGCTATAGATTAGAAAGGGATGTTGACATTGCCTCCATCTCCATGGCGTTGTATTGTCTGGCAGTACAACTATGAATTCTGTCAAAGGAACAATCGTATTCCTTGCTGCCTGCCTCCATTTTCGGCATACTCGTGCACGCATAATGTCAATTGGGGGGAGGTGGCCGAAGGTCATTTCAATAACGTCAGTGCTTAGATCAGTCACGGTGGAGGTTGCATTTTGCATTTGGCTTGGCAGCAGCCGGGGCTTCTTTGCCTTTAAACGAGGCATCTTCGCTTCCCTCACTATCACTATCTCTACCTCTACCTCTACTACTTGTGCTTGTGATGATGATATGATAGGAGCAATTCTGACTCTACTTAAGAGCAAGGCGCTCCCATCTGCTCCCATCTGGCTTCAGACTTCTTCATTCTGGAAAAGTAGAGATATAAATCTCTCTACCAAGCGTACGGAAGAGGTTGTTGGTTGCCGACTTCTTGCTTACTTTCTTGAACAATATATATAGAACAGGTACTAAACAGGCCTATTCCGTGAAATTAGTGTTCACAACGACATGACATGATAGCCCCACGAACAATTTCGAAGTCATATGGTACTCCTGTGCAATTTCGAGATGGGAAATACATAGATGTTATGTTGTCCGTCATGTCTCATGGGAATGGGAGGGGAGAGGCCCTGCATGCACTGCTCTTTATTGTACTTATTCTCACGCGACGTAAGTAGCTCTGCCGAAACCCAAAACAGCACAGGCGCAATCACTACCACTACAACGCAGTTTTCATTATTTCAATTTCACCCACATCCCACATCTACGTCTAACGCCATACCATGACATCATCATCAACATCAACATCAACATCAACCAGTGATACTGTGATCATATTCACTGTGCCTACCAAGCAACATGATGGTGGCAGTGACAAGCCGACCTATGCTAACGACGCTGTGCCAACGCCCAGAGTAGATGCCTTCGCCAAGTACTCAAGCAACCTCATCCGAATGAAGGAACTCTTGCTTCTAGGAGACAATAACGAGCACGACGAGGAAGGTGCCTTGGACTATCTTGCATCCCTCAACGATGCCCTCCGTTACAAAAGTAAAAGTGATCAGGTCGACGACGACCGGAACAATCATGGCAACGTTTCAACTTCGAAGCGACAAAAGGGCAATAACTCGCGCCGCATCACACAGGCACAGCAAGGACAAGGCTTCCTCGAGCGCAAGACAAGAATTTCATATGAACTTCATCCAAGTTTACTCTTGCATGATCTTATAGGTCTTGATCCCGATGTCTCTGCCCACATCTCAGACGACGAGAAAGAAGATGAAGATGACGAGCCAGAAGAGTGAGGGCCTTGGCCTTAGCTAAGCCTTAGCCGTCGAGATTGTTGGAGGAGATGGAGCCCGATTCCCTGGGTCCTGGGTCCTGGATGGGGATGGAAATAGCCTCTTGTGTTTGTTGTTAGGGAGAGGGGTACTAGAATTATAGAATACTCTTTTCTTCGTGATTTAGTTAATAAAATATGAATTCCTACACAGACAGCTACAGCTACAGGCTCTTTGAACATGTATCTGTGAGCATGTCCCAGCGACATCAATCGACATGGTGTTCCCCGCACAATCGTTTATACTCTAATTCCGTGGGAGGCTGGTAGTACCCTCTTCGAAAAAGTTGATCTGAGATACTTGAGCTGAAGAGTTGAAGAAGTCATTTCCTCCCTGGCCCTGGATCGCTTGCAATTCCTGAATGTAACTTTCATAATCATTGCTATTTCTATCCGGCTCAGGATCTAGCCATTTGATTCCGCACGAGCACGAGTCGAAAGGTGAACCATCACTGATATATTTGTGAAAGCCCCATGCCCAGCCCAGCCGTGGTCCTGCCTGAACTAATTCAATATCGAAAGGCGGCCCTGGACTCCCTTCACCTACAGCTTCAGCTTCATACCAGTCTGGGGATTGGTCCTCTGAAAGTGCCCATTGGCATTGGCATCGATCATTCATGATGTTGCGTTTGAGGAGACGGTGAACGTCATTCATGAAATTTGGAACATAGCAAATTCGTTCAAATGAAAAGTGCTGGCATCCGATGATGGCTTTGCAGCAGGAAACGTCGAGTTCTTCCAACATTGGAAAGTCGTTTCCGCCAATGTCCCGTATGCTATGTCCCCTCTCACTCGATCTACCGTGAACATATGTAACTCCTTCAGGTATCGAAATCAGCAAGATCCATTAGGTTGCCCTCAATCAAATGTGAACCAACAAGCGTGTCACCGATCGAAATAGATTCTAGATTATCTTTGAGGACTCTCAAGCATTTGATATTTCCTTTCACAGGCGTACCTTTGCAATGCAACTCTTTGAGGACGGAAGAAGTAGCGAGATCATCCAAATGCCAAAGAAGACCACCGCAATTGATGAATTTCAGCCTTTCTAACAACGGGAAGCTATTGAAAAGAAAAGGATATCTTCCGTTGAGTGGTGCACCCAATGTTGCCAGATGGATTAACATGGTAAAATTAGAGACTATCCCAATGTTGCGTAGTATAATTGACAGTGCACTCAGCTTCGTCTTCATATGGGTCCTCTCCATCGTTGTACTTGTGTTTTTCCGAGTGTAATCGAGACTTTGGAGATCACAATCTGCTATAGATTAGAAAGGGATGTTGACATTGCCTCCATCTCCATGGCGTTGTATTGTCTGGCAGTACAACTATGAATTCTGTCAAAGGAACAATCGTATTCCTTGCTGCCTGCCTCCATTTTCGGCATACTCGTGCACGCATAATGTCAATTGGGGGGAGGTGGCCGAAGGTCATTTCAATAACGTCAGTGCTTAGATCAGTCACGGTGGAGGTTGCATTTTGCATTTGGCTTGGCAGCAGCCGGGGCTTCTTTGCCTTTAAACGAGGCATCTTCGCTTCCCTCACTATCACTATCTCTACCTCTACCTCTACTACTTGTGCTTGTGATGATGATATGATAGGAGCAATTCTGACTCTACTTAAGAGCAAGGCGCTCCCATCTGCTCCCATCTGGCTTCAGACTTCTTCATTCTGGAAAAGTAGAGATATAAATCTCTCTACCAAGCGTACGGAAGAGGTTGTTGGTTGCCGACTTCTTGCTTACTTTCTTGAACAATATATATAGAACAGGTACTAAACAGGCCTATTCCGTGAAATTAGTGTTCACAACGACATGACATGATAGCCCCACGAACAATTTCGAAGTCATATGGTACTCCTGTGCAATTTCGAGATGGGAAATACATAGATGTTATGTTGTCCGTCATGTCTCATGGGAATGGGAGGGGAGAGGCCCTGCATGCACTGCTCTTTATTGTACTTATTCTCACGCGACGTAAGTAGCTCTGCCGAAACCCAAAACAGCACAGGCGCAATCACTACCACTACAACGCAGTTTTCATTATTTCAATTTCACCCACATCCCACATCTACGTCTAACGCCATACCATGACATCATCATCAACATCAACATCAACATCAACCAGTGATACTGTGATCATATTCACTGTGCCTACCAAGCAACATGATGGTGGCAGTGACAAGCCGACCTATGCTAACGACGCTGTGCCAACGCCCAGAGTAGATGCCTTCGCCAAGTACTCAAGCAACCTCATCCGAATGAAGGAACTCTTGCTTCTAGGAGACAATAACGAGCACGACGAGGAAGGTGCCTTGGACTATCTTGCATCCCTCAACGATGCCCTCCGTTACAAAAGTAAAAGTGATCAGGTCGACGACGACCGGAACAATCATGGCAACGTTTCAACTTCGAAGCGACAAAAGGGCAATAACTCGCGCCGCATCACACAGGCACAGCAAGGACAAGGCTTCCTCGAGCGCAAGACAAGAATTTCATATGAACTTCATCCAAGTTTACTCTTGCATGATCTTATAGGTCTTGACCCCGATGTCTCTGCCCACATCTCAGACGACGAGAAAGAAGATGAAGATGACGAGCCAGAAGAGTGAGGGCCTTGGCCTTAGCTAAGCCTTAGCCGTCGAGATTGTTGGAGGAGATGGAGCCCGATTCCCTGGGTCCTGGACGAAAAAATGGGCATCTGTATCTGTATTCATTTCGTACTGAGTTGAGTCAAGAGAGTCAAGAACACTCCAAGTCCAAGATCATCCTTTCTAAATATAAATATAAACATAAACATGAGATCTTCACAATAACTAGCATTATCTACGTCTACGTGATCTAGATTGGCTGGATCAAGTCAGACATGATCGACTCAATTAGTATGTACTAACTGAGACTGAGCACTGAGCCACTATCTGATAGTGGTAGTGGCAGTTGTCATTCGCATTTGTATATGTATATACTAGTTAATCAGATTAGATGTCTACCTAAAACGGACCAGCTGGGTACTTGTTATCGTACGGTCTTATATTGCCAAAGGGTCACCAGACAACAAGAACAAGAGATGACTTTTTGTACTCTCGCTCTCTCTGAGAATGAGAATGAGAATAGAATGCTGCAATCAGAATCAGGCTGCAGCTGCAGGCTGCAGTGTAGATGTAGAGTAGAGCAGGCGTAGATGCAATTGAACGTAAGCGGAAGTAGATAGGGCAATGGGCAATGAGTGAACAGAGTTGACTTAGCCTCATCTACAAGTCCACAGCTAGAGCATATTCTGAATACACATCGCGGTGCCGATTTCTTCTTGTGATTCCGATAAGTATGGGATTTAGGGTCATTTAACGGTACTCACTAGAATCACGCGGTACTCATGTCTGTGTTTATTGAAGTTGGCGACATCACAGGCAGGTAGGGCCTGCACCAAGCAACAGCTGCACTGTCAGCGTTCGGCCTCAGCCGACGTCGATCCGTGCCCGCTACTTGTCGATGTATTGTATCATTCTAACTCACATTAGATATTGTAGCAGAAGCTGGTGGCATACAGATCAGAACGCTCATTTTCTTCTGCTTCTCTTGCAAATAATGAAGTTCCTGTTCCTGCATGGCATCGCGGTCGCGGCCACAGTGAGGGTTGTATCTGCCCAACAAAAAGTTCCAATTATTTTTGATACTGATGGAAACTACGATGATACATTAGCACTTTTGTATCTTGCTTCCAATCCCCTTTTCGACTTGCGTGCGGTCACAGTAGCGTAAGTATTCTCACATTCACATGTTCAGCTCATTGTTAAGGGTATATAGCTTTCGGTGGATTAATACATGGCATGATGTGTTTTAACTTTCAATGTATGAAATTCAATAATAATCTTCTACAGAGGTGCTGGATTCGCCACTCGTCATGGGGGGCCAATCAACATGCAGCGGGTATTGCAACTGTTTGATGATAAGAAAATTAAAGAAGCACCGGTATCTTTTGGGAAGCCGACTTCGTTGTCACGCATCTCTGCATTCCCCCTCGAATGGCGCATCGGGATTGATGAATTCTTCCAAGAGTGCATTGACAACGGAACATTGTCAGAAGCAAACGCTCTTCTGAGTCATCACGAATCTAGCGACTTGATGGCAAAAGTTCTCCTTGAATCAGATAAAGCTGTTGCGATTGCTGTTACGGCTCCAGCCACCAATTTAGCACTAGCATTGCAAAAAGAGCCAGACTTAATTGATCGTATTTCTGCGTTGTTTTTGATGGGATCAAATTATGGTGGTGGTCCAAATAATGTCTACTCTTGGCAAATGACGTATGGTGGTGTTACATCATCATGTGCGGAAGATGCAACAGGGCATTACTTCATTCCAGAAGACTTACGGCGTGATGGATGCAGAGGCAATTCAATGAGTGATTCAGGTGATACTGAGTGGAATATCTTCCTTGACGTTGTGGCTTGGCATGTCACCCGTGTGCAGAATCGGTCACTAAGCCGCCAATCTATGCCATTACTAGCGGAGCAACCGAAGACATGAACGTCACACTGGCTGATTTCGATGTAGGCAGCAAATATTTGTCCAGTCAAGGAATGAAAGCAATGTCAGCCTTCACGAAATCGTTAGGACCCGCCTTCGTCGGAGCTGGGGAAGCAAAATGGTGGGATGCCCAGTTAGGTATGTGAGCACGAATATCCCTGTGCCTCCTCGCTTCTCGCTTCTTCTTGTATCCAAATCCAACACTCACAAACCCCCCTCTACATCTGGCTGTATCTCTCTTCCACTAGCTGTTGCGATGGCAAATATCATCAATGGTCACACTGGAAACAACAAAACTGATTCGGTTTGTGCTGAATGGAAGGAGACTGATGGGTTTAAAGTAAATATGATCTGGAAGAACGTCCAGGTTCAGTTGGAGGTACCTCTGGGGATAAAAATCCGTATGGCTCTATCGCTGATAGTCCAGGGATTGGCCCGAATGCCTCCTTTTGCCTTCATGGTAATGTTGAAGCGATGCAAAGACAGTTCTGGTGGACATTGGCTGGTAAAAATGATGGCGGAGATATTGCCGATCCAACCCTATACCTTCGTTCGAACTCGAACTCACTGGAGGAAGACGTCAAGAAAGCTACCACTTCAATGGCAGAGAAAGTGCCTTTGCCACAACTCTTGATGGCTGGGACAATGCTTCTCATGTCTCTGATTGATTTCCACATCATTGCGTGATTGAGATGTCTACAAGAGAGTGTACGTCGAAGGAAGAAGGCATCATAAGACTGATAGCATGAGTCAAAACCACTGTTGCAGGTACAGTCTATCTGTTTACAGACTCCGTGTCCAAGAGGAGATCCTCCTATGGGCATCTGCCCATCTTTGTTAGGCAACCCTTTCGGCAATCCAAAAGACCGTATGACAAAAGTTCATACCAGCAGGTCCTTATTAGGTAGATATATCTAATCTGATTAACTTAGTTATTATCTAGTCAAGGTGTGGACTTTGAGCTATGACTGAGCTGACTTTTTCTCTCACTCTCATTCTCTCGTTTGCTTGACCTTTTTACCTTTACCTCCATCTCGTTCAATTGCATCTCTACGCAGCCTGAGATTTGCCTTTTCTCTATAGCTACTTAGAGAGAGAGAGAGTTTCGAAGAAGTAAGTCATCTCTTTACGAGGACCAAGTTGAACTGATCATCCATTATCCAAGATCTTTTGAGAGACAGCTGCGTTGACACTGACAGCTGTGACACATCACAAAACAACAGCTGGTGCACTTTGATGGTGGAATTGTGGCGGGAGAACGTTTTACGATATCATCAAATTAGTGTCTTGCAATCGGCGAGTTGAAGGCTTCATTATCAAACAAAAGGTGGTTCTTCTGTCATATCTGAAATGCAACAAAGTAAAAGATGTACGAAGCTTAGATCAAAATTAGTCTCGTCGTGCGTAAGTGCCTCAAATCTCTCAGCACCAGTGATTTGACGAAAAAGCGAGATGACACCTCAGCACCACCCTCAAAAAGAGTTCGGCTTTACATCAAACAAACTACAATAACCACAATAAAAACGAAACCATTGGCGGAGATTAATCGACGGTAATAATGGATAAATCATCAATAATAGATAACATAGAAATGTCATTGTCCTCGGGAGCCTCGGTGGATGGATGCAGTGACGATAGAACGTGTCGGCGGCGGCCATCATCGCCGGAACACATCTCGTGCAATTGCAGATTGGCAGACAATTGCTGTAATGATAATTGCAATGATGGAAATATTATTAGTGTAGAGCTTTCATCGTCATCATCGTTACCGTCGTCGTTCTCTCGACAGATTAAATTACGGCGGCGGCGGCACAGCAGTTCGAACATTTTGTGTTTGCAAATCGTCCTTGCCACGACGGCCCTCCTTCTAGTACTGTCATCACCTACAACTACTGCTGTCGGTCCATCATCATTATTTGCATCAGCATTCTCTCCACCACCATCACTTCATTCGTCTACAATGATGAGGCAAATACCCACTGCAACTAGACCACCCTCGCAATCATCCTGTACGACCACGACGACAACACAACTATACGCCGTTCGAAAACGAGTCGGAAGTCATCATCAACCCACCAATCAAAATTACATTGCGGTACCTCCACGCACCACCACAACCAGCAGCAGCAGTAGTAGTGCCCCACGACGTCGAAAGAATAATGTATTTGAACAATTCACACCAGATTACATTGCGTCTCCGTACGATGTCGATTTAGGTCCCTCGGCGGTGGATAAGAATGGTCATGTGGATTTAACCACAAATGATGTTGATGCCAAGAGGATTGATGGTACCAACAAACGAAAGAGGGGAAGACCTAGTAAAAAGGCATCTACAGTAGATACCAATGGTATCAAGAACGCCAATAAGGTCAATCTACGTCTACAATCTCTCCTACTCAACGATGAGGGTGAAATCAACCCCTATCTACCCGATGATTCACCCGAGGCAGCTCAACAATTGGCTCAATTCCACACCTATTCCAAAGTAAGCGAGGAAGCTAGACGCAAGGCCAAGGAGAGTGTCAGCAGTCATGCCGAAGACGAAGAAGAGGATGACGACGAGGGGGGAGTGGTAGCGACAACACGAAACATTCATAACCTTCACGATACTTCGGCGGTTGCGGCACAACGGAGGAATAGTAAGCGACGAATGTCGATACGTGCGACGGTGAAGGAGACGGGGTCAGATTCGATTTCGTCGTATACGAAGAGTTTGGGGCAGCATGAATTATTGCATAAGGATGATGAGGTGTTGTTGGGGCGGCAGGTGAGGATGTTGATGATTTTGGAGGAGAAGAGGATGGAGTTGGAGGAGGAGTTGTTACGGTGAGTCAAAATAATATGGTATTCGATGGTAGTATCATGTCATTATTTGTTGTTTGGGGACGATAAACTTCTCACACACACCTTCTTTCCTCCCCCTCTTTGCAATAAAATTACAGTCCACCAACATTTGCTCAATGGGCCGCAGCAACCAACCACACCGTCCCCTCCCTCAAACAACAAATCCGACGCTCCCAACGTGCCAAAGCCGCATTAATCGAGGCCAATCTCCGTCTCGTCATTACCGTCGCCCGCCAAGCCGTCAAAAAATCACCCTTTGCATCCAAAGCCGAAAGCAACTCGGTCCAATTCCAAGATGCATGCCAACAGGGTATCATTGGGTTAACTCGTGCTACTGAAAAGTTTGATCCGGAATTGGGATTTCGTTTTTCGACATATGCCATCTGGTGGATACAAAAGGAGGTGACGAAGAATGTGAGCGAGCAGTCGCGTGCGATGAGGGTTCCCGCTAGTGCGATTAAACGGATTAATGACATTCGGATTCAGGAACGTGTGTTGATGACACAGTTGGGACGTAAGCCGAATGATGAGGAATTGGCAGAGAAGGTGGGGATGAGTGTGGAAAAGTTAAATTTCTACCGACAGTCTGCCAAGGGGGTGTCAAGTCTGGATAAGACGATTGATGCACGAAAGGGGAAGGGATCCAACTCGTCTGGGGGTGGCACTGATGGAACAACGATGGATAATTTCGTCAAGGATACTGATCAACCCTCGCCATCAGAATTGATTGACCAACAAATGCTCAAGGACGATATCAAACGATTGGTGAAGACATTATCGCCACGAGAGCAGGCGGTAATTCGATTACGATTTGGTTTGGATGATGGTAAGCCGCAAACACTGGGGGATATCAGTGCTAAGTTTGGGGTGGAGAAGGAAAAGGTGAAGAAGATTGAGGCAAGGGCGCTATTGAAGTTACGGCAGCCTAGTCGGAGTCAGGTTGTGAGATGCTATGTTTCTGATCATACATGATGATACTTAATTGGTGTATGATGGAACAATGAAAGTAAGCAGATAATAATCTAATGCTATTGACTATCAAGAATTCTTGTTGGGTGTTTTTGAATGGTGACAGTTGATTAAAGCAACTACTCAGCGCACCAGAAGCCTTTGTAAACTAAACTGGCACTCGTTACAGAAATGCATTGTCGTAAAGCAAGTGTGTAATATGTATGTTATTTACCTCATAAAAAGCGATATGAAGGAAGTCATGTTTCAGCGCGCAAGCTTGTTAGAATCGCCTTACCCCCCTCTAAGAATCGGTCCGACGGCGTCAAGAGCCTGCGCGAATGGGGAGGGACCCAGAAGCGCCGAAAAATCAAGAACTTTAAACTAGCGAACGTCGAGGTGTATTTGAAAATCGCGGGACGGAGCCACAGACAACTTCCATCGTTGAGCAATACTATTATGATGACTAAGCAATGCTAGTGCAGAGGTCTTGGACAGTAGTAATAGAACGAATCCACTGCCGACCCCATTCGCCGGCCACCCGCTGGCAATGGGGTCGGCCTTAGAGAATCAGATGCCTGCATTGAGCTTGCGCTGCTCATCTTTCAGCTTGGCGTGCATGCGCCTTTCTAGATACTTACGTGTAGAATCATCTACCTCTCTAGCACATTTGGGGCTCTCTCGTCCCACCACTCAGACTGTCGTTTCACCTATAATTTACACGAATCCGCTAATGGTTCGACCCGTTACGACACTTGGAGACCAAACTTCCATTGCATCCGGCACAGATACGACAAATGTATTTTCGTCATTGGCGGCTCTTTTTTTACAATTATGTACTTCCTCTCTGTTGTATTGTAAGTAGAGCCATATACGATTTGATTGTGGTACGTCAATATTTTAAGTGCAGCGGCAGACTTATCATACATCTATATTTTACTATTTTAGGGGCGGGGGTTCAGTATGAGCGAAGATAATACTAATGCGGCGGTGGACAAATTATGTTGTGCTTCCTGTGGAATCGCAGAAGTTGACGCCATCAAATTGAAGGAATGTGTTGATTGCGATCTCGTTCGATATTGCAGCGATGCATGCCAGATAGAACATAAATCACATCACGAAGAAGAAGCATGCAAGAAACGGGCTGCGGAACTACGTGACGAGATATTATTCAAACAACCGAAAAGCACACATCTTGGGGATTGTCCGATCTGCATGATACCTCTGCAGCTTGATCTATCGAAAGCTCTCATTACGACATGCTGCAGTAAAACGATTTGTCGAGGCTGCTCTCATGCCAATGATTTGAGAATTGAGGAAGGGAGCCTTGAACACAAATGTTCTTTCTGTCGCAAACCTACGCCAATCTCAGAGGGGGAATGTGATAAACAAAGGATGAAAAGAGTAGAGGCGAATGACCCAGTTGCTATACGTCGAGAGGGAGTGAAACAATACGGCAAAGGAGAATATCGACGTGCATTCGAGTATTATAAGAAGGCTGCTGAATTGGGAGATATAGAGGCGCATTATCAACTGTCACACCTGTATTATAATGGGCATGGTGTTGAGAAGGATATGGGGAAGAAAATTCACCATCTGGAAGAGGCTGTTATTGGTGGTCATCCCTATGCGAGATACACTCTTGGAGGTGACGAATGGAACAATGACAACAGTGAGAGAGCAGTAAAGCATTGGATCATCGCTGCCTCACAAGGACATGATGAATCAATCAAGACGCTGATGCGTGCATTTAAGAGTGGAATGGTCAGCAAAAACGACCTTGCTGCTGCACTCCGTGCCCACCAGGCCGCTGTAGATGCAACCAAGAGTCCACATAGGGAGGCAGCCGAAGGATGTTATCGAAACTAAGTCCTTTATGCTTACTGTTTCGAAATCCATTCTCCTCCTATACCACAAATGAATGAAGTCCAATGCTTCGGCTACAAAAAACATCCAGATAGGTTTTATGTGAAGGAATGAATTAGTATTGCCGGTCACGGCCATACAACTGATGATGCTACTTTGCTTTCTTTCACTCACACTAATAGTTCTGCATGAGTAGCCAGGCGTGTTTAGTTGAGTCGAGTAGTATTAAGCACCCACCGAATTCATCAAAAGATAAAATACATCCAGCGCAGCCATGTGATAGTCATTAACTTCGAACAAAGAATGAGATTATCTCATCTAATTTTGTACCAGTATCGTCCCACACATCAGGATACTGTTCTTTTGTGAAGATAGACACCTTCGAAAGGTTTTGAGTAGTCTCCCTCATCAGGGCACATAAGAATCCCTGTCACTCATCGACATTCAATACATCGAACATTCAGTCTAATAATGTGCTACAACTTTTGTCAAGATAATGCCCAGGTGGTAAAAGAGAAATCATCGTTTAGCAGCGCGTGATGTAGACAACGCAACAGACAGCCGATCTACATATTTCCATGAGACGGTAAGGAGCTACCAGGGGCTAACTCGAAAAAAAGGAGGAATTCCGATTTGCTGCACTTCGCCAAACTTCACCGATGGATCAAAGAGAAGCCGATGCAGATGTTGATGGAGCTTGTTGGCCACGCACAATCCAGTAGCCCCACTTTCGTAATTGTAGTGCGTCAGGCAGTAGCCCAACTTTCCTCCGTAATCGTAGTTTAGAGCAAGGGATTAATCCCTTGTCCTTGTTCAGAGGCGTCAGCCAGTAGCCCCTCGTAGTTCAGAGGAATCATCCTAAAGAGGCATAAAACCACAATGGCAAAGAATCGATTGTTCCTCCAGCTATTATCGCTGTCGCTACTGCCGACGGCAGTATACTCTTGGGCATTCACATCACTGCACCCAAGAAGAACATCATTGATCGCCCTATCATCCGTATCCAAATCATCTGAACTATGGAACGTGGAAAAAGTCGATCACATCTCCGAATGGACGACGAATCATGAATCCTATCCGAATCCGCTATCACTCAAAGATAAGATCCCTTCATCGTGGTTTGTCGGAGTGGATGATGCAGTTGCTATGAATGTCAAGATAGATGCACATGAAACGATTGATGTATCTGATGATGACGAAGACGAAGATGGGGAAGAGCATACTACCGTAGGCCACCGTGGAGGAATAAACGCCGAAGCATTCATCTTGGCTGGACCACGAGCGGAAATCAGCTTTGATCCGTCCACGTCCAAAGCAGCCATTGTGACCTGCGGTGGATTGTGTCCTGGTCTTAATTCGGTAGTACGTGAAGTTGTAATGTGCCTCTCAAGACAATATGGAGTGCAAGATATTGTTGGCATTCCTAAAGGATATCGTGGCTTCTTGTATCCTGAGGAATGGAAGAGTCTTGATGAAGGTGGAGTGCAGAATCTGCACAATCAGGGTGGATCGATGCTGGGTTCTTCTCGTGGCGGGCATGATACTGGTGCTATTGTTGACTCGCTTGTGAATGAGGGGATTAACTTATTGTTCGTTAGTGGTGGGGATGGTACTGTGAGAGGAGCTTCTAAAATTGCCGAGGAAGTGAAACGTCGTGGATTGGCGATTAGCGTTGCATGCATTCCCAAAACTATTGATAATGATATACCACTTATCGATAGAACATTCGGGTTCGAGACTGCATGTGAGGCGGCATGTGAAGCTATCAAGGTGGCAAATACGGAGGCGGCAGGTTTCCCATTCGGTTTGGGCGTGGTCAAAGTAATGGGCAGGAACAGTGGCTTTATTGCGATGCATTCATCCCTCGGAAGTTGTGTTGCAGATCTTTGCCTTGTGCCCGAGGTGGACTTCTATTTGGACGGAAAGGGAGGTATTGTTGATCATCTCTATGAGCGATTATTGGTAAATGATAAAGCGGTGGTAGTGGTGGCAGAAGGTGCTGGACAGAAACTCATGGCGGAATTGGGTGCTGCGGGAGAGGAGGTGAAAGATGCATCTGGTAATGTACTGTTGGATGATGTTGGTCCATGGCTTTGCAAGCAGCTTAAACAGAGATTGGACGAAAGGCTTGAGGAAGCATCTATTCATGGTGACAAATTGACATTGAAATATGTTGATCCATCCTACATGGTGAGAGGTGTTCCTCCAAACACTGCAGATAATCTATATTGTCTACAGCTCGCTCACAATGCCGTGCATGGAGCAATGGCTGGATTATCAAATTTCATTGTGGGTTCTGTGAATACCAAAGAATGTTATGTTCCTATCAGCATGGTGGCAAACAAGCGTAACGTCATCGATACAAGCCATCAGTCGTTGTGGGAAATGGTTGTATTCTCCACGGGACAGCCATCATTTCAGACCAACGACGACAAGGATGACAAGGATGCTATTACGACTGCATCAGGCGGTACTACAATTTAACTGCCATTAAAGTTAAAGATAAAGATTAGATTGTTATGCACTACCACTACTTAATTCAATCTTGATAATATGATTCACAAGAGAACTGCATTATATACACTCAACCTTTAATATGAATTGTGCCCAGAGGAGATGATTATGCGAGATGATCTAGAACTTAACCCACTTAAAACTTGTCACTCATCTCAAGCGTACAGTGTTACAGTATGGAGTACTTTGGAAGCCGGTCAGTATTTAGATATCCGCAAAAATCCTCTCAAGAATGCAGTGGAGTGCTCTGCTTGCTGACTTGTCCGTGTGCGAACACATCATACAGCCTTAAGTAAGTGGTATCAGCATGTACTACAGTCGTGTGCGCAAAGCATTGTATCTTCAATGCGTATCTTCTCCTGCAAAAGCGAGGTGAAATCTCTTGCTTGAGCTTGAGGTTCATATCCTTCAAACACGAAAGCATTAAAGAGACGAAAGAGGACACTCGTCACTCTTACATATTCAAAGCCAGATTGAAGAGCCTGAGATGAGAGCCGAGCAAACCCGGATAAGCCTAATTACTGATCCGGTTCCAAATCGTGTGTGCATGCAGTTTGAGTGCAATCGGACAGTACATATGCTGTGTGAGTAGCGAAGAATAGAACCCAAGACCAACTTTCTGACAAGATTTGTCCATTACAAACCCGTGGAGCGGATGGAGACAGATGCGATCGGCCTTTGCACGCTTTTTACATATAAGTGAAAGTAGAGCAGAATTTTTGAAGTGAAAGTGCGAACATGCATGAGACAGAAATAATGAGATCGTAAGGAAAGAACCGCAATCTACTTATTACTCCGTCAAGCTCAAGAAAATACAAGCAAACACAAACAAGCAAACACAAACATAAGTATAAAATTCACCCTTGTTGCTCTGACTATGGTGACTTTAATCCTAGTTCGAATTTCGAGTTCAACTGCTCCGGCAAAGGCGGGGGGATCAACTCTAAATTATCACCGACTGAATAATGATGAAATCAAATCTGCAGCAGTGGCAGCGGCAGCAACATCTGTGGTGAAAGATGAAGGATATATGGGCTCTCTAATTAACAGAGAGAGTCAACTTAAAATGACGAAGGCGAAGGCCTGCACTGTGGCCGCTGCTCGTCAATCAAACATTGATGACAGCGATCCATATGTAGATGCAGCGTCGCAGAGAAAGCGACAGCCTTTCAGATTATGCAGCGCCGGAGGATGCACAAACCAGGCAAGAGCTGCAGGAGTGTGTTGGAGTCATGGGGCAAAGCCTCCTCCTATACTCAACGTCAATCTATGTAGCTCTGCAAGAGCGGCACTGACACCAACAGCAGCGCTGAAAAATGAAGAACATCCGGGCGCTCTGATAAACAAAGAGAGTCAACTTAAAAAGGCGAAGGCCTGCACTGTGGCTGTGGCTGCCGCTCGTCCATCAAACAATTATGGAAGTGTTCCATATCAATATCATGTTCTTGTAGATGAAGCGTCTCGGAGAAAGCGACAGCGTTCGGGTTCAAGTTCAGTGGGCGAAGATATTGTGCCAAAGAAGACTGCTCGAATGCAACACAGGAAGCGGTCTACTGCTACTGAAGACTCAGGAGATGGAGGAATGTGCATCAGCATCAGGCATGGAGCAGAGGTCAAGCCCAAGAAATGCAACTTTGAAGGATGTACCAATCAGGCAAGATCCGGAGGAGTGTGCCGAAGGCATGGGGCTAAGGTCAAACTATGCAGCAGTGAGGGATGCACAAATTTCGCTCAAAATGGAGGAGTGTGCTGGAGGCATGGAGCAAAGGCTAAGGCCAAGAAATGCAGCAGTGAAGGATGCACCAACCTCGCTCTAAATGGAGGAGTGTGCATCAGGCATGGAGCAAAGGTCAAACTATGCATCAGTGAAGGATGTACCAATCAGGCAAGATCCGGAGGAGTGTGCCGAAGGCATGGAGCAAAGGCTAAGGCCAAGAAATGCAGCAGTGAAGGATGTAAATGAAGGATGCCAAACCAGGCGAGAGCTCCATATCCATATCCACTCTGAGCTATTGTTCGAAATCAAAATGAGTGCGAGGTTATTAATAAGTAGTGATAACATATGGTATATTCTCAATATTTTCTTTTGCTTGTAAACTTTTGTGTATGCGGGTGTAAAAGTTCGGTGGGATGGTGCCACCACATCTGTTCTGCTCATGAAGTAGAATTTTCACAGCTATCAATTGCAGACTGCGTTAGCAGCTTATCGAAGTCCATGGCTTTTAGGTAGGTCCAGATGAATGCAGATGAACAATATTTTATATCCATTGACCTTTCCACAGCATCCCACTTTCGGGCATTTTTCTCTTTTTCCCCTATTCTCCAAATTTTGAGACTGCAAGTGAATTTTATCACAATTTAGTTAGTGAATTTAACTAGAGAGCAGCCCAAATGGCCAAAATTAAATCTTGGGGAGTTGAATCATATGCTTTTCCAGTGGCACTATCTTTTCGGCGACCTTCATGGGAATTCTATAAGTATGTTGTTTATGCCGAAATTCCATTTTCCCGCTGAGATATGCATGTGTGACTGAGCACTAAGTTTTGCTAGACAAAATTGTCTAACAAAAATCCTTACAGTATGGGTGAACGGTTACAGCCATATCTCGGCAAGAAAATACACTCTCACCTCGTGAAACTCACAGAACATACTCGCATAATAGTCACCAAAAGAGTTGTACTTCGGTTCAAGCCTATAGCACTTCCCCCGAACTTAATTTTGGCCATTTGGAGCCATCACTAGTTAATTTCACTAACAAAATTGTGATAAAATTCACTTGCAGTCTCAAAATTTGGAGAATAGGGGAAAAAGAGGAAAAAGGGGGCAAAACCAACTGGGCATGCACGCTGTGGAAAGGTCAATAGTGAGTTGTGATGGACACATGTGTCCATCACTGCCAGTGATGGACACATGTGTCCATCATCGATTTTACCGGAGTCTATCGACCAGACTCCAACGATTATCATGAGCGTGTATTTAGGACACTAGTTTTCTTACACATAATTCTACGTTTTGCCCAAACTATCGGGATCTAATTGGGATATTAACCGTTAGATCCCGATAGGCCTATCTACTACTAGTGTGTCCGAACTATAAAAAGGGCTCTTCTAGTAGTTTTACTAGCATTTAGTGATGGACACATGTGTCCATCACTGGAAAAATAGCCCCTCAAAAACTCACTATGGATATGGGGTCGGAGGATGGTGTGAAATCTCTTGCTTATTGAGGTTATCCTTCAAAAACGAAAGCATTCACGAAAGAGACGAAATAAAGAGGACACTCGTCAACTCTATTCAAAGCCAGATTGAAGAGCCTGATAGCCGAGCAAACCCGTGATAAGACACATACAAATAAGTACGGATCCCTGTCGGCTAAGTAGCTCCAAAACGTGGAGCACTGCATGCAGTTTGGGGGTCGTACTGTGTATGCTGTGTGAATAGCGAAGAATAGAACCCAAGACTAACTTTCTGAACAAACCCGTGGATCGGAGACAGATGCGATCGGCCTTTACTACTTCTTACTATGCTACGCTAATTGTAGCAAGCACGCCTTGCCGCACATCCACCAATCTCTTCTATCTCACTAAAAGCGATAAGCGTTGCCCGCGAAGGTGAATGCAACGCAAACAAAAGCAACTACTACTACATTCAATTACGAATCAATCTCCATCATCATCATGTTCGACGCTGAAGGAGGGCTGGAACAGCAACGGAACGTCGGCTTGATGGTGGCTGTGCCTATCTTCCTCTTAATCAATGCGTTGTTTGCCTATGCAGGTGGGCGAATGATGAGCAAACTGGAACACAAATCAAGTGAAGATGTGCTCACTGCTCATTACCTCGGAGGGCGGTCGTTCGGCCCTATCGTCTCCATGGGAACAATGGTAAGATCGTGCGAACAATATATGACTTCTTGGAAAGAGATTGCATTGCATCAAAAAACATACCATGACAAGGGGCTTTTCCTTTCATCCATTGATCAGACTAATGAAATTATTACATTTTTGATTACTCCCACCTTCTGCTATAGTTTGCCAGTGCCTTCTCGGGATTCGCGGTCATCGGTGTTCCAAACAGTTCTTATACAGATGGATGGCTTACGTTCGTCTGGGGTGCTAGCTCGCAGTTCATTACTACAGTATACAGTGGAGTAGCTCCACGTCTCAGGAAAGCCAGTATTGTTCGGAATCACCAGTCTCCAGCTGATTTTGTCACTGATATGTTTCAATCACAGTTTCTGCGATACACCATAATCATTTCTCAATTCATCTCCCAATTCGTTTGGATGACAAGCAATGTGTTGTCGATCAAAATGGCTTTCAATGGTGCATTCAATCTTCCAACTGACTCTCCATGGCTAGCAGTCGGCGTGGTCTCATTGATTGTTGTAAGTGAATGGGTAGGAGGACTCTCTGCTGTCGCACTCACTGATACAGTCCAAGGAACTATCATGGTACTAGGGAGTATTGCGGTAGCAAGTGTGATCAAAGTGCATTATGGTGGATGGACAGCGTTAGACCCCGAGACATTCTACCGCCCTGAATTCTATCAGACGCCATCAAGGCAGCAGCAGTGGTACTGGTGGCAGAATGGTAAGAGGCTCCTATGCCGCATTATTCCTTTTCGTCTCGTTTCATGTTGTTCCTTCTCACCTGAACATCACCCACTTCCATTCATAATATCAATGTCTTCAGCCTTTTTGAGCGGTTCTATGGTGTTCTATCCCATTTTTCTTCAAAGAATCTACGCTGCTAGAGATTTGAAGAGCATCAAAGCTGCAGGATGGGCTTTGTTTATGGGACCATGGCTCGGCATGTTTTCTGGTATATTTGTGCGTAAATGAGTTTGTCTTGGCATTATCGATAGATCTTATGTCCTTAGTGTCGACTCACAGTATGCTATTTCTTATCTCTCTCTACACGTTATACCGGGCATGCAGATCGGGACAATGGGGGTGCAAATGATTGGGGACGCTTGCCAATCTTCGTCAAATCCAGCTGAATGCAGGAACCCAGCAAGCCCATTCACATTCTAATGTCCATTGGTGGATTCCCTGAAGCGGCAGCAATTATATACTACTGCTCTGCCCTCGCAGCGATTATGAGTACAGTAGACAGTGTGCTCATTTCAATGAGCCAGATTGTGACATCCGATATTCTATACCCATTGCGTCCGAAGTCAACACCCCGTCAGATTGCCTGGATGGGTAGAGCTGTTTCCGTTGTTATTGCAGCCCTTACTCTTGTGGTCGCATTATCGTGGAAGGGCAGTATCATCTTGTTGTTCGAATTGGGCTTGCCGATTTCTATGCAGATGGTACCAGCTTTCATCTTTGGCCTTTACTCAAAGCATCGTTTTCATCCTTGGTCACTCGCAATCCCTGCTGCTACAATGATGGTCGCAACTGTCATAATGCTGGCGCTATGGAAAGATATGAAGATCCATCCAGGAGTTTTCACTTTCCTTGTGAATATCCTTGCAACATTTGTTTTCGAAGTGTCAAGGTTGGCGTGGACGGGAAAATGGCGTGAGATGTGGACTGCTGTTCGAGCCCAATCAAAAGAAGAAGAGGAGGTGACAAAGATGACGACCACAGCTGACGAGGAAGAGGAAGATCTCAGCAGTCAGGATCCCTTTCCCGACCGTCCCCAGTGGGACAAACCAAAGGTAAAGCGCTTTGGAGAGACCTCGTTGAGTCCAAAGCTGCTTGATGAAATGATGAAAGGAGTGAACGAGCCTATCCGAGACTACAGTTACGTGATGTTTGTGATACTTGCTTTCACAATCACTACACCTATTGTGGCAGAACTTCGCCCGTCCATTATTGATGGTGTCTTTGTTGAGCTCCCTCCCGTCGTTCGTGGGCTACCAGCTTGGTGAGTAATCAATGAACTTTTCTATCCATTGATCTTCTTCTTCCCTCCTAACTCTTCCCTGTCCACTGCAATATCAAACATCTGCACATATGTAGGTTTTTCAAGGCAATGATCATTTCGTTCATCATTAACTTTGTCAACATTCCCGTAATCGTTTCAATCCCAGATGAATTTCCTTACAATGAAGAGGAGTTGCTTCGTTCTGGGATTGACGCTGACGCTGTTGAATTGGAGCCTGAAGAAAAGGGCGGCCGCACTGAATACGATGAGCCCAATCAGAAGGCGATTGTGCGCAGGCAGTCTATCAGGGAAGAGACACGTCGCATCAAGAAAGCAAATGCTGATGCCAAGAAAGCTTTTGAGGAAGCAAGGGCGAATCATTTATCGGCTACCGAGGCGGCGACGAATTTGACTTTACTAGTGAAAAGTCCATCCAAGCGAAATTCAGTTGTCGAAAAAGATGTTGACGACTTTGATGAAAATCTGGTGGTCAAAGTGGAGAAAGAAGGAGAATCGGTGTAAGTCAATAAGAAGACTTGGTGGTGTTGCATGTTATGAATTGTTTCTCAGAATCAAGAATACAACTGAGATATTCCAATCAAAAATTAATCTAAGAAAGGGGTTGTCTTACTCTTACTTGATAGCAATCCACGAGCACATTACACCAGTTCATCATATGAAAGTACAAGTTGCACAGAACAAGCACTGTATCAATTCTGAGTGCTCTGGTATATGGCAGCTTTGGGTCAACTCCTCCTCATCGCTACCAATATCAGCTGAGGACAAAGATGATTGATATATATAGAAGCAGTTATTGCTACTCTATGGCGATAGTGTAGTCTCTATCAAGTGGCAAAGACCATTATATGATGGATGGTACCCAACTCGAGCAGATTTTACTTATATAATGTGAGTAGATCATTATAAGTATACGTTCAAAACAATCAACAAGAATCTGTCGCCGCCGACCTCATAATCGTAATTGGATTTCACAGCGTCTTTGTTTGTGTTGATATTGACCATGTCTTCAAAATAATACCATGGTTTGCAGCCGGATGTCGCGCATGGTGGAGGTATTTTGATAGCAGCGTGATGACTCGGACCTCGGACCTTCGCCTTGGCAGCTCTAGCTTGATCTAGCTTGTAGCTTACGTAGAAATCGGCCAAAGCGCCAATGAGGCCCAAGCTCTAGACAGGTATTTTACAAATTTTAGACAACGTCATCGGACAGACCGGGGGATTAGCTCAGTTGGTAGAGCGCGTGCTTAGCATGCACGAGGTCGGGAGTTCGATTCTCCCATTCTCCACTGGTTTTTTGCTTTTTGCCATTAGCCATTTGCCATTACAACTGGATGATAGATGTGCCTATGTACTTACCGATGGATTCTTTGACCAGTGAGTTTGTTTTGTCACTTTCCTTGGGTGTTATATAGATTAGATTGGCCACTTCCCACTTCGCTGTGATATTCTGTTGTGTAGTTGGGGATTAATTGGTAGACGCAAAAGTAGACAACACAGTATTACTTCTTAGGCCGCCCCTAGACTATGAGCCCTGGCATGCCCCTCGCGAGAGTGTTATTGGAGTAAGGAGGTGTCGCTTCAGAACACATGCGCAAGCTTCATCTACAACAATGACTTGTTCGCAGCCCCATAAAACAATAGCCCAATGAAAGTTGCAAGTGCATAACCTACATTTCCGACTAATAGGCTTGGCGTCAACAACGACTCCCATTGATTAGACTGTGCTAGAGCCGCAGCTGTAGCAGGTCCACCAATGGCAGCCGAAGAAGCAGTCAACAGACGCTGAGGAGCAATAACTTTCTTCCAGTACTTGGATTCGTCCATCTTTGTCACTTCAACTAGCTTTTTGAGTGACCACAGTACAGATCCATGGACACCGTACAATATTATTAGAAACGTTGCAATCGAAGGAAAAGATTGTTGAATGGATTCTTTCAATCGCCACCCAGGAGCGCCAGCTGTAGCAAAGAAGAGATAGAGTAATGATGTGCCGAGTGTTTCTCCAGCCTTTGCTATGCTGTTGCTTTTTGCATCATCGCTGCGTTTCTTTGTTGATGTTGGTGATAGAAACATGTTGGGTGGATAATATGTCGAGAAGATTACCGTCAAGAGTGTTGTGATTGGTAGGGATAGATTAAGCGGACTGGTTGTCACGTAATGTAGTTTGGAATTGATGAATTGCCCACCAGCAGTCAAAACTGCAGCTAGTGTGAATGCGTGGGAAAGTGATTCTACCGGTGAGGGCTCACTACTGCTATCATTCGTTCCGTTGGATTCATCGTTCTCTTTCGTTTCAATCAAGCGATCATCATCAT
Source organism: Skeletonema marinoi (assembly GCA_030544225.1). Lineage (NCBI taxonomy): Eukaryota > Bacillariophyta > Thalassiosirophyceae > Thalassiosirales > Thalassiosiraceae > Skeletonema > Skeletonema marinoi. Next base: position 585,954 of record CM060492.1, read on the forward strand.
CATCATCAACTACATCTTGATATTTTGAAGCAAGCACGCTCACCAATGGAAAATAAACTAATGCCATCACATTATCAACACAAAGCCCAGCCGCTATACTCTCAGGACTTGCATTCAAACACGAACAAACCGCCATGTAATTAATCCCCCCTCCTATGTTTTTAGCCAACAGTGCAGCTGCTATCTTCAACCCATCTTGATTAGGAACTGACGCCAAAAGTGCTCGTGGTATGGTGTTGATCGAGAAAGCAATCATGGCTCCAGCTAAAGTTCCAAATGATGCAATGAAGAACGACCCTAATAAACTCCCACACTGTCTTAGTGCATTTCCTCTCAAGCTCGTCCCAAGAAGAAGTAGCGGTGTTGCCAAAGTGAGTGATATATTTTGTAAGAATGAAGATGATGGACTCCCCCCCGGCGCAAGGAGCGTCATCCACGTTGATGCAGAAGTTGATAATAACGATGGCATAAATCCTACGCTCGATAAAACAAATGCCACTGCCATTGCCGTGACAGGAGCGCCAAGAAGTTTACCAACTAAAGTTTTCTTCCCCAGCAGTTGAGCAAGGGAAGCTGTGAAGGATAATGCAGCGACATTGCCCCAGTGATTAGAGGACGATATTAGAGACGGCGACGGCGTAGCATAGAGAGCGGTGGAAGAGGATGATGGCATCGTGCTAACAAATTTGATATTGAGGGATTGTGATGGCATCGTATTCAATTTTTTGCTGAGCGATGATGGCAATGAAAATGCATTTGCTTGATGGCAAGATAGATATGTGCCGATTGCTAGCGCTAAGCAAAGCCGAGGTCTTCTCTTTTGAGAGATGTGGTGGCAGCAGCTTTTCTTTGTTGCAGGAGACATTATTCCATAAGATGATGCCATTGACTGAATGAAAGGAACTAAGAAGTAAGATGTACATCATACTTTGTCAATGCATCATCTTTGATGGAGTTTGATGATGATGAAAAGCCGATACGACATCATCTAGTGTCGCAACGCAACCTAAATGAACAGGTACCGCCAATCAGCCAATCATCTATCTTATGTACTCCTATGTATGACATCACATCCAGTACAAAGTCCGAGCAAATCAGATGAAGATAATAAGTAGATCTAACATTTCATATTATATTTTGAATACTGCAACAAAATCAGACTAGCAATAATACCCCAAGCTCATCTACTGCCACTTAATCTCCGGAAGACACGGAGTCTTCAGATGGAGCACTTGGAACACTCTCAGAGCTCTCGGAGAGATGACGCCTATCATCTCCAGAAGACACGGAGTCTTCAGATGGAGCACTTGGAACACTCTCAGAAGATAGATGACGCCTATCATCTCCAGAAGACACGGAGTCTCCAGAGGGAGCACTTGGGACACTCTCAGAGCTCTCGGAGAGATGACGCCTGTCATCTCCAGAAGACACGGAGTCTTCAGAGGGTGCACTTGGAACACTCTCAGAGCTCACAGAAGAGAGATGACGCCTGTCATCTTCGGAAGACACAGAGTCTTCAGAGGGTGCACTTGGGACGCTCTCAGAGCTCACAGAAGAGAGATGACGCCTGTCATCTTCGGAAGACACAGAGTCTTCAGATGGAGCACTTGGAACACTCTCAGAGCTCACAGAAGAGAGACGCCTGTCATCTTCGGAAGACACGGAGTCTTCAGATGGAGCACTTGGAACGCTCTCAGAGCTCACAGAAGAGAGATGACGCCTGTCATCTTCGGAAGACAGAGAGTCTTCAGATGGAGCACTTGGAACACTCTCAGAGCTCACAGAAGAGAGATGACGCCTGTCATCTTCGGAAGACACAGAGTCTTCAGATGGAGCACTTGGAACACTCTCAGAGCTCACAGAAGAGAGACGCCTGTCATCTTCGGAAGACACGGAGTCTTCAGATGGAGCACTTGGAACGCTCTCAGAGCTCACAGAAGAGAGATGACGCCTGTCATCTTCGGAAGACAGAGAGTCTTCAGATGGAGCACTTGGAACACTCTCAGAGCTCACAGAAGAGAGATGACGCCTATCATCTTCGGAAGACACAGAGTCTTCAGATGGAGCACTTGGAACACTCTCAGAGCTCACAGAAGAGAGATGACGCCTGTCATCTTCGGAAGACACAGAGTCTTCAGATGGAGCACTTGGAACACTCTCAGAGCTCACAGAAGATAGATGACGCCTGTCATCTTCGGAAGACACAGAGTCTTCAGATGGAGCACTTGGGACGCTAGGGTCACTGGGGACACTTGCAGAGCTCTCAGATAGATGACGACGGCCACGCAAGTTCTTGGGGGAGAAGTTTGCGGCGGTGGCTGTGCTGCTCACAGCAGCCAGGGCGAAGATGACAGTGGGGAGGAACTTCATTTTGTTATCAGTTGATGCAGTTGCGTTGACGGAGTGAAAGATTTTTTATGAGCTCGGTTTGTTGTTGTGTCAATCGTGCACTCCACATTTTTCATCAAATCTCATGTCCCGGCAAAGAAGTCTTTTTCTTTCACGAATTGAGCGGAGTACTCTGACGCAGGCTCCGCGGACATTGCTGCATCAGTGCAGTAGTAGCACGATCGATGCCTCTCGTGCGTGCTGCGCTTGTAATGTGTCGGCAAATAAATCCCGGTCTTTCACGGAGAGAAAATGCAAATTGTGAGGTCATCGGTGAAGTAAAAAGGCCTGTGTCGGAGAAAATTATGTCATTATTTGGAGCGTAAGAAATAAAGCTAGATGTTGCTCTGACATAAATGTGTCAAAATACTTACCATCAAATGCGGAGAAAGCCCGCTCGTGAATCAAGTTGAAGTGTAAATCCGAACCGAAAGCAGGACTCGGACTTTCACAAATTGCCAAGCAGTTTCAGAATTCACAAACAAAAAGAGCTGGACTTTTCATCAAACTCAAGAAGAGAAGAGCTCAGCCATGCAAGCACAGTAAAACCTCATTGTTTCACCGATAGGCCTAGTGAATCAAGTAGAGATTGTCCGTGGTCAAGTCCTGCTCAGGCACTCTGTCTATTCTACTCCGCTTCCCTCTTACTCTAAGCCATTTTAGGCACGGAGGCAACATCAATCAAGAGCAAAGCAAAAGGAAAAAGAGAACCCTTTCCTCGGGCTTGCTGCTGCTTCTCCTTTTAGCTAATCTCTTAAGCCGACGCAGTCCTTTCTCCGGTCTGGTCGTACATATCATGTCGTGTTCTCTATTTGAATTTAGTCCCCAATGAATAGAGGCGCGTCAATCAATCCAGAGAGTCTCTTTTCGCAATACGCATAAAGGGATGCGCCATTAATTCATGCACAACAATTGCTCTCATTTTGAAGTGCATCTGGACGATGACCTACTTACCAAGACATCCTGTGTCATATGAATAGATGTCATCTTGACATATTTTGGTATTGAATTTATTAAACTTATGTGCACTACCATATTGCAACAATGATAGCATATCAGACCAGAGCCAAGTCACGCTCACGCAATGAATCAAGAGGACATACGTTGGATGGCTCAGAATGCATGAGATGGATAATAGATATTAGTCACGAAGCACAAGATGCACGAAGCTTGCTCTTTGGATAAAATTGTTGCTGGTGGTTGCGGTTGTCTTTCCAAATATTCTTGACAATGCCTTCTTGTGGTGTCTCTCTCACCAAAACTCATTCTTTAGGAGAGGAGAGAGCGAGAGCTAGCATCGATCATCACAACATTTCTTACATGAACGCCGTCCCATCACTATTTTCACAGGTACAACATTGCAATAAAGCCTTGGAGCTACTGTCAGGGCTTCTTGATCAAAATAGATCATTACTTTGAAGTTCATCATCATTATGTGCATACTCCTACTCAGCAAGCTTCCTATCAATCACCTACTCATGAACCTACCACTCTCTCTACCTCTTAACTGCGTCTGTTCTCTCCTCAAAATTGACAATCTCCATGTCAGCGAGTTGGCGCAGTAATCCACCACCACCATACGTAACATCATGTCCAATGTAATCCGCTACACGGCTCAAAAGTTGGTGATATGCCGCCCAGCTGCACCCGCCGCCCTTCACTTCCAGAGCTACGTCACTCGTGCTCACCCATCGCCGCTGCCCACCGCGCCAATTCAAGATGCACTCCAGCGGCTCATTTCCGAAATGGACGAGCGACACCTCCATCGATCGCAGCGATGGGAGAACAACAAAGATAAACGTGTCAATCAGCGTTCCGCATATCTGACAGCGAGGGGGCGGCCGACCCATCCGTCGGAGGAAGAAGTGAGAAAAGAAGCCGCTGAGAAGGAATATCGACGAATGGATGAATCTGTGGAAGTGGCGCTGCAGCTCAATCTCGATCCGCGTAAGCCCGGTCAGGCGCTCAGGGGATCGTTCTCTTTGCCGCATGGCAATGGCAAGAAATTCGGCGTGGCGGTATTCACTGATAATATGGAGTTGGCCAAAGAGGCGCTAGCTAACGGTGCTGTCGTGGCCGGTGGAGCATCACTTATTGAAGACATCAAAAATGGAAATGTCTCGCTCACTTCATTTCAACGCACATTGGCCTCTCCAGAAATGATGCCGCAACTATCGTCCATTGCCCGATTGCTGGGTCCTAGGGGGCTAATGCCGAATCCCAAACTTAATACAATCCAACCGCAAGATCAGCTCCTAGAAACATTAGAACAACAGCAATCTGGAATTAGCAATTACCGAACTGACAAGGAGGGGATTGTCCGTATTGGAATCGGAAGAGGATCATTCGGTGTTGACAAATTAATGGACAATATGAGAGAATTGATGAATGAGATTCAGAGCATCAAGCCTGAGAGCTTTGGAAAGGGAAAGAAGGGGAAGGGGGGGAGTGCCAAGGGAACCAAGTATTATTTGAAGGCGCATTTGAGTACTACGCAGAGTAAGGGGAGTGTATTGGTGGACTTGAGAACTATTGACCCTACCAGTTCTTTCTTCATGAGTGATCCGCTGTGAATAGATGGACAAATAATATGTTGACCGGTAACTTTAATTCCTTTAAACTTATGGCGAGAGGTAACTTAGTCACTCATAGAATTTGGAAAAGAAGCAACATTAGGTGTACAGGCCACCAAATGACAAGCTTAAGTGCATTGCTCGTTGGATCATTAACCAAATTTCGAACGAGCTCGCTCAATTCAGAAGTCGGAGTACTTGATGGCTCATTTGATGACTCGATCGCCTCCTCAGATCCAGGTGGATTGCTTTCTGTCTGAGATGTTGACTGCTCAGGTGCCACACATGATGCCCCATCGGCTACATCCGTCTCAATAGGCTCAAAGCTGTCCAAATAACTTCCATCATATCGGACTTGTATGACACGACCAGTTTTGTCTTCTGTAATGTACAACCTCCCGCAACTGTCGAATTGGACATCTACGGGGCGAATGCCTGAGTTCGGCCACTTCGCACCATCGCCAGCATGTCTGAAGAGATCGATTGGCTGATGGGTTGGGTTCCCATCACTATCCATGGGGACAAAGACAACTTTGTATCCGGTTGGCACACTTCTATTCCACGATCCATGGAAAGCTATGAAGGCGTAGTTGTTCATTCCGCGTGGAAAGCCACCCTCACATGTTTCATCCTGGGATAGGTCTTTCCATTTGTAAAATGTCATACCCAACGGAGCACTATGAGCAGGCATTGACATCACTGATTCATTTGTGTTCTCCCGGCACCATTCATCGGTATATCCAGCTTCGAGAAAACTTGGCCATGCCCACCGTGTGTTGGCTCCTTTGATTCCCGATCCACCGTTCTCCTTCGACAGGCAATACTCGCTCCAGCAGTAGGGGTAGCCCCAACTTTGCCCGACTTGGTCCTCACGAAAGCGATTCAGTTCTTCGCTTGGATTGTCATCATTAATATCTCCACCGAGATCTTCTCGGAACAGATTGTCCGCACCATTTTCAACGCCCCAGAGATCACCGTGCACATCAAAAGCCAAACCAACTTCATTTCTCAGTCCATCCGCAAAAAGTTCTCCGTCATCATCGTAATTTAAAGGTGTGGTGCCATCCCATGAAGACATGTCAAAACGACGTATACGAGAGCTGGAAGAATCTGAAGCAACGTTACCAAGTGAGCCAATGGACACATACAGCCATCTTCCATCCGCATCAAAGGCTAGTGTTCGTGTGAAATGACCACCTGACCGCATTCCCACGATTACTTCCTCTGTTTCTCCTGCATTTCCATCAATATACAGCCATCGATAAACTTTTGTGGTTGAAGATGCATACAGATATCCTCCTGAAAGTTCAATACCGTGGTTCAATCCAAGGCCTTCAATGTTTGACAATGCTACAACAGAAACATCGCTTGCATCGACATTGTTGGGAACAAGCCTTACTACACGCGAAGCTCCTCTTTCCACGAGAAGTATTTCATCGGTGGTTTTATCTATGTGCAGCCCTCGAGGTCTAGATAGGCCATCAACGAATCGGTTACTGCAAAAGTTAGGTTGAAGCCATGCTGCATCAGGCCAGGGCATGCAGTCATTTTGTGAAGATACGGAACTAGGAGCGACACTCAACTCAAATGAAGGAGCGGCAGAATTAACCGCTTCATCACTTGATGACAAGTCGAGAGTGAACGGTGACCTCTGAGCATGGTAACTAAGAGTGTTGCTTGTCCCATACGCCCATAGCATATTGTTAAGTCCCATCATGATCTCTATCTGCCCGGGTTCTTTCAAGAATTTAGTAAACTTCATTACCGTCTGCCCATTCCTCACTTCGATGGTGGCATTGATGAGAGTTTGTTCGTCTTCTGACATTATTTCAATAGCTGAGTCAACTACCGGTGTTTTTGCCAGCAAACGATACTTCTGGGGCACATTACCCAGCTCTAGAGAGCCACTGTGGGAGGAGTGTTAGAGTCCATACATGGATAAAGCATACGAAATATGACATGGATAAAGCATACGAAATATGAGCATGTGAAAGACATACACGTAAGTTTGAGACGACGAATCAACAATCAAGCACTCACATTACGGCATCACTCCCTGACATGTTTTCATCTTCGCTAAATGCGACAGCCACCCACGCTTCTCCGTCAAAGATGACTTCCATCGTGATGGTACCATCCTCTACATTGAGCATATATCTAAGCAAGTAATCATCGGATAGTGCCTTCTCGCAGAATTGTGTGTTACAATCGGGGGTGGATGTACTAGGAACAAAACTTGGTTCATCAGATGTGAGAAAGGCACTTGATTGAGTGCTCACACTCAGTGTGATAGATTCAGATGGACTCGACGAAGGATCAAGTGATTCTGGTAGAACTTTGGATGTGGAGGGAGTCAAAGACGAAGACGAAGTGGGAGGATAGGTGGGTGAAATAGAGACAATCGGCTGATCACTTGGTGTCACTTGTTGTGTGGTGCTCTCAGAAGGAGCAACAGATGATACCAACGATGGAGTGGCAGATGAAGGGGACGTCGTTCCAGATGGAAGAATCTTACACTCCCCACCAATATTTTTCACAACAATTCCATCTTCTTCACCACACCCAACTTCAAAATCGAGTAATTGAATATTGTTCAACATTGGTTGCCCCAAAACACCTGCCGACCCATCGCCTAAATCCTTCACAGTACCCTTCACAGTAGCTCTATATCCTGATACAGGCTTGGATGCATCTCCACTACACGTTTTACACGTGGTATGTGTAGTACTTTTAGCACTGCTACCAGCAGCACGTCCAACATCAATTACGACATCCGACTCCTCAAGGCGTGGGCCAAGACAATGGAGAGAAGTTTTAGAATCTTTCTCGCCCAGCACCATAAATCCAGAATTGTAACAAACGGGTACATCTAATAGACAATGGAAGGAATGATTCTCCGGTCCTTCGAGCGTCGTGATCTTTCGATTGTCAAGAAGAACGCCGAGCTCAATACAGAAGATATCCATGATGTAGCCTGTCATGCAGACATCATCACCGACTGCAATGGCTTCAACGGTGGCGTTGTGTAAGTACGCCAAGAGAAGGATCACGAAGTACCCGGGAAAATGGATGAAGTAAGAATTCATCTTGGAAGAATAGAGAGCGAAGTTCGGAGGTGAGGAGCAGTAACCAGCGGAGATGATTTTTGTTTGAAGCAAAAATTATGATCGCTTCTTCGCCCCACAATCATCCATCTTCTACAGTCGGCCACCCCTACGTCTCTTGTTTCCGCTGCTCAGGTTGGATTTGCCACCGCCGTAGTGGAGATTCTGCTTGGGCAATGTTGGGTGAAGAAGGAAGTGGCACACCGCCCGCTCCCGCAAAAAATACGATCTCCCGCAAAAATGCTGCTCCAAGCAATCAACTATCAACTTCTTCAAAAAATGCCAATGACATGCTAAAAAGTATCGCACATGAGATTAGATGTGCACAATCATAGCGCTTTGACTTGAAACAATGTTTACCGACGGCTGCAACGAGATCACCAATCGGAACAGCCGATACGAGCAGCTCCTACGGGGAGAGATTGGTGGGGAGGATATTAAACTAATTTTTGTGGACAACTCCTCTGCCGATGAGAATCAGAAAAGTGGTGGTGGTGGCGGTGGCAGCAAACCAAACACGAGAAGAAGCAGTGATGCCAAGAAAAAGCAACATGGGAAGAGGCGTGAAATCATGGCCCACAAGGCCTTTCTTCATTCCTGTGGTTTTATCAGTGCAGCTTTTGTGGAGAATAGATTTGCAGAGGGAGAAAGCGGTGAATGTGTAATAAATGTGCCTCCGGGAACACTTGGAGCAGTAGACGCACTGATGCGATGGTGTTATGACTCCAAATGCCAATTTGATATTGTCGATTCACTGAAGACAAGTTTTCTTGTGATGGAGCAATATGTGACGGGAATTCCTGCTCTTTGGGTGTTGGCAGATTTTCTGCAATGCAGAGAACTTTGCGATGCAATTATTGAAAAGTTGAAGTGTGGTCAAATACTACAGACGGGCAAATCATTTGCAGTTCTTGTTGAAGAAGTTCACTAGCTGGGCATATCAGACGATTTATTGGGGGCGGCTATTGGTGGGCTTAATTTGAAACAGATTGCCAAATGTAAACCGTATGACAGTATGGAGGAGAGAGAGAAGATTCAACGGGAAAAGTTGGAAAGCATGCTCGATTGCGGCGGGGATGAAATGCTGAATGCCCTTGCAAAATGTCATCATCTCATTGAGAGGAGAGTCCATTCCACTGAAGGGGGAGCAAACGGTTCCGCTGGGGAAGATTATATTGTGCATACTTTGGGCCAATATTTGGCCGAGATGAAGCGTGATGATCGAGCCAAAATGTTGCCCTCCCTTTTTGCAAGTTGCCTTGTCAAGTTCCCTCCAGGCACAGTACCAGAGGCTAACTATGCAACAATAGTAATGGACTACATCGCAGACCGCGGGGAAAGTGAAAACAGTCTTTCGGAATCCTGTGTGATGACTCTCTTGGGTACAGTCGATTTTGGGGTAATCTCACGTGATGCGTTGGTCCATGACTTCATTCCAAAGGTTGAGAAATTGCTCCCTTCCTATGCCTTGATGTTGAATGATTTCACTCTTGCAACTGCTCCCATTGCAACGCGCTGCTCGTTGTCAATGATCACTATTCGACCACATGATAGTTATTGGAATCCACATCGTAGAGCCGTCGTTCTTTCTTGCGGCGATATTCTTTCATACTGGTCATTTCAGTTGTTAAAAAAGAAAGAATATCCCCCTTTTCATCCTAGACCGGGCGAAAAAGTTGTGTGTTGTCCCTTCTGTGTGAAGCGAAGCAATTGGAGACAACATTGGTTATCAGAGCACCGGGATGTTTATTCTGAGTTTTACTTGCAACATGATATTGACACACGTACGAGAAAATCTTCATATTCTGAGCCAGAAGAGATGACCGAGTTCCAATTCCAAGAGATTGAGTCTTCTCGGTCATTTTTTGATCGGAAAAGTACAAAGAGTGAGGCACTAATGCGCTGGGTAGTGTCTCAAGGTGACACTGAAGACGAAAATGCAATTTCTGAGAGGAGGAACAAGCGATCTCGAAGTGACAACAGCAGTCTTTTGCAGAGTAATGGCTTGTTTGTGCGCGTTTTGAATCAATGCTCGGAAATGGAATCGGAGGGAGTATTCTTTCATAGCATTAGATCCACCAAATGCCTCGTCAAGGATACGATGGATGCGTTTGCAGAGAAGATGACGACAATGCCGGTAGAAGCAATTGGATTCTTTCGATATGACCCAAATGGCTTCAGTCTAGGTGAAAAGCTTCAACCGCAAATGCGATGGAATCAAGTTGGATTCAATCTTCGAGGAGTTGACGAGGAGTTGATCATTGCCAGGCGTCTGCAAACGGCTGGCAAGCCCGTGATCCGAATTTATTCAGACATCGGCCTGGCTAACATGGAAGTCACTGTTGAACTCAAAGATTGGGTGGACGTCCTGATGTATCCTCGTGGAGTTGTAGAGAATGAAGAAGTTAAAAGCACAACTCTCAGCTGGATTGTCAATGTATCCCCTCGTGAGGCAGCTGGGGACCACTCATCAATATTACAACACAAATCAACTGATGGTGCCCTACGTGAGTACAGCTACTTATTTTGGGAGGCGGCAACGATGGAACCTTTCCGCATATGCATGAAAAACGCTAGTTGTGTTCGATCCTCAGTACTCTCTGATGGATTGCTGCAAGATGCTCTACTTGCTCAAGGTCTCTCAACAGATGAAGCCACCGAAATGGCAACGCGTTGGTTACCGGCACTGACGAAGAAGGAATTTGTTCTCATTGACTTTTTGCCATCTGAGGAGCTCGACAAAAGGGCAAAGTTGAATGTCGCTCCTATGCCAGCACAAATCCACCGTGTCTTCATGCTTTTTCGGTCAACTGATACTGAACATTCTTGCAATCTTCCTCTGGTGAGATCTCCTGCTTTGGCATTGCCTCGTGAAGCAAAGAAACCTGTGATTGTGGAGTGGGGAGGCATGGAATGCTTTTGATTTGAGGGCTGCTTTACGGACAACGGGGTGCTCATGCCATGCCTTGTGCTTCAATAATAGGCACTGATGAGCAGGGCTATTTACTCGAGCATTTGTTGCAGAGAACATTGGTTAATTCTACAAAAAGTATTCTTTTTCCTATAATTAACTATTGACTGCTTTAGTTCTGATCCACATTATGGAGTTGGTTATATATAAGTTGCTCGGCTACGTATATCAGATGAGCAGTCGTATTCATTTCAATACAATCGAAGAAGCCGCTGCCTGGTGGATCTGAAAGAGGATTCAATTCTCCAAAGGGTCCATATCTTTCACCCCTTTTGCCGATCATATAGAAATCCGAGCCAATAGGTGACGAAGAGGTGGTTGGATCGCTAACAATTTTTGTTTGATCAGTGTAGATTTTATCCCAGAACGCATGAAACTGTGTAACATAATCGACCCATCCTTCCAAGCCCATTGAAGCCGTATCTTCGTAGTATGCTCCGAACCAACGCGACCCCCCATATATCATAATGATGATGTCACCTTCTGGGATTGTAAGGTTTTTCCAACCACCTTCATAGACGTAAACTGGTCTATCATACGAAAAGAAAGGCTTTCGTTCTGCAATATCGACCCATGCTATACGCCAAGTATCATTAATGTCTTTTTTGGAAGAAGAGCTAATGTGAGAGAACACCGAGAAAACATTTATCAGCAAAGAGAATTGAATGCAAGAATATTTTGCTTACCTCCTTGCATTTGAAGACATGGCTTCTTGAACTGGCAGCTACTACCAAAATAGCCCTCAAGCTCTCCCTCAAACTCGCTATTTGTGGAATCACATTGACACCTCTTGTCGACACACTGTCCGTGATAGTTGCAGTCTACTTCCCCATAACACTCATTACAAAAGACTTGAAAATCTGCCCCATTACTAACTGTTCCTGTCCAGATCTTCCAATCTCCCCCCACCTCCAATAAATTAAATTCTGTCGTCTCACTCGATTTCAATAGCCACGGACATTCTTCGTTATAGTCGGTCGAAGACGACTTTCTAATGTTTGGGTGTATAAAGACCCACGCCTGCTCAGAGGCACAATACCGAATTTGTGCTGGGACTTTGTCTATGAATGGCTCACTGTTGTATTTATTCTGCTCAACATATATTGGTCTTCCATACTTTGTGGTTCCATTTATAATGTACTCTCCATTGAAATACGAAAAGATGAGATTCATCCGCTCCCCGATAATGGTTGAATTGTTATTGTATACTACCGCCTCTTCCCAAATGTGATCTCCAAGGTAAACCGATATTGAGGCACAATAGAAGCGACCTCTATCTTGATTGACACTGATGAGTGCCATTCCAATCAGCAGTGTCACGATATTGATCAAGTATAATGCTTTCACAAAGAGGCTCAACTTCTTCCTACGAGCAAACGGCAGCTTTGGGAATTCCACTGAAAAGCACTTTCGTGTGGTTGCCTTCTTCAGACGTTTGCCAAATACATCCATCTTGGCTAACGTAAAGCAAATATCGTCTAATTGTTGAAGGAATTGTAACGCAATCACATCGTAGAATATATCCAAGACAGCCTTCGCCTGTACCACCACTAGGAACATATTGATTAGAAAAAAATACCCCATTATCAACCTCACAATTGCAGCAAAGACAAACTTTCCATATTTAATCTGCGGCGCTGTCTGCCTCAACGAAGTCTTGGGTATCTGCCTCAGCATGAACAAGGCGGACGGGATTTCTTCCTCCATGATGAGGCCAATAATAAGGGATAAGTATTGTGCTACCCTGACATCTACTTCGACTCCAAATGGCACATTTAACCGATTCCCTTCAGAGCCACCCTGCATGTTGTTGTAGCACGCTAAAAATAAGCATGTGTAGGACATCAAGACTATCATTAATGCGAATGCGAAGGGGAGCGAGTTTATTGGTTCAGAAAAGAGGAGGGAGTGCGTAGATTGAGTGAGTTCGATGGGATCCGGTTCACTGTAATCGGATTCTTCTTTTTTATCGTCGAAGGCATCCTGAGGTGTTGCATTACCGTTCACTTCTAAATCATTGTAATGATGTTGGTGATCTGTTGCGTCATTTGTTTTGGTTGAGCGGAACACAAGTCCTCCTGATGTGCCCGAAGGCAGCTCACCGGAACCCAGCGATTGCGAGTTCATTACGTAGAGGCTGTGCACTATTTCTTCAAGCTTGACGACGTTGTGTCTGACGGATCTGCACACACTTCTCTTTCATCGCCGCCGCCGGCATGGTTTGTGTTGTTGGAACGATTGATTTTTCTCAAATAAATCCTGCTGGAAAGAGTTTCTGTATGTGTCAAAACCGAGTGGGAGCCACAATGTCATAGCTAAGTATCTTGCGACAGTTGAACAAGCAACACTTGATCAGTTCTCTCTCTCGGAAAAGACTGAGGAGGGGAGCATCATAAGTTCTTGAAGAGGATACTACGAGATGCATCATGAACCGCTAGTTAGGCATCAAGGGTGGGCTTGCTCACTTTTAGATGGAAAGGTAATGTGTTCGGCAGGGTCGCAGCCGCAGGCGCAGGTGAGCTTTCATTTGATTATTTGGTCTACCCCCCGATCCCGATCTTGCCTGAAAGTCGAAGATCATACATAGTGTTTATCGGTATCGTGCTATGAGCGCTCAATAGTTATTCCCTTGGAGCGCCTTAACGCTCGTATCATCATACATACTCATATGCATACTCATACATTGGCCATACATACTGCCTTTTAAGTTGTATCGTATCTTATCGATGAATTTTTGATCCCGCAAGATAGATTGCGCTTTGCACGAGACGGCATGGAGATGGGGTCTTCGTGCATGCTTTTCATTGCCATAAAAGTAACGTGGAGAGTTCGAAAACATGGAAGCACCGCGTGAAAATCAAAACGAAGATGGCATCCTTTTGCTTTTGGACATGGCGATGGCGTCTTTGAGCGTGGCTTCGAGAGCGGATCCGGGAGAGCAGCTACATCCGGCCGCAGCAGTCTTTCGCGATGAAGTGTTGAGCGGTCTTGGGGAAGAAATGAAAGAAATGGAGACGGAGAACGCACGTTTTAGGCATCTCAAGGATCTTATCCAAAAGATTGAGATACATTTTTTCTCTCCTACATTTGCTGCCAGCCCTCGGCTAATAGACTTTGTCCTCCAGCACGACAGGACTGTCAGCACGGCAACTCAACTCAGTCAAGGAACTATCGTTGTTGTCGATGGACAGGAAAAACTTGTGATTCCGATTCAAAATGCTCCTACAGTGCCAGCTTCCGACCCTGCAACATTTGGAAGCATCTCCGTAATTTTGGCAGGAGTGGCCATTGCAGCTTTTCCTTCAAACGATAGCAGTGCGGATGAAGCAAATGAAGAAGTTGAGGAAGATGGCATAGTGTATGTCACTGTTGGGCTTTCTGGAAATGTATCTATCACAGGAAAATTTGATGCCCCGCTCGCAAACACAGATGTAGATGTCGCTTATGCCGCATACATCAACAACGAAGACTTCATGGAAAGACTTAACATCATTCCAACATTCACGCCTGCTTCCATGTCGATTGCACTTACACCTCGTCTGAAGAAGACTCTTGAACTTTTGGATCAGCTGTCTTCTCCGATTGACCACTCCATGGATGAGGATGACTTGCGTTGTCTTGCTGTTACAGCTCTAGGAGAAAATGAGCACAAACAAATGATGAATCGCTATTTGAAGCTGAAGCATGAGAATGGCATCTTCTTTGAATTCCGCAAGATGATTTTGGATGTTTACATTTCTTATCCTGGTGGTGGGTTCTGTGCAGCTCTTGATGAGGGAGGATATGATGGGAGAGATGGCTGGTTTGTGATTCTGGATGAGGGAGATAGAGATAGCTCAGTCACAGAAGTTTCGGATATTGCCTTGGTTGAAATGTCTTTTTCGGGGGTACGACTAGGGCTCAATTTACTCCAAACACTGAGTATCATTGAGCGTGAAGTGGCTGAGTTCGGGACCGAACAACTATTCCGTGGGAGGCTACCCCTTATATTCTCTTGTCACCTGTGCCCTAGCAAAAAGTTTTTCGTGAGCCTCAAGTTGAACTGGAATGACCTCACTGAACAAGAAAGGGCAGACATTCTTGAGGACTTCGAGATTAAAGTGTGGAATGCCTTCATGGGGAGGAGAGGCGCTTTCCCTCCGTATTTCAAGTTTACCATTGTCAGTATTATGTGCGACGTGTCTCTCGCCGGAACTTATTTGAATGCGGTTGGACTTTTGGATTTGGATTAGCTCAGAATGTTTGCGAAGATTATAGGTTGATTGGCTATGATGTATACAACGCACAGAGGAAGTGAATAGACGAAGAAATTAATGAAACTGAAACTATCATAATATGCGTTCAGAAAAGCAGCTGTTGTTGGACTTTCTTCTGCAGAAAATACGACACAACATCCTCCTTTCTAGAGCGAGAGAAGAGAAGAGTCGGTATCTATTCAACTCTTGTCCGACTTCTAACATATTCTTCGGCTGCCTCCCTCTGTGGACTTTTGGTTGCATCCACAGCGGCCTGATGTGCACGAAGAGCAGCAGCAAGGTCGTCTTTGCTGACATGTCCCTGCTTAAATGCAAACATCAGATTGTTGATTGAATCATCACCCCCTTGTGTGGCAGCGATGATCCAATGCTTCACTGCTCTCTCAGCATTGTTATTATTGTTCCATTCATAGCATCCAAGACCGCATCTAGCAATGGGATGGCCACCAATGGCAGCCTCTTCCAGATGGTGAATTTTCTTCCCCATATCCTTCTCAACACCCTGCCCATAATGATACAAAAGTGATAGCTTGTAATGCGCCTCGACATCACCCAATTCAGCAGCTTTCATCATATACTCAAATGACCTTTCATAATTTCCTTCCCCGTATTGTTTAATCCCCTCTCGGCACAAAGCAACCGGATCATCCATTTCTATTCTTTCCATTCTTCGTTTATCACACTCTTTCTCTGTGTCGGGGATAGGTTTGCGACAGAATACACATTTATATCCAAGCCTTCCTTCGTACTCTCGTTTCTGATTAGCATAAGCACAGCCCATACAAATCATTTTGCTGCAACATGCCTGCATGGTATTTTCTGTAGATTTCGATTGATCAAGCGACAGAGGAATACAGCAGATGGGGCAGTCACCAAGATAGCTACTGTCGGGTTGCCTGAATAATAATTCGTCACGTAATTTAGCCGCTCGTTTCTTGCACGCTTCTTTGTGCTGCGATGTATGATTTTTCTGACATCCATCGCTGCAATATCGAACGAGATCGCAATCGGAGCACTCCTTCAATTTGATGTCATCAACTTCAGCGATGCCGCAGGAGGCACAAGACATCATCTTCACGTCGACTGCTTCGTTGTTGCTCTCTGTGCTCATTATTTTTCTTATTATGCCCCACCAAGAATGATAACGCTGCGGAATTAGAAGAACGGCAACAACAATCTCCACACACAACAACAATCTTTTCCCCACCACAAGCCACCACACCTCCAAAGCCCAAAATTGAGTACGTACCCCCTTCAAAACATCTTATCATCCTGGGGTGAAGTATCCATGTCCCCCAGCTATTATTAGAGGAACAAGCTTGAATGTACCCCCGCCCCATCAAGTTCAGCCTCCGGATGCAAAAATTAATTCCCCTGCAAACCTCAAACCTCACAATTCACAACATCTCCTTCCTCACCTTCGCCATCACCAACCAAGCTACCATTGTTGGTCTCCACAATAACATTGCAAAAGAACTAGGAGTGCAGGCGCAGTATCAAGTGTACTACTTCTTTGTTTTGTTGATTGCACCATCTATCAACTTTTTGAAGAGACACATCTTGTGTGCATCAGATATCTTAGACCGTAGCAACTCTCTGCATCTATCTGTCATGGATTCTGATTCCAATAGCCGAGATGATAATCCCGGCAAAAGAGGAGTAAACGAAGCTGACCCATCAGCAGTAAAGAATGCTTCCATTCACTCACTCACTCACTTATATATCGACGATGATGTAGAAGACGATAACGTCAAGATGCCTGCTTCATCAGCTGCAGCGTATTTTGGATCACGCAGTGACAATAATGAAGCAAATAGTAATATTGCTTCATCCAGCAGTGCATTTCATAGTGTTACAGATTCAAAGCCCCCGACTAAGCTATCACCACCTGTGGCAGCAATGGGAATGCAGGGTGATGGTTATTATCCGTCAACAGCAGCAAGGTTGGATACGAACGAAGATGATGATGATAGAAAAATGCCATCAATACAACATCAGCAACATCCATCACAAACAACAACAACAACAACAACAACACGGGGGCGTCCACTACAAAGAAATCAACATATCGAAACCACTAGATTCACATCAACCACGTCAGATAATGGATTTGTACCACTAAAAGTCATTCACGTACCCAACAAACATCATCCCTATGCCGCAGCATCCTCCACCACTACTGGAGTATTTGACGCAACCAAACGAGCACCCAGTGTTCCAGATTTGACATCTCTCCAACAATATCAAAACCACAATGAGTATTACAATCATCATCATCATAATCGAAATAATAATCGACGTCATTCTAGATCTACAACGCCTCCTCCATTATCGGATGTGATACTCAAAATTAAAGAACGGGGAGATCAAAAACAACAATTTGAAGAACGATTGAGACGTGCTCATTTACGATTATCATCCGATACGAATGTTATACGGTATCGATCGAAGAGTACACCATCTCGTGGTGGTGGTAATGAGACAATGACATGGGGGGATTATAATAATTATTCGCATAGAGTGTCGAATGAGAGGAGGAGACAATCGGATGATTTGAATAGTAGTCGTCATGATGGGAGTGAGAATGAGGAGCAACAACAACGTCATAATGATTCTGTGAATAATCGAAGTGAACGACATCATGCTCCGGCTCCTTTGGAAGAAGTTCATTTACTACAAGATGTGCATCATAGATCATCATCTGCAGATCCACTTCATAATATTACCTCATCGTCGAATGACATCATTCCACCACCACCATCGTCATCCGTCAAAAGCTTGGGTATAAGTGTAGCAGCTGGAAGTCATCGCTCACACGGTTCATCCTTTGACGATAGGAATAATAGAACGATACCAGAACCTCCTCCTCCACCACCTCCAACGACAGAGAGGGAACGGTTGGTTGAGAGAGAACGACAGGCTAGATTGGAGACGGAACGGGCTCGTCGTCGTCATATTGCTTTACAGCGAGAGAGACAATTAGAAGAAGAAAACAATGATGATGGTAATGATAACGATGGAGACTCCTTTGATAACAGTGATGGGAGGAGTGATGACGATCGTAATGCCCTCATTGGACAAATGTCATTTGAGGATGGGAATGATGGTATTCCAAGTCCTCCTATTCCGCCACCTCCGGCCACTGAGAAAGAGAGGCTAGTGGAACGAGAGAGGCAGGCCCGATTAGAGACGGAGCGTGCTAGACGACGTCATTTGGCATTTCAGAGGGAGCAACAGTTGGAAATCGATGAACAACAGCAACAAATTATGGACGATGATAATGATAGCCATGAATACCCTGATGCTATGCCAGATAGCCGCTTCAACGATGATATCGATGCAGCTCCACTCGTAGAAGTTCTTCCAGAGAGCTTTGTAAGTCCAATTGCAGCATCGAGAGACAACAATTTAGGAAGTAGAGAAGCATCTACTGAATCGGTTGCAAGTTCGGGCACAGGTCATGGAAGTGGTGCGAAAGCTGTCGCTCAAACAAATGAGGCAGAGGCAACTAACCTATCCTATCCCATGGAGCGGTTTTTGGAAACGTTGGGGGATGAAACTGTCAATGCTCCTAATAACGTGGATATTCCTCCAATAGTGGAAAACGATGAGTCAAGTCTACCGTATACAATGGAATTATTCTTGGCTGAAAATGCTGCTGGTGTATCAGGTGACAGTCGTCGGAGTGAAAATGAAGCAGCTATCGAGCATCATGGCGATAGTATTATCCTGGCTTCTTCCAACTCGTTAGATCTGCCTCAACCTCCATCGTCGGCTTTATCAGCTGCTGGGGGAGTGAGTGATCGGGTTGGGAGCGAAAGTGATGTGCCATCCAACTTTGGCGAAGTGGGTATAACTACAGAAAGGCGTGTTAACTCCGATGTCGCAGACGGGGGTGCTTTGGGAGACAATGAATCCTTGTCACTTTCAGATCAGCATTCGCATCCCCCCTCTGAGCTTCGGGTTTCGAATGCGACTTCACAGCCGTCGGACGATTATACTTTAGACTCGCCTGAGTTGACAACATCGCGGCCATCTCGTCCAATTACAGAGGCAGATATAGCGCAGCTAGCAGAAGTAGAACATGCCAGTATTGGGAATGCTGCCCCACAATCGGTCAGAGACGAGCCATCCGAAACGTCTATTCCTCGGAGACCCCTTTTAGACCAAGCATTTAGCGTAGCGACCCAGACTACCATCATTGACTCTGTTACCGAGACAAGTGTGGGGCGCAGCCATCTCATGAGCGAGGCTAACCAAAGCAGGGACAGTTCGAACATTATTAGAGTAGGTGGATCGGTGGAAACGAGGTCATCTGGTGGTGCGAGTAGTGCAAGTATTGAAGCAGTTCCAAGCAATGTCTCAGATGAAGACTCCGATGACAACAGTCATATGATAATAAATCCTCCATCCACTAGGAGCGACTCGCATACTCAATCGCTGGCTGATGGCTCTCACCTTTCACCCGACGCCAACCTCAGAATGCCCGAGCTCACCGAAGCTGACGTTGTAGCATTAGCAGAAATAGACTACGCTAGCATTGGAAATGCCCCACCGCTCTCTGTAAGAGATGAGCGTCTCTCAGAATCATCAGTGACTGAAAGAGGCGGTCGCCAATTTAGCGTCGCAACCCCCATATCAGAAATGGATAGTATTGATGAAAACAGTATCCTCCGAGGCTCGCCATTTCGGAGTATAATTGACGAGGACTCAGAAAGCAGCTTATCCATACCCGAACAAGACAGCAGAATGTCAAATGAATCAGAAAATACCAGCGTTGAAGTTATGCCGAGTGATCGCTCCGACAATACTGGCAGTCACAATAGCATCGAGGTAATGCTTAGTGAACATGACAATGATTCTCTTCACGATGGAAGGAGAGTCTCAGATATTGATGACATGGCAAGTAGCACAAGCATTGAAGCTTCGCCCAGCATAGATTCAGATAACAATGTTGGTGATGTGAAGGGGTCTGATCGTCTTGCCATGTATGGTGCCACGTCCGAAGATGACGATGGCATTATGTACTACAATGGTCATCACCCCAGCTTAAGCTACGATCATGATGAAGAGTCGGCACCTCTAATTCTTCCTCAAATCAGCGCTTCACCTCTACAGTCGTCGCATTCGCATGGAGGCGAGAAATCAGAACATGCAGGTAAGAATTGTTCGCACACATTCGCGCCTCTGATTATGCAGTAACTATACAGTTTGTTCTCACTCCTAATTTCATCCCCCCCTTTCAGATACGATGGGTCGCAACACCAAGATTTTCATCTTCCTTGCAGCTGAAATTCCTCATTTTATCGTCATCACTCGAGGTAACAATCTGCTATGTCCAATAGTCGGTGTGAGGAGATATCAAATCATCCTGTCAGCAATGATTATTTTAACTTCTACTTTCTCTCAGTTCAGATTAGACGTAACGAAGGCAGATTGGCCACTGAACCGTAGTTATCTAAAAGAGATATCATCTATCGGAATATTCATTGGAATAGTTGGATTGATGATGGGCGGATTGGACATTACATTTGCGTTGGGAATGACATTTTCAGTCGCCATTGCGATTGCCGTGGCAAGGCTGTGTGCATACTTTGTTGTGAAATTTTTGAAGAGTTGCAAATCAGACGAATTGAGAGAGGTAGCTGTGATAGCATGCGGGGACTTCGTTAGATCTCTCATATTGTTGATTGTATCATACGTCATCTTCAATTTTGTTGCCCCGCTAGTCATTGAGGAGGAGGATATGTGCTAAAACTATGACAACAAATAATGAGGAGGTTCTAGAGGCTCTCGATGTTCTCCGTTGCATGGGCAACTTTTGTCATTGAGATGTCTCAATCTCGTCGCATCTTGGCAATAGGAAGTACGTAGGAAGAACTAAGAGTGGAGCTTTCGGGGGAAGTAGGGTCAAGTAGATTGCAATGAATCTCTTTCTTAGTTTGTAATATGTTACTTGCGACGATCTCCTTCATCTTCATACTTCCTCTCTTCTGCCATTTCAGCCAACGCTTGTTCACATGATACTGATGCTGGGCACTCAATGATTTCTCGCTCAAGCTGCTTCAATACAACTCCACCTCTCATCACACTGCCAAAGAATAGATCTAACACCTTATGCATGACCCAACTCTGAGAGTGGTACAACTTAACCATAACGCCCGCCAACTGAACCACTCGCTTTGTACGTCGAAACCCTCTTTCATAATAGTAATAGTCTTGATAGGCGTCATCGTAGGACACATGTTTATCAAGGCAATCGGCAAGGCTCCAAGCAAAACAACTCGACCACGTGACCATTTCCACTCCTTACGATGATGTCCATAGTACAGACCAAAGTGTAGCAAGTCATCTTTGCCGGTAAGTGATGCAAATTCATGTATTGGATGAGACGTTGGATAATTCGACAACACACTTTCAAGGTCACTCCCATTTCCCTGCGCTGCTTCCACTCCTCTTTCTCTTGCTTGATATGATTGATGATTGTTATCAGGCGGTTGGCATGCTGCATAGAACTTGCCCAGATGAATGTGCCTTTCTCTCCCCTTCTGCGTGAAAAGCAATGAATTCAAGCTACCCGTCCCATTGACAACACTACTTTTGTCAAACACTGGACGAGAATCTTTCCATAGAAAATGGGCACGGAGACATCCTCTGAAAATCCGAAACCATATTAGTTTCGTATGCTTTCAAATAAATACAGATTCGTTTCATTGTGTCAAATGGTTGAAAAAATGCAATACTCTCGTGTGAATACCAATGGAACTGAGACACATTTTTTCATTAGGGCTGAAACCGAAGCCGGCACCTGCGGATGGTATGAATCTGTTTGCTCCTTCGTAGACTGTGACACGATCTACGATGTCGGTATAAACTTTTCTTGCTCTTGTGCAGCAGTGCGTTGGCCACTGTGAGGCCACCTATACCATTCCAATCACTGCCGCGGACACGGAGGAATACTTTGTAGCGGTGGCGTGTCGAGCAGCTTCCTTGATTAGCATGTTGGTGTTGTTATCATCGTAGATAGTGTCGGGAGGGTAAAGGCTGGATAACAATAACAATAAACATACCGTATGATCATGCTAGTAAGTACAGCTTTTCGAAGGGGATGTGTCTCGACGGTGTCTCCTCGCTCCTATCAGGTTTTCATCATTCTTTCCCAAAGAGAACTTCTACACAAAATGCAATACTGCTAGAGATCAGATAGAGATCAAAGTAGATAAACAATTCTGAGTCTGCCTTGTGATGGAGGGACGATGAGTGGTGAGATTTGAGTGCCAATGGAGAGAAAGTGTGGACAGGCTAACTCAATGTCCTTTTTGAGAGGATACATGTAGAGGTATCAATTGCAATCTGGATTCTAACTGTTTATCTCTCTCACTCTCAATTCGTTGGAGGTGCGACACTTTTGGATTAAACCAGGCTTGGCTCACTTGGCTTGGATATTGGCTTGTTACTTGTTAGATAGTGGTTACTTAGATTGAATGTACGAAGAGTTTGGGCCTATTTTCTTCTGCTTTGCAAATGGTAACGTACGCTATTGATATCAATGAGAAGCTACTAAAATAATCTATCTATCTATCTTCCTTGTCTTGTGTCCGCCTATCTGACCAGTCTCTAGAGGTACTTACTTATGCGTTTACTACTATGTATTTGAGTATTGCCTTCTTCTTCCTGCGGGTTATCCTGACCCTTGTTGACTATGTAAGCTACATCGCTATTGAATAGGGCGCATGATGAGTCCTGTCCAGGACATTATTTGTGTGAAAGCCATTTGCATTGCATCATGTATTATGAACACTAACAGTTTGGGCCTTCTTTTTCTGTCTTCTTTCTCTGATTAAGTGCGCCCGCAAAACCAGTTCCAACATTTTACCTCTACAGACCCTAGCCCATCCACCATTCCACTTTCATACGTTCGTTCATCGTTCCTCACCACCCACCAACATCATAAAGCACCAGCAAAACTAACAGACCGACGACATCATAACTAAAGAGCAATAACAAAAGCCATCGTCAAAGGAAGAGTTGTCGCTTTCAATAAGCCCTACCTCCTCCTCCCTCCATCGGTCCGTGACTTTATTGAATACCAAGGCAACATCACCCCACATCACCACATCCACTCTCGCCTCCGCAACAGCTCCCAACTATCAACAAACATTTATTGGTCAGCCAATTCATCCTGCCGATTGCAACAGGCCGTATTCAACGTATCCATTTTTGTGCTCGGGATTTTTACTGGACAACTACGACTTTTACTATTTTTTCCTACACTGCCGATGGCCATTTTTTGACTACCTTGACCTTGAGATTATTGTTGGGCACTCACGCGGACATACGTTTGGGTATCTCCCCCGGCCCCCGGAGACGTGGTAAGTAAGACTCTTGTTGACAATAAAGTATCAATTCATTTTTCTATGCAGGATCATTCTAGCCTGACGCGGCTCTGCGGAGTAGCATCTACATCATATATTCATCATATGCTATTGATAGAGCTGTGTATAATTAATTGGGCGTCATCCTCTCACCATTTATTGTCACCTCTCTTCATCTTCATATCCTCAATCACCACTTTTCCACAGACACACGAAGCATATATCGCTAATCTCAAATGATGCACTCTCCCATCACCTCAGTCATCTACGTCGTCCTCCTCGACCTCCTGATCCTCCTCATTGCATCATCTCCACAAGTTCATGCTGCTCAGTGCTTTGATGCCAATAATGAACTCAAGGATGCAGCTGACAGGTATGTTGCAGGCACATGGAGCACTGCCGACAATGACGCGTATGGACCCATTGAAGAATGGTGTTTCACGGACCAAGTCACCAGTATGAAAGAGTTGTTCAAGGGTGCAAGTACGTTTAATGCTGATATCAATGCATGGGACACATCATATATTACTGACATGGAAAGCATGTTCCAAGGAGCTGCACAGTTCAATGCTGCGCTATCAAATTGGGATACATCTTCTGTTACTACAATGAAGAACATGTTCGCAGCAGCAACCGTGTTTGATCAGGATATTACAGGATGGACAACATCCTTAGTTACTGACATGAGTGTCATGTTCTATAGAGCAAGACAATTTAATCAAGAAATATCGAATTGGGATACATCTTCTGTTACTACAATGGCAAGCATGTTTAATGGAGCCTCGAAATTTAATGGAAACATTGCAGGATGGAATACTGCTTCTGTTCTTAGCATGGAAAGCATGTTCCAAGAAGCAACACAGTTCAATACTGATGTATTGAATTGGGATACTTCTTCTGTCACTACAATGAAGAACATGTTCTGGTTAGCAAGTACGTTCAATGCAGATATCAAGGCATGGGACACAACATCTATTACTGACATGGAAGGAATGTTCAGAGCAGCAGCACAGTTCAATGCTGCTATATCAAATTGGGATACGTCTTCTGTTACTACAATGAAGAACATGTTCGCAGCAGCAACCGTGTTTGATCAGGATATTACAGGATGGACAACATCCTTAGTTACTGATATGAGCGGCATGTTCTTTAGAGCAAGACAATTCAATAAAGCTGTTTCGAGGTGGGATATATCTTCTGTTACTACGATTTATCAAATGTTTGACCAAGCAACATTATTCAGCCAGAATCTCTGTAGATGGAAGGACGACTTCCCTTACAACAATGCTGAGAATATCTTTCGATCATCAGGTTGCAGATTCGATGAGACCCCAGCAAACGACCAAGGCTCATTTTGTACTGTGTTCGATTGTGGGCCATCGCCTCAGCCAAGCTTGGTTCCATCTTCATCTTCTAGGCCGTCTTCATCTTCTATGCCGAGTATGACTCCCTCCGAGTCATCTCAGCCTTCATCTTCAAAGTCATCGTCTGAGGCTAGTACTAGTACTAGTACTAGTACTAGTATGAATCCTTCCAAATCAGCTCAACCGTCGTCCGAGCCCTCGTCCGAGCCGAGTAGCGAGCCCTCGTCCGAGCCTTCCTCGGATCCATCATCACAGCTCTCCTCAGAACCATCGTCAGAGCTTTCTTCCACACCGTCTTGTTCACCTTCATCCGCACCTACTGAATCACCCTCGAAGGCAGGTGGTGTCAATTTGTTCTATCCTAAGTGGGAAGCAGGCGATGAGGGATGCAGGTAAGTCCATTTTCTCTGTTTTGTTCCGCCTTTGATTCTTCAATGCACTAACATCAATCCTCATTCTTGTATTCCAAACCCCCAATAGGAACGATGGCGACGAACCAGATTACATGGCTGTGAACCCGACAGAATGGCTATCAAGCTCCATGTCAGCCTGCTGTAAAAAATTCTTTGGGGGCTATCTGTATGATGCTTGCATGGGAAGATATCCCCCAGACCATGACGATTGTAACACTATGTTATATTATCCTAATTGGGGAGGCACCAATGAGGGTTGCGTTGATGACGGCCAAGAGCCCTACTATATGCTGAGCAATCATCAATATTTCTTATCTAACACAAGAGAAGAATGCTGCAAAAAGTTCTATGAATGGGATTTCTATACGTGTACGGGGACGATGCCAGAGTTGACTAACGGTGAATTCTATCCCGATTGGTCTGGGGGAGGTACAAGCACTTGTCGAGCTGATGGTAAAATTCCAGACTACATGATAAGCAATCAAAAGTGGTATCTATCTACCACGCTCAAAAAATGCTGTGAGAGGCATTTTTACTGGGATATCAACGAGTGTTTGGGTACTACAGCTGTTGGGACGGATAAGTGGTACGCCAATTACGAAGACGCGAAATGCGTCCAAGATTGCAGTGGAGCGTCGCCTTGTGGTGGTGTTGCGAACTTTTGGGAGGAGCTCTACAGCACTAAAGAACAGTGCTGCAAAAACAAATTGGGTTGGGTTTCAAAGTGCAGCTACAAGTAGGTCTGCCCACACTTGCATCCTGGTAAATTTCAGTTGTTAGCACAAGACAAGGGAAGATCCAAAGCAAAATTAATAGATATCTCTTTCCTCTTGCTCTCTACTTATCATAGAGATCTTGGGCGTGACTTTCCTCGCTCCCCTCCCTTAGCCTATCAAAACATATTCAGAGTACCACCACAAACACAAGAATCATTCAGACCACAGTCCACCTGGCTCGATCGGCGTTGTCGAAAGGGGTCATCCATTATCATCAACGCAGGCAGAGTATATCTAGTATTTCCTTCTATCTACAAACCTTCTGTGCAGCAAATGTGCTTTAGATCCAACAATAAAGTTGCTTTTGCATCCAGACACGAAAGGGGAGATGGATGCGTAATAGTAGTGTGATCATTTAATATACTTATTATTCAATGATTCCCCGATGATATTGTCAGTTATCATCACAGCACATTCTCCCCAAAAAAATAATGTCCCAAGATATCTTAATATTGACTTATTTCCCCAAAGTATCAGGACCAAACTTCCACAAGCCAGCAAAAGACTCCGTAGCCATATAATTCTTGATTCCCTCATTCGATTCAACCTTATCAACCCATGCCTTCAAGGTTTCAAACCCATCAAGTGACCCAATCGCACGGTTCGATCCAAAATTGGTAATGGCATCATAACACGCAATATCCGCAATGGTCAACGAGTCCCCAATGAAGTAATCACCGGTAGATTCTTTCAACTGCCTCTCCAAATTTCCAAAGTGCAATGGAAGGACCTTGTTAATGAATGCCTCGACCGCTTCCTCAGTTGCCCCCCAGGCAACAAATGACTTGTACCCCTCGCCACGTAAATCTTCCGCATCGGCCAACAATTTATCAGTCAGGTACAACTCTCCCTCATCGGTGGGCATGAGTCCGCCAATCCTTGCGACGGCACGAAGGACAGCCGATGACTGAGTGAACACC
The DNA here is from genome assembly GCA_030544225.1 of Skeletonema marinoi. Classification (NCBI taxonomy): domain Eukaryota; phylum Bacillariophyta; class Thalassiosirophyceae; order Thalassiosirales; family Thalassiosiraceae; genus Skeletonema; species Skeletonema marinoi. Next base: position 613,094 of record CM060492.1, read on the forward strand.
CGTCCATCCGCCATTTGGAGCATGGGGACGTTGGTGGTGGTGTTCTTGCCGATGGAACGCCAGAGATCTTTGGCTTCGGCGGTTGGCGGGAAGCCGCCTGATGGGTATTCATCTTCGAAGGGGATGTTGGCGGCGGATAGGGCTAGACGGATGGCGTGGCCGCGTCCGGTGGCTGCGTAGTAGTAGAATTTGTTTGTCATGGTGTTAGGTGGGGGAGGCTGGTGGGACGGGAGGATTATGATGATGATGGAGAAGGAGATGACGGTGATGCCCAAACCTGCATGCAAAAAAGGATCTTTCAGACGCGTATTTAGATCAACCGTTACTAAAAGCTGTCAACATTGTTCTACATTGTTCGTGGGGGGTAAATGGATGATACCGAGGCGAGGGGAACTATGTATCTTGATATGTATCTTGAATCAACGTGGCTCTACAATGTTGTACAATACCCTCTACAACCCATATATAAACTATTGAAAGAAATGAACGTCAATCAAACAGCTCCTACCAGTACCAGCAATATCTATATGACTGCCTCAAGCTCATCCACTCCAAGGAGAAAGTCTGAATTCCCTATCAAGGTCTATGCAATGCTCGAACTCGCCGATAACATTTTCGAGTTTGCACAGGCAGTAACGTGGCTTCCACATGGACGAGCGTTCAGGATACACGACAAGGTCAAGTTCATGAACAAGGTTGTCCCAGTGTTCTTCAATCAGACAAAGATTCGATCTTTCAACAGACAGTTGTACATGTGGGGATTTCGTAGGTAAGTCTATTGTGATTGAATAGGCCTCTCGTCCTCCTGTTTACAACGTTTTTATCAAATCTTCCTTCTCACACTGACTTGTCGTTACAATGACAGAATTGGGAGAGGTAATGATCAAGTCTGGTTCCACGATAACTTCCTCCGTGGAAAGCCGGAAGATATGAAGCACATGGTCCGAAAAAAAATCAAGGGTAACACCGCTGTTAGTAACGAAGATGTGAGAGTTCCTAACTTCGATGATTTACCACCCCTTCCTGTGGTAGACAGGCGACCGACAGCTATCCTAAACGAAATGGAACATGCCATCTTGACTATGCCTATCGCTTCTGGAGCAGGAGCAGGAGCTATCGCCCATTGCGGTTCAACGATGCGTACTGTGTCGCCTCCTCAGCCTAATAACTTCACAGGTGATACCAATATCGATCATCAAATGATCTGGCCAAAAACTGAGGCTCCTTATTATCAAGTCAGTGTGGGCTGCAATCAAGATGAATCATTTCAATTTCTGACTCCTCTTTTCTATCGAACTGTCTCGGGTGAAAGTCATCTTTTGGGGGAGTCAACGCAGCCTATGCACCAACCGAGAACAAGTGTTGAAGAGCAGTCTTATCCGACGTACTCCCATATGCTACGTGAAGATGTCAATGATTTCTGCTTCAGCCCACTCAAGCAGAAGAAGGAGGATTTTGATCCATTGCCCGTCATGGATGATAATGATAATGCTCCTTGTGATGACTTTGCAAGTTTCATTGAAGGAGCAATTCAGTTGATTAGAGAATAATTGTTATAGTAATAGCATAGGCATAGGCATAGGCATAGGTCAAATGCTACAGTATGAGCAGTGGCCCTGCGGCTGCCGGCACAAATGAAAAGCATGCATCAGAAGAATTGATCTTGTGGCCGGCTGCAGGCTGCAGGCGAAGAAGAGTCGACAAGAAGCAGTGCAAATCTCCACTGCAGTGTATCGGACAAGTCGATATCATATAGTGACATTGCCAGGCAATACAGTTGAAAGCCACAAACCGAGCAAAATTCGTTCATCTCATGATTGGTAAATTTTTATCACATTATCACAATACCTCAATCTTCTTTAAGGGAATGCTCGTCGTCAGAGACGGCCGCTGAAACTGAAGACGAGCAAAATTTGAGCCGAATCTGCGACTTGTATTGGTCGACAGTGTATCGTTCTGGATCACTTGCTTGCTTCTCCTTCAGCTCCTTAATCCCAGCCTCAATCGCCATTTTCGTCTTATCCCTCACCTCTTTGGCATATTCGTCACAAGTATACTCTCCATTATATTGCTTCGTCTCGATTGGTGTACCAAACCAGAAAAAACACTTCTGCACTTTGCATGGAGAAGTTACCGAGATTGGAAGTACCATTCCTTTGTACCCCGTTGGAATGTCACAAACGCTCTCAAACATATCCTCTGTACCCACACATGCACATGGCAATATCGGATAGCCATGTTTAATGGCACATCTTGCAAATCCTACCCTCTGTTTCCACATCAATTCATAACGAGGCACGGAGCTGTGCTTGAGTACCTCATGCCCACCGCCCGGGTAGACAAGTACTGACTCACCCTTTTCCATGAGCGCATCTACATTTTCACGTGTTCCATCTACAGCACCGAATGCACGGATGATAGGTCCATTTAGGGTGGCAAAGTGAAAATGGTCCGCCAAGCCTCTAGGAAACATATCTTTGTGTTGATACAACTGATTCAGTAGCAGGGGCATTTCGATACCGTAGAGCGAATGGTTTGATACGAATAGATGTGGTGTATTAGATGGGATGCGATGCAACCCCGTCGATTCTACGGAGATAAATGGTTTGTATGGTGTGAGGAGTGTATCCATGACACTTTTGGTAGGTGGAGTAAAGTTGCAGATGTCATGACGAGCGACTTCCTTCTCCAGCTCCATGAGGCGGTCGATACTCAACTGGAGCATTTGATGGCTTAGCTTGATGAAGATGGAAGTGCATGCAAACGTATATCCTGAAATGATTGCTCGAATTAGCATGGCTGAGTCATCTCCTTGGTAGTATCTTGTAGCCGAGCATGTCGAGATACAAAGGAGGGACAGCAGAACGAAGGAGACGCCGTAGCGCGTTGAATGAAAGTCAGAGACCACCCGCTGAATACAATGGAGGAGAAGTTTCTTGAGCGGGCTTTCGACGGGATGCAGATGAGCAAAGAGGACGAAAATATTGAAGATGTTGATGGCGACAAGTGCACTGTCGACGATCGAGAGTAGTAGCATGTTGTTATCTAAGAGAGGAGAGAGGAGGTATTTAGATAGAGATGTCAACGATGATAGTTGTTCTTTCTTTTTATGAGGCACAGAGCCAGAGCAGATAAGTAGGAGAGAGTCTTGGGCTTTTGCTCACCATAACAGCATGCAATGGTGCTTCTTGCTGTCGTTGAGTTGCATCACCAACTTGGTTCTTGGGCGGGTGCAAAAACGCATGCAGCTCTTGAGGGAGTACCGTTGCGACAATCTCACAACTACTAGTGTCATTCCTTCCCTGCTGACCTCATCCTCATCGCAGATCATCGCCTCGCTTTGAATGATGTCAACTGATGGATGGCTTGTGGCCTGCTATTGTCGCTGATAGTGTACTCTAGAGCATCATATCATCCGACATTGCGGTGCGACATCTCTCTAGAGCGACGATTTAATCCATCGAACTTCATCCGCCTGTCGGTCAAGTCGCATAGAACGTCACAAGAAGATAATATAATATGATGATGATGTTTGGTCTAGGAACAGAAGCTATTGAAAGAGATTTTCTCAATCTCGTTGATCTGTGTCCATTCCTTGCCGCCGACCGAGATCGATATGATGACGATGCAGTGTATACAATTCTTAAAAAGTATCCTCGTGTGGCATGCCTTCGACACTCGTTTCGATGCGGTGTGGGAACCAATATTCATCCTCTGGCGGTTGTCATAGCGTTGGGTGGGTCTTTGAAAGTAATTAAAACAATGGTAAATACATGTCCAGAAGCTTTGAATGAGCGTTTGGGCAGACGAACATTGCTTCATTATGTCATTTCGGAGGGAGTGGATATCCAAATTATCAAATACATAACTACGCAGTGCTGTCCAACGCTGATATCTCAAACAGATTCTTTTGGTTCAATTCCGCTTCACTTGGCGGCATCGTATCCTTCTTCATCAAGACTTGTTCTAAGTCATCTGTTAGAAATATACCCCGATGGAGCACACGCTCTTGATAATAGATCTCAAACTGCACTACATCGAGCATGTAAATCACGTGCATCACTAAGCAAAGTTTTGGCATTGATAGAGGCTAATCCAAAGGCGCTATTTTGGAGAGATTACGGAAAGAATACACCATTGAACTGGGCTGAGAAAACTGATCATAGTTTGACTGATGTTTGTCCAGAAGTTGTGGAATTGATTAGCATGATGGAAGATATTTTGACTTTGCAATGTTCAGAGAGAGTGAGCAATGGACAATATCCTCACGACCACACGACAGATGTGTTGCACGATGACATCATTGATGAACGAAGACAACGAGCAAAGGATGTTCTGTCTCATTTCCAGGCGATGTCATGGCACGAGGGAATACGAATAGCATTTGCTTGCAATCGTAATTTGATCTCTTTGATTGAGGTGCAATTGGAGTTGTACCCGACATTACTTTCCATCCTTGCTCATCCAAACTGTGGCTGCGTGGGTACAAATTTCGGGCTTGAGAGTACATATGCAATACTGCTCAGATGTCCTGGTGCTTTTGGTGTTGATCGAATTTAAGCGAAAAAGTTAGAGTGAGGTATGGATAACACGCGTGTACAATGCATGTTCACAACCTCTTTCATACTAATCTCAACAAATCAAGTGTTTACTTACTGTTAATGCCATTATGTAGGCTCTTTCATCTCTTGCACTGCCCATCATACTTTCCCTCCAAGTACGAGCTATTCACTACATACCCAAGCCAGAGCGTGCGCTTGTTGTCATTTGGTAGTACAGTGTAATAATAGATGTTCACCTCATCCAAGTCATGCGCAGGAGAGCTGTGTAGCACAGCGCAACCACACTCGGTTGATATGGGGGGTTGGTTTGTTGGGGTTGGGTGTAGGGGGAAAGGGGGCCCGTTCAAAATGCATGCTCGGGGGTCGGACTGAATGAAGGTCTAACCCAGCTCGTCGCCACGGCGGTCGAAGAGAAACTCATCAACCTGCCGTTCATCTCGCGTTTATCCAAGCATGGTTTTGCTCGTCATCACGGGTGTGCGTGGTTTCTAAATTGAGAAGATCTCATTTAGGAAGTGTACTGTATAGAGATTCTATAAAAGTACAGTCATGAGGGAGTGAGAGTGCGTGAGCAGTTAAACACACTGCTGTGCAGGCACTAAGAATGTATTTGAAGTCGGTTGATGCTGCTTTTTTGCACTTTCTTTGATGGTCGAGTGTCGAGTGCAGTGATGAGGCAAGCAATACTTACAATGCAAGCTTGATGCTGTCATGTTGGTGATGGGTGGAAAGAAAAATGCACCAAAATTGGTGGCTACGGCACCACTCACCACTGTCACTGTCACAAAAAATAACGCTGCCGCCATTTTGGAGTACTTATGTAGTGTAGTGTACTCTGGCTGGTGATGTCAGATGCATTCCCTTGGTACCTCTCGGGAGCAACGAAAGGAGCATGCACTCCAAGTAACAACACTGTACTTTGGACTGTATCATTCCACTGCATAGGATTATTGTTAGAATGAATAAATTGGGTTTGAATTTGAATAGCTTTCTGTATGAAGAGAGAGATTTTGGCCGGCATGCGGCATCCTTGTAGAAATGTTATCCTAGAAAAACATCGGGACGACCACTCCCTTTACCACACCCATCAATGCGCTCAGAGATTTGATCTGAACGAGCTTGACTGCTTCTGCCTGCTGCCTTTTAATCTCTTCCATTGAGATGACTTCTCCAACAAGTTCCTCTTCTTCCGACGACTCCTCCACATGAGCAGCTCTAATTTCTAGCAGTTTATCACCTTGAAGCAGATGTCTCATATATTTCCAGACGTTTTTCTCTGGATATTTTTGAACAAGCTTCAATACCTTGTGTATCAATTCAGGAGGCACTTCACTGAAAAGATGAACGTTCACATCTTGATCTTGATCATTGGGAGGGGCAATCATGGCAAACTTCTTCGCCAGAAGTACACCACTCTTTCCACCGAATATTTCTGTGTTGATACATGGGATTTTGCAATAAGAGACAAGAATGTCGCAAGTATGGTTCGAGGACGAAACTGAGTTGAGGCTCTCGTCGTTGAAAATGGCCTTGAACAATGCCTTGCAGCCACAACGACCAATCACGTTATTCCTGAGATCGATTTTCTTAAGATTAGTATTTGTCCTCAAACCTTCTGCAATGAGTTCAGCATCATCGTCATTGAGTGCGTTTCCAACAAGGAACAACTCCTGCAAAGGTGGGTCGGTAGCAAGACAATCAGCGATGATAGAACTACCATTGGTTGCGATATCATTCCCTGCCAAATGCAGAGTCTTCAAACCCTTACTCGCAAGAACGATTGAGTTGAAACTGACTGACGTGATGTTTGGGCCTGCACAGCGGGTCAAGTCAAGTTCGTTGAGTGAGGGGTGATTACTGATCACTTCAGACAGGAGGTTAAAATCTTCATCTGTTTCAATTGTATTGCCGGTTAGGTGAAGCGAAACCATAGATTTGTTCTGCTTCAATAGATCAATAGCAAATAAAATCCCCTCACGATCAAACCTATTGTTTTCTAAACGAATAGAATCGAAAGGACAGAGCAAGAGCGGAGGTCCGATGATATCAAGCACTTCTTTCCTCAACTCAACTTTATCCGCCACGAATTGACAGCGAAGTCCCATCTCCCCATCCCCATCGCTATAAAGGTCATTGTATATGCGATCGAGTTGAGATGGATCCTCCATCATGTCTGCGGGTAAAGTCATCGCACCAAATAGTGCAGAATAGGTTCTGGATTTTTTATCCTCTTCCGTCTTCTCAGATTTGAGCTTCTCGGAGTTTATTTCCACTGCCCCGATAGATCAGTAGAGAAAAATGAATGAGCTCTGTTGAAATACATTGAGAATATACAGCCAAATGCACATCCGAAACATGCAAGACAACTTACGTGCTAGAGCAACCTCACGCCAATGAGGCAATAGTGCCTCGTCATGAAAAATGATAGTGTCATCAGTTTGAGAGTCAAGTGGATAGACGATATATACATCAGATGCATATTGGTTCTTCCTCATCCCATTCGCAGCTTCGATGAACTGATTATAAACTTCCTTCATGACATCAGCGTAATCAATTCCATATCCCAGAGATAACCAATACGAACGTTGTTTGAATGGAGCAGAATATTTCCATACTGCCGACGGCTTCTTCTTCTTTGTGTTGTTTTTGTGTGTGATTATGCAGTCTTCTTTCTTGTGACGCTTCCAATCAAGACTTTGACAGTCTCGATTGCAGTAGTGTGTCGTCTTGCATTTGGAACACTTTGATGGGGCGTCAGGTTTGCCGCAGCGGGCACAGTTCAAGGTCATCATCAAAGATGGTGGAGCAATGATCAATGATGTTGTGGTGGTTTGGGTCGTAACGTGTATGTAACAGTGTAACCAATGTAACGTAGAGTGTATTCTGTAACACGAAGTAACAGCTGTCTCCAATTATTTTGAAATAAGTTCTTTACTATCTTCTTCTCGGAGGGTCTCTACCTGAGCCGTCGTCCTTCTGTTTATTAAACATTTTCAGGGTGGCAATAAGAATAATGAGCGCCGATGATTGTGAAGCAAGCGTCATGATGACGATGACTTGTGCATCTTGCGGCATTGCAGAATGTGATGAAGTCAAATTGAAAGAATGTGCCACTTGCGATCTTGTTCGATATTGCAGCGATAAATGCCAGGAAAATCATGTATCACAGCACAAAGAAGCATGCACGAAGCGGGCTGTTCAATTACGCGATGAGTTGCTTTTCAAGCAACCCGAAAGCACTCATCTTGGGGACTGCCCCATCTGCTGTTTACCTCTGCCGCTTGATACAACGAAATCTACCATACACTATTGCTGTAGCAAAGTTATTTGTAACGGTTGTGCAAATGCCGATGCTTTGAGACGAGCTGAAGGAATGCTGCAACATACTTGTCCATTCTGTCGAGCAGTTTGTGGAGAAAGTGATAAGCAAAGAATGAAAAGAATAGACGCGAATGATCCGGTTGCGATGTGCCGAGAGGGAGTTTTCCAATCCATCAAAGCGGACTATAGCAGTGCCTTTGAGTTGTATACAAAGGCCGCTGAATTGGGAGAGTTGGAAGCGCATTACAAACTATCAATTTTGTATCATAAAGGGCATGGCGTTGAGAAGGATCGGGAAAAGAAAATTTACCATCTAGAAGAGGCTGCTATTGGAGGTCATCCAAGAGCTAGATACAATCTTGGATGCTATGAATGGAACAATGATAATACCGAGAGAGCAGTGAAGCATTGGATCATTGCTGCCACTCAAGGACATGATAAATCTATCAAGACGCTGATGGATGAATTTCGGAGTGGAATTGTCAGCAAAGATGACCTTGCTGCTGCTCTTCGTGCACATCAGGCCGCTGTAGATGCAACCAAGAGTCCACAGAGGGAAGCAGCCGAAGAATATCGCCGAAAGATGAAGAGTTCAAAATAGACACTCGTCTTTTCCCAGAACAAACTCACTTACCCCGCAAGTGAAAGTCAATATAACGCGGCCGCAGTAAGTAAGATCATAGAGCTCATGTGCTGATGGCATTGTTAGGCTCGCAGTGACAGTCGTCATCAGCATTTCAGCTCTACTCAGAGGTGCTGGTGACTTGCATTATGTAAACTATAATGAGTAAAGTCAACTCTGATAGTAATTGGTACAGGAATTCATTGGGAAGTGCTCATGCAGCTGGATTGAAATGATTGAATGGTTTGTGAAGTTGCTGCACACGTACGCAGACAAGTACCAAGATTTACACCATATCCTAAAAAGTCTGGGCACCCATTTCGCCCTCCTTCCCACAACCTTGGTAAGCTCCCAAAGCCCAAGGATTAATCAATATCTTTGTCTACTGGAAGCCTGGAAGTCATGTGAGTGTATGGTTAAGATAGAATAGCGGAAGGAGCGGTGCTGTGGAGCGAGCCATGATCTTAATGAGTATGCCGACTTTGGTTGGCAGACAACTTAGCTTCAGAACGAAGAATGTCGCTCCACCTCAGCTCTTGTAAAGATTATTACCGAGTTTATACCCACACTATTTTATTCAATAACATCAATTTTCTCCCCAACTCTCTCTTGCCTTACACCAAAGTTCTCAAGACACACCGATGTCTTCTATCTTCTACCTCTGGACACACCACTTCACTTCCACCTTTTCAATGTATCTTGTCCACCTTTCTCTCCCACTTCGAGCTTCATTGGGACGTTACTTTCCTTCCAAATTTCGCCTCTGATTGACATATTGCAGTCGTTACAGATCTTATTGCTACAGCATGGCATCAAATCGGGCAGTCACCAAGATGTCTGCGACTTCAATTGCTGTCTTCAACATCAATGGTGTCCTGAATTCGATCAAATTCTTCGGCTTCCTCCCTCTGCGGACTCTTGGTTGCATCTACAGCGGCATGGTGTGCGCGGAGAGCAGCAGCAAGGTCATCTTTGCTGACAATTCCACTCTGACATTTATCCATCAGAATTTTGATTGAACCATCATGTCCCTGTGACGCAGCGATGATCCAATGCTTCACTGCTCTCTTGGTATTATCATTGTTCCACTCGTGACATCCAAGATTGTATCTAGCACCGGGATGCCCACCAATAGCAGCCTCTTCCAGATGATGACATTCCTTTTTCTTATCCTTTTCAACACCATACCCCTCATTGTACAACAATGATAGTTGATAATGCGCCATTGCATCACCCACTTTAGCAGCCTTTGAACAATACTCAAATGAACTAGTAAAGTCTCCACTGCGATATTTTCTAATTCCTTCTTGGCGCATCGCAGCTGGATCATTCGCCTCTATTCTTTTCCTCCTTTGTTTATCACATCCTTCATCTGTGTCGGGGATAGGTGTACGACAAAATGGGCATGACGGTTCCAATGATGCCTCCTCCTCTCGTATCTCGTTGGCATGATCACAGCCTTTACAAATCACTTTGCTGCAGCACGTCTGCATGATAGATTTCTTAACATCAAGAGGCAGAGGTAAACAGCAGATGGGGCAGTCCCCGTAGTGGCTGCTTTCCGGTTGCTTGAATAAAATTTCATCACGTAATTCCGCAGCCCGCTTCCGGCACTCCTTTTTGTGTAGTCGCCTGTGCTGCTTCTGACATTCAATACAACAATACTTAACGAGATAGCAAGCGGTGCATTTCTTCAATTTGACATCATCAGTCTCAGCGATGCCGCAGGAAGCACAACATGATGTTGTGATTTTATCTGCGCTCATTATTTATAACAATAACAGAAATGGAGCGTATGCCTTGGTGGCCTCCAAAAGGGAAGTAGCAATATTCTCTCGACTGATACGGTCACTAAATACCCGCTCTCTGAGGATCGCCGTCAAGAAGTTCAAGTGCCTTGGCACTTGGCATGGCATTGGCCGCTCAAATCTTTGCTTTTGGGTTGATCGCTGTAACGTGTACTACTATGTAACATCATTGTAACCAATGTAGTATGTAGTGTAACACGAAGTAACAGCTGTCTCCAATTTTGAGACCACCACCCTTCGAAAGAACATTTCACCTGAAATCAAAACAATGTACCCCTTTAGTATTTTATTATAAATACATCAAACGATCTTTCATACCCATTTGGTAAAAGGATTGCTCAATTCAACTCTAGGGGGAATTATTGCCGGGCTGTCCAATCCCATTTTCATTTTTCGAGTTGCCAAAAACAAGAACAACCACTTGAAACGATCCTGGGATGAGTAGTCGATCATATCATAAAAACAATCCCAGCTGGAGCAGTATTGGTAATACTACAATTTCATGGCTCCCTTACGCTTAGCATTCCTCACCGCAACTATGATGACAGGGCCCAAAAATGCTGTAGAAACACGCTTATCAAATAATGTTTGTGCAGATAATGATAATATGATGCCGTCAGCTGCGGCAGTGACAATCAAACCGATGGATAGCAGCAGCGGCAAAGAGAACGACGCTAATGAAGCGACACCATCATTAGCTGCATCAACCGCTTCGATGAGCAGCAGCGCTTCAGCGTCTACATCTATTCACATCGACTCAACACCATCAAGCAAAGGAGGAGGAAGCGGTCCCATTCACTTTTGCTTCATTGTCCATGGCCATCAAGGCAAACCAACTGATCTATCCTATCTCCATCGTGCAATCAAAGACAAGGCCAATCAGCACGGAGGATTTGCTACTACCAAGTCAAGTGAGATGTGCATTGTAGGAAGGAATAGTACTTCACGTAATGACGATATGGCTGCTAGTAAGAATGATGGCAATCGTGCAAACCAAGAAGAAGATATCAACCAAACTTCGGTAGAGGGTACCATCAATGGAGAATCAAAAGGCAGCACAGTTGTCGTGCATAATGCTGCCTGTAATGAGGGGATCACGCACGACGGAGTGGAGAAGGGAGGGGAACGCCTGGCCAATGAAATGCTGGAGGTTATCCGCGGCGAGATTGAACAGAGTAGGACACAAAACCACGAGCAGGATGTGACAATTAGTATTGTTGGGAACTCGCTGGGTGGGTTGTATGCTAGATTCGCTGTCGCAAAGATTGATGAACTGTTGTTCGCTTCAGATGAAGATGGCACGAAGGATGTACCACACTATATCCTCGATGATAACATTCGTCTACACTTTAATGTGTTCTGTTCCACGGTTAGTCCACATCTTGGTTGTGCAGATAGAACATACATCCCAATCCCTCGATTTGCTGAAATTGGTATTGCCAAAGGCTTGGGAGAAACAGGGAGGGATTTGTTTCGTGTGAATGATTTGGTAAAGACCATGGCAACGTCTCCCAGATTTACACGTCCGCTTGCTCTCTTCCGCAAAAGGATTGCATATGCAAATGCCTACGGAACAGATTTTGTTGTGCCTGGTTCTACTGCGGCATTTTTGGATAATAACAGTGACTCTATGCACTACTTTGATGCCGACTTTGAAAGCGGAAGAGATGAAGAGACACAAAGCATGCCACAGACAGCAGATAGAGTCTGCCCAGCGTCTGAGAAAGGATTGTTCGTAGCGACCTGTTACACTCCCCGCATATCGCTAGGCAATCCAGTTGAGTCATCTGGAAACGAGTTGGAGTTCATGTCAAAGACTCTTGATTCTTTGGGTTGGACAAAAGTGTTTGTTGACATCAGGGAAGCAATACCCATCTCCACAAAGCTGCCTCGAATATCCAATCCTAGTCTCAACGCTTGTCCCATCAGAAAATTGTCTAGCAATCGCAAAGCAGTCACCTCAAAAGATCTTTATAGCGCGATCTCGAGTGGAAAAATTAGTCGTATCAGTCTGCCATTTGGTCACAATGCAATATGTGCATTTGAGAGAGGCAGCTTTAGAACCGCTTTCAACAAAGGAGGACGGCCGGTGGCGGATAGCTTGGCGATTAATTTGGTAGAAGACATTTCCATGTGGACGCAGAATGATTAGAACTTTCAATGAAACGTAATCTAACGATATTATCTATGTTATTCATCAATCATGCTCGACATCTTCTTCTTTTGATGCACGGCTCCTTTTGCTCATCTAACATGGTCCACATACCAGCATTCTCTTCAGCTCCCCTGCTGTTATCTCTCTATTATCGTCTAAGCTAGTCTTCAATTCAAACGGTTCTCGCTAGCCGTACCGAACTCGTCAAAAATAGTTACGTCATTCTTCACTTGCTAAACAGCATATCACAAACACGCTTGTCAATTCCCTCCTCAAGAGCGACAGAGACTGTTATCTTCACTTACTGCCTTGTCTGGAAAGATTCTGGGATGGGATTCCTTTTCTCATCTGTACACTTGAGAGGTGAGTGGAAGGGATAATACCAGTGGCCCACCAGCACCAGCTGCCTGGTGCTTCGAAAGTGGTGTCAAGGGTTATCCCTTGGTGGTTCAACATACTGTTACTGTTATTGCTACTTTTGCATTCTTTTATTCATCACCCTCGTCCTCACAGTGACACATGCAGAGTCGTAGTCTCTTCAAACTTCGTTGTGTCCTTCTGTTCTTCTCATCAACCATCCGTGTTGTCGTTTCCATCCTCTTCCTGTTGGCCGCCCTGTTGCTGCCGCCCATCCTGATGCCCCTGTTGTTGTCCGTCTTCCAGGTTTCCATCCTGCTGTTGCCCAGCATCATCATCCAGGTTCAATTCACCACGCTCAATCCACATGTTTACGAAAGCGTCGGGGTGTAGCTCGAACGATAACCGAGTCCTTCTAGGTGTCGTTCCAGTTCCATCTTCATCATTGTTGCGTCGTCGTTCTTCCCCAATCCCTGTGAAGCCAGTGAGCTGACGCCAGTCCTCTCGCTCACCCTCGTTGGGGTTTCCAGCATCCTCTACCCCAAGTAGCGTCAGCATTCGCGTGTCATTATCTGAGTACGTTTGGAATGCGTCGGGTCTTGTCGAGGTGGTTTCTTGGCCTTGTTGATTTTGATTGTTGTTGTTGTTGTTGGTATATGCCCGCACTTGATTAGTGATTGTGCTGCCACCATCTTCAGTTTTCATGGGTACAATGATCATGTTAGACGACTCATCTTCTTCTTCGTCTTCCGTGGCTTCACCACGAGAATCAGCCGAAGCGGCAGCTGCATCTCCGTTGCTTTTCTTTTTACTGCCACCTTCGCCTTCCTTTTTCTCATCGTTGTCTTTCTCCTCGTTGCCTTGCATGATGATCAGTTGTAGTTGTAGTTTAGGTGTGAGTAAGTAGGGACTTTGACTTTGAGTGTGGAAATTGGAAAGAGAAAGCACAGGCACTACACTGACGCTGGTCTTTTTGATCGTACTATTTATCTATGATATCGATCCATTGTCCTGTTGTAGCTGCTTCGCTGCGCTCCAGCCACAAGTGTGTGTATTGTACCATGCAAGCGCAAACACGTTTTGCTTGTCTGAACTGTAAACTTCCGGAAGATAGCTGGTATAAGTATCTGCTGTCTCAGAAAGACTTGAACTACAACTCATTTATTCAGTCATCCTCTTCAAATTCACGATTAACAACTTCAACTCAAACCGAGGGTTAACTCAAACTACTTCAACCTAAACTAGCGATAAGAAAGGAGAGGAGAGAGGAGAGAAGAGGAGAAGCGAAGAGGAGAAGAGGGAGTAAAAAGATACCCTCATCACTTCTCGTTTAAGTTGTTGTGAAGCTGAAGATTGAAGATGATAAGATGAGAGTTGTGAAGCTGAAGATGATGATAAGTAGATGAGAGTCTGTATTTTGTGCCCCATCCACCCAATAAGGCGACAATGAAAGTATTATTACTATTCATTGCCATCTCGTCTTCTCTCTTTTGTGAAGCTGTGTCTGCTTTCGCCACCAGCCACTCTCGTTGTCATCGGCAGCGGAGCCTATCCCTATCCTCTGTTTTCGGAAGTGATGGGGCAGCCATGAAAGAATCGGCGGCGTCAACGATGACATCTTCATTGGCAGATGAATACGCTATCCGTACACAAAGTGACAGACCTAACGAACTATGCTGGGACTTTATACCAATTAATAATTTTGCAGAGAAACAAAATACCGCAGGTGTTGGAACACTGGCGTTGAAGGCGTTAGAAAGTTGTGGTCATCATATGGCGCAGCAGGAGCGTGATGCAATGATTACACATAGTCTTCAATGCGAATGGAGCAAGTCTAGTGCAAATGTTTGGTCCATAAATGTGGATAGAACTACAAAAGAAACAGATGACGATAACAATAATTTCCCACGTGAATTGGATTGTGTCTTGAGCCGAATCATGGTACAATATGCTTTATCCAAAATTACGACAACAAACCCTGATAGCGAAGAGGAGGCACACAAAGGAGATGACGAAATATTACTTCATGTGACGCTTCCATTACCCGAAGGTCTAGGCTGTCAACAAATATCACTATCCCACGAGAATTACGACGATTGTGTTCGTCATCTATTCTCCCCGCTCAACTCTGAGTATGCCCAAATGGCCGAACTAGTTGACATGGTAAACAACAACGGAGACGTGTTGGGTTCATTACCCCGTCCATATGTTCACACTTTTAATATTTTACATCGCGGTATTGGCATGATTGTCACCAACAAAAGCATCTTTGACACAAACAGCAATAACTCGGGAGGTAAATCATCAACACCAGATGTGTACGTCCATCAAAGAACTTCCACGAAGCGTGTATTTCCAAGCCTATACGATATGTTTGTAGGTGGAGTCTCCACTAGTGGAGAAGATGCAACGTGGACAGCGGCACGGGAAGTAGCGGAAGAGTTGGGGTTGAAGCGAGCGTTGAGAGTATTGGAGCAGGGGGGAGACAATACTTCTTTGGACAATCCACTGTCCGACGAATTATTTCAATGCACGATATGCACTTCGTACAATAGATGTGTCGTTTCAATGTTCGCGTATACCTGTGACACGTCATCTGAAACGATTCAGTGGCAAGAGGAAGAGGTGGCGTGGGGAGGTTGGGTTCCTTATGATGTTGTTGAAGTTGCAGGAAAGCTTTCCATTGATAGATTGAAGGAGGAAGGAGTTTGGCCTGGCACTGGTGTAGATGATAGCGAAGACGAGAGGGTTACGAATGATGAATCTGAAGCAAAAATGAAGGAGTTGAAAAGCAAGTACAATATTGACGAACAACAAGAACAACCGTGGGAGTCTTGGGACTTTGTACCCGATGGATTACTTGTGTGGGTAGCATGGCTGAAGTGGGTAGAAGGAAATGCAGACATATTATAATAGCTCGTACACGACATCATTATTTCCTTATTCCAACTACAACTGCATTCTTCTCCGTGTGCATTTCGTCGTCAGTAAAGGAATTGACATGCGGTGTACTTTTCGACATCATCTCTTTCAGATAATGATTCCATTTGAAGTAGTTGTACAGTTCTCCACTTTCCTCATTACTGCCCAGAAAATCATAATCAACCTTCCCTTTGGCAAACTTTGTTATTCCCTTCTTCTGCTCATGCCTCTTTGGAAGGCAGCATGGCGATAGAACAATCCCCTTGATGGAGGGTATACGTTCAAAGAATTCTACAGCTCTTTCTGACAACACTCCACAAAGATGCATACCTACCAATATAGGAGTGCGATCCAAGTCAAGTTGCTCAGATACAATCTCTTGCAACTCTGCAAACAGTGTCTCGGACATGACATCTCGAGACAGATACTTTCTATTCTCGCCATCTTGAAGGAAGTGGGGGACGGTATGTGGTAGCATCCTATCAATGGACAGGAAGAAATTGTTACTGCTGTTCCCATTGCCGTCGTCATTATCATCGTCATCGTGCAAAGCTCCACCTAACGCTGTCGTAAGTCCTCTACCACTACATAAATCAATCAAGAACACATTCTCAAGATGAAACGTATCCTCCTCTTTTGCATTACCACCATCCTTTCCACCCTTCAACTCGTAACAGCACTGCTGCACAGCACTCAACACACCCATTGACTCACTAATCTCCTTCCTCAATCTCATGTTCTGCACCGCGTGATATTCAATCCCACACAACTTTTCATACGCTTTCCCATTGGCATGAGAGACGAATTGATCGAGATATTTCCGTGCTATGTACTTCTTTCGGTTTTTACCACTCTTTTCTTTACTGTCTAATAGTACCCCGTTGACGTTTTGTAGTCGTTCTTCGAGTATTGCTTGATCGATGAGGATGCGACTCATACTTGTTGGGAATCGAACTGTATCTTTGCAGATTGGACATATTGAATGCCATTTCTTCATCGGTGGAGCATCATTAGTTGTGGATGCGTCTGCGTCTGATGATATTGGTTGGCAATAATTTGCTTCATCGTGATGTAATTTAGCAGTCAACAACTCTACAACCTCTTCATTCTTGTATTTTCTAGCAACTTCCAACGGTGTCAATCCAGCAAATGTTAATGGCATCTTGAATGGCATACCATTCGATGATTCCTCATCATACTTCTCCTTCCACTGCGCTCCGGCACCAATCAACTTTTCGGCTGCCTTCCCTCTCTTACAATATATAATTGATAAATCTAAAGGTGTATACCCCTTTGAGTTGGGTGTATTTACATTGGCACCCTGTTCCAACAAATAATCTAACAATAACCCATCTTGATTGTGATAGAGTGCCGAATGCAATGCTGTATTTCCTCGGCGGTGAGAATCAATCGGTAATTGATGTTTTTCGAAGATTGCTTGGATTTCTTGAATGTTACCAACTTGGGCTGCGTTGTGAAGTTGTTGGGCTATTGCTCTGCGTTCGTTGTTCTGGTTTTTTTTTTCCTCCATACTTTTGATTGTTTGATGAGTCTATTTTGATCAATATCACAGTTGAATCGTAATCAATGCAAGCTAACTAACAGTGCAGCGTTATTTTTGATAATAACCATGCAAGCACAACTACTACCGCACAACAGGCTACGCTTCACCAGATGATAGTAAACTATCTAGATTGATATTGTATTAAAGTAATGTAACTCTTACCGTCCTCATCTAATTTTGGGTTGATAGGACATCTCATCATTGTGACGGTAGGTGACGGAAGCTGGAATAATGTGCGGCTCTGACCAAAGTCGCAATGGTGATGGACTCCCATTACTTGAGCCCCTACGCCCTACGGACACTGCTCATGACCATGCAGGGCACAACATAACACTGCAGGGCACTGCCTCAGAGAGCGGATAATTGTTGACCGTATTCGTAGAGAGAATATTGTATCTCGACCTTTTGGCGGCCACCAGACAACAAGCCAATTTCTGTTATCGTTATCAAGTCGCTCGAAAATGAGCGCAGATAAAATCGAAGCGGACACATCATGTTGTGCTTCCTGCGGCGTTACAGCAGTGGATGATGTCAGATTAAAGAATTGCAATGCTTGCTATCTCGTTAAGTATTGCAGTATTAAATGTCAGAAGCAGCACAGGCGACTACACAAAAAGGAGTGCCGGAAGCGGTCTACTGAATTACGGGATGAATTATTATTCAAGCAACCGGAAAGCAGCCACTACGGGGACTGCCCGATCTGCTGCTTACCTCTGCCGCTTGACAAGCAAAAATCTTCCATGAAGGGGTGTTGCAGCAAAGTGATTTGTAACGGCTGCAATTATGCCAACCAGGTACGAGAGGTCGAAGGGAGGCTCAAGCACTCGTGCCCATTTTGTCGTGCATCATCGTCCGAAAAAGGTGAGTATGATAAATATATTATGAAACGAGTCGAGGCGAATGATCCACTTGCTTTGTGCCAATGGGGATTGAAGCAATACGAGAAAGGAGACTTTACTAGTTCATTTGAGTATTGTTCAAAGGCTGCTGAATTGGGAGTCATTGAGGCGCATTATAAACTATCACTGTTGTATAAAGAGGGGCATGGTGTTGAAAAGGATGAGAAAAAGGATATTCACCATATAGTCGAAGCTGCTATTGGTGGACATCCCGAAGGTAGATACAATCTTGGATGCCACGAGTTTTTGGATAACGGCAATATCGAGAGAGCAGTGAAGCATTGGATCATTGCCGCCGCACAAGGACATGATGAATCAATCAAATTGCTGATGAGTTCATTTAGTTGGGCTGTCAAGAAAGATGACCTTGCTGCTGCTCTTCGTGCACATCAGGCCGCTGTAGATGCAACCAAGAGTCCACAGAGGGAAGCGGCTGCCGAAGCATTTGATCGAATTCAGGAAACCATTGATGTTGAAGACAGCAATTGAAGTCGCAGCCATCTTGGTGACTGCCCGATTTGATGCCATGCTGTAGCAAAAAGATCTGTAATGGCTGCAATTATGTCAATCAGAGGCGAACTTTGGAAGGGAAGTAACGTCTCAATTCTCCTCGAAGTGGGAGAGACAGGTGGACAACATACATTTGAAAAGATGGAAGTGAAGTGGTGTGATTTGGATAGAAGACATCGGTGTGTCTTCAGAACTTTGATGTATGTAAGACAGGAGAGAGGTTGGGGAGAAAATTGATGTTATAGAATAAAATGAAAATAGTGTGGGTAAAAACTCGGTTTTAATCTTTCCCAAGAGCTGAGGTAGAGCGAAATTCTTTGTTCTGAAGCTAAGTTGTCTGCCAATCAAAGTCGGCATACTCATTAAGATCATGTCTCGCTCCACAGCACCGCTGCTTCCTCTATTCAATCTTAACGATACACTCCCATGACTTCCAGGTTTCTAATGGACAAAGATACTGACTAATCCTTGGGAATCGGAAGCTTACCAAGGTTTTGGGGAGGAGGGCGAAATGGGCACCCAGACTTTGTAGGAAATGGTACATTGGCACTTATCTGCGTACGTGTTACGTGTGCAGCAACTTCTCAAACCAGCACTCAATCATTTCAATCCAGCTGCATCAGTACTTCCCAATAAATTCCTATACCGATTACTAGTCATAGTTGACTTTACTCATTATAACTTACATAATGCAAGTCACCAGCACCTCTGAGTAGAGCTGAAATGCTGATGACGACTGTCACTGCGAGCCTAACAATGCCATCAGCACATGAGCTCTATGACCTATACTTACTGCGGCCACGTTGTATTGGTATTGACTTTCACTTGCGGGGTAAGTGAGTTTGTTCTGGGAAAAGACGAGCTTCTATTTTGAACTTTTCATCTTTCGGCGATATTCTTCGGCTGCTTCCCTCTGTGGACTCTTGGTTGCATCTACAGCGGCCTGATGTTCACGAAGAGCAACAGCAAGGTCATCTTTGCTGACAATTCCACTCCGAAATTCATCCATTAGATCGCTGATTGCATCGTCATCTCCTTGTGCGGCAGCAATGATCCAGTGCTTCACTGCTCTCTCAGTATTACCATTGTTCCACTCGTGACATCCAAGATTGTACCTAGCGCTGGGATGTCCTCCAATAGTAGCCTCTTCCATGTGGGGAACTTCCTTCCCCTTATCCTTCTCGACACCATGCCCATTGTAATACATAAGTGACAAACTGTAATGCGCATCCACATCTCCCAACTCAGCAGCCCTGGTAAAATACTCAAATGCACTGCTATAGTCCGATTTGACGTATTGCTTAACTCCTTCTTCGCGCAAAGCAACTGGATCATTCGCCTCTATTCTTTTCATTCTTTGTTTATCACGTTCTTCCTGTGTTGAGAGCACAGGTTCTCGACAGAATGAGCATGAATATTCAAGCCGCTCTTCCATTATTCTCAAATTGTTGGCAAAAGTGCAGCCATTACAAACCACTTTGCTGCAGCATTGGTGCATGCCAGATTTCTCTCGATCAAGCGGCAGAGGTAAACAGCAGATGGGGCAGTCACCGAAGTGGGTGCTTTCCGGTTGCTTGAACAGCAACTCATCACGTAATTCAGCCGCTCGTTTCTTGCATGCTTCTTTGTGCTGCGATGCATGATTTTCCTGGCATTCTTCGCTGCAGTATCGAACAAGATCGCAAGTGGCACAATCCTTCAATTTGATGTCATCACATTCTGGGATGCCGCAGGAGGCACAACACGACATCATCACCATGACGCCTGCTTCACAATCATCTGCGATCATTATTCTTATTGCCACCCTGAAAATATTTAATAAACAGAAGCGACGGCGGCTCAGCTAGCACCTCCTCCAAGAAGAAGATAGTCAAGAATATCCGTATGAAGAGTTGAGATTGGTGGACTTGCAGACTGCTGAAAAAGAGATATGGTCGAGAATGCAACCAGCAGAGGCGATCGTCGTGAGAAATAGCACAGCGATCGATAAGTAGTACCTACCGACTCTGCTCTAAGCTCTGGCCCTGGCTGGCGTCATCAACTTTTCTGGCAGCATTTCAAAGTCATAAAATTCGACTAGTCGCAATGATGATGGACTCCCATCACCCACAAGCTAAGAAGCAAAGATTTCAGATTTTGGGCGCCTACAATACCTACACATCATCCTCCTTGCTGATGACATCATCAGCTATCTCGAGAGGGGAGCGAGGAGCGGGTCATTGATTAGATTTGCTTCGTCCTTTGGGTCTTTGGGAGGCCCACAAGTAGTCGTCGTACGCTCAAAGCTGTTCTGTTATTGTTGTGATGAGCGCAGATAAAAGCGGAGCAGGCGACAGCATGATGATGTGTTGTTGTGCATCTTGCGGTGTCGCTGAAGCTGGCGATGTTAAATTGAAGAATTGTACCGCTTGCTATCTCGTTAAATATTGCAGTATTAAATGTCAGAAGGATCACTGGCGACAACACAAAAAGGAGTGCAAAAAACGAGCGGCTGAATTACATGATGAGATTTTATTCAAGCAACCGGACAGTAGCCATCTCGGTGACTGCCCAATCTGCTGTATTCCTCTGCCGCTTGATCTCGAGAAATCCTCCATGAAGGGTTGTTGCAGCAAAGTGATTTGTAACGGCTGCAATTATGCCAACCAGGTACGAGAGGTCGAAGGGAGGCTCAAGCACTCGTGCCCATTCTGTCGGCAACTCGCACCAAATTCGCAGATAGAATCGGACACGCTTGAATTGGCAGATAGAGTGAAAGTGAACGATCCAGTCCCACTAAGACAAGTGGGTTCACGGTGCCACATGAAAGGGGACTACAACGGTGCATTTGAATATACATCAAAGGCAGTCGAATTTGGTGATGTGGCAGCACATTACTATCTATCAATTATGTATGGCGATGGGCAGGGTGTCAAGAAGGACGAGAAAAAGGAAATTTATCACTTGGAACAGGCTGCCATAGGTGGACATACCAATGCTAGAAATGGCCTTGGTTGTATAGAGGGGTACAGAGGCCAACACGATAGGGCAATAAAACATTTCACTATTGCCGCCAAACAGGGGCATGATGAATCAGTGGGAAATCTCAAGAAATTATATAAAGTTGGTAAGGTCAGTAAAGAAGACTTTGCTGCAACTCTTCGTGCATACCAGGCTGCTGTGGATGCTACGAAAAGTCCTCAGAGGGATGCAGCCCAAGAATATTATCAAAAATAGGCTAGTGTTGTAACATATAGACATTGCACAGACTAACTCGCATATATCAAGTAAGAACAACTCAAACTCAAACCTACCCATTGCATTGTTTGGGGGGAAAGTCTCCAATGGGGAGGGAAGGAGGCATACCTTAGCACAGTTCTATTACCCTCCCAATATTGTCACATCAGCAAGAAGCTCATGCAATGATAATCAGGATCAACTACTCCACGACCCCCGATCACGCAAAATCATACCATCATGTTAGGAACCCCTGGGGTCAAAACAGTGGAGCAAGAAGGAACATTAAGGAATGACTGGCGATTTGCGTGTAAATTGTTATGGTCACGAATACAACAGAGATATTCCAACCAAAAATTAACGTAAGAAAGGGGTTGTCTTACTCTAGCTGCACCAAACTCGGTTCACACAGCGCATTACATTTGATCTTCGTCATGAAAGTACAAGTTATAGAAATAGAACAAGCGATGTATCAACTCTTTGAGTGCTATGGCTATGGTGCTTTTGGCAGCTTTGGACGAACTATTCATCCATCAGTATCGCAATGTGACCCATCAGTAAGGCACTTTTCGATAATTTTTTTCGGCTGCTTCGGCAGCCTCCCTCTGCGGACTCTTGGTTGCATCTACAGCAGCTTGATGTGCACGAAGGGCAACAGCAAGGTCGTCTTTGCTGACTATTCCACGCCCACTCCTAAATTCATCCATCAGCGTCTTGATAGATTGATCATGTCCTTGAGTGGCAGCGATAATCCAGTGTTTTGCTGCTCTCTCTTTGTTACCATTGTTCCACTCGACACATCCGAGACCGTATCTAGCATAGGGATGACCGCCAATAGTAGCTTCTTCCAGATGATGATGCATTTTTTCCTTTTCCTTCTCAACACCGCACCCACCATGGTACAAATATGAGACTTTATGATGCGCCTCCACATCTCCCAATTCAGCAGCCTTTGTAAAATACCTTATGCACTTTGATAGTCTCCTTTCTTGCCAAGATGTAATCCTTCTTGGCGCATGGCAACCGGATCATCCATTTCTATTCTTGCCATTCTTTGTTTTTCACGTGCTCGATATTGGTCGGGGATATGTTTACGACAGAACGGGCACGAGTGTTTCAGCATCTCTTCATCTTCTCTCAAAAGATTGGCGTGATAGCATCCGTTACAAACCACTTTGCTGCAGCATGTCATCATGTTAGATTTCGATAGATGAAGCGGCAGAGGTATCATGCAGATCGGACAGTCACCGAGATAGCTACTGTCTGGTTGCCTAAATAATAACTCGTCACGTAATTCGACAGCCCGCTTCTTGCATGCTTCTTCGTGCTGGGTTGTATGATTTTCCTGGCATGCCTCGCTGCAATATCGAACGAGATCGCAAGCTGTGCATTCCTTCAATTTGATGACATCGCATTCTGGGATGCCGCATGAGGCACAAGACATCATCTTCAGCATGTCGTCTGCTTCATCATTATCTGAGCTCATTATTTTTAATACCGCCCTCGAAGCAACACTAAACAAAAGCGACGACGGCTCCAACTCCAAGCTCCAACTCCTCAATGAAATCAAGAGAGACAAAGAAGATGAAAGAACAAGAGCAAGCGAGCTAACTCCCGTGGCGGGCGGGAAAAGAGAAAAGAGGGTGTGTGTATGTAAGTAACAGACGAAACAGTTATTTCAGCATAGCTGTAAATACTTCGGCGTACGTATTGTATCTTGTATCATAACTGTGAAACAAAGCCAAAAACCCATGTCGGTGGGCCGCCCCAACCCATAAGAATTGCTCACAGAATCATTCGATAACGGCATCAAACTGACATGGGAAAGAAGAGTAAGAAGAAGGGAGGCGCCACCAACAAGGCCGCTCGAAAGGAGAAGTTGCAAGAACGCCGTGAGCAGCAGTTGGACCAATTGGATCAAAATTCTGATGATGGCGGCAATAATGAACTCCTTGACAATCGACGTGATCGAGAATATTTCGTTGGGGATCGAGTGTGGTTTAAGGGAAATCTTTCGTATTGTGATGGTAAGAATCCAAATACTTACCGGGGCATCGTGCATTCAGTCAATGGAGACTTTGTGGAAATTAAGCCGCTGCAGGCATTAATTGATGGGGATGATTACACCCAGAGAATTCCTACAAAGATAAAACCGTCTCAAAAAATGTATGTGTTTCCTGATTTTTGCGATATGACTCTCCGGTTCGATATTGGAGACAATGTGATCTGCAATGTTGATGATTGGGTCCCAGCTTCTGTTAGTTACCTTTGGCCCATTGAAGAGAATGATTTTTTACAGGGATTTCTCCCCGCGACTGCATCGGATGTGGTGCCGCATTATGAGTGCAAGATGCTCTTTGGCGGCGACTATCCAACTGTAACTGCACCACATGATGACGATGATTATATTCAACTTAAGCCCACTTCGTTCCGATTCAAAGTGGGAGATAGAGTTACGTTTAATTCGATGAAAGCACGGGGGAATACTGCTGCTGCTGCAAACCATCTGCGACGAAACGCGGAATGGAGTGATGGGAAGATTACCTCGGTGGATCTTTGTGAAGAAGGGTTGGATTATGCTGTGTATGAGTGCAGTTTCAAAGTTGCAGCAAAAAAGTATTCCTGTTTCATTAACGATGATGACGACGAACATATTGCACTTGTTGATGCAGATCCAAGGAAGAGGCTATTCGATGCAATTGAGCAAGATTGCAGCCGCGATCATTTTCTCTACCTCACTAGCCACTTCAATATCGATGTTGCTGCATTCAGGGATTTGGTGATGACGAAAGCAATTGAATTTGCTAGCTACAACGCTCTGACGTGGTTACAGCATGATTGTGGTATTGATGTGAGACTCGTCAGAGACAAAGTTTCTGGAGATAAATTTCTCCATATGATCGCAAATTCGCCATTTGCATCTCGTTTCATTAGAAAATTGGCGGAGAATAGCCGCTATCGATCGTTTGATGAGGATGAAGCCACGCTTAATTTAGTTGATTATGGCAACCGGCCGACGACTGAGCTGAATAATAACGGGGAGGTATGGCTTCAATCTCTGGTGCGCAGAGGTGACATTAAAGCGCTGGATGTTGCGTTCTCTCCCAATTGTGGGCTTGCTTGGGATGACTATTTTTTCTTCGGTGACGTGCTTGAATTGGTAGCCGGCTCCATCAAGGAATCCGATAATCCAATTATGCAGTACATCTTTGACGCATTTAACTCATTTCGGACAACCTATCAACAATTAAATGCCCTCTCAGAAAGTTCTCGTACTTCCGAAGAGGCACTTCTCCAAGACGACAGGTTGGCTGTTTTTCGGGGGGGCGATGCGAAACATGGGGCCAAACTATTAACAAGGTTTTACCGAGACTGGAATGATCGTCTGAGTGAGAACCTGAGGGTTGGACGTATCTTTAGGGAACTAGTGCAGAAGGGTATGGCTCGACTATTTCAGCTACTGTATGAAGCTGACCAGGGCCTATTTGAAATGGATGATGATTACTGTGCCGAATCAAATGAAGACCGTCAACAGTTTATTCAGCATGAATTGCGTACATCCAAAAAGTGCGATGTCCGAACCCCCGCAATTAACATATTCAACTTGTGTGTAATGGGAAGCCATTCTCCTATTTATTGCGGAGACTTCCAAAATTACTTATGGCGTGTAAAGGTTCATTTCTTGAATTGCGAGGCCGACAAATGCCCGTCTTTGCATCATCATTTGTCAAGAAAAAAAGAAACAAAGAGCAGCAGTTCAGTGAATAAATGCGTTACATACAGATTGCGATTGCTTGAAGATGAAGATGACGTGAAGGGCAGACAAAACATTTTACATTACCTACTTCTTAAAGACGAAGACGTTCGTCTGGATGTACTCTTCATTTTACGGCAACGACAATGCTGGGCACTTCGCTTTCTGGTCGATAAAAAGTACTTGGACCTCGAGGGATTAGCTGCAAAAGATGAGAATCTTGCTCAGAATGCATCGACGCTTTCGTTTTTGAACTCTGCTCATATTCCATCCAACATGACACTTAGATGCTGCTTGTCCTTCGCAGCCGTCCAGTACGATGATCTCCAATCTTTCGAGTGGCTAAGTGAATCCGGTGCTCCCGATGATCTTGTCGGTGGCTGGAATTTGCTCCATTACAGCGCTTTTATGGGAAGGATTGAAATCATCGGGTGGCTGTCTTCCCAACCAGTTTGGAATTCGCTCGTGTCTCAAGCCTCCACTCGCAAGACTTTTGTTGGAGCTTATGCAGTACATATTGCCGCAAGCTGTGGTCACTTACACGCCTGTGATCTTTTGATGGGCTTGAAAGTACCGCTTGAAGATAAGAAGGGAAAGCTCCCTGAGGATTACGCAAAGAAATCTAGACATGAATTTGTTAGGGAATGGGCAGCCGATAGAGCCAAGCCGCAGGCTCTCAAGAAAGACGTGATGAAGCTTCTCCGTCAAGTGGAGGAGCAAAAGAGTGTGAGCCAGATAAAGGATTTCATCATTTCCTCGCAATGCCTCGACATTGATAATTGGTGTTCATGCGACTGGTATTCCTTTGACGAAGAGCTTCTGGGAATTTCGTTTCGGGATGCACTTCATTCATGCTGTAAACACTCAGATATCGAGCTGGCAAAGTGGATTTGCTTTCGCCTTTACTTCAGTTGCACGGGTTATGCAGGAAATTTTTGGGATCGGAATGATCGGGCTCAAAATGATGAGGACCTACTATCTCGGGATGATCTCGTCTCATTTGCTAGGGAGAGAGGATATGACGACTTAGTAGATCAGATCCAAGGGAAATGGTTCGAGGACATATCATGCAGCGACCCTTTGACACGAGATTCCATACTGGAGTCTGCTCTTGGAGGAGATGAGCGTCTTGTTGTTGTCAGAGCAGCAATCCTTCGAATTGATCTCCTTGAAAATGTTGCCAAGAGTTCCTTTAGTGCAATTAAGGATATCCTGCAAAGAGGTGGGCGAGTGGACGAGCTCAGAGAATTATTAAGGATCAATGCTTCAGCGAATGAGGCCGTGATAACTGAAATGGGCGACATATTAAGTGACAAGAGGAATGATTTATTCTATTCATTGAGACCATTTGAGATGACTCGGCGCTTATCGCAGCAAAGAAAACATAACCCCATTTCATGGCTCCTGTTATTTCCAGAGGAGGGGTACGGAGTGCAAGAACGAGCGCACATTGTTCTTGCAACAGAAGGCTACACGGAGTTATTGAGTTTTTGTCTGTCGAACGTTCCGGGTTGGAATGCTGCTATGGAACTCAATGTGATCCGTATAGCGTCATTTTTTGGACACACATCAATTGTGGAGATGCTATTAAGTCCTAATCGCGCCTTTACGCTTCATTCAGATGAAAAAGAACGCCACTATGCAGCTATCCTTGGCGCAGGTGAAGCGTTGCGCTATCGTGACTTCGAATTTCTCATGAATATGCAAACAGATTCCATCATAGGCAAAAGGATCGAGAAGGTCCATTTTGAGGCCTTAATTCGATCTGATCTTAAAAAAGTGGAAGATGCAACGAACAAATCATTGATTGTTGCGGTGCTCAATGGTTACGCAAGAGAGTTCTTTGACTCCGACGTGGATAACAAGACTGCTTTGAAGACGCTGAGGCTTCTTGTTGGTAACCACATTTACACAAATGATGACATAATATTCGCAATGACGCTGTTATTGGATACGCAGCCGTACCTCGTAGTGGGGATGACGTGCATTTTGGATCTTCTTCAGACCGTCATGGCTGCCTTGGGCATACAGCCCATATCTCATTCCAAGCAGATGCAAAAGATATGCAAGAAAGCTGTTGATATGTTCAGGTCGACAGACAAAGAAGTGGTTGAGGTCACAAGTTTTCTCGAATTCATGGTTAGTGCTGGAGTAGATATTCAAGAAATTGGTGAAGACTTGAGTTATTATTCTCAGAGTAATTTCAAGAAGTGTTTGACCAACTTGCAACAGAAGCAACGGAGCGATTGGTCCCGATTCGATATTGTAAAGAAAGGTGGTTCGTTGACAAATATCCAACAACTAATGAAAGATGGTGGTTTGACAGCAGAGTCTCGAGACCGAGGTGGTCTTTTACTCACTCACCTAAGTGCGGCGTATGATCGTGTTGACTTACTTGAGTGGCTCGTTGTCAGTGAGGGTATTGATTTGGATGCGCTAGATGCTCAACACAGAACGACGCTAGACGTTGCAAAAGCCTCAAAAGCCTCTTTGGCGACGAAGTGGATCATAGAATGGAAAGCAAAGGCTATCATTGGATCATTTCTTCGTCGCAATTATTTCCATGCGTTGCGTAGGCGAAGACTTCAGAAGTCAAAAGACGCGGCAACACTTATTCAGAGCGTCATTCGTGCATACGCCACCCGTAAAATCTTTGCTAATGTGCTCATGCGACGAATGGAAGAGTCACAGCACTTTGCAATTGTCTGGGGGCGTGTAATTGCATCTATTGATAACATCGCAACTTCAACTTGTTGGGCTGATATTAGGGAGCAGCTGGTTGATATCAAAGTGGGGTTAGATGATGAAATGCTGGATGATACGGATCAAAAGCTGAGTAGAGCTATGGAGGAAGCAGTACAAGATGAGTGTTGCGGAGAAGATGATGAGCTTGTTCCTGATGAAAGTATCGACTCTGAGGAGCGTGTACCAGGTGGTGTTGTTACAAACCAAGCAACACGCAACTTGAACAACAGCAGTACTCAGTGGTTGTCTTTTCAGATGTCTTCTCACGTCGTAAAATTCTTGCAGCAGGGTGACAAGAAATATCGCTCCTTCTTTGTCCGTCGCATGCGTCAACTGGCCTCGGGAGAACGTAGTCGCATACTGCAGAAACCACTCAAAGGATCGAAGACCCTCATCTATGAAACATACCTCGAACAGAAGTCCGGACACAGAATTTTGTGGACCGAGGAGCCTTTGACCCCTCCAAGAATTGTAATTTGGTATGTTGCCAAGCACAAACAAGTCAGCCGACTGATGCAGCTCATTGACGACTCAAAGAGCCGCAGCGCTCGACAGCAGATGCCTGTCACTTTGGTAAGCGAGCTTCAAAACGAGGGTTTAATACCGCAGAATGAGAAGATGAACGTATTGCTTGATATATTTGGCAACGTGCCACTGAAGGTTTACGACGTCAATTTCAACTCAATCAACGAGATAACAAAGGAGTCCTGGACACCTCAATTACACCTGACAGACGAAGAACGTGATATTGTGGAAGCAAAAGGCACCGTATTAGTTCTAGGCAGAAGCGGCACTGGGAAGACCATATGCATTAGTTCATCGATAGAATTTGACCGACAGTCCACGGCTGCTCACGATCCATTATTTACGCAGCTATTCGTTGCTCGGTCAGTGAGGCTCTGTAGATATGTGGAAGGGGCGGTAGGAGAAGATAATCGAACATCCTTTCTCACATATACAAGATTGCTGAATGATATCGAGTCAACTTTACCAGGCCAGACACGAAACTTTAACCCAAGCCAAAAGATCGACTTTGGCCGCTTCAAGCGGGATTTCCATGGTCACTCCTCTTCCAACGAGAAGATCAGTGCCTTGATATTATGGACTGTTATCAGGACTTTCCTGAAAGGTTCAATCGAGGCATTTCAAACTCCTGAGGGTATACTACCGAGAGATGAATTCGTGGAAGTGGAAAGGCTTGGTAAAAATCGTTGTAGGATTCCTGTTGATCTGCGGGAGCAGGTCTATGATGAATTCCTTCAATACCAAAAGTATCTTCAAGATGAACAGCTGTGGGACGACTGTGATCGTGTGCGCCATTTGTTACTTCGTATGAATCATGCAAAGCAAGAAGATCCAGATGCATTTGCCCAAGTTCAAAGAAGGAAAGTATACGTGGATGAAGTGCAAGATTATACTCAACTGGAGATACTTCTCTTTTTCTACCTCTCTGGTCCGAATGGACTATTCCTCGCTGGTGACCCAGCTCAGAGCGTAGTCGAAGGCACCGAATTCCGTTTTGAAGAAGTCCGCGGAGTAGGTCACTTCGTAGGCTCTGTGATCCAGAAGCCAAAGACGGTTAATGTCAACTTTCGCTCTCACTCTGGCATACTCAACTGTGCAGGAGGAGTGCTTGATCTCATGTTCACTCACTTCCCAAGCAGTGCTAAGCAGCTGAAGAAGGATAAGGGTCTCTTTCAAGGAGCGAGGCCTGGTGTATTGTTGGGCACTAGCATTGATCAGCTGAATATCCTCTTGGGCGACAAGCTGAAAGGAGCTGTCGTCCTCACTCATGATGAATCTGCTCGTCATTGTCGGCGGCTGCTGAATGACTACAAAGTGAGTTATACCTGAAAGATTGAGTACGTGTTATTTTCAACTTCTAATCAACCTCATCAATAATTGTGTGTCTCTTACTTGCTCTTCCCAGCTCGTTTATGGGGTTAGGGAAGCCAAGGGCTTAGAATTCAAGACCGTAATAATCCTCGACTTCTTTCGAGAGATTCCGTCGTCGCTTCAAAAGCCATGGCGAGAACTTGTGCTGGGTAGAGCGACACAAGATTTCGAACACAGCTATCCGCTCGTAGCGACATTCCTGAAGCTGCTGTACACGGGTGTAACGCGATGTATTGAAAAACTCTTCTTTGTCGAGACCAAGTCCTCTACAGCTGGAGATGCGTCAATGAGGTGGCTCACTAAGCAAGTCTCCGGTAGAGCTAGTTATGCAACACGGAATAACATTAATGATGTGGAGGCAATGAGCATGACTAGTGACGAATTTATCAGCGAGGGTATCAATAATGCAGAGCTAGCCCAAGCTGCTATGGAGCTTGACCAATCGCAGATGTTGTTGGAGAGATCAATTTGGTGCTTTGAACAGACCGACATCATTGAGCTCGCAGCAAAGGCGAGAATTCACTATAGCAGCGTCTTATTTCGATTGGAAATGCAGGTACCATACGACGAGAAAAGTTCAAATGACCTTGCAGTAATCGAGATCAGAGCTGCTCAATTGATGGAGTCGCTTACAAAAGAAGGTCTCTTCTTTGAGGTGTTGAATATCTTTTCTTCGGTGACACCTTTTCTGTCCGAATATGCAAAGGAAGAGCTGGAAAAGCGCTTCATTCGCAAGATACGTCTTGCTGGGAGAGAGGAATAGTTCTTGTTGTGGCTTATCGCTGGAGAGGAACAGTTGGATGCCCAGCAGCAGATACGATTAGCGGACGGGTAACTGCAACTTTGATTGTATCGGAATCGGGATAACACTCAAGCTGAAACTGTCTTCTATTCTAATGCTCGGCTTTATTCTCTACTCCCCATTTGAATACCCTACTGAATAATCGTTGTTCTTTCTGCTGTTCTTGAGCTCTGCACAAATACCTCCAAAAGCCATTGCTACTACTACTAACTTGTGAGAACAGTTGATGAGCTGAAACTCTGACTCTGTCTATTCCAGTCGTTGCTCTGCTGCTTCTGTCGTGATTCAACCATGTTACTAAGAATGTTTCTTCGAGCGAGGGGGCCTATTTTTGAAGCATGCTTCTGCATATTCCATATTTATTCCAACCAACTGTGAGGTGATGGCGAACAAAAGACATGGGCAGGAGCCACAGAAGATATGGTACCAGATTCTGGTATCTCAGATTGTAGACAGATAGATACCGGACGCGGGCGAAGAGAAAAAGGGAGAAAGGAGAAAGAGTCGGACAGACCCTCCCCTCTGAGGCCGCGAGTCAAAAAGATCGCAGCGGCCGATGAACATCAAAAAGAATTGATTGATGTGCATGCAACCATTGATTAGGAGGATTGGCGGCTGTAAATAACGCTTATTTACTACGCTGCAATAATAAATAGCAATGATACTGAGAAGACGACACGCAGCAATAGCAACCGCTGCGTTGCTTTGTCCCCATGATGCGCATGGAGCACATCATCACGGCCATGCTTTCGTTTCATCATCCATCATCGATGCAGCTACTAATAGACATCATCATCCATCACAAAGGTCTCGATTAGAGTATTCGAAAGACCATGCGGATAATGTGAATATTTGGCTGCCCACCGAACATGCCGCAGCTGCATCCGCAAAAACCAGTCACGGGTGGGATAATTTCCCCTCAGCGGATAACACCGAAATAGATGACGACAATTACAACATTATAGATGATTGGGTAGATGCCAAGCAACGACGAAGTCGAAGGTTGCAATCATTGGATGATGTCAATGTTGAAAATAGTAAGAAATTAAATTATAGAGCAAGGGAGCAGGAAAAAGTGGAGGAGTGGAGGAGATCGAGAAATGATCCATCATCTTCTGCTACATCACCATTGCCGCCACCACCACAATCACTGATAGACGAACATATTACCACCAACAATAAGAGGGATCAACAAAGCAGCAGCAGCAGCAGCATCAATAGACTCGATCTACCATACAATGATATATCACAACTCTCCGCAATTCAATCAAATGCACCAGCAATCCTCCTCCCATCAGGACCGGGCACTGGGAAATCTCACGTGTTATCACTTCGAATCGCCTACTTGTTGCAAAAGTGGGTACAGCACTGGCAGCAACGCCAACAAACAATAACCACCATTAATACTGCAGCGGCTAACGACGAACAATCTTCGTTTCCGATTGGAGGAGAAGAAGTGTGCTCACCTGATTCAATGATTATACTAAGCTTTACCAACAATGATGCGTTGAGACTCAAAGAACGTGCATTGGACTACCTCTACCCCACTGCCGATGATACCATGAGGAATCAGACTTCCAAAGCATTATGGAGTGGAACAATGCATGCATTCTCACTTGCAATATTGAACAAGTATACATCTAGTGCGGCACCACCATTAAGAGTTTTGCCGGCACGAGAGATGAAGAATCGGGTTGCTGCGTCTTTGCGTTCTCTTTTGGATGGAGGATCAACTAATGCCAATGGTGATGGTAGCAGTAGCAACAGTAACACACAAACTGAGGGATGGTATAGAGAACTACAACTACGTCACATCCAAACATTGAATGATGTAGGTCATTCACGATCCATCCTATTTCAGAATATAGTCCGGTGTATTGATCTTTGGAAGGAGGCAAATATGCCTTTGGCTTCGGCTGACAATCATTTTACTATCAAGAGGGACGAGAGTGGTGGAAGTGATGTTCCTAATGATGAGGAGGAGGGAGTGAGGAGTGATTGTGTGGAATTGGCAATTAGGTTGGGTATACCGAAGAGTTCGGCGTTGTTGGCGTTAGATGTGTTTCCAGAGTATCAGGTGAGTATGTCGTTAGTTTGCCACATGAATAAATCATTTTGCCGCATTATGACAGATTCTAACACTTGCTTTATTTTGTTTGTTGAATCTACGATAGGCACGACATGCTGTCGCTGGCACAGTCGACCCGTCAGATCTTGCTGGTATGGCCTACCGACACTTGCTTGAGAATCCAAAGTCACTTCATCTCATACGATCAAAGCTGAAGCACATCATTGTCGATGAATATCAAGATATGTCCGTCTCTCAACACGCCTTGCTGAGGTTGGTAGTACGTGGAGTTGTTGGTGATGAGGACATTGTTCCATCCAATTCTAATATTGTTGTCAAACGAAAGAAGTTGCCAATTCTTTTAGATGCAATGGATCTCAATGAAGGATACAAGTCTGCCGAGAAAGCAAGTTATAGTGTCCCTAGTCTTTTCTGTGCGGGTGATTCCAGCCAGTCCATCTACGGGTGGCGAGGAGCGGCTCCACTGCTAACCGTAGACGGGTTCCGAAAGGATTTCCCACAGGGCGTCGTTGCACCGCTTGATGTATGCTATCGTCTCCCGACTGACATTTTAGATGCTGCTAATATGTTGTTGCCATCGGAACCATCACGTGCTTATAAAGGTACTGCTTCCCAGACAACCAAGACGTTTGATGTAAGCCCCGCTGCGGCAGCCAAGGTTGCCTCCAATGTATCAGGCGGCTCTTCTTCTACCAGTGATCAAACAAGAGGGAATACTCTATTAGGAAATGAACTCCTCTTATCAAAAGGAATGAAAAAACTAGATAGTACAGTTCTAATCCATGGTCTGTGGGATGACCGAGAGGAGGCAAAATATATAGCTGCGACGATACGAAGAAGATCGAAGGACCGCCGAAAGGCGTTGCTAAAGGCGCTCAGAAACCTCGACGATAATATTTCTGTAGCACAAGAGAAGGAGCTCCTCGATTTGACTGACGTTGCTGTGCTGGTGCGTTCATCGAAGCAAATGAATCTTTTAGAGGAAGCTCTGGCAAAAGCTGGCATACCTTTCACCGTTGCTGGTAGAAACGACAGTGAAGGTCCTACCGCTTCTTTGGTGCAGAGGAAACGCTCAGGAAAGGAGGAGATGATTCCAATGAAACCTGTTACTATCATGACAATGCACAAAGCTAAAGGCGAAGAGTTCGACGACATTTACCTGGCGGGTTGGACCGAGGGCGAATTTCCACATCCCGAGGCGATGTCTAGCAATCGAGTCCACGAGGAACGTCGTCTCGCCTATGTTGCCCTCACTCGCGCAAGGCAGAGAATCGTGATAACTCACTCGTTCATGAATAGGAAGTTGCACTTTGGTAAAGACGGCGCCAAGCGTTTTGTTTCAAGTCAGGTAGCACCTAGCCGGTTCTTATATGAGCTTGTGCCCTCAAAGAAGCACATGGATGGCCTCGCCAACAAAAACGAAGTCCTCGGCGGTGATAATGTGGGTACATTTTGGGATCGGAGCGCAGGAATAAAGGATTACGTTGCTGGGACGAATATACCTCAATGGTTTCAAAAGTCATTTGAGAAACCTGCTGGCTACGTGTCTAGAAGAGAAGATGTACGTCCACACACCAATATATTGGAGGAAGCGTCCATGACCAAGTCGACAAGGCAGCCGGAAAAGGTAACAACAACGTTTGATTTGCCAAATGAGACTAGTCTGGCTTCATCTCAGGCCGAAGTAGCAAAATCATCTGCTTTATTAGCTACGGAAAAAGATGAGACCGAGTCGACTGATTCTACAACAGACATGAGTGTCGATTATTCGTCAATGACTGTTTCACAATTGAAGCATATCCTCCGCAGCAAAGGTTTAAAAGTCAGTGGAAGGAAAGCTGTTTTGATTGAGAGGTTAGAGTCCGACAGTGCATCTTCTGCGGTATCTATAAAGGCTGATGTTACCGAAAAATCATCAGTTACTGTTGAGCAGCTGGATCATATCCTCCGCAGAAAAGGCTTGAAAGTTGGTGCAAAAGAGGAAGTGCTCATAGAGAGGCTAAAGTCCGAGAATATACCTGTCGAGAAATCCTTGCTTGGTTACCTCTCAATGACCGTCGTTCAGATAAAGAATATTCTTCGCAGCAACGGATTGAAAGTTAGTGGTAGGAAAGCTGTGCTAGTGGAGAGGGTGGCGTCATCATTAAGCAACTTCCGTCGAAGTTGAATCGATAAGCACCATGCCTGTTAACAAAAATGTTGAATAATTAGATTTCTTTATACCATTACGGTTTGATAACTTACCGACTGGATAGATTAAAGATTGATCGCTTCTTCTCAATGAAAGGTAGGTGATGTCGATATATATCAAGAAGCAAGAATGTGCTGGACAGAGCATGCTCCTTCACGATGCAATCTTGTGGACGTGACAGCGGATGTTTGCTTCAGTAGGAGGTGATGCTTGATACCAAGAAACGAGCACGGAGACGAAGGAACTCATTGGTGGAAATGTTGTCATGATGAGCATGATGAGAGAGGATTCGTTGTATTACCAAGCACTGCATTAGAGAGAGTGAAAGAAGCAAATGATTTGTTTAGAGACATTTAAATGGAGGTAAATAAAGCAGCAGGCAAGACAAACAGTTTGCTCCCGAAGAAGAAGACAGCCAATATTGAATTTTGTTGTGGTTGGGGGACGTCAACATTCGGTTATGAACGATCGAGTGACGATTTACTGACAGAGTTCGTATGGTCAAGGACCATTCGACTAAGGAGGATTGATCCAGTACTCGGCAGGATGCAGCATCTGGATGGCCACACCTCTCAGCTTTCTCTTTACTCAATCCTCCACCTGTACGGAAATCAGTGTCGATACAGTCAAAGTAGAAATAGCTCTGGAACCCCAAACTCAGAGGGCGCCCGAAGGCATTAACTATAACTAAACCACAACAAGAGATTGGGCCATTTATTGAATCGCCGGCTTTCCTCAGCGATGGGCCAATTTATGAATCGTAGGCTTCCTCTACGATGGGCCAATTTATATAGCACCGGCTTCCACGGTGCTGAAGTTGCTGCTCGATCTCATCTGGACTGTTCATTTTGCCTGGCACAGGCAACATCATGAATCATGAAACTCACCGTTCAGTCATCGGCTGCAGTCGTTAGCGGCGGAGCCTGCTTCACGAAGGAGGAAGTCAAGCGGCTAGAGGTGCGGCGGCAATGTGCGCGGGTGAATACTGTTGAAGGCGGCGGTAGGATAGAGGCCGTGCGGCAGAGTTGAGCCAGCGACATGGTTGTTTGCTAGCAAATCATGTTGACGATCTACAAGTTGAAAAATAATGAGCTCCTCCAGCAGCGACATGTGGCCCTCAACGACTTTTTGACACCATGATTGAATCAACTGAGAGCTGGTTGCTTTTTTTGGAAAAGGAAAAAAGTTGTTGAGGATCGGATTTGGCCTGAACACCAAAAATCGCCAACTTCAACTTCTCCAAAACTTCACCTTCTTCACCCAAACACTTCATTCCGTCCCCACGCCACGTCCAACATGCTCCACATCCACTAAACACATCATATTGTACCAAATCAGCCGCAAGAAGCAGCGACATCATCGTCCACAGAGCACATCATCGGCCATTTAGCGCAGATGATCGTCCTATTATCGGTAAATCAGCAACTTTTCTTCGTCACCGTCACGCTAAGTCTTCCTCTTGAAGCTGCTGTAGTAGTAATCGATGGCGTCAAGCATACAGCGAATATTGTGGAGCGAAAGATCTTCGTCAGGCTCATTGTAAAAAGTTGTGTGACCTGGCGATGGGCACCTGACCACATGTGATGCGTCTCTTCATTAATGCAACCGCAACTCGGGCATGTGTTTGATACTGTTGGATCAATTCGTGAGAGTTGACGGTTAGTAACACAAAAGTGAGAGACATGTTTTGTGACCCAGACGCGGAACATCGGGTTTTCATATATCTTCATTGAGTGGAACAGCTCTCCTCTCGGGCTACTTTTTATCCCCATGCTCTGCTAATCACTGTCGATGGAGACCCCGTCACACGCTTAGCCTACCATCCATCACCATCACTTGCTCGTGAGGAAAGATAAGCATTTTCACTCTCTTCGGCAAAAGATCCAATAGCTCGCTTGTCGGTGGAGCAACAGCAACGCACGAAAGCACACGAGCAGGCATGGGAGGTAAGCTGAGGCATAAAGGAACCTCATGAACGTTAATCAAAGAATCATTCAGAAGAGCATGAAGTAATCTCGAGCCGTCATCATCAAATGAAAATCGACCCCACATTGCGTGATCTTCAAAGAAGGAGTCTATAACCTCTTGAAGAGATATAACGTAACTGTAGGAGGCAACGGAACTGGAGTAAAGGAATGTACTGTGACAGCTGAGCTGTGGAGGAAGTCAAGCTAGCGAAGTGAGTTATGACATGAGGGTCCACCACAGTGCATGAGAAGGTGAACTGCACTGCGATACGGCGAGATACTGAAGCGAAGGTGACTTGACATAGATGTCCACAGACGAGGAAGAGGTTGAGGAGCGCTGAATAGATCATTCGAGGAAGAGTAGAGCCACTCATAGGGGAGAGGAGGATGACGAAGATATTCTCAAGAGGACGATACAGTGCAGCAATCGCGGAGAAGACCGTGAAGAGAGCAGTCCGCCATAGCCCAAAATCCGACGCGGTAGGTCGTTCTATAGGATGTCGTACCGATGATGTTCTCCGACTAACTGGATATCTTTTACGCTCGTACCAGATCAGTCCTCTAAGACGGAAGGATAAGATCCTGGGCTCAGAGAAATATTTGTGCCAATAAACCATTGCTGTGAACATTGGCTGCAAGAGGACAAATTCAGTTGCCCAGATAATCACGTTATGAGACTCCCATGGACAAAAAGCAAAACAGCCAGCTGAATCTGAGGGCAATGCGACAATACCTGGGACATAAATACAGGGAGACTCATGATGACTGGATAAACTTATGGACACTGACTGATGATTCAGCAAGCTTCCCGACGCAAACTAAAGGGTATGACTGTAGATTTTTCTTGATGGCTAATGCCCTCTGCTTGCACAACAGATCCAGCTGTCTCCCTCTTCGTACACGAGAGAGAATTTTCAGCGAGGGATGAAATAGGATCGCATGGCTCCTGGCAGGCAAGCACCAACCGGCCCTCCCCGCGGCTCAGTCTCTCACAACCAGACCGAGTAAAAGGACCAAAAGGAGGCATGAAAGGCAGCCGGCATCTACTGGGATGAGCTCCACCTGCAGAGAGCGAAATCGGCGCAACAAGCGCATCAATCAATAGCTACGAAGGGTGCTCCGTCCAGCTTCATGATTGCTCTATTGTATACTCTGATAGATGAATTGCCGTCGAGCGCATTACCAATGAAACAATCTCACGGTGGTAGTAGTCGCTGCTACTGTACTTGGAGGGCAACAAATTACCTGCGTTGTTGACGAAGCAGTGATTGGAGAGTAACCTGTAACCTTCCAGCATTTGCCGCAGCTTGAACCCATCCAATGGCATCCTCCGAACACCTCAGAGAACAAGAAGCAGATAACAATGACAAAAAGAAGGAGCGAGTGTTGAGTCGAGTATTCAAGAGGGTGATTGGAGAATAGAGCTAAACTTTACATCTACTTGTACAACAAGTTGTTATGATTTCAACAATCCTCAGCATTGCTGTTGTCCTCAATTCGATAATATTCTTCAGCTACTTCCCTATGTGGACTCTTGGTTGCATCTACAGCGGCCTGGTGTGCACGGAGAGCAGCAGCAAGATCATCTTTGCTTACAAATCCCTCTTTAAATTTCTCCATTAGCTCTTTGATTGAACCATCATCTCCGAGGTTGGCGGAGATGATCCAATGTTTCACTGCTCTCTCGATATTGCCACTTTCCTCCTCTTCCCATCCAAGAGTAAACCTAGCATCGTGATGACCACCAATAGCAGCCTCTTCCAGATGATAAATTTCCTTCCCCTTATCCTTCTCAACTCCATGCCCATCATCGTACATAACTGCCAGCTGATAATGCGCATCAACATTTCCTAATTCAGCAGCCCTTGTAAAATACTCAAATGCACTGCTATACTCTTCTTTGTCGCATTGGTTCGTTCCTTCTTGCCACATAGCAACTGGATCGTTCGCTTCAATTCTTTTCATCCTTCGTTTATCACGTTCTTCATCAGTGGAGGGTGTAGGTTCTCGACAAAACGGGCATTTATTTTGCAATGATGCTTCCGCCTCTCTCATCCGATTGGCATAATTGCAGCCGTCACAAATCATTTTACTGCAACAACTCTTTATGGTAGATTTCGATCGATCAAGCGGCAGAGGTAAACAGCAAATCGGACAATCCCCACGATTGGTGCTTTCTGGTTGCTTGAATAAAATCTCATCATGTAATTCAGCCACTCGCTTCTTGCATGCTTCTTCGTGCTGTAATTTATGATTTTGCTGACATGCCTCGCTGCAATATCTAACGAGATCGCACGAAGTGCATTCCTTCAATTTGACTTCATCAACTGCTGCGATACCGCAAGAAGCACAAACTGATATGTTGCTCATATTATCTTCGCTCATTTTGAACCAACGCTTCTAAAACAGTAAAATGATGAAATAATAATTCTGTTGGTCGGCTGCGCTCAAAGGTAATGCCTCTAGAGAGTAGGGTGGTGCGCCCAGCCAGCAATGCAAGGCAAGGCAAGGCAAGGCAAGGGCAAGAAGAGCGAGGCAGGGACGGGGCAAGCTACAAATGGAGGCAAAAAGAGAGGCAATCCAAGATCGAGCGGCGCGCCAGAAAGAGGATACATAGCACAATTAAGACCGGCGCAAATGAAATGTGCAGGGACAGAATTCGACTTCAAGGCCTTCAGAAATTTTGAACGAAATTTTATTGAATTCGAATGCCGCATTACCTTGAGGCCTCGAAATCGAATTCTGTCCCTGCACATTTCATTTGCGCCGGTCTTAATTATTAATACCTCTCTCTAGATAATATCACCAAGATGCACCATAAACGAGGAGCAAGTTACCCGGTGCAGTAGATCGATCAGGTTAATATCAAGATGGATGTTTGCTGAACAAGGAAACGTAGTTGAGCATTTACATAGAAAATTAGACTATGCATCTGGATGTTTTTCACTGTTCACTTGGTAGAGCGTATTCCAGGCGTATTCCCTTGGTAGAGCTAGAGCCGTTGCGTTTCTTTTCATTTACGAAATAGAATGATATGTTGGAACTGTCAATTTCGGTAATATTCTTCAGCTGCATCTCTATGTGGAATCTTGGTTGTATCTATCTACAGCTGCCAGGTATGCACGGAGACGGAGAGAGCAGCAGAGCAGCAAGGTCCTCTTACTCTTAGCTAGCCAGGATTCTTCCCTTCTTGAACATCTCAAAAGCAGTTCGATCGAACCATTGCATTCCTGGTTCGTAGACATTCCCAGTTAAGCAGCTATGATCAAATTTTTTATGGTCTCTCAGCATTAGCAAAGTCCATCAACATAACCTCTTGAAGAGATGTAACTGTAGGAGGCAACAGAGCTGGAGCAAAGAAATGCACTGTGACAGCTGAAGCTGTGGAGAAAGTCAAGCTAGCGAAGTGAGT
This sequence comes from Skeletonema marinoi, assembly GCA_030544225.1. Taxonomy (NCBI): domain Eukaryota; phylum Bacillariophyta; class Thalassiosirophyceae; order Thalassiosirales; family Thalassiosiraceae; genus Skeletonema; species Skeletonema marinoi. The sequence continues at coordinate 653,886 of CM060492.1, forward strand.
TATGACAGGAGGGTCCACCACAGGCATGAGAAGGTGAACTGCACTGCGTTACTGCGAGATACTGAAGCGAAGGTGACTTGAAATAGATGTCCACAGACGAGGAAGAGGTTGAGGAGCGTCTGAAAAGTAGATCATTCGAGGAAGAGTAGAGCCACTCATAGGGGAGAGGAGGATGACGAAGATATTCTTAAGAGGACGATACAATGCAGCAATCGTGGAGAATACCGTGAAGAGGGCAGTCTCAGTCCGCCACAGTCCAAAATCCGACGCGGTAGGTCGTTCTATAGGATATCTTTTACGCTCGTACCAGATCAATCCTCTCTACCCATAGTAGGAAGGAATAGTGTTTTGCGCGACGGTTTGCTGCTGTCTCTTCGCAATGTGAAGTGTTCACAGTCACCTCCGGAAATGTTCCGAATGTTAATCGCTGTCTTCTTCAATTTCTTCTTATGTCGTCACTCCTACAAACTGGGGAGAATTGACGGCAACCCCATCTAATGACGATGGTGTGAAAAACTGGGACATCAGCCTAAGACGGAAGGATAAGCTGCGCTTGGCTGAGTTGTTGTATTCGTAACATTTATTCTCTTCAAGGGCTTTGAAAGTAGGAATTAGTACTAAATTTTCCGGCTATCTAACTTGTACCTCCCACCACTCTTCCATCTTCCATCCCTCAATCAGCGCTGCTCTGCTGCAAAAATTCTTTGTATGTAGGAGGCGACATAATTGTTGTTAACATTAAGTATATACGACGGGTGCTTACATTATTATTTGACGATGAGCACAAATTTAGAGGAACAGGCGGCCGACGTGAAGATGATGTGTTGTGCGTCCTGTGGCACCGCTGAAGTTGATGACGTCAAATTGAAGACATGCTCCGCTTGCAAATCGGTTCGATATTGCAGCGTTACATGTCAGAAAGAGCATCGACCGCAGCACAAGCGAGCATGTAAGAAGAAAGCGGGTGAATTGCATGACGAGATTTTGTTCAAGCAACCCGAGAGCTCATATGAGGGTGACTGTCCGCTTTGTTGTCTGCCGATATCGCTTGATAAAACGAAATCTACCTTGATGTCATGTTGTAGCAAAATAATTTGTGAAGGATGTGAATACTCCTATGGCATGCGAATATTTGAAGAATCTCTGGAGCCCACATGTCCGTTCTGTCGGCACCCAGCACCAAATTCGGAGAAAGAAGAGATAAAGAATATTATGAAAAGGGTAAAGGCGAATGATCCTGTTGCAATGGTCCAAATGAGTTTGCGTCGCTATGAGGCAGGGGATTATGATGACGCATTTCGATATGTTATTAAAGCAGCCGAATTGGGTGATGCCGGGGCACATTTTCAAGTAGCAACTTTTTATCATGAGGGGGAATGTGTGGAAAAGGACGGGAAGAAGGAATTGTATCATTTGGAACAGGCTGCCATTGGCGGTGACGTCACCGCTAGATACAATCTTGGTGGTAAAGAGTTTAACCATGATAGGATGGACAGAGCAATGAAACATTGGATTATTGCCGCCAAACTTGGACATGATGATTCACTGGATGCCCTAAAGGATAGTTATGAGGATGGATTGTTAAGCAAGGAAGACTTTGCTTCAGCTCTTCGTGCACATCAGCATACCGTAGAAGCAACAAAGAGTCCGCAAAGAGAGGCAGCAGTAGAAGCTCGAATTGAGCGATACATTTGCCGCAGCCTGAACTCATCCAATGGCATCCTCCCAACACCTCAGAAAACAAGCGTAGCAAAGTCCATCAACTAATGATTGTCATTTGATGATGTTCCTCCCCATTCGAGTAAATTGCATGATGTGAGGAGATACAGCAGTAGTAAGTGGATGATTGCAGCAGTGTTAAACGCTATTAAAGTAACATTAGTACAAAGAGCTCCAGTGAAGTTTACCAAGCAGGACCAGTACTCAGAGAATTCTTATCCCTACCTCCAATGACGCCACATGTTTGCTGACTCTTCTTCGACTTTTTTCTTCGTTTCATACCACCTCAACAATCAATAACAATGATACATCACCAACGGCATTTACTCCATCATTCAATCTCTGCTAGAAAATTCTTGTTGCATTATTATTTCACAACAATATCTTCGGCTCAAATGATGGCAGCATGTAATATTTACTCTTCCTCCTCTTTCGGTTCCCTAGGTGGAGGAGGCGGTGGTGGAAAATCCCCCGCATCAATCAAGTCCAATGTACCCTCCTTCCCAAACAAAATCACCTTATCACTCGTCCGAATATGTATCAGTTCCATCCCATCATTGGCACCGCTGTCGACCGCCAATTGCTTCAACACTTCGAATGCATTTAATAACGAATTGTCCTCGAATGCACTAGGGTTCACCTTGACCTTGACAACGGTATGCTGATCAAGTAGCTGTCGGAGTGAATTGCCATGTGTTTTAGTGGCTCCCTTGCCTCCGATGCGGAGGAGGGGCTTTTTGGCATGTTGCCATGCCTTTTGGCGGTTGCCGCTTAGTTGTTCGAAAGCAGGGTTGTTATCGGATGATGATGACTTGAGTGACCATGATTGATGATTACTGCATAGTTGACTGTTTGGAATAACAAAGGCTAACGACTGAGAGAGCAGAAGTGCCAACGAAAGAAGCGATGATAGAAACCGAGACATCATATTATTGGATAAGTGAGAGGTGATGAATGATGGTCCTGTATGTCGCAAATATCTTGGAGAGACGATTGAACAATTGTTTGTTGAGGCACGTGAGAGGAGTTGACACCAGCAAGGAGCAGATAGGAAGCTGTGCGTGTGAAGACTTATTGTAGCAATCAGCGTAAAGTCCGATTGATGGCATCATCATGGTTTTTAGATGTTCATCATTTTGATGGATGTCGCATCATACTAATTCCACCGTAAGTACTTTTGCTGCAGACTCGACTCAGATCAAGGTTAATTGGAGGTTAAAGACCCACTGATGATTCAGTACCAGGCAGGCTGGCGGGTGCTGACTCACAAAGCCATACACGACCTCACAACCTCGCCGACCGCCACCTGATCGCTCGTTGTTCCTCCGCTCCACCATCCAGCGAAGGCAACTTTGAACTGCCTCCGCCACGCCACATAACTCAGTTCACCAATACAGCTTACGCATTATTCAACGACTCATCAATTATGCACCAACCAGCAGCCACTACTACAAACACCATGGAAACAACAATGGATAATACGGGTTCCAGCAAGTCCAGACAGCTCCACGACAACATCCGAAAGAACTATGCGGCCGTTGGAGGAGAAGAGCGGGTGGCCAATGGTCGGGACGACTTCGCCGACGCCACTCATACTAACTACGTTTCCAGGTCGTCAAAGAGAAGCGGCCCCTCATTCAGCTCAGACTCAGATATACGAAACCTTCAGAAGGAGGTCTTTAACCTCTCAGAAGAAAATGAAAAGTTGAAAGAGCTATTGGAAAGGATCCAGCGGGAGTCTGCACCAAAGTGCAGCGCAAAGCTTAGTAGTGGCGGCGACGCCAAGATTGATGAAGTCATGAAAGGTTTACGGTTGGAGCAGCAGCAGCTGGGTGCACCCCAAATAGCACCCCTCAGTGATTGCAGTGACACATCTAATGAATACGAGGTGCCTCAAACTATTGACATAAGTGATAGGTCGGGGGACAGTCTAGATCATCGCAACCTCAATGACATGGAAAATATCATCACGGGAAAACCGAAACAGCAGCAGAGAAAGAAAATGCAGTTTAATTATTGCTCAAATGATGATGAAGGGCCAATCGATTACTATCAAATATATTCTTAGTAGTAGAAAGCAACATGTAGCATCACAATATCTGTTATAATAATAAACTCTTCCATTAGCTGTCAAATGTAGCCGCAGCTAACAACGCAGCACCATAACTAGCTTCGGTGTTTGTTGCTCTCTTCACCACCACGTCGTCACTATCATCTCCATAGATCTCCTTCAGTCTACGTTGTCTCATTGCAATCCACATGTCATTCTTTGAACCACCACCACATGATAACACTACCTTGGGCAGCTTTGGAGTTGCTCCCAATTCTCCCAACACTTTGAAACCATCACGTTCAACATCACCAATCCCTTGTAAGATGCCGTGAAGATATTTCTTTCGACTATCTGGTTTAGGACTCAAGACTGGTTCTTTGGAGCTGTCCGCCGCTGGAAATCGTTCACCTGTCTTGATTAATGGGTAGTATGACAGGGGACTATCCTCGTTTGGATCAATCTCAAGACTAAGGCTGGACAGTTCCTCGTTGGAGTAGTCTTCGGCTCGTAGAACGGCGCAGCCAACATTGCTGGCACCACCAATCAGCCATGCTTCCTCCTCGTTATCACTTGCCTCTCCATCACTGCCACCAAATCTTGGGAAGCGATGACTGTAGACACCCCTCGATGCGTCCTCCACATAGGTGGAACTCAATTGCTTGATTGCCAACGTGCTCCCTAAACTTGTTACAGCGGTGCCATATTCAGGATTGGCCCCAGCAGCAGCAAAGAAAGCTGCATTACTATCAGTGGTTCCACCGACTAGAACAACATCGTTCGAGAGACCATATTTTGCGGCCACGACAGGAGAGATAACACCAATGGGTTCGCCTGGGGAGACGACTTTGGAAGGGAGAACGTCCTCTGGATTGGGAATGTTGGCACCCTCTTTCAACAGCTCCATCATCCATGAGGGGTATTCCAACTCTCTCACGTCATATCCCAGCTTGAGAATATTGTGAAAGTCACAATGCGTTGTAATATCTACTTCATCATTCAACCCCTCGTACATGAGAGATAATGAAACAAAGTCAGATTGATGACATAGAACCTCATCCGACAACGATTGCTCTTCACTCCACAAAAGCAGCTTTGCCAAAGTCCCAGTTGTAGCCCTTGCAGTGTGCTTGTCTGGGACGTACTTGTCAATCAATTCCATCACATTTTCAACTGCAGGTGATGATCCCCCCTTTACATCAAAATTGTACATTCGTGCCTTCCTCGAAACATCCAGACTATGGCGTTTGACAAGAAGACAAGTTGCAGAAGTACCCGAGACGCAAATGGCTTTCACTCTATCCATTACTTCCATGCCCTTGGCTCTTGACAATAGCATGTCAATAGCCTTCCTCCAATCATTGCCATCGTCGAATATGAGATTGCTATCCCATGCCAATGCTTCCGTGACCACTTCATCAAACTGACCTGCCGACGTCTTCTCCACGATACTCATCCGTGCACCTGATGTGCCCAAGTCGAAACCAATGAAACAATCTCCACTCTCAAGATTTTGGTCCAAGTCATCACTACCATCTGCAACGTTCAACGAATTGTCGTCATTACCACCACCTTCTCCCGCCTTGCCTACAATAATAAAAAGAGGAATTAAGCATATGAAGAGGTTATTTTCACTTGCGTCTCAGAAATATGCACTGATCAACATTAATATCTACACATGAAACGAATATCTTTCCCAAATAGTATGAATAAAATCACTTCTTCTCACCTACGGTATCCTCCTTCTCATCACTGTCCTTCTCCTCCTCGTCATTAGCAACACTCTCATCACTGCTGCTATCCTTCTCCGCCACAATCTCATCTCCACCATCATCATCCTGAACAATTTGATTAGCCAAAGCCTCAGCCTCAATCCTCTCAAACACATTCATCCTCCCCGTAGTAGAACTCATACTCATAACATCACCCCTAGCATTCAACCGTGGCACATTCATCCCATCGGGATGTAACAACTTTGGATCGGTTCGAATTTGGATTTCTTTAATGCGATCTGCACGTGAATGAGTTTTTAGAGAGGAGGCTAGGGAGGAGAGTGATCCCTTTTGAGGTGCTGAGTAGACTTGGGAGCGGGTGTCGAGAGATTTGTTGTTTGGTGTCACAGTGTCATTATCTTTTGGGGGAGGAGTGGTGTTATTATCTGCAGCAGCAAGTTTGGACTTTGACTCTTCCGTTTGGAATACCGGAGCTGCAGCAGCATTAGCAGCAACCTGTTGCAATTTTGGCCTCTTGGTAGCACCACCACCACCCGAAGAGGGAGAAGACGAAGCAAACGAAAATGTCCCCATACGATCCCCATGATTCACCTCCAACGTCTCGGGAGCCAAATTACTACTCCCATCATTCTCATCTTCTGTGCTCAATAATGAAAATGTCTCCATTCGATCGGCATGATTGACTTGCCCATCGGTTCGGGGGGAGATCAATCGTCTGAGACCGGCGTTTCTGCTCATGTCGACATTGATCATGTTGTGAAAGTTGTCAACGTTCATTGCTGGATCGGTGGGTGTGACGGGGAGTTCTGCAGTATCAGGAGTTTCAGCAGCAGCAGCAGCATTCATAAGCACCTCCTCCTTCATTCTCTTTTGTCTCTCCTCCTTACTTTCACCACCAATAGTAAACTCTTCCCCATCATCATCCTCCTCCTCCACAACAACACCACTGCTACCCAAACTACCACCAACACCACCACTATTCGACTTGGAAGCCCACGTAGCCTCCCTCAAACTACTCCCCCCATTACTCCCACTCACCGCCCCACCCAAAAATGCACTCTTCGTATTCTGCGAGCTGAAACTAAACGTGGATATCTTATCACGATGCATCCCCGTCTCTAAATCGACATCCTTGGAGGAATTTTGTTGTGTGGCCGGGTTACGATTGGAGGTGAATGAGGATGATTTCTTCGAATAGGCTATCCCAATCATGTTGTTGAAATCATTGGCTCGAACTGTATTAGTAGTCCCATCGACACCATCACCATCTCTATCCTTTTCTGTATCCACCACGACACTCTTGGAACTAGCTGCATTGGGAGTTTGCCCCGTCTGCTTTTTGACACGTGTATTCTCCTTGGCAATCTGCCCCGCAAACGAAAAGGGCTGCAGCCGATCGTTATTCAATCCCAATTCGTCATCGTCGTGACTTAGGCGGCCGGAGTCTTGGGATGGGCGGCCTTGGAAGTTGCGGCGTTGGGGGTGGAGCATGTTGTTGAAGTTGTCGGCGTTGGATGTGTCGATGATTGATGAGTCGTTATTAGTTGAGTCGTTTATTTGGGGTTTATTTTTGTTGGAGGATATTTCGTGATTTCTATCGTCGGGTGTTCCTAGTAGATCGCGAAGAGAATTGTATCGAGTGACTATATTGTTATTGCTGCGTTGACTGAAATAAGTCAAATGAGATGGCGATGACGATAGTTTCTGTTGACGACGCTGATGTTGTGTTGGATTGACAGCGAATGCGTCAGCGGTGGCTGCCATTAATAATATTGCTCCTACTGCAAACCGCATATTTATGATGACAGTATCCACGCAGCGACGACACTAGTGATGATAACGATTGTAGCGTTAAGAGTGGCCAAAGTACATCAGTTAGTTGACTATCAATTCAGTTGCGGGGTGTGATTTGAATTTTGATTTTTGAGTTGAAGCGTCGCCTTCCGAAATCTTGACTTGCGGTTCCACTCTCTAGAATGCATCTTACTATGCGGTACTGTTGTCACAGTCACAGCTGTAATGCATTTTACCGCGGCCAATTCCAGATTCCTTTCTTGCAACTTCACTTTACAGGAATCCAACTTGCTCTAGGTTACAATATATAGGTAGCATCCTACCTGTCCGTTGTCTGTAACTTTGTGTATGTAACTGATCACAACGACCCTTCATGCACACTTTGCGGTACATTGTAAGGCCTTTTGCCAGACCTCGTTTGTGCATATTTTTGCTGTAAAACCAGCTCGCTTGGCCGGGCGTCTTTTGTTTCAACTTGCGGGGAGCTCGTGCAGATCGTAGGAGGAACAATGGTTTGCAGTTACTAGCACTAAGCCACACACCATTGTTCATTTCTCTTATCCAACCACAAAATGGCATCATCCAACAACCACACTAAGATCATGATCACTGTACCCACAAAGAAACATGACGGTGGCAGTGACAGTGAGTCGGCTGCCTCAATTGCCGCTGCACCAAAGCCCAGGGTAGATGCCTTCACCAAGTACTCAAGCAACCTCATCCGAATGAAGGAACTCTTGCTTCTTGGAGACGACGAGGATGACTTGGATGACATGGACTATCTTGCATCCCTCAACGAAGCCCTCCGCCACGCCAGTATCGGTGATCATGCCGCCCGGAATCGGAATAATCATGCTGGCGACGCTTCGAAGCGACGCAAGGGCAATAACTCTCAACCCGTCAAACAGCAAGGCTTCCTCGAGCGCAAGATAAGAGTATCTTACGAGCTTCATCCAAGTTTACTCTTGCATGATCTTATTGACCTCAATGCCTCTGCCTGCATCCCAGATGATGAGGACGAGTCAGAAGGTGAAGCAGTCACTAGAGATTGTTGATCTTGGATCCACGCATGAGAAGAGGTCTGTTGACCGAATTTTGGAGGCGTTTTATTTTATTAGCCTCTTTGTAGAAGATATAGATAAACTAACCCGACTGTAACTAGTAACATTATTCTCGCAGGAATCCTTGATCCAAAACAGGCACACCCACCACCAAAACCTCACCAGGCATCCTTATATTCACTTCCGTACTCACTTGAGTCAAGCTGAGTTGCTCCCTCCTCCGATCGGCTCGCTCTAACTAATACCAATCCATTAACAGCAACAACAACAAAAACTCACACTCCTCCAACTCACCAAACATTATGGTTGCGGGCGGACTATAGTGCGCCAGAAATGAGGACAAAAATGAGTTGAAGCGTCACCTTACGAAATCTTTGACTTCGGGGGCAAGAGGCAAGCCTCTCAGGTTGGTTCTTACTCAGCCCCCTATCTTTCCACTATCAACGACACTTAATTACAGAGAAATCAAAGAAGTTTTGTAATGGACGGGCAAACGCTAAAACTTGTCCGTTCATGCCCGAAAAGAATTGGGCCTCTCTGAAACACATAACACATAACACTCCCATCGAAGTAGATGCCGATGAAGCCATTCTCTTGATCTTCTATCCTAAGTACTGATCAACTGAACATCATTGAGATTGATATGTACTCTCTACAGCACTGTAGAGAGTAGAGACAGATCATTAACTCTCTGAGGAACAACCAAAACAGCATTCATCAATCAGCGTAGTTGAAGTTGTCAATCAAAACACGTTCTACAAACCGATTCTGAAATCTGACATCGCACATACATTTCACTATTACAACATCCATTGCTTTGCATCTGAATCGTATATCGCACCATGAGCAGCCGAGAATCTTCTTCCCCACTAAACAAAATAAAAGACGGTGTCAAAAAGACATCCAAAAAGCTAGAAGAAGACATCATCAAGACCACCGAAAAAATTAAATTGGTGAGGCGTGGAGATGCAGCGAGTGAGCGGTCTCCGTTGAAACAGAGAGTCAAGCATGCTGTCAGGGCTATGAACAGTAAAACTTCATGGGAAGATGGTGATGTTACAAGTTCATCGCCTGCGAACTTGGCTACACAGACGAGTGGTGATGTTAATTATGCATCGTTTGAGAGTGATGTAGATAGCAGCAGCAATAATATCAATACCATCGACGAAGGCAACGACGAAGAAGAGACATCTTCGGCAGCAAATAATCAACCACTCTCCACTGCCAATGATAGCGCATCATCATCTGTCACCCTAGTACAACTCCTATTCATCACCATCATCTCCGTCTCTACAGTATTCCACACGTGGTTGTACAGATTAGACATTATATCGAATCAAATTCCATTCATTGTAGCGATTCATTGGGCACTTGTTGCTTACTTTATCGGAAGCTCGTCGTCTTTGAGTGAAAAGGTTGTGGTTCTATCAATTGGTGATATTGCACTCGATGAAGAAGACGCATCAAATCTAACCAACAACGAAGAATCCAACGACCATCGTCACGTCACATTCACCAAAGAAGAAGAAGAGAAAGCCGAAGCCAAAACCAAACAATTAATCCACCGTATCCCCATGGGAAGACGCCACTATTCCAAAATCAAGTCAGCCTACCTCATACGTAAAGAATCAAAAGAATCAAGTCCAATGGAAGGATTCTTTACCAATCTAAAACCAGTTGGGTTTACCACCACCAAGAATAGTCCTATATCGGAGGGCATGATGGATCGATTGTTGAAGTATAGTCCTGATTTTAGGAGGAGGAAGAGTGAAGTGGGGGAGATTGATATGGCGACTATGCTGAAGAGTTGTTTGCAGGTTCAGGATCAATTGTCCAAGCTTGAAGAACTAGAAGAAGATGAGGAGAAGGAGGAGAGGGAAGTGAGTTATGAATTGGGTACGGCACCATTGGTCAATTTGAAAGCATCGAAGTTGGAACGTGACTTTGATTATGTAGAGCCATTGTGTAAATTTCGTGGTATGGATATGTTTGTGGGTGATTTTCCGGAGAAGGAGATTTGGAAGCAGCCGTTGTTGTTGAAGTGAGTGTGTGCATTTTGTTGTTGTTTGTACGAATTTGATTGTTGGCACGAGTAGCTAAACCACCTTGATTTGCTCCTCCACAGGAATGGACTACGTGACACAGCAACAGTCATTGGCAACATGATGCTACCAACTGGCAATCTGGTGAGCTACCTCCAAATGCCCGATTGGTTCGATGACTGGGATAACATTCCCGAAGAAACTGAAGACGATCCACCGGATATAAAGGCATTTAAGAGATTCTTTAACGGTGATTTGGAATATCAACGTAGGCGAGCAAAGATTATACCAATGGTGGTAAAGGCTCCGTATGTGGTGAAGATGATTGCTCCGAATCCTTGTGAGATGACGATGCACACACCTAGGCACCCAGTGAGTGTAACGAAAGTGAATAAGGTTGTGGATCCAGCAACGGGTAAAACGACGGCTGCGGCAGTGATGGAGGTGGGTGTTGACTTTTACACCAGTGCAGCAATTGGAAGGATTATTAATGTTGTCATGCCGCACTTGGGAAAAATCACGGTTGACGTTGCAATGGTTATCCATCCACCGTGGGAGGCGGAAGGCGAAGAAGTAAATGAGCCGAGTGCGTGTATTGGGGTGTGGAGAATTGATCAGGTTGACTTTCTGAGTTGTGCCCAGCTTCCAGAGAAGCCTATCGAAATGGTGGAAGAAGAGATCAAGGATATCATGAAGAGCTTGGCGATGGAATCGGGAGGCCCGGGAGATTAAATCTAATATATATATCTGTGTATTATGAAGCCTTTACATTGGCGTGTAGGCGAGAGCGAGAATTCAGAGGGACAAACTCAGAGATAGAAGAGAGGCAGCAGCCTGTTCGTCATCTTGCGTCACAGCAGGCACAGCAGATGCGGAGTCCCGACTCGATTTGCGTCCACGCTTTCGTTTGGTAGTGGTAGGCACCCATTCATCGTCATTGCTCGAGACTACGCGTTGAATTATTGGTGGATTGCTGTCAGCATTACTCTTGCCACGTTTTCCACCTCTCCATTTTAGACATTTCCCGCACCGTTTCCTATCTCCCTTCAGCATATTTCCGCACAAGCATTGCCAAGCATCGGCGGATGAGGATGTATCCTTTGCCTTCACCCCCACCTTCAACTTTTCCGAGGATTTGGCTCGAGCTTGCTGATCTTTGCTTGTCTGTTGGGACTCGGATTGCTTCAGACGGAGAATGTGACCGTCGAGTTGACTAAGATGAGAGTGCAATTTCGTCAAATGATCATGATGCGCTGTGATCAGATTCTGTTCGTGGAGGAGGAGCTTTCGCCGTTCTTCTTCAAATATTTGCAATTGAGATGTCATGGTATTATTGAATGATATACGATACCGAATAGGAGAGTATGGAACGGCAGATCTGTGGCGTTAGTACAATATCGAATAAGTATTGGTTCTGATGACTCCGCCGGTTTAAAATCAAAATGACATGACGCACGCCAAAAAATGGATTTTCAGAGCAAGCAAGAAACATCATCGCAGCATAGCTGCTGCCTCACGATAATACAACTGTAACCAAGCATCCAAGCATCCAAGCAAAGACTTACTCTCTCTACAAAAAGGAGAGCCAGAGCCAGAGCCAAAGACGAAGGCAGCAGCAGCATATCAGAGGAAGGTAGGTACGTAATCAGTACCACAACATACCATACTGCCAATTGACATACAAGAGACAAAAGACAGAAGCCCTTCGTTGCAAGTCAACAGATGTTCGTTCCCTCTTCGGCCGGCTTGCAACATCGTTGACTTTGGTAAAATGATCACTTGGAAAAATAATTGAAGAGTAGCCTTTCTATAATATGGACTGTGTTATTCCCTTGGCTGGGGTGAGCCCCAACGATGTAATAGAACCTCTTCGGGGCGATGAAGAAGGAGGTGTTGCGAATATGGATATTGATGGAAACGCCGCCCATAATATTCTCGAATTGTTAGATGAAGAGGAAGACGATGAACTATTCAATATTAACGTCGACGAGATGGACGAATCTGATGATGAGTTGGTATATGATGACAACGGCGTAGAAAATTCACATGAGTTAAAACTCGACCTCAAGATGAAGGGCTACAAACCATATCAATCTCAAGGGCGATTGAGTGAGGATAGTAAAGCCATTTTGTTTTGGAGAGACGGCGAGAACAACTTCAGTGACTGGAAAATCAATGTTGTAACCACAAATGAAGAGGGCGGCGAGAGTATCACGACAACAACTTACCATGTCAATAAGGTCAACATTGCTAGGGGACCAAACAAAAGTGACTATTTCGTGACTCTGCTCGAATCAGACAGTTTCAGTGAAAATCATGATGGCACGATCACTGTCAATCTTCCAGAAGAGGTAGCAGCACAATTTCCAGATTTCCTGGACTATTTCTACTCTCTGCATACCGAGAGTATGTCTATCATCAACTTTCAGAATTGGAAGTCAATGATGTGGCTTGCCAATTACTTTCAAGTGTCGAAGCTTCAAAAGGATGTGTTTGACTTCATCGATGGGGATATGTACAACATTGATCATGTGGAGGATTATCTATCCGAGTTCAAAGACGCCGAAGAGGATGATCAGGCAAATCGCATTCTCTCGAAGGCAACTCTCGTGTGCGCAACTATGATTATGTCAATAGAGCCCACCTCATCGTTACTCAAATCAATCCCGCCTCGAATGTTTCTGACCATCATGGATGTTCTTGGACAGAGGTGCTCCAACTCCGATAATTTTTCTAGCCACCATATCAATTGCATAGTTCTGGAATACCTTGAGCATAACATTGAGGATCAATCATATTTTTCAGCTCTATCAGATATGATGGGTCTAACATTTTTTCGGAACGACGATGCCGAACGTAATAGAGGGGAGGTGGCACTCAATTGGTTTGAGTTAATGGGGCGGAAGGGATGGAAAGATGACTGGTTCACCTTCGTTAGTACAGCCTTTCTCAGGCGCTATCTTTCTTCACACGAACCTTCTACTGAGCTGATGGAGAGAGTCGTAGAAGTGGTCCCTAATGATATTGTTGCCCGCCTCTACAGAGAAGCACTATTAGTGAAGCCTTGGAGGAAGCAGAAGATCAGGTATTTGAAGTTCAAAGTTACAGAGTTATCTCACCATGCTCCAGCTCCGTTGGGTCTTGTCATCAATGAACGCAGACAACTCCCCCCAATAGACTCGACAGATTCAATTGCTCTATTGAAATTCAGCATAGCACGCGAGTTAAAGAGTCACAGTAGTATCCTAACAAGATCATGGAAGATGGAGTTGAGTTATAATGGTGTGGATATGGAAGATGAAAGAACCATATCATCATACGACTTTAATGCAATTAACCTTATTATGGTGAAATTGAGAGTAAGGTAAAGGGTAGAATCAAATCACTTTTGTAAGGAAGCATTACATACAATGAATAATTAATGCGAGTCAATTACTCAAAATTGTCTATCTAAAAAATTATCGTAGCAAAACTGCCACCGAAGTGGCGTCTACCATATCAAAACTAGAGCTAGACAGTATGCATGTGTCTGGAACAGCTGAACATGCTCGCTGTACTTCAAAGATGCTATATCCCCTCTTTAACAGAAGAAGAAGCAGGATTCGAAGAAGCAGGACTCGAAGAAGTACAAACATAATTAGCAGGATGGACCAATTCACCACCATCCATCTGCAAAGACGAATACATCTGATCCTCCTCCACAGCATTCCTCCAATCAAACCCCTCATAGACAAACTCTCGTTCATTCCGTCGTGCATTCCGTATCATCTCCTTCTTCCCAATGAAGAGTCGAGACTGCGTGTAGGGAGTGTAGGATGTCCGAGAGGGGATGGGTACGACGGATACTTCATGGTGGAAGTGGACGGATCTTCTTCGTTTGAGAGTTGGATCGGGTCCGATTATTAGTTTGGATATTAGACTGGTTGGTGGATCTTGGATTGATCTTGAGAGAGGCCCATCGGCTTCATCGTGATGATTGGTGTCGTCGGCATCAGATGTTGATGATGACGACGTTGAGTAGGAGGAAGTAGTTGACGCCGTCAAAGATCCTTCACTCTGCTCATCATGACTATGATGTGATGATGACCCCATCATCTTCACATCTGCAAACTTGAGCGGCTCCACATACCGTATAGAAGTAATCTCCTCCCTCAATGAATCTTGCTTCAAGAGAATCGGATGCACTTGTCTATGCTCCCGTATCTTTTGAGAGATGGATGCATTGATGTATTTGGGTGTGTAGATGCCCAGCTTGTAGAGGAGGCGGCTGCGGATCTCGTCGGCTTGACGATCGGGTGGTGATGGTGGCCGTTGTATCATGGTGATAGTTGTCTATCAGTAGTCAATGGGATGTTTCTAGAGTGGTAACGGTGGGGTCGATGTATAGTATTCATCAAGATTCATCAAGCTTAAGTGGTTTGTTGATGATGGTGTGAAGCTTACTGCAAGCTGCTACCAGCGATGGGCTTCTGAGGTGGTTGACGCCCGCCCGCAATCAATGAATCTTAGGGCCTTCCTATTGAAAAAAAACGACCCGCCATCGAACCCGCTTAAAACGGCCGTTAACGGTCACATTTGACGGGGCGGGTCCTTCTTGGGGACCCCCCTCCTATTCATCTTTTGTCGTGAAGACCCGCTTATCCGCCACTACATAATCATCACGGCGCTCTAGATTGTTACCATGGCTTCCTTCCGGTTGCCTACACGGAGGTATCATTTCTTCTTTATTACTATTAGCCTATGTCTGCAATAGCAACTGTATTATTTGATTATCGTTTATCGAATAATACATCTCCGCTGAGAAGAGAACTAGGCCGCTTAAAATCATGTCATAATGGGGGCGAATTAATTTCTTCCTTATATTATTATGTGGATGAAAACCGTCTCTTATCTTGCGATGAGGAGTTCTACTGTCAATTGTTGTTCTATTTGTCGTCTACATGGCAGGCTTATTGTTGTGTTAGGTTGTGATTTTGTATCGGATATTTATTTTGTGCACAATTGTTATGCGCCGTTTGAAGACATGTGGACGATTCGAAATGGCAACAGCTTGAGCGGTCTAATAATCGATTCATAACATAATCGGCGGCTTATAAAGGGAGTGGCGTCATTCATTGTATATCTGCCCCAACAGTGTTGTTGATGAGGCCTATCTCAACGAAGCGGATCGGCGCCTCGTTATTTCAATAATTACGATGGTGACGATGTCGTGCTGCCGCAAATGCCTTGCTGCAGACGGTAGCTATTAGATCCTCACTCAATCTCTCACGAGGTGTTATTACAAACTGCGTTTAGATGCCTCATTAGGACGGATGCCATGGTCACTATCTTTTGTTTGGTGGAGATGGGCTTCACAGTTTTCACCAGGAATACTGATAAGCGGGTCGAAATATGCCACCCATGAGGGTTTTCGGTTGATGGGTCCGGACAGACCAACCATCGGCCAAGAACCCGCTTTTTGACCGTTTATTTTCCGTTAACGGTTTTAAGCGGGTTGGATGGCGGGCCAGTTTTTTTCAATAGGAAGGCCCTTAGCCACAAATCATGTCGGGCCAACAGCAGGCTCGGCAGTGAGACATTGAGATGTGTGGTTGAATGAAGATGCAGGAGTGCACTTTGGCTGAAAGTTCACGAAGCGGTGTCATCTTTGACAACATGCAGACATGAGACACATACACACCATCAAAAGCCCTTATTGAAAATGGTTTGTAATAAGTATCTTTGTTCGTTCGTTGCCGCCATCAACATCAACCATCTTCGGAGAGAACTCAACGATGATATCAATCTTGATCCCGACTTCAGGTTCTTCATGTCGTGGGCGTTGATCCTCAGCATTCTCTATCAATCGAGATCGATCAAAATCTGAAGAATCAAGACACTACTTGAGTGCTTCTTCGTATGGCCATAAGCTAAAATCGGACAGAGCAAATTGACATAAAGAAATATCGCAATTAGTTCGAACACAAAAGCGCAATCAAACAATATACACAACAATCACAACAATGAGCACATCCGCCATATCCGCCGCAAGCACCACCTGCTCCAAATCTAACATAGCACGAGGCATAGGCCGCCTAACCGACCTAGTCTTCACCTCCGGCAAGGGCTCCTACGTCCAAACAACCTGCGGCCAATCTCTCCTCGACTTTACAACCGGAATAGGCGTTGTCAACACTGGTCACTGCCACCCGAGAGTTATCGCCGCTGCCAAAGCACAATGTGACAACATTATTCACTCTCAAGTGAACATTGGATATCATGATAAGAAGTTGGAGCTTACGGAAACACTAATGCCATTACTTCCAAAGAATTTGGATACGATATTTTATGGGACTACTGGGGCTGAGGCGGTGGAGAATTCGATTAAAATGGCGAGAGCGTATACGGGGAAGCATGGGGTGGTGGTGTTTCGTGGGGGGTATCATGGGAGAACGTTTGGTACGATGGCCATGACTGTGAGTGTCTTTTTTGTTGTGTGTTGCATTGATGAGTGATGAGTGTGTTTGATAATCTATCATCACCGTGTGCGTGATCTCATGAATATCATGATATATTTGCTTCTCCATCTCTTAATACATACAACCGACCTCTATAAAGACATCATCACGAATCTACAGACAAAAATTTGGTGCACTCATCCCAGGAATTCACGTCACTCCCTTCCCCTTCACTTACCACGGCATTACTACCGAAATGGCCATGGATGAACTCGAACAATTATACAAAGATACTCTCCACGAAGAAGACGTAGCGGCCATCATTATCGAGCCGGTGCTTGGAGAAGGTGGGTATTGTCCTGCTCCACCCGAATTTCTAAAGCAAGTTCGTGACTTTGCACATTCCAAAGATGCACTCATGATTTGTGATGAGGTACAAACTGGTTTCGGTCGAACTGGGTCATTATTTGCATGTGATTCGGACAACTATGGGGACATTCAACCAGATTTATTGTGTATGGCAAAGGGAATAGCTAGTGGCTTCCCACTCTCTGCTGTTGCAACACGACGTGAAATTGCTGATGCGTGCGACCCAGGAATGTTAGGTGGTACATATGCTGGGAATGCATTGTCGTGTGCTGCGGCTGTGGAAACGCAGAAGGTGATTCAAGAGGAAGGTATGGTTGAAAATTCTCGGGTGATGGGTGAAAGATTGAGGGACAATTTACGTAACATTCAGTCAAGTGCTGTCTCCAAGGGATTGATTGGAGATGTGAGAGGATTGGGTTTGATGATCGGGCTCGAATTTACGAAAGAGGAGCCTGGTATAAAGGCAAAAATTAGCCAGGCTGCTTTGGATGAGGGATTGCTTCTTCTTGGCTGCAGCACATACGAAGTAGTACGGTTCGCACCAGCACTAAACATTACAGCGGAGGATATTGACAAGGGAACAGAGATGCTTGAAAGGGCGTTGAGGTCAATCTGAATGAGGAATTAACAGAAATAACTTTTAGGAGTAGTGCTATTTTGATTATATCGTCGTGATTGCTCAAATTCTTTTGCAGTTAATATGTAAAAGATGGATGGTAGGTGTAGGTGGGCAGGTGTATGTTAGAATAGATGGGTAGGTATTCAGCATATTGATCGAGGAATGACGTCAAACAGCAGTTAGTAGCTAGAAGAGTATCTTGGCACTCAAGCAAGATCACCACTTGGCACGATAACTATGCACGATAGTGGAGAGCTCATGACAAGCTCATAACTCCTGACTCCAGATCGATAATATTACAAAGTAATAAGGTTGTTACATCTCAAAGTTGCATAAGATAGTATCACTTTCGTTTTCGTCTCAAAGTTAGTGTCCACAGTAGCGATCGCTAGATACAAGGGCATTTCAACAGGTGTAAGGTAAGAAGGTGCCCGCATGCATCGTACTATTGGTAATTACTAAAAAAACACGATTAGTGTTAGCTTAGATAGTGTTAGACAGTATTGTAGGTTGAAGATTGAAGGATTCATCATGCTACTTACGCGACAGCAACATTACATTATTTTTGTGACAATGTTTGTGCACCTACCAGCAACCGGGAAAACTTCCGAGATACAAGGGGATCGCTCGAACTATACCCCCCGGGGGGTATAAGAATTTTGGCTAGGCTGAGGTTTAGGGGGGTATAAGTCGAAGTTGTCACCTAGCTTTCCCCTAGTATCTTGAAGAGGGGGGTATAAGAATTTCAGCTAGGCTGAGATTTCGATGGGGGGTATAGGCAAGTTTGGGGGGTATAGTTCGAGCGATCCCCTTGTACTTGCTCAGGAATGAGACGGAATTGAAGTGCCCAAGATATCATCATAAGAGGGTTAATATTTATCTTGGGGTTATCTTCAACGCATCCGAGAGAGATCGTAATAAGAAGCTCGAAACTGTTCGAAGCGAAGGAGGCTTAACAATAATTTGTCTCTGAAGAACACCACGTACAATACTTGTGAGCTTGAGGGAAGATACAATTAGGAGTACCGCAGAGCTTTTTCTTTACACTCAAAAAAGTCGAAAGATTCCCAGATCGTAAAGAAGTGTATTTGTTTCGGGTTTCTAACGGTCATCTCGAAAGAGATCGTAAAGAAGCTCGAAACTGTTCGAAGAAGGCTTACCTTCGAGTATTTTTTGTTGCACGAAGAACCGCATCAGGTAAATCTTTGGGTAAATGAAAAGACTGAATGAAGAATGAAAGTATGTGTTGCAGACCTTTTACACAACTTGTTTACACGTAGTATTGCCCAGGCTTCATTCTCGCTGCCACCACACAATAAATATAGCACACTAAGCACTAACACCAACACCAGTAGATCATGTGCAGATGCAACGGTAGAGATGGTGCTGTCAATGGATCGGCTGTCACACCCACCTGCCTCTCGCACCAAACCATCTCTCGTCCAACGTTTCCAGAGGATAGGCCTAAGAAGAGCATTGACACAGCCAATCTAAACGCAGAAGATATTGAGTCTCTCAAGAAATCTGATCCCTTTCTCTACTTTTCAATCCCCGCTGTGCACAAAGCTGCTGTTCACAACAGAGAAATCGACTTGCCAGCTCTCCACGCTGACAGCCATTCAAGCAGAGTCGAACGACGCAGCCGCATCTCTTTCGAGTGTCACACCGATTTGCTCATGGAGGAGTTCATGGAAGAGTTGTCAGGACTATCGAACTCGAATGCTTTGGATGATGCTCTAGATGCGATTATGGGATCTTTAACTTTGATGACAGACAAAGAGCAATGAGGGGAGACAGAGCACGCATATGGTATGCTGCAACAAACATAGTGTAAATATAAATATAAATAATGTTAAACTCACTTGCGAGAAATATCTTAGACCTTAGATGTGATATCTGAGGTCATGCTATATTATTGTCGTCCGTATCCTATTGGAGTGCGTTCTGGGAGACTGTAGTGCATTCCATTAGACATGTTGGTTGGATCGACAGAAGTTATCAATACGATGCCTAGATTGACAACTTCGCCCCTTGAGATGCCCACCAGAACTATAAAACTGCTGTTACATTATGAAGTAGCAACTTCATACTCCTTATCATCTATATTCATGTTTGAATCAAGCTTTTTAACCTTCTCACCACATCCCCATTCCTGGTAGCATGCCCGTGAGCATTCAATATGATAATTCCTCCAATAATCATCTCCCTCGGCTTTGAAGTATGCACTTGCCAACTCGTGTGCTAAGGCTCTATCTTGGAGGAAACCATTTCTACTTGATGCAGCAATTGCAGCATTGAAGCTCTCTTTGGCCTTCTCCTTCTTTCCATTCAGCACAGCAAGCTCTGCTCCTAGGATGCGTAGGTAATGAACGACATTCACATTGCCATTCTTCGCCCAGCCTCGAATTAGCTGCATCGCTCTATGTGCACATTTCTTCATTTTTCTCTTCTTCCACCCAGTTGATGATTGTGCTGCTTTCAGATAGGCCAACGCTTCTAGGAAAGTGTAACGCACTACAACAAAAGTAGAAGATAAGAAAAGTCGAACATTGCCCGCCTTTTGAACCAAGTCAACAGCCTCTTGCCATTGTTGAAAGAAGACAAATACCTCCAGCTTCATCACGCTCACATATGCAGACAGATTGTTACGCGTTTCCGCTGCAGATGCCAATATAGAGTCCAACATCTCATCACAAGCTTCAGCGTCGAGGCCACGGAGCTTCTTCACTGACGATAGAAGAATGGTAATTTTCAACTCATTTTCGTCTTGTTTCAGTTGTGTCATTACAGTGGCAGCTGCTTCGAGTTCCTGCTGAATGCTGTCTAGCGTACGACCGGTGAAGAACAAGTAGTACATTCGGCCAACAAGACAATAACAAGCTTTGACATTATCCCCAATCTCAAGTCCTACCTGATACCCCTTCAGTAATGGTTCAATAGAATCATGGAGCGGTGATGTCCAGTGATAGCAAAAGCTCTGTGTAACGAATATCGTGTTTGACGTGCTACTCCTCATACCAGGCCTTTCGAGGATCAGTTCTGCTGCCTTGGCCATCTCACGACCCTCGTGTGGTTTACCAAAAGGTCCACAGAGCAACAGACCAAGTCTAGCGAAAGCAGGTGATGACGTAGGACTCAAGCCATGCTTCAGCGAGGTTGTGACCGACTGAAAGATGACCAGTGGAAGCATTGTTGGTTCAACCAGGTATACAGATGTGGCAAGATGCTCATTCATTCTTTGACCCATTTCGTATCGCTCATCATCAAGCTGGGGCAAGTTGGCAATATCTTCAGCAGTTTTGTCCTTCAATAACTTTTTCACTCGGATGTATTCTCTGATAATGGTGAATTTAGATGCTGGCTTCTTCTGCGGAGCTGATAAGCCAAGTTGACGTCTGAAATCAAGAGCTACATTAATGGACTCGTTGACCTTTCCTACGGTGAGCAATGACTTCACTTTGATTTCTGATACTATGTACTTCTCCTTCGTATCGATATCTTTGCTCAAGACCTCTTCAATAAGCTCATTCATTGAGACAAAATCGCCAGTTAAGAAACAGGCGTTCGCTCCATGGCTGCATAAATCTAGCATGGTACTGTAATCTCCTTCCCAGCCCCTTGTTCCAAGAGCCTCACGACCTGCCTTGAAGTAAACCTTGGCCGTGTCAAATGCTGCATTTTCTGATGCCTTGACTCCAGCTTTTAGATTCATTTCAGCCAACTCATCACGTTCTTCATCAGTGATGTTTGATGCCGCACAATTCAGTAGGCCCACCACCTCAAAGAGGCTAGCTTCAAGTTCTTTTGGAGAAAGAGTTAGCAGCAAAATATTTCCAATTCTTCCTCGGAACGAGTCCCTCTGGTCTGGGCAAATGAGCTCAAACGCCGCCGATTGGATCTGATCGTGCATGAAATGGCACTCTTCGTCATCCACCTCGCACAAACCCTCTTCCTCAAATTCTTCAATTATACTCGCATATGCTCGCTCTGTACAGGCGTTACTCATGTCTGACGAGAGAAGAGAGGTGGAGGAGCTTTCCATTGTTGCCACAGTGCCATCCTCGAATTCTTCAATTGAACTCGCATATGCTCGCTCTGTACTTGAGTTTGTCAGATCTGACGAGAGAAGAAAGGAGCCTTCTATTGTTGCATTAGTACCCGGAACTATTCTCATCGAGGACCTCATCTCTACCTGCGAGATATTTTTCATGACTGCCACTACAGCCGATTTTCGGAAGTTAGAACCAAGGCAAGAGGCAACCATGAGCATTCTCTGCGTGTCTTCCTGCAAACGATTCATCTTGTTGACAAGGACAGATGCCACATTCTGGGTGACTATCTTTGAGTTGACTGCATCGTCGTCCCAAGTCCACTTCATCGCCCCAAAGTTATATTGCAAGAGCTTTTCATCATACAGAGATCTCAGAAACATCAAAATGAAGAAGGGATTGCCTTCTGTCTTTCTGTGAATTGTTTCTGCCAATGATTTGACTTTGCTGTCATCATCATCCATTCCCAAGGCCTCAGCAACAAGAGGTATGGCATAGTCTACACTAAGATTGCCAATTCTTATCTTAGTAATTGACATGTTCATTTGTTCCAGCTCTCGGATATGGAATGCAAGGGGGTGATGGCTGTGATGTCATAGAAGGATAAAAGAGTTATCAAGATAAGAAGCTGATAGATAGAGACACAAATACACATCAATCATCACTTACTCTGGTACTTCATCCTCTCGGTAAGCCCCAACGATCAAAAGATTTGGAATCTCTCCATCCAACACGATACCCTTCAACAAATCTAACGTTGCTGTATCACTCCACTGTAAATCGTCAATGAATAAGACCACTCCTTTCAAGTGAGAGCAAATAATTTTCAATAATCGTCTGACTGCGTAATGCATTTTTGCGATTGATTCTTTACCGGCCAAGGCTAGCAAGTTAGCTTGCAGTCGCCGCTTCGCACTCCCCAATTGCGGTGCACTCCTAAAAAGAGCCTCTTTAGCTGCATGTGATGATGGACAAAGAAATGAAGAAAATTTTGATTGTCTGCGTGATCCTAATCCCAGTAACTCTGCACATCCGGGCAAGACACGCTGTAATTGTTTCGCATCCTCTACTTCAAACTCATTTTGAATCTTATTTCGAATCAATGTTGCAATTGACTGTCCCCCCGACGACAACTTCCCCATCTTGTTATGCTTCACTGTAATAAACTTGGCAAGACGAGTCATGGCATCGGAGAATGCAGATAGTGGCCTGTGAAATTTATCTTCAAATTTACCAGATGCGAAAATGTACCCACTTTTGGCGGCTGGATTTCCAAGGCCTTTGTGGATGAGGGCAGATTTGCCTGTGCCAGATGTTCCAGAGACTAATACCATCTCACCGGCGCGACTTTTAGCAGCATATTCTTCGTCGCCAACATCCTTCTTCTCAGCCAACCCCCGTAATTTGCCCCGTAATAATTTGATATCATCGTCTCGTCCATGTAATTGCATATTAGATACGCGGAGCTGGGCAATATTGAATATTTGATTGTTGATCTTTTGACTGCTTTCTGCGGCCGTGACAACAATGTCAGCTAGATGCTGCGTCGACGAGCGGCGGCTGGGGCTGGTGGTGCCCATACTATTATGACTGCTCTCTCTCCCCCCAGTAGTAGTTGTTGAGATTGCGCTTATCTCACTCTCTTTGTGCTGAAAATGCCACCCATGTCCAGCAGCTCCAATGTCTATGCAGTATTGATGAAAATAAGTATGTTGGGCTGTTGATGAGGAACATGAAACATGAAGCATCTTGGGGTGCATGCATTTTGGTGGCATCTTGTAAGATGTCTTAACGGTATCGAAAGATGTCAGCATGGCACTCACAGCTATCGATAATTCAGTAGCACGTGTCTCATTGGCATTGGAGTCTAGTCGTGAAATGGACAGATCTGATAGTCAGATGCCGGTAGTGTCTGCATCCTGCATGCGTGCAGCATCCAGTGCAATAATCTGCGACGATCTAGAGGTATGTAGCGGGCTTGTATGTAGGGACGATTTGATCTTCAAACGTCATACTTGGCTGGTGAGATGAGATGTCATGAGATATCATGGTGAAACATGGTGAAACAACGCTCTTTGATGAGTAGTAGCACTGGAGAGGTGCCTAAAGTAATGAATGGACGGATCAGTAGCTAGCAGTAGCAGTAGTGAAGAGAGTGTCCGCGGGAATATCCTTCGTATTTAGTGTAGTTTGTAGTAGCTGTGTTGCCATCTCCATCTACATCTACATCTAACACGTGGTGAGCGAGCTGTACGGTATCGACCGTTACAGCGTAGTGTTGCCTACATGCGGCGTGAATCCATGGAAGGATTGCACGGACGTATGTTTATAGGAGGAATGCCATAAATGTACTATTCATGCACAGCACGTGCTTCGCTATTCGCTATTCGCTATCTCGACCTCGACCAAGTATCACTCTCTGCGTCAGAGACTGGGAATCCTTCAACTTGTGCTAAGGCTGAAACACTCAATCCTTTTCTACAACATCCACAATCCTCATACTCCTACATCTACATCGACTCCCCTGTCGATATCTACTTCCGTGATCATACAGATATAGATGATGCATACATACTGACAAACATCGTGCGCTTCTCCCATAACAGGCAGTGGGATTAGTCGTAGATCATATGCATTGCCGACCTCCGGCATATTGCTTCTGTCTGCAATCTGGTTCATATTCATGTTCAGTAGCTATTCAGGGGTTCTCATAAAGATAATCTACTCTCACTCTTCTACTTCTAGAAGACTTTCTTCCAATAAATCCGACCTCGTAAACGCACGCTAGAAACTCGTTCATCGTCATTTACGCGGCAGTCGGAGGTTCATAGAACTTGGCTACTTCGTCCCCTACAACAATGAGGCTCCACATTCCATGCTGAGTCGACAATATAGGGAGAGACAGAGGTCTATTTGCATCATGGGGTATCGAAATCGAAAGGTAGAGGCTGTTCATGACATAATGTAATGAATTTGGATGTAGTATTTCCCGATGTAATGGTATTGGCGCTTCGTCTTTGCTCTGCCACGAAAAGCAGCTTGTGTATCACCGTGTGGAGTTGGACGTAGTAGCTTGAACAGAATGGACCCACGTAAAGATCATGGGGCATACACATTTATGTCGTGTTGAACACGGGCTTTACTTCTGAAGAAGCAACATTATGCCTGAGAGCAGCACCTCCCAGCTGTACTATGCTACACGAGATATATCAGGATGGGAGAGGAAATCCTCACTGACTCAACAAACTTTCAGATGGCGGAGAAACTGTGCTGCAACTGATCGTGGTGAAAGCAGATCGATCAATTTGAAGATTATCTCTAATTTATGGAATGGAACACATAACAGTATCAATACAGGTGATCACATAAGAAACACCGGGAGTTTGCTCTATGATATGGATGACATAGAAGATACTAATCATCATCAGTTTTGAGACGATCGTCCTCGTCCATTCACAGCTGCAAATAGATTATGTTTTGAAGTCTCTCTTCACCAAAACACGGCAAACAGAGGACTCACTCTAGAGAGACAACTTCCGAGACCGAGGGAGCAGCTTGATCGGAGAGTATGGAATCAACTTAGGGTCCTCAGGTTCGGAAAAGATGGAAGTATAATCATCTCTGCTGAAGTTTGGGGGGCTCATAATCGACTCAAATTGCTGCGAATCAGATGTTTTGGGTTCCGGCTCGCGATCGCAAAGATTCGACTTGAAGGTCCTGGGCTTGGGCATGCGGAAAGAAGGAGTTGTAGTAACTTCTTCTGTCATTATCAAACGCTGAGACCAGGCAGCATTAGGACCTAATATGATTGGCTTCGTAGTATCAAGCTTCACAACTCTGGTTGCTGGTATAACAGGAATCGGACTCAGGTCAGCCAGGTGCAACCCTTGCCAATCCACTTCAGTGTCCACTTTCCTCTGGGGAAGTGGCGAGGACTGAAGCAAGTCAATCAGGTCATTGAACTCTGACGCAGATATTTCTTCAAAAGAAGGCATCTGTTCCTCGACTGAATCAAATCTTGCTCTCTTCACGAGAAGATCAGATTCCACGAGATCATCGCTGCCGATCATGTACTCCCCTGATGGGCCTTTGTTCTCCAAATCCTCATCAGCCATCACATTCATGATTGTGAGATTGGCTGTTACGGCTGATTTGCGTTTTGTGCTGGATCGACTCGTAGTGGGAGTGGTAAACTGGGAGTTGTCTACATTCGTCGTTTGGGCAGGCAGAGACTCATTTGCGAGGCATCGTTTCTCTTTGCATTTTTGTCTCTTGGTGCCGCGCCCTCCAAATTTGACTTTATCCTTGCATGATGCACACCTACCACAATCCTCTCGTTGGCAGTTCTCGCACTTCCCACAACCGCTTTGTCGCTTGCGACGTCCTCGAGCCGATGTCACTACAACAGAGTCTTGAGTTGGGGTAATGAATTTGGGAGACATCGCAGACCGTCTAGCCTGAGACTTCGATAGTGGCCGAACTGGAGTGTGAACCTCTTCAGTGGAAGATTCTTCTTCCCAGCTAGGGGGATTGCCTGTACATTTGTGGCCCTTCTTTGGCTGCCCACAGATACCACATTTGTAGTCCCTGGAACTGGAGCGGGTTTCTGTAGTAGCTACATCATCTACAAGAGACGATTCTGTATCCAACACTTTCTGATCTATTTGGCTGTGCAGCTCCGAAAGTCGTGCAGAAGCAGAAGACCTGGATCTCTTTGCTACCTGAGTCTTTTGCACTGAGAACTGTACATCATCTTTGAATGTAACCCTATTTCTGCTTCTCCTTGGATAGGAGGAAACTCTCTTTGTCGGAGGAGAATATTTAGTGGCAGACTTGCGAATGCTAACAAGCTTGTCGCCCCGAGGATGACTACTGCGTCCTGCAGGTTGTTTCTTTGAAGCACCGTCTCGGTGAGGATTGAAAGTGCCCTCTGTAGCCCAGTCAGAGTACGAACTCAATCTCTTGGAAATATCATTACCTATTTCTGAAACAACAAGTGCAGTGTAAGAGTAAGACTTTGTAACAACAAATACACTTAAAAGCACCGCACAGAGAGATGATACTTACGAAGCCTCGCAGTCTTCTCATCAACCTCAACAAGGCCATCACTAGGCTTCATACGATTTCGATATTTCATCATCCTCCCTCCCAAACTCTTCAACAAAGCGAATGCCTCGTTCTTTACCCGCTTCTCTTCATTTCGATCTCTTTCATGAACGGCATGTGTCTTCAATTGTCGAAAGAAAGAGAACATGATTGTCTTGTAGTTGGCATTCTTCATGGATAGAATGGCATCATTTCCACTTGCCTGCACAGGTAGAGAGGAGTTGGAGTCATCCTCATAGTCACTGCCATCGTCATCATCGCTACCAAGGATCGTCTCCTCCTCCTCCTCATCTACTGCTGCTTCTTTCTCTTGGAATAGTAGACTCACATCAGTAGCGAGATCCACTCCATCCCACCGAGGTTTAGATTCCAACCTCCTGCTAATATCCATGCCTATTTCTGTAACAGAGGTGAAGTGTAAGACTATGTAACAAAATATACTCCAAATGAGTGAGCAACACATAAAACATTCACTTACTATCCCGCGCAGCTTTTTCACCAACCTCAACGAGGCCGTCCTTTACATTTCGATTTAGATATATCACCATTTTCCTTCCCGTACTCTTGAACAAATTGTACATCTCGTCCTTCACTTTCCTCTCTTCATTGCAATCTCTATCACTTGTATCAAGAGCACCCAACTTTTGAAAGGCCGCGAACATGACTTGTCTATAGTTGGCATCCTTCAGGGATAGAATGATAGGAGGAGTATCATTCTCTTTCAGCATCACGGGATTATTAGGAGTAGTAATAGAAGTAGAGCACTTGCTATTCTCTCGTGGGGTAATAGTACTGCTCTCTCGAGGGGTAGCCGCAGGCATAGCCATATCTTTAGCTTCAGCTCCAGCCTTCTCTTTCGCCCAATGAGCTTTAGACTCAAGTCTTCTGGAAATAGCATTGAATATTTCTGTCATGACAAATTATTAAAAGAGAGAACACAAGTTAGAACAAATAATATAGAATGAGGCACGATAACAAGGCAAATAAAAACATGTCAACATCTAAACAAGACAAAGGCACACAACAACTCACTCTTTCGAGCAGCCATCTCATCAACCTCAACAACCCCTTCTTTAGGCGACCTAAAATTGACATAATTCATAAAACTCCCACCACCAGATTCTTTCAACAGATGAAACACCTCCTCCTTCACTTTCTCCTCTTCACCTTCATCACGTTCATGGAAGGGCACAGCACCCAATTTTTGAAAGGAGGAGAACATGATTGCCTTGTAGTTGGGATCCTTCATGGAGAGTATGATGATGCCATCATGATGTTCAGTAAGTGCATCAGAGAAGTTGAAGCTCCTATTATCATGCTGACTCTCCACCTCCTCACCCCCCTCGGCAAAAGCCGCCTCTTCCCCCTCCTCGGTAGTAATAATTCCCTCGGAGGAATAATCTTGGTCATAATTGGCAGTGCTGCGCCGAGAGCGCTGTTGCAATGAAGGGGTTGGTGGTGGTGGCTGAACAATATCAGTACGGTCACCATGGGATGAGTGAGGAGCAACAGCGGCGACAATGGTGGTGTCAACTTTACCGGTATCGCCATCGGATGATGATGATGCGGCGACGGCTGGAGGAGCAACTTCTTTTGATGGCGGAGCATTCTCTTTAGGAGCACTTTCTCCTTTGAGGGGTGCATCATCATTGTTGCTGAGAGGGGGAGCCACTGTAACAACGGCCGGTGGTGGAGGAGGCGGAGCAACAACAATGGACGGCGGGGATGGCAGAGCGGCGCTGGCGGAGGCGGGCGTGACATCGGAAGCGGAGGGCGGCGCGATGGCCGCTTCTGCAGGAGGCATTGGAGATGATGACATGTTGTAGTAGTAATAATAATAGCAGCAGAGCAGTAGTAGTAGTGCAAGCAGCAATGAGATAGTCAAACGGCCGTTATTGCAGTGAGCTCTGTGCAGTGGGAATGAGCTTGAGTGTCTTGACTTGGGTGCGCTTGCGTTGCCGCCGAAATCCGAATTTGAGGGAACACCGAAGAAAGTATCTAAGCGAAAGATCCCTTCTCTGTTTTGGCGAACTTTTGGAGGTAAATACCACTCGCGCGAGATGGATGTCTAAACTGTCGAGTTGCAGCTGCAAGCTTTGTTCGCCGGACCACTCTATAAATCATCAAGCATGTATTACGTCATGTGCATCATAGCAATATTAGGAATTGCCTCAAGGAGGCATCTCTGGATCAATTAGAGCTGCATGTGCTTCGAATTGGAATGCTCTTGTCAACATGTATCCTTGATCTCGATCAACGAGTCATTCTCATTCTTCACACATAGTGGTAGCTGACGTTTGAGGTGGGTTCATTGGCATTGGCTATGGACTATCAGAAGACTGTCAGATTGCATAAAATATGCGAAAGATTGATGTTGGAAGATGTGCCTGATATGCATCGGATAGTTGGTAGAAGAGAATGAAGTATATACTATACAATGCCTTCAGTTGAAGGGATTGTTAACCAATTCAATTATCCAGCACGTCATTTTTAAAGACATTATTTCATGACAAGACAAACATTCTTGGTTTGATCTGGACACCACTGATAGATGGACAAGGTGGATACTTTGTTCGAGTCAATCATGATGATGGAGGCATACTTCTTGCTATCCTCATTTGCGTACTTGATGATGGAGAATCACTCTCTATAGACATGATGGGAACGGGTACTTGTTGTCATCTACTGACAATGTGCTAATCAATAGAGCATTTATCGCCCTTTCCGACTTTCAACTAGATAGACGGGTGGACTGATCTGCCTGATCGCTACTCCTTCCTCCCACCTCCCACTTGATACTCACGCAATGTGCTTACTTCAACATGTGGAAAGTTAGAGGATACAGTCATAAGTCATCGGAATATCTTGCTTCAAGGAAGCACAGCTGTTTAGATAATTAGCATTTAACTTATATAATCATCGGGGAGACGAGTTTGAAGTTTGAAACACGTTTATCTAATGCCCTAATGAGGGCCTAATGGGTATATCGTTGTGTCCCTGTGGAGAATGCACTTTCACTTCAGATTCAGCAGATAAAACGGCCCGAGAGAAAATTCATATCACTATCTCTTGCTGCTTGGAATCAAATGCAGCCTTCAGCTTCACAATATTATCGCAGTCCCCCCCTGTGAATTTTCCATCCGGCCCTTTGGCATTCAATTGAGCAGTATTTGCGTCACCACAACGAGTACAAGAAAACATCATGCTGCGCTCTACCTTCTGATTCGGATAGCTGCAGCTTGGGTTGCTGCACGTTCCCATCTTTGTCTTTGTTATCATTTGCATTTGACTTCCTTGCATTTCTTGTCCAAACAGGAGCAATCAATGCACTTCATCACTTATTTAACAAAAAAATACTAGCATACCTTATCATATACCAG
Source organism: Skeletonema marinoi (assembly GCA_030544225.1). NCBI lineage: Eukaryota > Bacillariophyta > Thalassiosirophyceae > Thalassiosirales > Thalassiosiraceae > Skeletonema > Skeletonema marinoi. Next base: position 684,245 of record CM060492.1, read on the forward strand.
TGTCTAATTGTCAGGCTTCCTTCATCACCTCTTTGTCGATCTGGTCCTATTTATGTTTATGCATTTACTTGACCTACAAGCACAAGCGACAAGCGAGGCCCTGAGCCTGTCCCCTCTGGCATACACTCTATGGCTCATTAGTGGCATCTGGCTGTCCCCACCCCCACCCCGGTGCGGTATCTTGATCTTTCCAGTCGCATGAAAGCTCCTCAACTAACCGCAAAATATTCTTACTTGGCTTAGCTTGGCATAATCCGTAATGATGTCCGGTACTGTCCGGTCTATTTTCAAGACTCTGTATTCCCGCGACTTCGTTTTCGATATCCCCACAACGCCCAAAAGTTCTGCATTTCAGAAACCCAAAAGACACTGTAAACTCGGAAGCTCTGAGCTTCATACGTTCGGCTCAATTTAAAATTTGTTTTTTACTTACTGCTACGATGGACAAGCTCAGACAAGCTCAAGACGAAGCTTGGATAGACCCAAGAATAACTTTCTGACAAAAGACAAAAAAGCTTTCCTAACAAAGCCGTGGGATCCGGATGCGACGATGCTACCTACCATATTTATGCGTAGGCTGTACAACTTCCTCGCTCATCTTCCTCAGACACGGAGAAAAAGTTCCACAACTTCCTGGAGAGAGCTGCTTCATTCTTCACATCACAACCACAACAATAGCCTCTCATAAATTTGATTCGAGATCAAGATCAAAGTCAAAGTAACAACAAAATGAAACTCTACACCTCTGCTTCCGCAACTGTCATTCTATTCAGCGGCATCTCTAGCGCTCTCTCCGATGAGGTTAGTTCATGTTCTTTATCTGTATTTTCATCTGATTGCTGCTGCTGCTACTGCTACTGCACAGGCATGATATGCTCATGCTCATGCTCATGCAATCCACCACTGCCACTACTCTCGCTCTTTTGAAGAACCACCTCCATCTCGTCAAGACACCCTCCCCCAAGAAGACCATTTCCAATCATCTTGCTACGTTTCGTCATGAAACAGTCGTGGAAACCATGCATGTTCTTGGTGGAAACCGTGGACGTAGGCTGCGGCCGGATGCTGATGCAGCGGTTGATGCCTCTACAAATACAAAGAGCGGCAAAACAACCAGCAAGAGTGCCAAGGCCACGGCATCCTCCTGTCAAGCAAAACTTGACACGTGTGAAGCCACGGCTGCTGCACCGAAATGGATCTTTGTGCAAATGGCGGATATGTGTACTCTGTATCGTAACGAAGATGGAGAATACCACATTGAATCAAGCAAGTTCCACAAGGAGACTGAATGGTTCACCGATCGTCCATTTCATCTTGAAGCCACTCAACTAACATCTGCGTGGTTCAAGAACTTTACAGAGATGTTTGATGATGAGGACGGTATGCCAAATGCAGCTTTGACGATTGTGCATGATGATACCTCAAGGGATGTGGTTGTTTCAGTTTTTGCAGAGGGATACATCAAGGAAGGAGAGAGTGAGACTGGCGGAGAAGGGCTCACATATGGGTACAAGCTTGATCAGTCCACTTCTCAGGAAAGCGTTATGTCTCTAGAAGCTCTTATGGATGGAGAGGATAGTGTTACTCTTGATCATTGTTCCATGTTTATTGACAACTGGACATATTCAGAATATTGTAGAGATAACCCGCTCTCCTGGCAATGCCAATAGCTTTCTTGATTGTTTCAATCAGCTGCAGAGGGTACAAGGCTCCGTATGGCCCAAATGATTGCCTCTCTCTCCAATATAATAGAAGTCGACACCCTATGATGAATGTTATCAGTGATTACACGTTTCTCTGAGTTGCGCTCAAATATGTGATAAGTAGATCGCTCAACAGATGTACCACTTTTTGCACTGGTAATCGCCATTTCCCTGCTTCACGGTTACATAAATCTGTGCAGCTAATAAAATCATCAAGTTTATGAAAGAAATTGCTTTCTGTTGAAAGCCATGTGTGAGTATTGGAAGAGGCCACAATAATAGAGATAATCGTGTATACACGTTACAATTCACTCACCAGAAAGAAGCTTATCCTCTTGCTACGCTCTCTTCCCTGATAGACTGCCTGCGCACAATCGCCTTCTGATTGGGCTCATATCGTATCCAGTGCGGCCGCCCTTTTCGTCAGGCTCTAACTCAACAGCGTCAGCGTCAACCCCAGAACGAAGCAACTCCTCTTCATTGTAAAGTAATTCATCTGGGATTGAAACGATTACGGGAATGTTGACAAAGTTAATGATGAACGTAATGATCATTGCCCTGAAGAACCTACATATGTGCAGATGGTTGATGTTGCAGTAGACAGGGAAGAGTTAGGAGGGGAGAAGAAGATCAATTGATAGAAAAGTTCATTTCTTACTCACCAAGCTGGTAGCCCACGAACGACGGGAGGGAGCTCAACAAAGACACCATCCATAATGGACGGGCGAAGTTCTGCCACAATAGGTGTAGTGATTGTGAAAGCAAGTATCACAAACATCATGTAACTGTAGTCTCGGATAGGCTCGTTCACTCCTTTCATCATTTCATCCAGCAGCTTTGGACTCAACGAGGTCTCTCCAAAGCGCTTAACCTTTGGTTGTCCCACTGGGGACGGTCGAGAAAGGGATCCTGACTGCTGAGATCTTCCTCTTCCTCGTCGTCAGTTGTGGTCATAACTTTGTCACCTCCTCCTCTTCTTTTGATTGGGCTCGAGCAGCATCTGTTTTGGGGAACATTTGGAGGTAAATCCCACTCGCGCGAGATGTCTATCGTCTAACGTTCGAGTTGCACTGCAAGCTACAAGCTTTGTTGGCCGGACCACTCTATAAATCATGCATGTATTGCGTAATGTGCGTCTTAGCAGTATTAGGAATTGCCTCAAGGAGGCATCTCCGAGCAATTAGTGTTGCATATACCTGGGTTGCTCTTGTCAACATGTATCCTTGATCCAATAAGTCATTCTCATTCTTCACAGACAAGTGATAGCCGACGTTTGAGGTGGGTTTATTGGCATTGGCTGGACTAACTGGACACTCACTGTCAGATTTTAATGTTGGAAGATGTTTCTGATAAGCATCGGATAGTTGAAGTAGAAGAGAATGAAGTAGATACTATACAATGCCGTCAGTAGGAGGGATTGTGAACCAATTCAATTATCCAGCATGTCATTTTTCAAGACAATATTTCATGACAAGACAAACAAACTCGGTTTGATATGGACTCCACTGATGGACAAGATGGATACACATTTGTTCGAGTCAATCAACATAGATGATTTTGAAGATGGAAGCATACTCTTGCTATCCTCATTTGCGTACTTTATGATGGAGAATCACTCTCTATAGACATTCCCAGTATTTGTTGTCATCTACTGACAGTGGTCTAATCAATATTCATATGATTAATGATGGATACACAAAGTGCTCGCATTCATCACCCTTTCCTGACATTTGACAAGATAGAAGGGCTGTCGCCTGATTTGGATTTGCCTGATCGCTACTCATTCCTCCCACCTCTAACTTGATGCGCACGCAATGTGCTTACTAAACTAGAAAGATAGAGGATAGTGATCGGAATATCTTGCTTCAAGGAAGCACAGGTGTAGATGAATAGCGCATGGACAAGAATTAGAATTCGCGTGTGTCTTTACTTATATACATAACTATCGGAGGAGAGGAGTTTGAAGCTTGAAACACGTTTAGTCTAATGTCCTAATCGTGGAGTCCCTGCGGAGAATACACTTTCACTTCAGATTCAGCACGGCCCGAGAGAAAATTCATATCACTCTCTCTTGCTGCTTGGAATCAAATGCAGCCTTCAGCTTCACAATATTATCGCAGTCCCCCCTGTGAAATTTCCACTCGGCCCTTTGGCATTCAATTGAGCAGTAATTTGCGTCACCACAACGAGTACAACAAAACATCTTGCTGCGCTCTACCTTCTGATTCGGATAGCTGCAGCTTGGGTTGCAGCACGTTCCCATTTTTGTTATGCATCTGACTTCCTTATATTTCTTGTCCAAACAGGAGCAATCAGTGCGCTTCCTCAAATATTTTACAAGAGTATGGTCATCGGCGTGACTGAACTCGAAAATCTGAGTCCAATTCAATGTAGCTTTGGTTTTGAGCACCTTAACGTTTGACAATTCATCGAAGTAACAGGCCAACATAGCGAAGAGGCGAGCAGGACAATTGTCCCCTTCATCGAGAACACACTGCGTCCCACTGCTCAAAAGGATTGAAACAAGTGATTCCAACAACAAATTGGAAGAATAAAGGTCGGGATATTTTTCGTGTGTGATTGTTGTGGCTTTGGTGAAACATTCCATTACGTCTTCTCGTGAAGTGCATGCAACAATGAATGTGCGGATAACATCTTGGCAAATCTTCAAATCACCAGGTGTTAAAGAAACTAATTCATATCCATGCTTACAGTTGAGGGGAGTTGCGTTGATATTCAGCCGCTGCATTACTGCTTCAAGCGGGCCAACCTGCCGCTGATTGGCAATCACTGCTTGGCGCTTCCCCTCTTCGACTTTCGCGGCCTCCTTGGCCGCTTTCCGCGCCTTGCCTTTAGCTTTCTTCCTCGATGGCATTTCGATGTTATCCCCAGTGATCAAAAACAACAGCAAAACAAAATAGCCACGCAAGTGATGCTATCCACCTCTCACCCTCACCGACGGCTTACCGAAGTAATTTAGCAGAACAAGGTGGCGTCTGTGGCTGCATCGCCATCGCCCCTTCTTTTTTGTCAAAAGTGGTGGTACCGGATGATTATGGTACGTATGTACAATCTATGTTCATGTATGTAAGCGATCAATATATCGCTGAACAGATGCACCGACACGGGAAAATGAAAATGGCAAAAAATGGCTCTAAAAATCCGCCGTAAAAACGAGCAGTCGTTTTTTAGATGTTGCGTGCACATCTACGTAACCACCATAGTGACCATTCAGCGCTCTCAATTCTTCCATCCTGTGCATTGGCGGCAGTACTGGGTACTGTCATCAGTATAATTTTCTTGAGAGGAGCAGTGCCAAGAACTCCCTGCAGAGAAAATAGACGAGCGAGCAGAGAAGCCGTATCTTTGACATCATCATCATCATCATTTTTTCATCACCAATCAATCACTACCATCATCAGGTGGTATCAATAGCACTACCACTACTACTCCACATCGTTCGATCCCTCCTACTAATTTCCATCGCCTACACTATTCTAGTCACATTGTACTTTTTGGGATATTTTCGATTGCAAGCTCCTTCTACTTTTCTTACACGAGGAGGAAACGACGACGTTAGAGGAACATCATCATCATTTGTAGAGAGGGAGAAATTTTGTCACACTAGCAGTGGCTGCTCTACCTGCTCATCATCACCATCGTCACTGTGGTTATTCAACTGTCAGCATAATCAACATCAATATTTGTGTTTTCCTCCCTACTGTGCTCCTGGTGGTTTACAATCTCGACTATTCCCTACTGCTGCTGCCAGTTACACATCATTATCATTTGACGCAGGCATTTCCATCCAAGAACAACAAACCAACGATAATAACAGCAACGACAACGAAACTCAAACGGCACATCACACCACCAACTGCAGCACTCCCAATCCACTCGATTTAGTATTACAAAATCCATATATTCTCCCCTTACTTCCATCAGTTGTCAAGAAGGCATTACAGGATTGTCGAGACGATTGGGATACGCTGGGTGGAAGTCGCTGTAGTTTTGTCCGGAATTCATTGTTGACTAAACAGCACCATTATCAGCAGCATCATCATCACCAGAAGCAGCAAGTAGGTAACGATCACAACGACAGTAGTTGTTCACACGTAGAAAAAGAACAAGAAGCAGCGGAAAACTCGGAGGAAAGCAGCTCATTCTGGAAAAGAGTCAATCAAGTTTTGTTGCATTCTCTTGCAGTTGAGTTAGACCAAGCAGAAGCAGATACAGAAGCAGATCAACAACTAATAGATATTCATCAGAGGCAGCAGCAAGAATATCATCATCATCGGTCAGTATCAAGAAGCGACAAGAAGGAGGAGAAGAAAAATTCCAACAACATCATCAAAATGACAGCCACAGACCCACCCGCTTCCACTCCCACAAGTGTCCACGAAACAACCACCACCGAATCCACCGGCAGCAGCAGCACCAACAACAACAAAGTTCTACCCCAAGCCATTCTAGTCTATCATGAATCCGCCCACTCCATTGTGTTTCGTGACCATTTACGCCGTCAGCAGGGTGCCATTCGTCAAACATCGTCTATTATGGAACAACAGAATAATGTGAGGCGTGCCTCTTCGCAATCTCCTTCTAGGTTGTATCACAAGGAGCATTCTGAGCCTATTATTGGAAGTGGTGGTGGTGATGCTACTACTACAGCAGCAGGAATGTCACGTGCTACATCAACTATAGACGAAGTTTCCGAAACAGATGAAGCAGGAGGATATGAATCAGGTGGTAGCACAAAAAGCAATCGTAGCAGTCGTAGTCAAAGTTCCAATACTACAGTCAAAAGTGGAGAGTATGATGCAAATAGCAGTGTCGCAAGTGGGGGGAGTAGTCGAAGTGGTATTAGTCGAAAGATGTATCTACGCAATAAGGCGAAGAGTAGTTTGCCACCGTTGAGAAAGATGAGTTCTCCGTCTCCACCACCGCCTTCATCATCTTCTGCACCTTCACCACCACCGCCACCTTCGATTTCATCCGTGGTGGTGGCCAATTTCCAACCGGTGATTGAACCATTGGAAGCTTTAGACTTGAATTCGAAACATGTGTTTGAACCATTGTTTGATGCTGATCCGTTTCTGGGTGGAGAGGATGGACTTCCTGGACTCACCAAAGCAGAATGTGAGGTGGTGGAAATGCTGAAATCGGAGAAGGCTGTTGTGAAGACGGTCCGTAATCAAGACTGGACATCATTTTTGAACAAATTCAAGCCAGAGGGGGATGAGGGAAAGGGAGAGCGTCTACCTGGACCTGGGGAACGTAGGAAGAAAGGAGATGATCCAAAAGGAGGAGACAGTAGTGGTGAAACAACCCACCCTTTCAACTCCTTCGTCACGTCAACATCTCTCTTACCCTCATGCGCAAAGAAAATGCGTTGCTTTGGATCCACAAATGAATATGCTACCGGAGCAGTCTTTGCATTGCCAGAAAGCTTCCCCAACGATGCATCGGAAGATGATGCCGCCAAGCGTACGCGCACTTGGTCATGGCCATCGGGGTACAGTGCCAAAACAGAATTTAATATTGATCATCGTGGTAATTTGATTAATGGGAGAGAGGAAGCGCTTGTTCCGTTGAGTCGAATGCGTCAAATGAATCATTCTTATTTGCATGATACTGACTATGTAGTTGGAGGTCGAATGGTCAAGGGTGGCTTGCAGGTGAGTGAGGAGGCGACGTTGATTGTTTAGAGCTATGTCTATTTCTTTCATATACACATTTTTTCCTGACTCCCTATGTACGCACTGCAGACGATCCCATACAATGAAGTCTATGTTCGGGTAGGAGGACCAGGTCGTATTTCAAATGGCGTTGACGTTTCTACAGATAAGCAATGTAGCGATGCGAATGGCACAGGACGATCGTTTGATGATGGCATCGGGCTCCCAGTCGCTCTATTCGTGAGAGAGGCTGATTACGGTCATCTTGTGAGCCTCCTCCGCACTCGTGCACGGTTCTCTTCAATCTTTGGTCGCAATATGACAAAAGGAATACCGCTGCTCTACATCACTCCCGAGAATGGTGTTAGAGTATTTACAGAGCATCTTCAGAGTCAAGTGTTAAAGACAATGGCCTGGGACTTGAATCCTTTCCAGAACCCTTCGATTGCTCACAAAACCTCTTTTGACAACACATCAGAGCCTCACTTACAACAAAAGCTTGAAGAGCTGTTAGACTTAGAAGATGATAGCATGAAACAGAATCTGACGCCAGAGGAAATGGCGAGAATCGCTGGAGGATTTGGAGCAACGGATGACAGTGTGGCTCAGCTCCTAAATGATGCTATGCAAAGAGATTTGATGACAGACAAGGGAGCGGACTCACCTGATGATGCTGCCCATAGCCTACAAGGTGAGAGGTATTATTCCATGTATATAGTTTCTTTCGATTTTACATTTGCGCTAACACACTCTTCTTCGTCATAGACTTGGTTAATGAAGGTTTAGCATTTGCTCTCCGTGCAAATGATTTTCACACATCTCGTCAACTCTTGATCTTATACAGTCTTGTGGCAGCGAAGAAACGAAGAAATTCCGAATCAGCTCCTCTTCTTGAATCCAATGGTCAACCAACAACAGCAGCAAACAATGGAACAAATAGTGGCGGAGCAGCAACTCATGATCGCAATAGTGTTGCTATACAGAACACAATGAAGATGGTTTACACCAAAAAAGAGATACCGACTCCAGGGAGTGATTCTTCAACTGATGAATTAAGTAAATTGTATATCCCTCCACCACCTCCTCCACCTCCACTTGACACTGACAGGCTGCGTTCCGCAACAAATAGTGATGGATTACTGGCAGTGCTTGGGGCTGCTCAGGTACTACGAGCAATGCAAGACGGCAGTGCGAAACGCCGAGTACTCGAATCGATTGAATCTGTTGAGGAGTAAGTCCAGCTTTGTCAGTCAGCTTTGTCAGAGCAGAGTATGTCATGTTGATTGCAATTGATTTCTAACTCAACATTCTCTCTTCATCTTTAGGTGGGTTGAAAACGGGGAGCAGTCCGTGGCATTTCGTGTGGCGTCATGGAGGGACCAAAGGGCAGCTCAGGGTGACCTGAAAATTGCGATGGAGTCAGACTCGAATTTTATGGCCTTCATCAGCAACAAAGCTATTGCAAATCGGAAACGTTTTGCTGAGCAGCTAAAGGCTGCATCCGCCGTCACAGACTTTGACTCTCTTCAGTTCCTACAAACAATCCACTCGGTGCTTTCCCAGATGAATTCACCTTGTCTGCGACTTGAGCTGTTGCAGTATATCCTTGGCTTAGACAATCGCTATTCAGTGGCACACGTAAAACGTAGCGTAGAGCTTGCTGCAACATGCCTGAATATATCATCTGAGACTGAAAGTGGAGACGTCTTGACTGACGAGAAAGCGATAACGCAGTAATGTTTGTTTCGCTGCGCCCAATGTTCCTTTTGTGTAGTAATACTATTTTAGTCTGTGTACTACATCCGAATACGTTCTTGTACTCGTAAACCCTTGTCATTGTGGCTGTCCATCATGTTCCTGTTGTCCATGCAGCTGCTGAAGAGACTGTCCAACATCATCGTCCAGGCTCAATTCCCCACGCTCAATCCACATGTTTTCGAAAGCGTTGAGGTGCAGCTCGAACGACAACCGAGTCCTTCTCGGTGTCCCTTCATCATTGCTGCGTCGTCGTTCTTCTCCAATCCTTGTGAAGCCAGTGAGCTGACGCCAGTCCTCTCGTTCACCTTCGCCCTCGTTGGGGTTTCCAGCATCCTCTACCCCAAGCAGCGTCAGCATTCGCGTGTCATTATCTGAGTACAGTTGAAATGCGTCGGGTCTTGTAGAAGTGGTTTCTTGGCCTTGATTTTGATTTGTGCTGCCACCATCTTCAGTTTTCGTGGGTACAATGATCATGTTAGTCGCCTCATCTTCGTCTTCCGTGGCTTCATCAAGAGCACCAGCCGCAGCCGCAGCCACAGCTGCTGCACCATTGCCTTTATCTTTCCAGCCACCTTCGCCGTCCTTTCTCTCCTCATTGTCTTGCATAATGACCAGTTTTATAAACAATTACTACTTCGAGTTGAAGAGAAATCGCTGTCCTTCCCAGAGTGATAGATAGATATGGATGAATAGTTGGAAGCTTTTCCACAATTGTAGCTAGTGTCGAATGTGATTTTGTGCATTTGTGTGTGGCTTGTGGCAGCTTGTGGAGTACCTATCTGTCCCAGTATTGCTAGAGGCTCTCGTAATCGTAATTTTACTTCACGATCAACAAGCTGATCGTAAAAATTATTTTACGATTACAAATTGGAAGTACCAACAAGGGATACTTCTGTACTTGTCCTTATCAACATATATAATACCTTCATCTACATCTGACTGCCTTCTATATATGATGATGACCCCAACTTACAAAAAGGATATTTTACACTATTTTACATTACATCACATGTGGTGTGTGCTCAGCACTCGGTACAACTACATCAACATTTGCAATGCAGGACGGATAAGTAGATGTACAACTGCCACTTACTTCCATATCTTGACTCACTTCACAGTCTTTTCGGTTATCAGATCAGATGTAGTTAAAGCACTGCTGATGTCCGTCTGTCATTCCAATCGATTCCGACGCCGATGTACGTGTCGCCAGTACCTCTAGGGCCCCTCAAGTAGATGGGCGAGCTTTAGCGTTGGATTTGTCCATGTGTAGCCAAGAAGCTGGCGCCTTTCATTTTTGAGTCCGCTCTTGCTTGCAACATAGCACAGGCACAGTACGATACAGTAGCTCCCACAGTTGTGACTCCATCAGCAGCCCAAGTTGGCCCAACGCAAATTGCCGTGGAAACAAGGTTTGAGTTTGATACAAGCTAGGAGAACATTATCAGATTTTGAATTTGAATATTTTGAGACGTGAGACGTGGTAACAATTATTAGTAGCTGGCTGCAGTAATTACAGATACAACACAAGTAACACACACACCAGCATATCGCATTCCCGGCTCCCGGGCTAGCTGAGCGCAGCGTAGTAGTGTTCTATACCTGATCTCAAGGTCTTGCCTACGTACTTGATATTGATATTGCCGGTGACTCACCTTGATCAGGAGCAGGGGTTCATCAATATCATTATAAATGAGCTTGGTCGCAGTTCCCTCACCCTCATCATTATCATCTCTTCTATCTCTAGTTCTAAGTTCTAGTTATCCTGCACACAGAGCACGCAACAGCGGAGTCTCCATCCAGCAACAATCACTAGCACTAGCACTAGTATTGTCTTCGAAAGAATCTCCGCGCTTCATTTTGTTTCGCATAGCTGCCATCTAATCCCGTCTCCAACATCAAGCAATAAGCTACATCGACAGTTCAACAGTGAATGACATCTACCAAGATCTTAATCTTAATCTTTGGGAAAAAGCTCAGATAGAGCTCTGTCCGTGGATAGAGAAGAAGAAAGACATCTGATCAGTATTGTAGTAGCTTCTGCTTCTGCTCAGCCCAAGCCTCAAAATTGCAAGATTGGGACGACGACGGCGAGGAGAATGGAGAGCAAAGTCAAAGTTGCTATTCAAGTCTTTATTGTCATAGTTTAGGTTTAGAAGAGATAGAGTTATTGCTGTACCAAGTAGCTATCAACATTGTCTGAGGAGCTGCCCTTTTTCTTGTTGTGGTAAATCTACTTGTGTCCTGATAACACTTACATAGAGCCATTTTCCAGGTCCTTCTCGTGTTCGTTGTCTTGTAATTGCGAATAATCGAAAGAATGTTTCGCCAACCACCGCACTCACTTGAGAATCTCAGCCAGAACGGTGCGAGACCCGCTCCGACACCTATTTACCAGAGTTCGCACCTTTGTTTCTCCTGAGAATTCCCGAGAAGCCATTTTTCCCCATAAGTATGTGTTGAGATTCTGTTGAGACGAAGAGCGGAGGTGATTGATGATGATTTGGGCCTGGCTTGAAGCCGTTCTTTTGCCCTGTTCGCTGTTCGCAGTTACCACGATCACCTACATTCACATAAAATTTCAGCTTCGACCATTATCAAGCAGGGCCCTTGGCAACATCTCTCACGAACAAGCATCACGATGCAGCGTAGCACTAACAATAATAGGAGGCAGAAGAGCAGCAATCAGCAGGACGCCATGATGGGGAACAGAGGTCGTTTATACGATCAGAACGATTTGCTTCCTCTCCGCGGACCGACAGGCGGAAGAAGAAGAAACAGAAACGTCAACCAGCGTAATAATAATCAACCTGGTAGACGAGGCATCATCGCCATGGAGATCTTGCAGAATAGGAGGGCTCGTCAGAATATGCCGTCATGGGGACGGCGTTTCCAGCCGGGCAATGGTGACCTCAATCGTCGCGGCCCAATACCAGAGTTTGAACCTCTCCCACGAAGAAGGAATGAACGACCGCTCCGACGACAGGTTTTTCCTAGGCACCATTCTCATGGTGCCGTTGTCTCCGATGGTGAAGACGACGAGGAGGAACATGAGTATTTACCATCTTACATGGGTAATAGCAATCTTATCGATCCTGTTTCTCTGCATTCGGCTTCGGATGATGCGGTTTCGGATGATGATGCATGAGTATTTTGATCTCTTTGTATATAATAACAGTCTATAATAAGATGTAACCAATCTATTTCGGAACATAACTATGCTCTACTATGCTGTATGATGTGTATCTATTGTTGCATTTCTTCACACAACAGCACATATTGGTCAATCCTATAGCGACAAGGATTGTAACATCACACAGATCTGCCTCATTTCCTTTTTCTCATACATTTCATCAGCATATCTTCAATAAACCTGCACTGGTATAGTTCTTGTTCTTCGTACATAGCTCTATAGGCTATAATCTGCCAGATGAAAAACTCTGCAATCCTTCACTGTCTGCAGTTTCATTTCTGCAACAGCACAGACAAAAAAAACATGGAGGCAACGGCAACAGGATAGGTAGATTAGAGTCCCGACCTCAACCGTTTCTTCGCCATCACTTTCAAACAACACCACATATTATATATTGTTGACATGCATAGCGACCTTCACATTTCTTTATGGAAGAAGTGATTTCATGACTAATAACTTATGGAGATACAGCTGCTGGTTGACTCTAGATGTCACAATAGCTACGCTTTCTTTGGTATTTTCAGATTGTCTCCAAAAAGAGCAGAATTATCTTTCTACTCATGATCGCTGTATTCTTTTCTTCTTTCTAATATTAGGTTGTTGTAGAAAAGAGAGTTTTCCATCGAAAAGTTGCATATGAATTGTATTGAAAAGCCATTCACATTATATTATACCTTGAGAGGAACCGTTCACTTCCGCATTCTGTGTGTACATACATTCATCTTCATCTACCCAATATTGCCCAGAAAGAGATAGATTTCAGAGGATGTAGATCAGAGGATGTAGACCATTGAATTCCTGAGTCATTTTCACCCTTATTTCCTTTCCTACCGGACGACATTATCATCTAATTACTCCTCATTCAATCATATATTATAGAGCAGCATCCATAAAGTTGTTACTTGCTGCGTGTCTGCTGCTGCTGCTGCTCAATACTGCGCAACTTTTCATCAACCTCCCGTATCACTTCTTGTCGTGGTGTTACCAAAAACGCAGTAGTATTGCCAGCAGTATTCCCAGAAGAACGAACGTAGACTAGTCCCGAGGTGTCACCTGCCGACAATTCAGTTCTGGTGACGCTAAGTTCATGAAGGAGTTGTTGTTGTTTGTTCATCTTTGTTGTTGTTGTTGTTGATGTTTTTCGTGGTGAATGTTTAGTATGTTACGCCGGTTTTGTATTGAGGGTGACAAACTCGTAGCTAGCACAAGAGGTGAGGTACTACTATCTGTCTAGAGCGGCATCAAACTGATCAATCTAAAAAAGTCTCTGTTAAGTATACAGGCACTAAGCTTTAATAATACGTCCACCTTGGAGCAAGCAAGGAGGCGAGTGGGTGGCCGTGGTCGGCTGGTGCTGGTGGCTGGTGGCTGTGGCTGGTGGTGGCTGGGGGGCGCGACGCGGATAAAACACGGCGCGGGGGACGCGTGAGAGAAAAGGCCAGTAACGGCATTTTACCGCCTTTTTTGGCCTTCCCGCCTTCTCTTGGAGTGAAGGAGGGCAATGCCCCCCTAAAATGCCTCCAGTTAGCTTCTTTGCATGTTGTGAAATAGTTAGCGCAAGCCCCCTAAACTAGCCCCCCAATCAACAGGTACACTCAGCCTCATCATCTCGCTCACACACGAGTGCCAAAAAGTCAAAAAGCCGATTTTCGTCCAACATGAATTCCAGTCTAACATTTAAACCCCGCTTGAAATGTGCAGCAACCGTTTCCTCGCTTGAATAAGTATAACAACAACGATTGAGGAGGAGGACCATTGCCACTATTGATAACATCATAGCAAGTCTCCTCTATTGAAAGTAGCGATTCATTTGCTTCATTGAGTGCATTACAACAACAACAACTTACCTCCTACACGATCCACACACTTTATGCGAACTCAAACACAACAATGGCCATGAACAAATCATACTACACATGCTCCCCCTACACCACACCTCAACTCCTCCGCACCTCAGGCGAGGAACCAGTCGAGGTAACCCTCAACTACGTCTACGAACTAGATGTGCCCACCACAAGTAGTGATGAAGAAACAACAACAACAACACTACTCGATTTGGCAACACAACACATCTCATCGACACTTTTAAAACGTATCGCGACAATTAGCAATCTTGTCGACTGCAGTGACATCCACCACTCAGATCCATTTCGACAAAGGAGGTTACGAGTTAGAGGAGGACGTGGTTCCAATTCGTTGATTGGGATAGCTTCCAATGGTAGCAGCGTCGACACGGAGAAAGTATGTCAATATCCTGTTAGTGGGAGTGAGGTGAAGGAGGTGGAACAGTTTATAGAGGGTGTGACTGGGGACTTTTCGGGGTCGGTGGTGGTTATGGAGACCGAGGCGGAGGAGCAGCAGCAAGGGCGTGAGGATGGTGTTGATGCAATTGGTGGTGGTGAAGTATTGGCAGAGACGAGGGTGGATGGTGTGATTGATCCTGCTAGTGTTATTCGAAGTGCTGCTCCTCTTCCAACAACAACTCTACTAGAAGAGAGTAACGAGGAGGAGGGGGGTAGTGCGTATAATTATCTGAGTACCCAGTCAGAGATTAAAGAGGCCAAGTCTATCCGGACACAACCAACCGTGGGTGAAAACAGTGGTGTCTACTCATTACGTCAAAGTAGTGGGGTCAACACCGTGATGATGACCCCACCGAAACTTCGAAGTGGAGGCACGGCAGGAACTACATGCAATGTCATCCAAGGACAAATCACCCTATTCATTTCCAACATTGCTGACCCATTTGAAAATCTAGATGGGAGGATCTTGGAGGCTATCAAGGATGATTTGAATGATGACATGATTATACAGCAAGAGTTTATGAATGACGAGGTTGTTGGGCTTCGATTGTTGGAGCCTGCCATGGTGGATAAATTGCCATCATCACCGCCGGTTTCTGTGACGGCTCCTTCAGTAGCAGCTGCTGCTGCAACAGCATCCTCTCCATCCACCAACACTAATGACGCAGCAGGATCATCAGGATTTGCAACATCCAACGCCTCCATTGGTGTGATTGGAGGACTTGGTGCCATCCTTCTCATGCTGATTGGATTATTCGCCTACACATCTAGACCACGCAAGCGTGGTCGATACCATCTTGATGATGATGATCTAAATTCCTGTCAATATGATGATGACAAATATGAAAATGAGTTGGATGCAGCACCAGCAGTGTTGAGTGGAAAAGACTCTTCGTCTTCGTGGTGGCAAGAACCAGTGAGGATGAATGATTCTATAGATTCACGAAGTGTGATGGAGTCATCTATCCCTACTGTGGAGGCATGCTATTCCAGCGAGGGCGTTATTATCGGTAACGATGATATTGATGAAGCTTTTGCCGAAGATAAGTCACCCAAGATACTTCCGCTTTCATTTTTCAATCGAAAGAGCAAGTCGAGAGATGAAGAAATTGATGCCACTTCGAATATTGTTGGGGGGGATTTAATGAAGAGTGAGAGTTTACTAGATGAAGAGCAGTCTCAGTCTACTGTCGATATGGATGCTCATCTATTCGGCAGTGCAGAAGAATCGAAGCCGAGAAATGCCAAGTCGTTTGGAAGCAGATTGTTTGGCCGGAAGCGCACTACCGACACTGAAAATGACGATGCACTCATTGACGATGACGTTGTTATTGAGGAGATCCAATCACGGGCAAAAACTCAAGATGAAGAAGTCCTTATCCAAGAAAGTTATTCAGAGGATGCGTTCGGAATCGAGACCACAAGGTCTGCTCCATTACGTCCAATGTCTGCGTACGTATCACCGTCGACGGTTAGCTCAAGGTCTCGTGGCCCAAACGACTACTACGCCGAGAGAGCACTGCAATCGTGTGCTTCTGGTGCCTTGTCAAGCTGTATACCTGATCTTCCGTCTCCAGAAATTGGAGACGAACAAAGTTACATCAGTGCGCTTACTGACAATTACTTTGATCAGTACTCACGAAGAGGACCGCCTGCTTGTACACAAACTGATGGCGAGAAACTTATGCGTTTGGCCAAAGGTGCGGTAAGTCAGTGTGTTGCCCCTACTGACGATACTAGTGTGCCAACTATACCAACTAGTGTCCCTACGAAACAGCAACAGCTTGCGCGGAGGCAACCGAATGGTAACAACCTGGATGCTTTTGCGGATTGTTGGAATCCTTTTGAGGGAAACTTCTGGCAGGGTTGGTTTGAGTAGATATTTGTTTCAATGTAGATATTAATGGATGCAGCTAGAGAGATGATTATTGTTAACCGTCTTACATCATTACTATTGATTTATGATCTCACGACCGAACCACTAATCTTGTAAGAAGACGGCGTAGTCACCTCCGTTGGCACAGTAAAGTCAAACGTCACCGACACTTCATCCCCACCCTTTACAGGGACTGGAATTTCTGACATGATTGGCAAGACCGTTTGCCAATGTGACTTTTGATGTCCACCATCTGGAAAATGACGTGAATTCACCTCAACATTGTCATCTAGTAACAATCTAGGCCAAAGGGCAATACCCGAGATACTATTCGCCGTCGTGACTGATAAGCCCTCTGCTTCTCGTGGATTACCCCGCTTAAATTCTTCCAAAAACGCAGCCTTATTCTTTTCCACTCGTTCCCCATCCACGGTAAATGTCACTTGTTTCTGTTGAGACCCTCCCTTGGTAATAATATCTGCGAAGGAAATATCCTCAATCAAGACCGGATTGGACACTAGTTGTAATCCCTCATCACGACAATTAAACCGTACTGGTTCTCCTTGCAACTTGGTCCAATCAAAGGCAGGTGGTAAAAATAGGTTTTGTAAGGTATAAGATGCAGGAGCCGCATACGTTTGGATACGATTTGGAATCCAAGAACTTGCCTCATTCGGACTCTTCATTAGACGTTTGTGAGCATCATAAATGGTGGCATATGCACCTTCCTCCGATGCCACTGATCCAACAATTTCAGCAACTGCAAAATCCGCCTTTTCGGGTAGAGTAATATCAGTAGAAAACCCTTCCAATATTGTAATTTTATCCCCATATCCCAATTTTTCAATGGTTTCTCTTGCCGTTGCAGCAGCCTCCTTCGATGCTTCAACCGCATACACATGCTTCGCCCCATTCCTGGCAGCAATCACTGCAAACAACGCGAATGGACCGGTCCCCAAGTCCAATACAATTTGACTATCCGGCTCTGCAGCTTTGAGACGATTGACAATGGCTTGTTCGAATAGTGGTGTGCGACTTTGATCCCTCATCATGGCTTGGTAGGCGGATTTATCGAAGGAGACGAACTTTTTATCTTCGCTGTTGAGGCCGTCTATGGCGTTCCATTGGGCTGATATTGGTGTTGTTCTGGGTAGTGATGATGAAGAGTCGATATCGTCTGCTGCGTGGGCCACATCTTGTGGTGATGGAAGAAATGTTGTAACGAAGGGTGTGATGGTTAATGTTTCCAGTGCTGCACGCCTTGATGTTGGCTTCTCTAATGAAAAGCCATGGCTACAAGAATAGATGCTTGCGTAGGCGAGGAAGCTGATGAGGAGGGCTCTGGAGGTGCTCATCATCATGGTGATTGAATTGAAAGATTGTTTTCTCTGAGTCTCGAGTCTCGAGAGTGACGCGTGAGGTGAGGATCAGCTTGTTACCCGTCCGAAAATACCCCCACCGGCCGTGCTACCCGTACGGATTTTCGACAGTACGTACATACTTACCGCTGGCTCTCTCTAGAGGTAAAGTACCGACCATGAGGTGTTTTTTGTTTTTTGCCATCATTATCACACACACATCATCACAGCAGTGAATTAGTTAAATTACCCTCTGTAAGCCTCTCATGACCGGCAGCACAGCCAACGCCAACATAAGCTTAGGGTCTAGCCTACAGCTACATCCTCAGACTCAGCGAGAGGTGCGTGCTGACGCCGCTCTGCCATCATCTGTCCGATTTTTGCATCGATGGAAATACTTTTTTGTCTTGATCCCAATAGCAATAGCGTTGGTATATTTATTTACAATGCAGTCAGTCTTAACCAATCGACAGAATCTTGCCATCCAAGTAGAGAAGGCAGAGGTAGAGGCAGAGGGAGGAAGAAGCGTGAGTAACGTTAATAGTAATAGTACCGGGGGAATGCTGCTTCGTCCCTCTGCGCATTTAGTAGCAAACGCAACTAAATGTGCATTTTGCGAGGGCAAGGGAGGAATTCCCAATCTAGATTTGGTGGTTCCTCGTACTGGAGGAAATACTTGTGGCTCGATAAAGTTAATGGCAGCAGAAAAAGTGAATGGAAGTGATATTTGTGCGATAATTCAAAAGGAAGAGAATGTGTGTTGTTCAGTTCTGTATGGCAATGCTTCATCATCACTAGAATCATACCGGAATCAGCAATCAGCTGACTTTGACCGTTCCAAAGAAGGAGATTGGGCACCAGAGATTGTGAAACACGTGTCATTACGTGGGCGTCTCGGGAATCAGCTCTTTGAGCATGCTGCTACACTAGCAATTGCCAAAGCGTCAGGAAAACAAGCTTGTGTCATTGGCACAAATGCAGTCTTAATTGACAGATACTTCACTGATGGTGTGTTCCTTCGAAATTGTACAAACATAGTCCCGTCTGAAAATGTATCTGAAACTGGTTACGGCATATTTTCACCACTTCCGAAAACAGATAGATCTTTAGAGATATTTGGTTACTTTCAGAGCTGGAAGTACTTTGCAGGGGCAGAAGCAGAAGCTGAGATCATGCGAGCATTTACGTTGAAGCCGAAGTATGCGAGGGACGTTGATGAGATTATCGGCAAAGGAGGTAACGATACCCATTATTATTATAATGTTGGCATTCACATGCGTTGGTATGAAGGAGACTATCTCATTGAGCCCCCCAAGGAATATTATCAAAGTGCAATAGAGCATTTTAGGAGCAAGTATGAAGAGAAGAACAAAAGGGTCAGATTTTACCTTGCATCCAACGACATTGAAAAGGCCAAAAAGCTTGGAATATTCACAGATGAAAGTGTGGTGGTTCTGAATAATCAACAGGCCATTACTGATTTTGCTGTTCTTATGAGTTGTGATGGAATGATTTTAAGCCTTGGAACGTTTGGCTGGTGGGCTGCATGGTTGGGGGCCCATCAAAGAAATGGAGAGGTACTTTACTTTAGCTTTAGTGATGTATTTGATATGGATAACAGGAAGAACAAAGGACACGTCATCAAGGAAGACCATTACCCTCCAAATTGGAAAGAAATTGCCCCTGAAACCCTTTTGTCATTTAACACCAGCAACGGCAAGCATTGGTGACGGCAGCGCTACCATCATTCGACTCGAGCATATCTGATCAATAGGTCCGGGATGGAAACTCTTCTAGGGAAAGTTCACTCTACTAATTTGGCAGGTGGATCCGTGTGGTGTGTGCAGGAATTTCCTTCTGTGGTATCTGATGTAACAATCTACACTTTCATCGGAGAAACTTATTATTCCACTGGGCTTTGGATCGATACGTCTAAATCGGACCTTGAAGGAAAAGAAAGAGAGCAGATAGCTCTGAAAAGGCGAGCCCCATCAGCTCATCTATTTTTTCGTTCTATACTCGTTGTAATGAATGTGTGTATCAGTAATGAAAGTCAAATTCAAAGAGAGGTCGAAGTGATCAATCAAGACATTCATGCTGTCTGCAAATTCCACCAAGTGTGCGAATGGGAGATCAACGTTGTTGTCGGAGAGGCGTCTTTGACAACTCTCTTTGAAGAGGCTGCATCCTGGTTACCATCCTACATTCACCTCTACACTAAGGTGCACTCCAAGTCTTTCAACAAGTTCACATTTGTTGGAGACGTTCTTGGCAAGCTTGCAAATTTTGACTTGATGCTTTTCAAGGACAACGACCAGAGAATCATCGGCTTCCCGTGGAGGACGTTTGTAGAGCACACCACGATCGCGAAGATGCAGTTGCACAAACTCATCCTCTCCCAGGTAGTAACGCGATATTAACTCATGCTGTTTGTGTTTGATATCTCGTAACATAGCTTTTTGTTGCTTGTTGCTGTATGAAGGTATGCACAACCATCCACTCCTTCAGGTAAATAACCATCTAATGTATCAGGATGGTGCACACTGAAAGCATCACCGAATCTGTACGTGCCACAATATGACCTATTACATCTACATGATAATAACGTAACAGAAATTTAACCTTAATCTGGTATAGTACATCTGGTTGCCTCCCAGGCGGCAACGTTGGCTATGAAGCAATCCAACCAACAGTCCACGCTGCTGCTTGAAGTATTTTCCCACATCCAGATCGTACCAACCCAGAGGTAAAGACGATGACGATGTGCTTCACTGCTGCTTTATTACTGCATCTCGGTACAGCTGTGTCACATTGAAATGGCCACCGTCAAGATAGGCAAGTTCCAGTTCCCACTTCTTGAGAGCATTATCACATACAACTCGTCTACCCAAAGCATCGTCTGATTCAAGCCATGCCATCTCGTCCATGAAGTTTTTGAGCGCATTCACGTATATGAAAGAATCGGCTAAAGTGAGAATCTCCACCTTTGACAGAGTTGCAGGAGGGAGGTCCCTCAAACTGGAACGCTTCCCCATATTGTGATACTGTACATGGACTGTTCCATTCTTCTGATGTTCTTCGTGATCCTCCTCACAGTGACATGATTTACTCAAATAAGATATTGCAGCAGGAGGAGCATAGTTGCCAAGCCGATAGAAAAGCATGCATTGCGACTCATGAACAAACTCTACCAACGCTACAAAGTCAAAATCCTTCTGCCTATTCATTGCAAGAGCCATGTTTGGGTTGAACCCCCCCTTGCCATCGTGCACGTAACAACGTTCAGATGTTAATGCTCTGGTTTGAAAATTGACCGGATTATAACATTCGTAGTGATTATGTGTTTCGTTCCCCATTAAAACGAAGTGACCAAGCCATGAATCAAAGTCAACTTCATCATCTTCGTACTTATCTCCGCTCGCTGGGAACAAATCCTTATTATTTCTTGTTATACCCTTCCCCCAAGTAGAATATTTGCACATTGTAAACTGACTCCAGACATGATGTCTAGGGGATCGAAGTGAAGTGAGAGTATAATCTGCGTCTTTGCACCCATAATTTTTCTGATACGTGACGGTATATTCTGGACCTGATTCCCTTTTTGGGCATACGTTGAGCTTCAGGATTTCCTTAAATAGACGTATCCAAGTAGATCCGGCACATTTCGAAATATGCACGAAGCTAAATTTGTGTGCAGGATCAAGCGAGGTGATTTGTTTCGATGGGTATTGCATTTTTTTCACATTCACAAAATCGAGGGGGGGGATGTGATGAGTGAATGGGAGGTGAATGGGACGGTTTTCGTGCTCTCATGATGGGCTACCATATCCTCTGGACTCAAAATACGATGCTGGATGATTTTGTTCTTCATCGTAACTTCTTGCTTGTTATGGTTATGTTCAGTTGCCCATCGGCTGGCTTTCATGCTGCCCCTGTAAACTCTCACGAATTTACTATGAGTTGGAACATAACCACAACGAGCACTTACAACTCCTAAAAATACGTCTTCCATGTCAAGAAAACGAGCTTCTTGCATTGTGTTCGTGACACATTCCACTGTCTTGCGTGAAAGAAGGATTGCAGAACCTGTTACGTACGGTGGATAATAAGGCTCAGGGTATTGATCTAGACTCTCATAGTAACGATGTTCGGGATTTCGTAGAGGTTTCACGTACTTCATGTCACTTTGACCCCAATAGTCAAGGTGCTTTGGATCCTCCCTTTTCACAAGCTGCTTGAGTCTTCCCAAGGCGACATATGAATCATCATCAGTTTTCAGCGCATGTGAATAGCTCAAGTTCAGCTCAGACGCCATCATATTGACTACTTGAAAAAACATCGATGTCTTATATGTAATCAACCTGAAGGACTCTTGCATATCAATCCATATAATATCCTTGTACTCGTGGTATTCTTCTTTGATGTCATTCCAAGACCCAGCTATAACAAAGAAGACAGTGCTATTAGCTGCCCATGTCGCTCGGATGGCATTTCTCCAACTTGCATTATCCGAAGTAGAGAGAACGCCAACAATTACAGCCCCAGACTTTCCAACAAATGAGCTTGCTTCAGCAGCAAACTTGATTGTTCTGCAAGAAACAACAGTAGCGCTTCGTTCGTTAGCTTCTCCGAAAACGACTGTGTTATTTTCCACTGTCTGAGAGCAGTTTGCGAATGTGCCAGTACGAGCAAGAAGAGCTTCGCCATGATTTTGAAGTAGATCTGGGCGATAGGCTACAGTTTTTTCTACCGCTCTATCACTGCCAGTATTAGGTCCGAGATATCTCAATGTTATGGCGTTCTTTCCGCGTTCTACACCGAAAACTTGAGCAAGTCGAAGTTCACTTCGTATTTGATAGGCCACCCAATCTCCATTTTTGAAGGGGACATAGTCAATTGATTGCTGATTCAAGAATATATCTAGAGACGATAAAGCTTTGCTTTTGACATACGGCACTGGGCAGCACACATTCTCCTCCTTCTGAAGAGTCGCACAAATATCACTTTCATTCATTTCTCCTGCTGCCATTGACTTTATCGACCCACAAGTATTTCCTCCAGTACGAGGAACCACCAAATCTAGATTTGGAATGCCTCTCTCGCCCTCGCAAAATGAACATTTAGTAGCAAATCCCCCCAAACGCTTTGAATCTTTCTCCTGAACAGCTCTCTGATGGCCAGAGTTGATCGATATTTTGTGTGCAGTATTCGTCATTCCACTACTCACTTTTATTCCCTGCTTTTTAGTCTCTAATCCAGTTATGTTTCCCCTCACCTTCCCCCAAGTATTTGAGTAACCTCCCTCGTGCCAAATTACCAAGGGATTGAACGCATATATTTTCTTGCGATATTCTCTTGCAGCTCTGTAGAAAGTTGGTTCGGGGTCTAGAGAATTGTGATGCACGTTCTGCTTCCTATCCTTGCTGCCATGAAGCAATCCATGTGTTAGAGCGGCATGGAAATCGTCGATGCTGTTCCGAGGGACCAAGAATCCATAGGTGCCATAAGAATTGCGCACTCGCCTGAATGGAACTGCAGAGTCTTCGTATGACCAGGTGTGACCACCCAGGAATGCCAAGAAAGTATCGCTGGGAAGCTTGGAAAGCAGCTCCGCACGTTTATTTACATCGCAAAACTCTTGCGTGCTATTCTCAAATAGACGTGCATCGTCTTCAAGGAAAATTGCCGCTCCCTCATCTAACTGCCTAGCCCTCCACAAGCAAAAAATCCAAGCCTGAGTCAAACCATATCCTCGGCGTTTATCGAAAGGCGCAGGACAGTGTTCAATGTTTGTGGAAGCAGAAGAGGAGCCACACGCAATCCGCCATTTTTCTTTGAAGAGATCTAGACGTCCATCATTGCTTTCATGCGCTCCTGGAGTTCCTTGCAGCGAAATGACGAATATCGTTTTAGTTGAGGAGTATGGCAGCGGGCAGCACACATTCTCCTCCTTTTGGAGAGTCGCACACATGTCGCTACCATTCATTTCTCCAGCTGCCATTGACTTTATCGAACCACAAGTATTTCCTCCAGTACGAGGAACCACCAAATCTAGATTTGGAATGCCTCTCTCGCCCTCGCAAAATGCGCATTTAGTAGCAACTCCATCCGATGCTGAAGGCTTGGGCAAAAATCTTGCTTCGTTTGTCTTTCTCTTTAGAGCATCGAATAATAATGTTACCCCATTTGAATGTAATCTCTCATGTGACGACGGTGAGGAACGAAGCAGCATTCCCCCATTACTCTCGCTCCCTCCCTCTGCCTCTAGTTGGATGGCAAGATTCTGTCGATTGGATAAGACTGACAGCGTAAATAGATATACCAACGCTATTGGGATCAAGACAAAGTATTTCCATCGAAGCAAACATCGGACAGCAGATGATGGCAACGGCGTCAGCACCTCTCGCTGAGGTTGAGGCTGTAGTTGTAGGCTAGACCTTCTGCTTCTGTTGGCGTTGGCTGTGCTGCCGGTCATGAGAGGCTTACTAGAGGGTAATTTAACTGCTTTCGAGGTAATGATATGCACTGCAACGATGATGATGAAGGGTAGTTTTGAGACTGGACATGCGCCGCAAAAACTATCTAATTTTGTGGAGGTACTTAGCCAGACAGAGGAAAAACTGCGTTTGGGGAATAACTGCGTTTGGGGCGCAAACAGAGCGCAAATCGACATCATCTAAGGAATCTGGAGAGGTATGCCCCTCTAAACAACTCAATTTGCGCCCCAAACGCTTTAAAACGAGCCGTTTCGAGGGCCGTTCGAACGCAGTTATTCCTCTGTCTGGTTAGATAGGGGCGAAAAGTACGGCAAGTTCCTCGAACTGTATCCCCCGGGGGATACAAATTTTTGGCTAGGCTGAGATTCGGCTGAACAGGGGGGTACAAGTCGAAAAGTCAGCTTGCTTTGTGCTAGTAATCCTAGAGTAATTGAGACGGGGGGTACATCACTTTGACTCCAGGCTGTCTCTGGAGGGGGGGATACAGACTGGATACACAACATACACAACAAATTGTGGGGAACAGTTCGACAGGAACTAGATATCTTCACTACATACTCATTCTTGACTCATAAAAAGAATCTAGTGTTCCAAACTTAATTGCCATTGGTCGATATATTCTGCCCTATTACTACTTATTACCATGAAGCCAAGAAGTATATCAACTACACGAGCTCTGCTGTCTCTTTTCGCTGCCACGCTTCTGGCTTGGAATGCACATGGCTTTTGCACAAGCACCTACAGGTACCGCGCCTCTAAATTCTTGCCGCTCCATGAAAGCGATAATAACAATAACGATGATATGAATCCCACCAAGAACAAGGAGAAAGAAAGAAGTGATGACAATGATAACGATTCTTACAGCTGGGCAGAACTACAAGCAGACGAAAAGCTACGCCAATTAGAATTACAAAAATCTATAAATCGAAGAAATAACATGCTACTACCCCAACGAATATCGCAAGCTGTCACCACACTGGGATGGACATTTGTGGTTACGGGAATAGTATTAAATTCACTTGGGTTTGCATGGGTCAAGAAACCAGAGGGTGGGCTTGGCATTGGGACCTTGGATCAACGTAATTTTCAACGGGAGTTGTATAGGCGTAGTGATGATAGTACAAACGATGCAAATAATATGATTTCAAGAGCAAGCGGTGCTGCTAGTGAAGGAAATGTCAGGAAGTGGATCTCAGTAGCGGATGATGAACAGGACAGCTGTTGAGTGGATGAAGATACTATTGTGAGAGAACAGCATGTCAAGAAATAGGTCTCACATAGGAGGATGAACAACAAACTCTGTGTAGAATGAGCTAGTAAAGTTATTACTAATTCGGTACACTTTCAATCTTTTTGTTGTCAATCACTGCCAATACTTCGCCACCAGTTTGATGGAATTGGACTTTTGTTCCTCTAGTTTTCCATTTCAGCCACTTGACCAACTTGACTCTCTTTTGTATCACCATTTTACCGGTTTCACCACCCCCACCCTCCTTTGCATGGCAATTAATGGATCGCTCAATGACGTATTCTGTTGGGAACGGTCGATCCGGCCAAATTTGATTCCATCGCCTTGATAGCAGACCAACAGGAAATCCTTTCTCACCATAGTCAGTGATTACTGCAATCAATCTTGCCACAAATAGATCATCATCATCGTCGTCAGTGCCAGAAGCATCCTTCACCTCCTTTTGACATTCCAACAGTTTCAACTCATCATATTTTGGATTCTTTTGTTTACCCATTCCATTCTGTTTGGTCAGATGCTCATACGCCTGCTTGATCTTGATAAAGTCATCCACAACATCATCTTTCTTCTCATCATCGTCAATATTACATTGATTCACTTTATCAGGATGAACCATTTTGGCAAGGTCCAGATATCTATTTCTTACAACATCCATTGCAACACCTACTTCCAAGCCTAGGATCTTGTAACTTTCCGCTCTATCCCCACTCCCATGCTCCAACAGCCAATGATGACATTCCATATTCCCTCTCATTTTGGCAATATCCGCACAATAATTTCCAGCAGCATCTTGTATTGTATCATATACGTCATGTTCATTGCGAAAGTATTTTAGGAGAGGTAGGTTGCCTCCCCATGCTGCTTTGTGATTACACGTGTGTCCCTGCGTGTTGCTATTCTCGATTGTAGATTCGTAACTTATACCAAGACTATGAAGATATCGTGCCAATGGGAGAACACCGCTGCCGTCATCATGAGCATTTTTATCATCTCCTTTACTACCACTGTACCATCTCTTTTGCGGAATCAATCCAATCCAATGCATAAGTCCACAGTTAAAGTCATTCCGTTCATGGATAACATGCACTCCATTCTTCTGTATCAAATATTGCACAACGTCCAGTCGATTCTGCCACACTGCCAATTGCAAAGGTGTGACACCTCCTCGACCGCATTTCGGATGAGGATTTGCACCGAATTGTTCTATTAATAATTGACATGTAGATAGATGTCCATTTCGGGCGGCATAATGGAGTGGTGTTCGTTCTGTAGATGGATGGTGTGCTGGTTGATCCATTGATAATGATGCCAGGGCGGTCGAAGAAAAAGATGTGTCGTCATCACTATCACTGCGACTGAGTAGATATTCAATTGCCTCATCAAATCCTGTCCCAGCTAGCCAATGCAATGGCATGCAACCCGTCTTTTTATCCCGATGGTCCGATTGAGTTAGTAATTCATTTGTGAGAGTCGAATGTTTTTCACACCAACTTTTCAATGTTGATAGGCGAGATTGACGTTCCTCATTAATAGATGATGATGGCGACGAAGAAGACGTTAAACTGCATAGGTCCATTAGGGAGGATGAATTTGGTGGTGAGTTGGCCATGGTGATGGATGCACTGAGACGGCACTTGAGATACCACCGTATTCACAGAAGTGGAAGGTGAAAGATACTTGAGTGGCTTCGTTCGTGTGTTTTGAGGCGGAGGAAGGACGGCTGACACAAGCAGGAAGCTGGTCCCAGCTTTGCGACACAGTCACGTCATCTCGAATGCTGATAAAGTCTGTCCATCTTTTGTAATTAAAGAATGGAAACGTCTGGGATTGTTTTGCAGAAAGGCGGATTCTAAGGGTTCTTTCACCAAATTAGTACCGGATCCTGAAACTCCGACTCTTCCACGCCGGAGCTCAGTATCGAGATACTTAATTCTGTATCTAATTAATTTGGGATCTGAAGGGCTTGTCCCCGAACGTGTCCGGATAATGAGTGCAATACTGGTGAATAATCGGATATTGAGACCTATTAAATGGGTATATACATTGCACCGAGGGCCATATCGGGGGCAACGCTTCAACGAGTGGAGGTCAAGGCCCCCGAACGAAACTCCCAAAAAATTTGGAAGAGTCCTCGACTGTCCACAACAACCACGCAGATTTATGCGAGCGCAGGCCTTTATATTCAACGCTGGCAATATACTAATTAAAATGAATCCCTATGAGCAGCAGCAGCAGCAGCTAATGGCAGCCTTCGGCATGGGCATGAATGGCTACCCCCCGCCCCCTCCAAACGGCACCAACATGGCGGGCATGAACGGTATGAACGGCATGAACAACATGGGCTTGACGACACCCCTCATGGAATCCGTCTTCGGTCGCCACCCTGCTCACCACCAACGCCACCACGGTGCCCCGGCCGGCCAAGGGTCCATGCCCCTCCCGCCAGTTAGACGAGGCGGAGCACCGAGCTCGATGACCGTCAGTGCACCCAAGGGAATGCACAGGCCGCAGCCGAAACCAGGACACACTGCCAAGAAGAATGATGGCAAGTCTACCGGCCCGTGGTCACATAAGGAGCACCAGCAGTTTGAGAAGTCGGTGATTATTTTTGGATGGGGGAATTGGGTGCAGGTAAGTTTTATGATTAATTATATTTGTCGATGGGGTGATAAATCCCCCTCCCCTTCGGAATTAATAATATTTATTAATTATGTGTACGTGCTTGTGTCTTCACCTGTTTTAGGTTCGAAGTAAAATCCCCGGGAGGACAAAGGATCAATGTAAAAGTCATGCTCAGAAATTCGCTAAACATCATCCTGCGGAGAAGGCAAGGGTAAGTTAATATTGATGCACATATTATTATGTTTGAGGTGATTATCTTTCTGACACTTCACCTCTTTTCATGACATTAAATTATGTGTGTTTATTTTTCAGCTTGACCGTGAACACGAAGCGTATTGTCGACTCCAGTCCCAACAACGCCACAGCTTTCCAAATGTGGCCGCGCAGACCAAAGTCCCAGTCATACACAGCAAGAATACCCAGATGGAAACTCTCCCCGGCGCTGGAAAATCGGACACCCCTGGGTCTGATGATAATGCTGAGATGGGGGACACGAAACTGCCCTCGTTACCTCCTCCACCCAAGCATGGTGGCAAGTCCAAGTCGTCTTCTTCACTTAAGGCTTCTTCGCCACCAGCAAAGAAGAAGGTGGTGGTGAAACCCAAGTTGCCCACTAGGACGGCGCACAAGTTACCTTCTCAGGTCGCTGTGGCACCATCTTTGCCACCATCGCGTGGAATTGGGGCGATGAGTCAAGGTGCTGCGAGGGATGAGAGTCACAAACTTAATGCCGAAAAGGTGCTACAGGAAGAGCTGATGCTGCAGCAGCAGAAGCTGCTGGAGGAGCAGCAAAAGCTTTTAGAGGGGGAGAAGAAAGATGAAGCTCCCGCTGAAGAGGAAAAACAAGAGCAGAGTAGCAGCGTCCCCACTGCGGATGATGACGATGATGATGATGACATGTATGAAGAACCATTGCCAACAGGATGCAATACGATAACCCCTCCCACTAAAAATAGGGAGCCCGAGGTGTTAAATGTGCGCAATCCTGAGGTTGAGTCTGATCAACAAAGAGAAGCTCGTGAACTCCTCGCAATGAGTAATACGATGAATGTGGATGCAAGGTTATCGCAGTCTCGAGAGGAACTACCCCATCAGTATGAAGCACTCCAGAACAAAGCCGCAGGGAGTGTTGCATCCTTTTCGAACAAATCTCCATCGACTGCAAAGGTTTCTGTTGACGGCCCTCCTGTTGTGCACAAACCAAATGACTTTGATCCTGAGTCAATTGACACAATTTGTGCTGAGATTTATGAAAGGAAACAGCAAAATGGATGCACCAAATTTCCTTTGTGTCTTTGCAATCAAACCCCTTGTGCCAAAAAGAGTCTCACGTCTAGTTTGAGAATCAAGAAGGCATCTTACCAAAAGTCACTTTAACGAGAGGGTAAAAAGATCTACAGAGTCCTTCAAGACTACCTACAGCGTCCATCTAAAAGTGTGGTTGCCTATATTTTGGTGGCATGCGCAAACATAATAATTCATCTCTATGTAACTAGAAAACCATTGATTAAAACTCTACAATCGCATGCTTTCTCCTCTCTTATTTCTCCTCCCACTCCGACTTCTTCACGTAATACTCATTAAACCTATTCGAAGCATACGTCAAGTAGTCGAACTCCTCACACCCTTCCTCGGCAGCCTGATTGACAGCCCATAATCCCCAGTACAAATGATTGACCAGGATGAACTTTTGCACATGGCTTAATAATTGGATTGCCTCATTCATGATACCCTCATCTTCTTCAACCACCATTTCTTTCTGTCCCCCATTATAATCCGCTTGATCCGTAATATCTGACTTCATACTCTCCAACCGTTTCGTCATCTTGACATACTCCACACAAAATTTCGTTTGCCGCTCTGAATTTGGAAAACGTGTATAATCTGGCACACCATTCTCTTTGGTTGTAGTACCCCCCGCATATTCATTGAAATGATTGGCCATATCAAATGCTGCATAGTTGGAACCACCGTATTCAAAGTCGATAAGTTGGATGTGTCCGGTGGTTTTATTTTTCATAATGTTGGCGAGTAGTAGATCATTGTGACAAAAGACTACATTGGGCTTGGAAGAACTTCCACAAATGCTTGCTGTACTATCTCCACTGTCATTTTCTTCTTCAGTAGCAGCAAATGATTGAATAATAGTCTGCACCTCCACCTCAATCTTATCCAGCTGCAACGCCCTAGCCCGCTCTGTATCTTTTGCAGTCTTGAACTCCGAATATCCCTTGGCCTGCTCCATCCAACTACTCAATTGATCCCACAACCCCACCGAAATCACATCCAACTCTGTCCCACAATGATGATCCCGCAATTCCCCCTCGGGAACATCAAATAGACAATGCAATCGTGCCATTTCCTTGGCTATTTCCAAAGATGTAGCCTCATCCGTCAAATCCTGATTTTGTAGGGGGTGATATCCATCCAACCATCCTTCAATCCGCCCATTGGAAAATCGTCCCATGTATTTATACGCAATGTCGGCATTGCAGAGGGCGGCATAGGTGGATGTTTCAATGTCACGATCGATCATTCCTTCGGCTCCAAAGATTCGTACTAGGACCGAGTCAAAGTCTACAGTGGTAGGGAGGGAGGCTATGGATTGAAATCCGGATACGCGAAATAACGCATTGGTGATCCCTCCTGTGACTTTTGTACATGACAATTGACTCATTGCTGAAGATTCTTGAGCGCCTCCGGAGTTTGCATCAAAGAATTCCATTAGCTTCTTCTTATGTTCCACCTCATCATCTATTTGACCACCATTACTGCGTAGCAACAACGATGAATACACTAAGACCAAAGCAGCATGCTTCACAGACGAGATATCCGAGGCACTGACGGATAAATTGGGAAAGTAGGGATGAGAATCGACGACTTTGGAGAAGAAAGTTTCGTTGGAGTTGCTGGGCTCTTGAGACAGCTTGCGGGTGTGGATATAATCGGATGGGGGCATTGTCGTATAGTTTTAACAGTAGCACGATGAGCTTTGTATCTATCTACCATCGTTGTTTCTGTTTTTTGAAAAAGGTGGTGAGTTTCGAGCCATGTATCTACCACGTGCTTCTTTTACATTATTGTATATATGGTATGGTAGAATGTTACATAGGAAAGATTTGGCTCCTTTCTCGCAAAATTTAGCAAGTCGCGTACTGTTATCTGTGTTGATGTTTAAGTTGATGTGAACTTGAAGGGGACACAATTCGATTTCCGCCACAAGCACAGAGTGTATGTAAAAAATGAATGCAGCATGTCCACTGTCCCCTGTCCACTGACCACGTAACACCTTGTGGAATACCTACTCGCTTCACTTTCAACTTCACACTCACACTCACACTCACACTCACACTCACACTCACTTTACGGCCAAGCAGTATATCTACATTATTGTACAGTCCCTAAGATCATCATATCATTATCATGCAAGGCAACGAGGAGAAAGACAATGATAAGAGAAAGGACGGCGAAGACGGCTGGAAATGGAAAGACAACGGCGGCAACGGAGCTGCAGCTGCAGCTGCGGCT
The DNA here is from genome assembly GCA_030544225.1 of Skeletonema marinoi. Classification (NCBI taxonomy): domain Eukaryota; phylum Bacillariophyta; class Thalassiosirophyceae; order Thalassiosirales; family Thalassiosiraceae; genus Skeletonema; species Skeletonema marinoi. The sequence continues at coordinate 716,007 of CM060492.1, forward strand.
TCGGCTGATTCTCTTGATGGAGCCGCTGAAGACGAAGATGTAAGATGAGTCGTCTAACATGATCATTGTACCCACGAAAACTGAAGATGGTGGCAGCACAATCACTAATCAAGTGCGGGCATATATCAACAACAACAATCAAAATCAAGGCCAAGAAACCACTTCTACAAGACCCGACGCATTCCAAATGTACTCAGATAATGACACGCGAATGCTAAGGCTACTCGGGATAGAGCCAGCTGGAAATCCCAACGAGGGCGAGGGTGAACGAGAGGACTGGCGTCAGCTCACTGGCTTCACAGGAATTGGAGACGAACGACGACGCGACAACAATGATGAAGATGGAACTGGAACGACACCTAGACGGACTCGGTTGTCGTTCGAGCTGCACCCCAGCGCTTTCGAAAACATGTGGGCTGAGCGTGGTGAATTGAACCTGGACGAAGATCCAAGATGCTGAACAACATCAGGTTGGACATCAGGAAGAAGGACAACAACAACAACAACAGGGGCATCAGGATGGGCAACAGCAACAGGATGGGCAGCAGGACGAGCGACAGCTACACCTCAACGCTTTCGTAAACATGTTGGTTGGGCGTGATGGTGGATTTGACATGGATGATGATGTTGGGCAACAGCAGGATAGACACCAGGAAGGAGGACAAGAGCAACAACAGGGGCAACAGGAGCAGGATGGGCGATAGAGTGGGAAACGATAAAACAGTCACAGATCGGAGATAAAACTTGTGACGGCTCACTAGATCTAGATCTAATTACTATAAAAAGCAAATTCCGCATTATGGAATTGTAGCGTATGATTCCTACGTAGACCACCACGTAGAAAATTTCGCAATGTGGAATTGTAGCGTATGATTCCTACGTAGACCACCACGTAGAAAGCGGCCGATTGGGGAATCGTACATTGTGGTCGATGTGAGTTGTAGAAGTAATTCTGACGTTGCAATACTAATTCAGTTGTTAAAAAATGACGTGGATATGGAAACATGAGCACCGCTGCGACTTATTTCAGAGAACAAGTCGAGTAAAACTGCATGCAGCATGCAGCGCAGCTTTGCATGGCCGTCCCTCAATCCCACAAATGATGAGAAGCGAACGGCAGGTTAGAGACAGACGTGGTACCGCTTCTTGTCCGTTCGTGTAAATAGGTTTGTGTCTGATCTGACGTCATTTTCACTATCAAAAAATCCAATGTGGGCTCTACCTAGCGGACCGCGACAAGCCGGTCCGTTCTAGTTTGTATTATTAGGAGGAATACGCGATTTTATACATAGGATTCCATACAAATAAACGCGCACCTTGTTTTTGCACTAGCACGAGGACCCACCCATCATTGTACTTCCTCTCAACCAAAATCACCTCACATACATATTATCATTAAAACATTACACCATGCTACTTCTGCGATCCATCAAGCAAAAGCTACAAACCAGCGGGTTTGATCTCTGCCACCCAATCCACACGGCATGGTACAATAACATGATACAAAGTGAAGGCCTCGTCGAAAGTGGTGCACTCAAACTTCTTCCAGAGCCATCGCCATCAATAATTCAGAGCGATGAGGTTGGATGTGATGGTGATAGTAGCGGATGCGTGCTGCCATCATCCTACAATGCAGTGCTGATTGGTAACACCAAGGCTGTGTGGCCGTCCTTTATTGATTGGCTTGCAATGAAAGTTGAAGAGAAGAAAGGGCGGCAGGACAGCGTCAGCGGTGGCAATATATCAACACACGAAACAGCTGTGGAAGATGTGATAAACTCGAACCCATTTGATACATATTGCGAAGAGTCACTATCACAATCATTACAAGAGCTATGCTGTAGGGAAGACGCCAGTAAAAAGATTGCATCATATGAGCTCTTCTGGTCAAATGGAAAGAGGCAAAAGTTTTCCACAAACTCAGCAGCAGCACAACATGATGATGATGATGATGATGTGTCAAGAAATAATGCACGCTCAAAACTACAATATCATTGCTTTGACAACAAACACGACTCATTTTTAGTATCTATGCAACGAATTGCCAGTGCGAGTGGACAATATTGGCATGATGAAGAGAATACAAAGCTATGTGTGCATCCTGTTCATGGGACTTGGATGGCATTTCGTGCTTTGGTAATTTTCGAGACGGAGCATTCTGACCTCAATGTTAATATCAGCATCAGCGGCAGCAATACCGTCCCTTTGCCATCTCCATGTCCGTGTCCATTATCAGAAGAAGAGATGACAGAGGCAAAGAAAATATTTGATTATGCACTTGAAATGAACACTTCCGGCCAAGGCAACAACAATATAGGAAGAAGTTACGGGACACAATCCAACAAGACTTGGGATGAACTATGCACCTATTTACACAATCAGGTATGCAAAGGAAGTGATTGGGACGAGGTACCAGAATCGATGAAGCCTTGGATAGAGTTACGGAATGCAATCAGTGTTGGGAGAAGTGATTGGAAGTACGATGAAGCACAGCTGCTGTATCATTATACGAAGGACCCAAACATTTTACGGAGGGAGCTGGAGAGAGTTCAATGCATAGAGAATGAATCGAAGTAATAATCGAATGTAAAACAGATCAGATCAAAAGCAGAAGTGATTCTATGGTGGCATCAATAATGATACATACTAAAAAGTATATTCCTCTCTTTTTCAAAGTTGTTGACTGACTTGCCATGTCAAGAGGTATGAGGCAGCCAACCATACTTCTTGGAGAGGCCACACAAAGCGCAAGATATTATGCTCCCATGAATCTTCAGCCCTTCGACAAAACTTATTTAGATTCGCGACGCACATCATCGATTCCTCGCCATTTTGCGTTGGCACTCCCATAGCCACAGACTTCACGCTGCTACTTGTAGCCTTGCAAAGATCATACCGCCGCCTGATATAACACAGACTACTCTTCTGCATAATGAGGGGAAGAACGCTAGCCGTCTCGAAAGATACCGGTTCAATCTTAGCACTGCTTGCAGCGGTGGCCACGGTGATGTCATATGGACATCAAAACCATTCTGTCGAAGCGTTTGTGACTCCGCTAACAACAGCGCCATCAAGAGCAACTGCCACATCATCATCAATGCAATCTAATCTATTGCAACATGCTGATATTACAACTAGCGCAACTACAATTCACAAACACTATAAACTCATCACCTCACTCACCATGATGGCAGATGACAGTGACACCCCTCCTCCCATCAGCAGCACTAGTAGCAGCAGCTACAAACCCACCACCAACAACAACATCATCCCCCGCGACGTAATCATCGTTGGAGGAGGACTCGCCGGTCTTTCCATCGCACTACGCATTGCCACCACTTCCTCTCGTCATGTTACCATTGTCGAACGTGAGGCACCTCGTACTTCCACCACTGGCTCCTCTCACAGTAGCAATGGACCCACCACGGCAGGAAGTTTTGCAGCAGCAGGCATGCTCGCACCACAAAGTGAACGATTGCCCGCTGGTCCTCTATTAGACATTTGTCTTCAAAGTCGGGGGATGTATGGGGAGTGGATCAAGGGTGTGGAACGTGGTGCCATGGAGGCTTCGGGAGATGCACATGTGAAGGGGGAGGGGTATAAGTATCTTTGGCAGGGGGGTGATGATGGCAATACCATTATGAATGGCAATACAAACAATTATAACGGCTACAATGGTAATGGCAATAATAATCAGAAGAAGATGGAGCCATGGGAAACAGGCTTTCACTGCACAGGAGGATTCCTCGCACCAGCCTTCGCCGGAGACGCCGTGGCCACATGGTCCCCCCAACCAAACTCCGGCAAGGCCTATTGGCTCGACGAAATACAAGTACGTGAACTTGAACCAATGCTCCATCCCAATGTCATTGGTGGATGGTGGTTCCCCGAGGATGCATCTGTGGATGCTCGACGACTCACGTGTAGTTTACGTGCCGCATGTGTCGGTGCGGGAGTGCAAATGCAATTCGGACAAGAGTATGAAGTGAAATCATTAGAGATGAGTGGGGGGAAGTGCAATGGGGTGCATTTGGCGAATGGGAAGGTATACCAACCAAACTCATTGGTGGTGGCGAATGGATCGTGGATGAGACATTTGTTACCATTGCCGGTGACTCCGCATAAGGGACAATCGTTTTCGTTGAGGATGGATGCCAATTCTCCACCGATATTGTCACGTGTGTTATTTGCACAGGATACGTATATTGTTCCCAAGGCGGATGGGCGGATTATTGTTGGTGCGACGGTGGAGCCGGGAACGTATGATGGATCGATTACTCCGTCGGGGATGTTGCATTGCATGTCTGAGGCGACACGATTGGTACCTGCGTTGGCGGATTTGCCGATTGAGGAACAGTGGGCGGGATTGCGTCCGACTACTCCCGATAAGTGCCCCTTGTTGGGTGGGACGGAACAGTGGGATAATGTGTACTTGGCGGGTGGGTATTGGCGTAATGGAGTGTTGCTTGCACCCAAGACGGGACAGTTGGTGGGTGATTTGATTGTGAATGATGGGAAGGCGGATAGGTTACCACCCAATGACCAGGCGTTGCTTCAGGCGTTTTCGTGGGAGAGGTTTACAACGCCTGGAGGGGGCAAGGCTCTTGCTGCCAATGCTCGGTATGCTGCCACCTTTTATCCCGTTCATAAGCGTAGTACTACTGGCATTGCAGCATCTGTGGGGACTGAATTGGGATTTTACGAGGGTGCCGCTGCCGCGAAGGGTGATCGTGCAAAGGACCGACAGGCAATGTTTGGATTGTCGGAAGAAGATGAGGATGCGTTAGAGAGAGCAGCTGGGATGGGTATTGGTGACGCTGAGGCGTTTTCATTTGGAGATGAAAGTGATGGTTGGATGAAGGGAAAGAGTGCTGCAGCAGCTAATGATGTGGATGATGATGAAAGTGAGGGTATTGATATGGAAAAGATTACTGCCGAACCTGATGCGTTAACAGTGGGTGTGAAAGAAGAAGACGAGTATGCTACTTTGGCACAAGAATGGTCTGATGCACAGGCAAGTGCCGATGACGATGGAGGTGATGGAGAAGAAGAAGATGTAGGTGACAAGTCAGATTTATCATCAATATATGAAAAGATAAAAGCAAACAAAGCCAAGGCATCCGAGTCAATGGAGATGAACGAAGATGCTTCAGAGGAACGTGAAGATCCTGGGTTCAGAATTTTCCACGTTGACAAGGAGACCAGGGAGGAAACTGAAGTGCCACCATTCACGTCTCCTGGAGAATTCTTTCAAATGAAGGAAGAGGGCAAGTCTTCGTCATCTAATGATGCCAAGAGCCTGCCAGCAAAGGAGGGGGGAGACGAAGACGGATCACCTCTCTTTGACGGTTACACAGCCATTCGTGAAGCATATGGTGGAAGAACTACTGAAGAGGAGACCGCGGAAGCCACAAGAGCTGCTCGCATGAAAAATAGAGGCAAGACTTCAGAAATAGACGAGTCGAAGATCGGAGCTCTGTCTTCGCCTGGAGGTTCTCCGCCGCCAACAACTCCACCAGCCGCTGCTTCTGCACCAACTGTTAAAAAGTATGAAAAGGTTCGATCAGAGAAAGCAAAAGCATGGGTGTCTGAAATCAATGGCTCGTCAGCAGCAGAGAGCACAGATGCTTCTGTTGATGACGGCAGTGACGAAAAGACTTATGATGGGTATCAAGCAATCATGAGTGCAAATTCTTCTTCGTCAAGAGAAGAAGAGTTGGCAAGAATGAAAGAGGCGAGGATGGCAAATAGAGCAAAGGCCTCTAACTTGTTCTAGGACAAGATGAAATCGCGAGAGAGATAATATCAGCTAAAAAACACATATTTAACGTTTACAATATATCTTTCACACATATGAGTGCCCCACGTCAGCTTCCTTACTGAGTTCCCTTCGTGGCGACATCAACATCCTCTTCTTCTTTCTATTTCCCAGCCTTTCCCTTTTTGTCACTCTCTTCATCTGCATCAGCGCCTTTTTTCAATTGTGGCTCTTTTGCAGCCTTTGCCTCTTTTCCGCTATCGCCCACATCAATGATTGGTAGTTCCTTGTCCGCCTTCGCCATCTTCACATCATCAACGACGGGTTTGTAATTGGCAACTTCATCATCATTGCCACCTTCGAGCAAAGCAGAGATGTTGTATTTCGTGGGACCTACAATCCAGGCGCGATCCCAGTTTGTATTTTCTCCGTATGTTCCTGCTAGCACCAACAGTGCTAGAAGGGTAATCCAAGCAATCATGGAGTGTCGCCATGATGATTTGAATTTCCTCTTCATCATTTCGTCTACTCCTATCGCTTCAGTCTTGGCTGAAGAAACACTAGGTTTGTTTCCAAGGCAAGGCGAGCAGCGCTGTCCACGTGACTGAAATTCTTTCAAATGGTCTCTAAACGAAGACATCAATGCTTTCCTTGCAGCATATCGATCGCCTGTGTTCACCACTACCCACGGGTTTTCATCAGAATCGGTATTCATGACAAAGTTAGAAAAAATACGCAAGTTCCTTTCGTATGCGTTGAACGCAATGAAATCTGTTGGATCAATGTGAGCAGAAATCGCTTCAAGACCCTCAAATGACACATCGTCCACTTCACCACGTGATCTACAAGCCTGAAGCCAAGTAGTGAGATCTCTTGCCATTTTCTTCTGTGCAAGCCTTTTACCTAGTGTATTTGCAATGGAATCACGATTTGTGACGAAGAATAACTTCAAGAAGAGAATATCTTTCTCTCTACATTCTTTATCAAAAGCAATGAACTCATCGTATCGTTTCTTCTTGTCTTCCGGTGAAAGTTCATGTAGGTTTCCGTCTGATTGAGTAGAGAGTATCGAAATGAAAAGGCACATTAGCACTGAATATCATACTATACGAAAGTAACACAACACATACAACGAACTTACATACAAAGTCACCAGCTGGTCCACGATCCCACACAAGGCCAATATGTTCGCCATCTTCATCTTGCGTTTGGGATAGATCGAGGAAACTCGATGAACCTGGAACATCAAAACGATCCATCCAAGGACGCATTCTCTGTTCAGCAGTAGGAGGTCGATTATACTGCCTCATTCCTACCTCATAGCCAGATTGTTCCAATGCAGCCTGAACCAAGCCTCCTGTGCTACTCTTACCACTACAATCAAGTCCCTCGAAATATAGAATTACTCCTTTTGGAGCCAGACGGTTCCCTCCTCCACCCGCCTTCTTCTCTTTCTTCATCAATGCCAATATTTCTTTAGCAACGCTACGCACCACTTTTTGTAGCTCATTAAACTCTCTTATGTTCTGCTTACGCTTGCGTGACCTCTTTCCAGCCTCGAGAAATGACTTGAGTGTTGGAAGATCACGAGGAGGCCCCCCACGCCTAGTATTCTTTGCTACAATTGGCAACTTCTTGCATGCAGCTTCATAGGCCAATAGCTGCTTGTCATACATTGTCTTGAGCTCAGCAAAGTGGTGAGGGCTAAAGAACGCTCCTTGATATGCGTATCCCTCGAGCACCTGAGGTCCCTGTAGCTGTATAGAAGAAATGGGTGCCAAAGAATTCGCCCACATCTGCTCTCGAATATCAACCGAAGTCTCTGCAAATTAAATGAGAAAGGAAGATGCATGAGTATATGCAAGCTTGTTAGGTACACAGCATAGCCTGTTTGACCAACATTTGCCACTTACCAAACTCCAACACTAGGTAAAAAGGCATCACATCAGTGATACTTGGCCCATAAGGAGTAACATGCAGAAGAATTGTAGTAGACTTGAAACGAAACTGATACACCGCATATCCACCACTGCCAGCTCCACATTGCACAAAGCCTTCATCCTTCAAAGCTTCATACTGCCGTACCACTTCTTTTTCACCATCATCTCCACTATCTCCACTAGTTTGCACCTTTCCCAAAGCCGTAGCAACCCTCCTCGCAATAATCACCAAATCAGCAGTCTGATTCGCCTCATCTTTCTCTTGACAATCATCACTCAACAAATTCAAATCACCAATTCGCTGTACCGGCAACCATCGATTCTTGGCAGACGAAAAGAATCGTCGAGTCAACACACGTCCAACCCGACTACCCTGAAACGATGCCGCAAATGGAGAAACGGCACGTAAAATTCCAAGACAGACACATACTGCAATGGGATGATATGCCTCTGGATAGGGCAAGTAATCCCCACGGAACAAGAAACGTTGCAGTGGAAGAATGATGTCCAATCCCAACAAGTCGGTCCCTCCTCGAGCGACAAACCGAGAGACGCGATTTCCAATAAATGCCATGGTCTCTTCGACACCCACCTCAATCCTACGACATGGTGCTGCCTCGAACCAACGCCATCCACCTACCAATAGCCTCATACTCCTTGTGAAAGGCTTGACCGTCTTGACAAACACTCTCAATTGGCCACCCTGACCCAACTTTTTGGCAAATTTGAATAGCTTCTTGATGGTTTTGCGTTTTTCTGGATCAAGTAGGAGAATGTTGGGTGCGACTGTTGGATCGAAGGAGTAGACGTAGAGTCCTCCGAGGCGGACTAGGAGACGGGAGCTTTTCCACCAGTGACGGAACTCCTGTGAAGATAGAGACCAAGAGGATATAATGTAACAACAGATGTAGATGGTGTTTCAGTGAGACAAGACTTGAACATTACATGATATGATACACAAAGATGATATTATCACAAGAATCAAGGAACTTACATTGGTCCACCACAAGTAAAAACTTCTATGCCGTGCCATCCTCGTATAAGGAGGAAACGCCGGCACACTCTTGACCAACGATGGTTCACGATATGGCACATACTCCCTTCCAGCATATGATTCTATCCCATTGGGAAATAGAGGTGCCAATCCTTCAATTGGATTGGCAGTTGGTAAGTATTCCATTTGTTGTACCAATGCAGTAGTGGTGGTGTTGGTGTCCTCATTGTCTTTGTCATCAGTGATTAGACTGGACATTTGACGAATGGATATTTTCTTAATGGACTTTCGACGGAAGCTTACCATGGCATTCTTGCGATCGAGTGATCCTGATGTAGTACCGCTGCTGGGCTTGGTGGATAGGAGTGGGGTGGATTCTCCGGGTTCCGCCATTGTGATGTTTACTCTGAGATATTATATACTATGATATATGATGTGTCAAAGAGAGTTTACGATCTACTGCTCTCAATCAAAACACACACCTTCCGCTTATTCGTCCTCGGAAGTGCCCACACAGCAACAATCGTTTCCTCCTGCTGACAAACGTAGGGAAGAACAGAATGAATGTCTTCCGGATTGCTTATTTCTAGTGGGATGCGTAGGATAATGACTTTGCGTTTGGGCTTCTTTTTCTGTTTCTTCTGCAGAGAGGAGTCGTTGTCGATGCTGCTGGAGAAGGAGGAGGTGCTGCTGCTGAGAGAGTAGGAGGCGGAGGATCGAGAGGAAGTCATTAGGAGAGTACTGACGCCATTGATTTCATGACACCACCAAGCTGTATGTAATAATGAATGTTATCAGTGAGTGTTTCGTTGCAATATGATAGAATAAATTTGTAATTTCGAAGAGGCCCACATCGCGCGCATTGAATTCGGTGAAGTCACCAAAACTGCATGCTACCGGCCGGAAAAAAAAGTCCCAAGGAATTAAATGTCCCAACCGTTTAGCTAGTGAAAATTGCTAGCAAATTTTTTGAAGGAATGCGTCACCCCTAGAAATAACAATCCATTGCTAGCAAATAGCTAGTAAGAGTGACCTATTTTCGTCGATATGTGCTCTAACTCGACGAATTAAAGTCTCTTCGGCAGCTAATAACATATACAAGACGTTTGGTATGCCATAGTATGGCTTCTCTATCAATTTTCGTCCAATGCATGGCCAATTTTTCAATATGCTAGTTGTTTTGTTAGTGTTTGTGAAAAAGTCCCAGGGACTTTTTTTTCTGGCGGGTAGCATGCGGCCAAATGGCAAAAATGCGAACCAGCTGTCAGTCAGCGTATCTTGGCGATAGATCCCGGTTATCATCGCTACAGATCATCAGACGAGTTGCTTGAGTTTTTGAGATCGACTTCGCCATGCATCTTGCTCCTGCTATTAATTGGTGGGTGGCTGCGGTGCTGGTGATGGCAATTATCGACGAAGGCACTATGCTACTTGTTGAATGTCCATGATGATGATGGCATAATAATAATACGCAAGAAGTGAATCATATGTATTCACTTGCTCCATCTTCGCCAAACTTTTCTGCAAATGCAAACGCCACAACCTCATCATCATCCTCCTATCATCATAATCTTTAGTGTCAATACATACACATCAACATGATGTCTAGATCAGCATGTTCTTTTCTTTCAATAGATGCACACCATCAATACTGTGGAGCTACTTTGGCCTTTCATACACATCAATCTACAAATAAGCGCAATTTTATGAGGCATAGTGATGCAGCATCATCATTTCATGGATACAAACACATCAGACGCACTAGAACATCATCCTCTTATTGGTCACTTCGAACTCAGCAAGACGATGGCAATATCCCATCAAGAAAACGTAGACGACGACGACCAGGAGATATAAACACAAATAATGATGACGACGATGGCAATAGCGACACTATTACTTCAATACTCTTCAAACCTGTCCCCATTCCATTCTTAGATATCGGCACGAGCAACAAAAAACAAACAATGCCAGCAATCTACCCTCTAGCACTAGTCGCCACAGTTGCAGTACTACCGCCGATAACATCGACAATGGTTGCAATATTCTTTGGATTATATCTTGCGTTACTATTGCCTATTTTAGATGAATACGATGACATTTCATTGGATAAAAACGAACTAGACAACAATGAGAAACATACGATTGTTGCTGCACCATCTGTAGCATTTCTGGGAGCAGTGGCATCTGCAGCTCTCCTTTCTCCTCAAGGTCTCCTTGTCTCGTCAGAAGACGAGAATGGATTATTATTGAGTTCAGTACCATATCTTCTTGCGGCTCTCGTGGTGTCCTATGGTGGATATGTGTTGTTCAATGGAGTAAATGAAACTGCAAAAGATACGCGACGATGGGATAGAGAAGAGATGGATGCATTGCCTGCACGAAGGGAGAGATCTGTTATGAATCAGTGGGATGATGAATTGAAGGAGAAAGAAGATGGATTGAACTGATGTTCCTGTGGAAGTGTTACACGAAGCCTAACTATTCGCACCATAAGGTTAGGTTTGCTGCAGTAATTTATCATCCAGTGCATTTTGTCATTGTCAGATTCGATTCAATTTGCTAAGGATGATTTCTTCGAGCTCCGCTTGTGGGAATGGAATGGACACGAAACTTTAAAAGATGCCGTCTGCAAAGACAAGAGAGAGGATCAATTGTTTTGTTGCATCTCATGTCTGAGCTCCGAAATTGAAACACTGCTATTTATGCGGCCTCATTTTCATCTTCGCTTCGCACGGGTTGAGTGTTGAGTGTGTCCGAGTAACAAATGGGTTTGGTAGAGAAGCGGGTGAAGCAAGACGGGGGAGGATGGAGTTGAGGAGTTGAAGAGAGAGTAAAACTAGAGGAGTTCAAGATGAATAGGAATAGAAATCATGAGCAAGGAGTGATCTATACGGTAGAAAGGTACGCCGGGCGATGCTTAGCATCAGAGATTGATTGGTGTTGGAATTGTGGGGAGAGAAGTAAATGTTATGTAATAGTGATAGTGTATGGGTATGGGCACAAATTCTTCTTCTTCTTCTCTATGTACTACGCTAGAAGTAACCTACATGGAGGTCATTTTTCAGCCTCGGCAAAAGAACGAAAGTAATCAAGCTACAAGTAGCAGCATCATGAAAGAATATGAATATGACTCGTGTTCTTAGCCAAATTTGCTGGCATGTAGGTCCGACCAACTTATCGGATCTTGTTACACCTGCGGCTCTAAAGAGACGTTCAATAGATAATCTTGTGGTGTTGATTTATTCTTTCACTTTAACCTCAATACTCTGAAGATTCATGGAAGATATCCAATTGATTGCCCTTCGATCTTCGAGTGTCGTCAGTTTTTAGGAGTGGCTCCGTATCCCCACACTCTCAATTTTACAGATGATATAACATTCAAAACACGATTGCTTCATCTTTAAGTTTAAGTTAGTGGTATCAGTCTGTCGTACAGTCGTGTATCTTCTTCTCCTGAATGAAGCCTTAAGGTGAAATCTTTTGCTTGAGGTTATCCTTCAAGCGCGAAAGCATCCACGGACGAAAGAGGACTACCTAAGTACTATCGCTCAACTCAATTCAAAACCAGGTTGAAGAGCCGGAGATCCGAGCAAACCCGTGATAAGCCACACATAAATACTTGATTATTGATCCCTGTCGCTCCAAAACGTGTGTGCATGCAGTTTGAGTGCAATCGGACAGTACATAAGTATGCTGTGTGAGAAGCGAAGAATAGAACCCAAGACTAACTTTCTGTCAGGAAGGTTGTCATTACAAACCCGTGGAGCGGAGACAGTATGTATTTATGTAGATGCGATCGGCTTGCACGCTACAACACTACCTACTTAACCTACCTTTGCGCGTGCCATCTGATCACCATCGCTCTCATTCAAAATAGATTCAAAGTTTTAACAAGCCTCTTTGCCTTAGTCTACCTGACCGCCATACACAATGAAGACTTCTTCCACCGCTCTTGCGCTGGCCATCATGGCTGCTACCTCCACTGCATATGTTCATGATCGCCGTGAGTATGAAAAAGAGAAGCATGCTGCTGCCACTGCCATGAAGATGAAGGGGTCGTCGACTGATGGTAAGCAAAGGCTGAATGAAGAAAGCCGTCAGAACTTGAGAAGTTTGAAGAAGAAAAAGGTTGCCTCTGATTACTCCTGGTTAGTTGGTACGTATGATTCCGGCACAATGAGCTGGTTGAGTTTGAACGAGGGTGTTGGCGTTGTGAAAGGGGAAGACGCTCCTGGCAATGCCGAGCTTGATATTGCCGCCTTTGCAGGTACTACTACCAATAGGATCTTCCAGGCTCACTTGACCTTTCAAGCACACCCTTGCAAGTTATTGGGCCTGACTGAAGACGAGTGCCCAGAAACATCTATTTCGCCCAATCCCCTCGTCGGCAATCAAACTACCGCGATCATGTATGAGTTCGAAGGAGTGGGTAGTTATGCTTCGCAGCAGGCAGATCAGATGGTATTTGTGACGGATCACTTTAAATACTTGAAAGTTGAGAACGGTACAAACGTTTGGGTTGATTCATTCAGCGCTGACACCGATGAGATTGACGTTATGACATGCTTCCGTATGAAAGGCGATAAGCAACTTCCTTGCGACTTCAGGCTTCAATTCGTTTTGGCAGAAGGAGTTACCGGCCCGAATTTGCTAGGCCCACACTTTCAGAGTGTAGGATCGGTTCTCTGGGAGGAGAGTGAGTGAACATGGTAGAGAAGAGGGTGAAGCAAGACGGAGGATGGCGTTGAGGAGTTCGAAGAGAGAATAAAACTGGAGGAGTTCAAGATGAATTATGAGCAAGGAGTGATCTAGATGGAAGAAAGGTACGCCGGGCGATGCTTGGATCAGAGATGGGGTTGGGGAGAGTTAGTACATAATATAATAGTATGGGCATAAATTCATCTTCTTCTAAAGTCTCTATGTACTAATGCTAGAAGTAACCTTCATACATTTTCAGCCTCGGCAAAAGAACGAAAGTAATCAATCTACAAGTAGCTGCACCACAAGCTCATGAAAGAATATGACTCGTGTTCTTCGCCAGATTTGCGGGCAAGAAGGTCCAAGCAACTTTCATCGGATCTTGTAACATTTGCGGCTAGAAATGTTCAAGATAATCGTGTGGATGTTGATTTATGCTTTAAATTCAATACTTTGAAGATTACATTGAAGATATCCAGTTTGACTGCCGTTCTATCTTCGAGTGTCGACATTTTTAGGAGTAGCTCCATCCCCCCGCTCTCAATTAGATGATAACATTCAAAACACGATTGCTTCTCTTTGTAGTCATTATGAATCATGTATACTATTGCTCTCCCATAAAATTATGTACTTACGAAGTCATCAAATTTACGTCAAGTGGGGATTTGTTGTTCTGTGGTTGCGTCAATTTTGGTATACCTTCTTGGTATGAACATATTCCCAACTAACGTTTCATATTCTTGATCAACGTACACACACACATCAAAGAGAACATAACTACAAAAAACTTATACTGTGGACCTGCCATTAACGGCCATAAACTTTTATCCAACGCATGCTCTGGGCGTACCCTTATATTCGGGTCTGCAATTTTAGACCCGACTACCCAGAAGCGTTTCGTCAACCATCCGTAGAGGTAGACGCAGCAATAATCGTAGATGTACTGGTCTTTGAACCATCTCCACCAGAAGGGGCCACGTTTGTAACGAGCTCTTTTAACGCGGCTTGGATCGTAGAATAGGCTGATGATGAATGTCATGATGACGACGGCAACTATTTTGATGTGTTATCTCGGATGACTTTTTGGAAAAGAATATCTGATGGAGCAGTGATGTCCACGGCCGGATAAAGGAGCAAGACGACTAAAGAAGACTACCAGCTGCCGAAGATCATCCGCATAATGGAAGCAAGAGGACAAATGTGTAGGCGGTGAGTGTGTAGTGAGTGTGTCCACCCTTCCTTCAACCCTCTAACATAAAATCTATATATCAAAATGACTTCAATGTTCGATTCGTTGTTGTAAAACCGGGAACAGCCCACGTTGTGCGTAGGAATTAATACTAAGGAGATGCGGTCAGACAAAAATTCAGTATCTCTAGAGTGGTCGCCTCCTTTGCTTTGCCTGGCGATGTTGGTAGAAGAGGAATTGAAGAAGGCACGCTTATGTACTGAGTTGCAAGTCGCAAGTGGCAGCAGGCTACTAGGATCTAAGTAGCAGGTCACTTGTTTTAAGTTCAGTTTTAAGGATGAGCTTAAGTCACTCTGTCGTAGTCCTAAGGGTAGGAGAGGGTAGGAGTACAAACGAGAGATGAAAGTGGTTGCCTGATGAAATATGAAGAGGTGGTCTACTACACTAAGAGGTATAAGATTGTGCATATTGTGCGTAGATGTAGGTACATGTGCTAACAAATTGTGTTGAGGATTTCGATACAATACATGATCTCAAGGAAAGGAAAATGTAGGGCAAGAAGAAGAGGACCCGGCAGGAGCGCAAGAAGAAAGTCTTTGTCCGGTGTTCTTTACTAAGAGCTATTAACTACATATACAGCATGGATGTGTTATCACGGTCAATGCTTTTTCGTTCTTACTCAGAATCATGCTGAATTATTAGGGTGAAAGAGCAGACCACTGCTCAGTATCGTATCTTATCGTATCAAATGATAGGGAAAGACAGTCTTGCCTCCACATACACGCCCCCTGAAAATTGCGACAAGCCCCTTCCGTGTCGCCCAACATGCACCCTACGCTCAAAAGATAACCTGACTACCAACTATTTCTGTTGGATTCGTTCTTGACTCTCTCTTCTTCTTCATGTACTCTTGCTTGAGATGTCGGTAACTTACTCTCAAGTCATCACTCCCACTTTCTGATGTTCGATTGGTATGGATACTTTCGGTACTGGATGCAGTATGTTCGTCTTCTTTTGATCCATCATCTGCACAGCTATTATCTCTTACAGGCGTGCTCGGCTCCAAGATGAGTTCATCTGCTTTCCAAACGTCTATAACTAAAACACACATTACTGAAAATAATTCTATCACTATCGTTTCCAATAGTACTAGAATGGATACTGTGACATCATATATTATATCGCATGTCATTATTGCGCCGCCGAGGCTCCATTTGCCAATGAATGATATGATGCTCGAAAGCATGATTTTCATGTGATACTTCTTCTGGTTTTGGGGTGTATTTTATCTTGTGTGCGATGCGGTAAGAACTGTTCTGCAGATGTTATTATCGAAGAGTAACTGAAAACTGGATGATCGCTTCTTCTTTTTCGTTGTTATTCTGTGTTGTTACCGTCCGCACACTAATCCACTCAGTCTAATCCCTTGGGCTCATCTTTAGCTTGGAAAGAAGGATGGTGTCGGTGCGGTCGACAAAAATTCTCATTGTGTGGAGAGAAGGAAGGGCTCGGCGTCAGAACTCAAAGCAAACACGTAGCATCTACTTTGGAATTAGTATTAAAAAGGAACACCAAAAGTATCCTATTATTGGCGACAAGTGTCAGCAAGAATGAAACTACATACAAGTGGCCCTCCCTTCTTCCTTGTTGAGAACGAGTCAATTAAAATAGTTGCGTGCAAGAAGAAGAAGAAGAAGTCATAGGCGGCAATCATATCATTACATGAAATCAGAGTAAAATGATGCCATAGCCGTGTTTATATGAGGCTATTTTCGTCAATAGTGTTCTCATCCAACCCAATTCCAGACGAGACTGCCGATTCGATCCTTGACCTATCAACATCTCCGCTGATGTCATTCTCGTCATCATCCAATGCCGACATGCTCAGCTCTGCCAATACCAGGGTATCATCATATTTGTATTCCCTGCGAAGGCGCCGCCTCATTATGAAGCAGGTGGCAACGCTTCCCAACGCCATCGACATTGCTACAAGAAGCAATATTGTCATCACACCACCTGGAGTGCTGAGTAAATTCACTGTCACATCTTTCATTTCACCCATTTTTGATTCCCCTGTTGATTGGACCTTGGTAGCGCAGTTTACGTCCTCGTACTCTTTTGCGAATGCCATGACTTGCTTTACAAGAACTTGAATATCACACAATTCAGCAGCTGAACATTCATCCATCTTAGAAGTGAGAACATTCCCATTGTAAATGAGACGAAAAGCATATCCTGAAGGATATCTCTCATCATTGTCGAGAACTTCGTGTATCTCGATCTGGAGCATGCTCGCGTATGGACTCCATTCTTTCCCGGACCAAACTTGCTCTCCCAAAGTTGCAAGGATTGGCATCAGTGTTGTATCGTGTCCAGAAAAGAGAGCAAGTTTAGGAGGAGGCATTCCCGACGAGGAAGGTGGGTGATGGTTGGCGTCAACAATCTGGAGGATGTTGGACATGATTTCAAGCCAGAGTGGACCCATTCCCAGCTTTGAGTATGCTCCGCCATTGTATTTGTAAGGGAAAGTGAAGTTACTAACAGCAAAGTCGGCGACGACTTCAAAGTTTCCTCCACCAGTCCCACCATAGTCATTCAATGCATCCGGTAAGTTGCGATCAGTACAAATAGTAGTCATCATACAATCCAATATTACCTCTGGAACTTCATCAATACCCATTTCATCTTTCATCAAAGATTTGGTAGTCTTAGCCTCCATTGAACTTTGAACCCAACTTTTATATTCGTCACTTTCATATGCTTCATTTCGTAATTCTTCTACTCTTGGACAAACCTTCCCGTTGGGAGTGAGGACATCCACAGTATAGTCAGCCGTGTGCAGTTTGATCACGGCTGTTTCATCATCACCAGTAGCAGCCAATTCTGGACCAAATAATCCACGAAGGAGGACCTGACCAGACATTAGAGTACGTTGCTCATCATCTGCCCTGTATTTCAGATTTGGTTCTTGGAAAATTACCTTGGTTGGATCACCAATTTGTGAAGCATGCGAGGGGATGGAATTATCATCTTTTGTCAAATCCCAAAGTCTCATCCTAGGATCAGCCGCGGCATGTTCATCTGCAGTTTTATCACCATCATAAAAATATGCTTGACGGAGATGCTTCCCATTACTTAACTCTTGTTCATACCCTCTTGCTAAAAGTTGGCCCATTTGACATGTTCCATTCAGTATATTCCCACTTTCTATTGATGTGGTGGTTTGTTTTGATAACAAGGCATCGTAACGCTTCTCAAACAGAAAATCAGGCTCTTCATCCAACAAATTTCCATGTTCATCCACTTCCTTCCCCTTTTCTTTCGTAGTTGCCGGCGGTGACATGTATGTCAACAAATCACAATTCCATACCCCCGTGTCGGGTGAGTCCCAATATCCATTCCAGCATTTGTATGAAGGTGCTCCGGAGAAGGGAGTTCGAGATCCATGACGTATGAGAGCTGTGACGTGTACTAGTTGAGTTTGTATGTTTGTGTCACTGAGGGGAGGAATAGCACGCTTTTCCATTTCTTGTGGTGTAGAGCAATATGGTGGATAGTGTTCATATTTGGTGTAGGTTTTGTCTTCTTCAGGGAAAGGATCAGGATCCAAGTTGATGCTTTGACTAATTGCATTTGTGTCGGAAGCAACGGCATGTTGTGGTGTGGATAGTATGAGGGGCCTCGCTGCTTGGCTGTGGCTTAGCAAGCTGCCCAGAAGTAATAGCGGCTGTAGAAACATCATTGTTGTTGAGATCGTATTATATTATGATAGCATCAGTTCGCTTTCACGATGAAAAGAAGATACTACCATAATGTCGCGGACGTCATTTTGGTAATGTTCTGAATTTTGAAGTTCTTTTCAGGATCCAGCTCTAGCCAGGCTCACGTGACCACACGTGATGGGAAGTGAAGAGCAATAGAGCTGGAAGTAGCAAGCAAAGACAATCATGCAATAAAGTGGACTCAGCGAGTTGCGAGTAAGAATTAGCTTACTTATACTTGCTCGCTGTCGCTAAGTATGGCAATTGTACTGGAGGAGGCTTTCTCTTACATAGAGTTCACCTCTTTCACACTAATCTAAGGAAACGCCTTACATTCAGATGATATCAACTTGATCGCGAGTGTCTCCTGAAGAGGATAAAAGGTAGAGCCTTATTGCCCAGAAAGCGTCACAACAGAGAACTGATGTGATCGATACTAAGTATGAGACATTTCGAACACGTAGAGCAAAAAAAAAATAGTATAAAATGAGAGCAACAAGACTTACGAATGACGGTAATGATCAAAATAGATATGATGTGTCCCAGATACGCCTCCAAGCAGCGGAGACGCTTGCCGTACTCCGCTTCTGCCACCTTTAAGCATTCTTTGAACTGATCATTTGACTTTTGTATGAGATCATCCTGCAGGCCAATTTGCTTCATGTTGCGTTCGTAGATATCAGTAAGGTGCGCTTTACTGCTCTCAATTAATGATTGTTGTTTTTCTACAACCTCATCGCAAACTCCTTGTATCTTCAAGACGCATGCTTTCAACTCTAATCTTGCCTCGAGAAGTGTCTTGCTCTTCTCTAAAAGATCTGGCGCAATAAGTTGGATACATCCACGACAGTTGTTGTTGCCCTCCTTACATTCATTCATTCGGCATGTTGCATTACAGAGAGAGCGATTGCAATCAGCACATTGTGATACTGATACGCATCGTTCACAGTAATACTCCTGGCAGGCCGCACAGTAGTTCATCCTTGCACACTCCTTACAAAAGTCTTTTAGACACATACGACAGCTTCCAAGCGCTAACGAGTAATTCTCACCATTCTCATCTTTGCAATCTTCTTCGTAGCAGCACTTTTTCAGGCATTGGTGGCATGTATGACACTGCGAACCGTACCATATGCCATCGTCATTACAAAACAAATTCAGACGAGTATTACAATTCAGACAGCTACATGAACGATTTCGCCAATTTTCATTACACTTGGCAAGAAATCGATCAAAGTCTGACTCCGACTCGGATGTTACACCCTGTCCCTTTCGCCAAACCCAGGGAAACTGAAACAATCTCACGGCATTTCCTCTCGAGCTGATTATACTGTTGAGAATGGGCAAAACTTGTTCAACAGATAGAGGTGGTTCTGGATCGAGAACAGGACTCCGGTTATCTCGAACGAGACTTAGATCTATATCTTCGATTGTTGTAGACCCACTGATTGGTTGCAGACCAGTGCCAGTGATGCTAACACAATTCGTTAGCCTCAATCGCGTGACTCTATTGACTGCATCGATGCGAACGAGGACGTTCTTGATGTCATCATCCGTCAGCTTGGCCGCAAGCTGTTTTTCAATTTCACCAAAGTCAAGAGTATCCCAATCCCACTGCCTTTGAACAAGGGCCGAGCTGACATCTCTGCGCAATTCATTACGAGAATTATCAAGTGCGATGGCAAACAAAGCTCGTGATGGAGCAGACAAAAAGCTTGATGCATGTCCTAATACATGGACTGGAAGGTTGTAAATGCGAATGGGATTTGTATCCTGTGAACAAGAAGAAGCATCGCTTGTTGAAATAGACCCACCTTCATCGTCGATATTTGTTTCTGTTTCCATGGAAGACTCCTGTCCGTGGGAAGACATCGTACTTTAGATGATCAGGGGACGAAGACCGACAAACGAAGAGACTGATCGAAGAGTCTACGAACACGGACATTTCTTAAAAGCAACCTTTTTTGCGCCAGGCCATCTTGTGGTGCATCCATCGATTTTGAATCATCCCGCTCACGAAGTTGATGAACCCCACCGATAATCACCATAGGAACCTTACAGCAATGGCACACTTCAGACAGATCGAAGATACATTAGCTTGAGCAAAGGAATATCTTGTTCAACGAAGCAACTAATTTTAGAGTTTGGAGTTGAATCAAATAAAGAGACAAAACTCAGCAGAACACTTTCAGAAGAGAACATACAACATACCATCACAACGTTCCTTGCCAATAGGAGATCCTACTCTATCGACAGCGAATGTCAAGCTACTGATCTCTCCTCAGATCAGGGTAGCTGCCGTTCTTTTAGATCGCTGCTCTCATCGCGAATCATCGCTCTCACGACATCCCTCCATTTTTGCTCACCTCAATTCTGCACGCACAGCACAAAAAGATCATGAAGATTTTCATCTCGCACAGACATATGAGCGGAGAGAGTGCCTCCTTTGACCAATATAATCAAGGACGACAATCATGATCACCCTGCGTGGTAAACTCAAACGATCCACCGTGTCTCGTCCAAAGGTGGCTGATCCAGCGGCAATCACCCAACGTCAACCCCGTTGAAGCCACAAATGCAACATCCGCTGATCAAACAACAGCTGTCAGTGATGCCATCTCATCCGGCACAAATGAAACTGAAATTGTAGAAGAATGCAATAGGCGGCACTATGGTACAGTGCTGGTAAACTGCACGGTGGGAGTACTAGCAAATTTGGCATCACTGAGAGAGCACCCTTTTCATTGATGTGTTGCTGACGATATTGTGGTCCTGATCTCTAGTAACAAAATAATAAAGATGGGCTTCACCAAGACAATTCTACGCGCAGGCACTGGAGCTATGCCCCGGCGTGGTCAAGAGTTAACTGTGCATGGGACGAGGGAGTGATCGGGATGCAATTGGGTGAAATTGCAAAGATCCATTGTTCACCTGATTATGCATATGGAGCCAGGGGATTTCCTGTATGGGGAATTATGTCGAATTCGGAATTAGTGTTCGAGATAGAAGTTCTTTCCTTCAAATAGTTATCCTGCGTCTTGCTTATGACACAACTTATTGTGGAATAATAGATCGTGGCAAGGGGCACACATATCACACACCATAATGTCAAAAGGGCATCAAACGAAGAAGAAGAAGCTATGGCACATCTGACTCCTAAGGGAAAGTAGTAGAGAAAATAGAGTAGGTGGGGAAGAATAGTCGATCTTACAAACATCAAAACACGCTCATTACTACTTTAGCAAACAATCAATCCAAATCGCTCATTCTGGTAACTGCGCATTGCCGGAAAAGACGAGGTCTTTTTTGCTGAAGTTGATGCGCATCCCTCCAGTTCTCTGTGGAACCTTTGACATGAGGTTGTTGACAAATAATGGGGTGAGTGATTTGTTACATTTTAAGGAGGCTGTATCAAACGGTCACGAGGGCTCGCCCTTTCACATCGCATTCAGTAGAAGAAAATCGACAGATACTTTGCAACAATTACTTCCGTCCTCCACGAGTGATACGAGGTCGACGAACATCAACTATTGTGTCTACAGCGCAGTAAGTTGTTATGCAGCTTAATGAACTGCGATTTATGGCTCATCCAATTTCTCTTGCGTGATTTGGGGATAATCCTCACGCAGTTGAAGTTGGGATCATTCATTTCTTCCTCGAAAAAGTCATTGCGACAAATACCCGCGCTCGTGCGCGACCTGAATGCCGTCTGCCCAAGGCGAATCACGTATTTAGCGTTTTTTTTCCTTGGCTTTCAGATGCAAACCCGGCCTGTAGGAAAGTGCCAGCTCACAAGCAAGAAGCTGCCGCTTATCACAATGACTGCAAACCCGTGAACGTCCTAAATATCGTACCAACCCTGCTACCGCGTAAAAATATTGTGAACGAACAATTAACACAAAACACACACAAACACGCACAAAGACCATGTCGACACACTCCAAAGCCTGATACTGCGTCCAGTAGACATATCTACCAATATAACCGGATATTATCTGATAGCCCATGTTATTAGCTTTCGATAGAGCCACTGGTCGACACCGTGTCTGCTATATTCGCCCCACAGTTGTGGAGTAGCATAGACCATGTGGGGTCTGCAAGCGATTTTTGTTAGTGTTTTTTACTAGCAGAAATGACCACAAAGTACCTACAAACAATTGATGATATCTCCATAATGAATATCTATAAATAGTTAAACCAAAGCGTAATTAGGTTTTGATAGTCTTTAGTTTGGCATCTACACTGGCCTTTTTTGTCGAAGGTCTAATAGTATTGCATAGTAGTGGGCGTACTGGCATGGTTCTTTGCTACTATTTTGTGAGTGAGAGCTGAGAGCTACACTCGAGTACTAATTCCTACGTACATATGAACGAACAATATTTAGCAACGAACAATATTTGTGCGCGGTAGCCTGTACCTCGAGACAGGGTCAAGACCGTCGGATAAGAAGTACACAGTGCAGACCAAGGATGAACATTATGACTCGCCACTACTGCTACCACAAACATGTACAAGAGCAAGAGCAGCAACCGTGGCGCTGGTAATGAAGGCGAAGGTTATGACAAGGAGATGATGACGGCAAATCCATCGCCATCTCAGAGGAAGAGGGCATCGTTCATTTCTTTCAAGACGAAGAAGGGAAAGAAGGATAATCCTAATCTCGAAGGTAGCATTAGTGACAGTATCAGTGGCTCCATCAGAGCCGCTCTCAAGAAAAAGGCTCGGGGCAGCAGCACCAAGAAATTGGTAGATCCATCCTCCAAGACTGCGACACCTGTTAAATCTGATGATCTTGATGAGGATGAGGATATGAAGGAACTGGTTCGGGCAATGGAGTCAGCAAACTGTCCTCAGGGGGAAATTCGCCAGGCAAGGGCAGGTTTGATGAGTAGAAAAAGCGTGCGCGTATTCAAGCCGCCCCAAAATCACGTCTCGTTCTTGGAAGAGGAAGATGGATGGGGTGATATTACCAAGGATGAAACAGAGAAGCCTCGTCATGCAGTGGAGAACAATGAGGCCATCGTTGCATCAGACAAGACCATTGCATCTGAGGATGACAAAGACAAAGCGCTCATTCTTTCGAAGAAGGAGCTTCTTCAGAAGCCCAACAGCAACAGAAATCTTGACGTCTTTGCAGAAGGACAGTACTTTCTTGGCATCAGTGTGCTTGTTTACATGTACGCTCATCTGCGCGAGAATTGCCGCATGGGCCACACACGATGTAGCATGCATCATGTAGATACCAACTCAATTCAATCCCAGTATTATAGAGCAGGGGAGGCTACGAGATACTTGGACGCTGCGAAAACAGTTGGATCCATCATCCGACTTGTGGTGGATGAATTGGAAAGTTCAAATGATGATGATGCTGATCATGAAATTGTAGGTGGGGAAGGCAGAGAGTACGAGAGGGAGCAAGCTGAACAGTTTCGTAAGTGGATTAATGATTCTAGGATCAGTCAACTGGATGAACAAACCGAACAGATGCTTCTTAAGATGAGGAGGGACGTTGCTCGTCACAGATGGAGACGTGCCATTTCGGCAGTACGCCTTAGTTATAGGATTAGTGGGGGGAAGCCACCCAAATGGGAAAACCCTGCGGTAGTGCCTGGTGGTGAGAAGTGCAATAGATTCGTTGATATGGAGGAAATGATGAAAGAAACGATTCGGAATCAGCCCAGATATTTCAAAGATGGATCAGTGATGAATGTAAGAAGCTGAATTTGAAGTTGGCATACTTGAACCTCTCTCTTGTTCTTGTTTCATTCTCACATGTGAATTATATCTCACTTCATTAGCCATTTTACTTTGTTACCTTATTCCTTCACCAACATCAAAACAGAATCTTATCGAATCAGGCATTGAAGTTGTCTGGTTTAGTGACCTTTCTCAAAATGACGTAGTCTATGGTATTAGTGTCAATAGAGAGGATAAGAAGATCATTGTCGTCTTTCGAGGTACAGTCAACGCCCATAATTGGTAAGTTATGTGTTCCTTCCTTGTTGTAGTCGCATATTGGCATTCTTGGCCACTTCTTTACTCTCTAACATCAACGTGTCGACTAACTTTACAGGAAGATTAACTTCAAGTCTGATACAAATGAATATCGCAACCCAGTCAAAGCCAATTATCCGGGTAGAGAAGACGAACTCAGCCTTCATTCTGGGTTTGCCTTGTATTTATTGCGAAAAAGGAAGGATACTGGATTGTCTAAGATGGATGAAATCTTCGAAAAGATCGAACAGATCGGGAAAGAACTGGCCCCAGATGGTGATTACAAACTTTGTCTCACAGGTCATTCGATGGGGGGTGCTTTAGCAACATTGTGTGGGTTTTATTGTGGAGCCAAGCCTCGTTTTGCTCATTTGAGTACCATTTATATCTGGACATTCGCAGCACCCCGTGTGGGCACGCACGGTAAGCATCAAAAAGATATTTTCGCTTTCGCACTTGTTCTTTCACCCATGTTTACTTACTATTCTGTTTCTACCTCAGCCTTCATTCATGCATACCAATACTTGGAAAGGACGAATAGGATTCGTCATGCACGGTTCTCGTGCACCAATGACATCGTTCCTCTGATCCCTTTCTGCAACTTTGAACATGATGATCTTCAATTTTATAAACACGTTGGTATGAGAATTCAACTGCACGACACTGATCGAGTTGGGCAGTGGCGTCTGCACAATAGCTTGGACGTGACGTACCCACTTAATCATGACTGGCCCTCTGAGATGCAAAGAGTGCTAGCGAACAATATTCTTGCCAATCTTACCACTCCCAAGGGATTCAAAGAATGCCACATCTTGAGAGAGTATCAAAGGCGTTTGCACTTTGCCATGACTTATCGCAGAGCGCTTGGGTTGTCAACTCTGAATTCCGATCAAAGGAGAAAAGACATCAAAACACTTGACGAGTACTACCTCATCCGAGGAAATATTTTATCCAATGGCATCTCTGAAAAGATTGTCAACATGTGGAAAGTAGATATGGAAAAGAATAAGGGAGCTCAGTCTGCTCTTGCTCCTCCAGCTGACCTTGCCAATTCAGCACCAGAAGAGGAGGGTGATGATCAATTTTGCAATTGCATCATCTTGTAGTTGTATAGAGGGGACAAAAACACGGGGATATCGGCCAAGGGAAGGCTTTGATAATGATAATGATTGTAGCCACATCGATTTTTGCGACATTTAGAGGCCAATCAAATGTGTGTATGGTACCATAGGTTATGTGGGATGATATGGTAGTCAATCTTAGGTCAATCTTACAAACATCAAAACACGCTCATTACTACTTTAGCAAACAATCAATCCAAAACGCTCAGCCGTCTCTTTCTCTACTTTCTTCTTCTTAATCAAATCCACAATCTGTCCATAATGCGCCTTCCAGCAACAGCCGCAGACCTTGTCACTCCAACACTCTGCAAATATTGACCAAATCAATCAAACCTGTTACGAATTTATCTGTAATTGCAGGGTTTCCAACTTCGTAGTAGTAGACGTAGTAGTCTAGGATTTCGACAAATAGTTGAATGTTGGCAGAAGATTGCCTACTACAGGCATCTGCGATTTTGAGACCCCGTTGGAGGCATTCCAGCACACGCTTTGGATTGTGATAGGTGTTCACTGCAACTGCATCTTTTCCGCCAGCGTAGAATAACCTTGAACACAAGCATACCATTCAACATTGGTCTGGCTTCTTCAACAGCTTGGCAGAATACTGTGCAGTCTTTGTGATCAACGCTTCATAGTCAGTCTTTTGGAAAGAAACGTTCCAACAATCGAGGTTATCGCCCGAACTTGCACAGACGATTCGGTTATTTCATCTTCGTCTTCCTCAACCAAAAAGGCTTGTGTCAAATCTTTGAGAATTCATTGCTACTTAGAGCTCTCGAACGAAGGTTTGATGGAGTAGGCAAGTAAGTCTGTGGCTGCAGCAATTTCAAGATATAGTTTGAAGGCTAACTAGAGGGGTTGATGGGAGCAAGGATTGCTACGGTCTTTTGGAGGAAGACAAGTATTTTACGGCAGCTGAAAGGGACGCAAAATATACGTGTTAGAGCGCGAAATAAGTAGGGAGATACCGATAAAGGCACGCTAGTCTACTCACTTGACTGTCTTGTTGAACGCAGCAAACAACGGAGCAGGTTCTTCTGCTGCAGGCTGCAGGTTCTTCTTCGGTAGCATCGTCTTTTGCCTCGTTACCACCATCACTCTCTGCTGTTTCACCATTCTCAACAGCGGCTTCGGTGGCTTCAGCATCTTCACTCGAAGTAGGTGACGAACCCACTGATGGTCACAACAGGAACCTGACAGCAAGGGCAAGGGCACACTTTCTGACAGATCGAAGGTCGAAGATGAAGATACATTTGAGCAAAGGAATTCTTGTTCAACGAAGCGAGTTGAATCAAATAAAGAGACGAAACTCAGCAGAACACTTTCAGATGAGAACATACAAAGTTCCTTGCGGATAGGAGATCATACTCTATCGACAGCGAATGCCAGCTAGTACTGAGTTCTCCTACTCCTATCATCAGAGCTGTGGTTCTCTTAGATCCTGTTGTGCATCGCGAATCATCGCTTATTCACGACTCCTCCATTTTTGCACACCTCGCTCAGTCAGATTCTAGATTCTGCACAAAAAGATCATGACGATATTATGAGATGATATGAGCGAAGAGAGTGCCTCCTTTGACCTAATAATAAACAACAATCATGATCACCCTCCGCGGTAAACTCAAACGATCCACCGTGTCTCGTCCAAAGGTGACAGATGCAGCGGCAATCACCCAACGTCAACCCGGCAGCGGCGGCGAAGCCACAAATGCAACATCCGCTGAGCAAGGAACAACTGTCAGTGATGCCATCTCATCAGGCACAAATGAAATGGAAATGGTAGATGAATGGAAGTGGGAAGGAGTCTGGGCATTCGGCAGTCTCCCCAACAATCAAGAGGAGATTGACAAACTTTTGAACCCCCCGCCTCTTCCAGTGGAGGAGTTTGATGATGTCACTAAGGACGAGCAGTCGGCAACAACTACTGCTGCACCACCAAAAGAAGAGACAGCCACCAAAGAAACAGCAACAACACCATCGGCAGCCTCGTCGGCTAGCAATACGCCCAATCAATCACCTAATTGGATTCAAAAATTATCCTCCATCATTACTGGAGGGGATCGCAAATCAGAAGATACTACCCCTTCATCCTCATCCAACCCACAACCATCACAGCAACAGCAACAACAACAATCAGAAGAACAACAAAACCAGCAACAAAATCAAGAAACATCCACCACATCCAACACAGCAACAATCAAAAAACGAGGCCGCGGCCGCCCACCCAAATCATCCTACTCACCCGCCGAAGCCGCCGCAATTGCTGCCAAGGAGGCAGCACGAAAACTAACCGAGGAACGAGAACGTGCCAAGCCTCGTCCGTTTGTGTACAAGT
The DNA here is from genome assembly GCA_030544225.1 of Skeletonema marinoi. NCBI lineage: Eukaryota > Bacillariophyta > Thalassiosirophyceae > Thalassiosirales > Thalassiosiraceae > Skeletonema > Skeletonema marinoi. The sequence continues at coordinate 743,800 of CM060492.1, forward strand.
GGGTTTCGGTTGTGGAGGCGGGGGAGATGGTGGTGCCTAGTTCTTTGGTGGTGTTTGGTGTGGATGATGATGATGAGGAGGAGGAGAATGAAATGAAGGGGGAGGTTAAAGTTGGTGGTGTTGCGGGTGTTGACAAGGCCAATACTGATACTGGTGATGAGAAGAAGCAACAAGTTGTACCATCTGCAGCTGGTGTGAAAGATAGTGGTGGAGATGTTGTAATGCAAGATGTTGAAGAACTACCCACATCTAAAGACAACAAACCACCTCCCATCACAACCCAGTCAACTACCGCCACCACCACAACAACAGCAAAGGAAGCAACCAAGAAAATGAAAAAGTCCAAAGGCATCACCTACGCCGAACCACCCTACACCGACGCCACCACCAACACCCCACCACACACATGTCCCAACAGCGGTAAATGGGAAGGTCACTTTGAAAATGTCTCCCTCAAAAAGGGCAAAACACCTCGTATCAAAGAAGTATTTTATTTGTTCTTCAATGGAACACCCGGAAAGAATGCACATGATGCATTTGTCAATAGTGATTTGACCATGAAGGCGAATGCCATGTTGGATAATGAGGGTAGTACCGATGTACCATCGAGTGGTGATGATGATGAGAAGAGTCACAAGAGTGAACGAAGTGAGGATATGACGAAACACTTGTTGAAAGAGGGATGTATCCATGTGAGAGGACATGGGACGAACCGTTTTGGTACGTTTGAAATTGTGGGAAGTTTTGATCCTAAGACGGAAGTATTGCAATGTCAACGAATGTATGTTCCAGTCAAGGAGGAGAAGAGTACAGGGTCGAAGAAGCGTGGGAGACGGTCACGTACGGAAGCGGCACGATTGTTGGCGGAAAGTGCGGCGGATACGGGTGATGTGGAACGTGGATCGGGGAGGAAACGTAAGACTTCGTGGAAGACACGTTCGAAAGATATGTCATCGTTTGGGGATGATACCCCCTCTGATAATCGTAAGGTTGATATTGCGAGTATTGTCAAGAAACGATCTCGGTTGAGCGGCGAGGGTGGTGGTGGCGGCGGTGGTACCGGAAGCAAGTCTACGACTGCAAGCACAGCTCCTGCACCACAATGTCGAGGCGATGATGGTTCTAGTTCCAAGTTGAGAATCAACATGAGCGTTCTAAAGAATCCATCGGCACTGAAACCATCTCCTTCGCCCGCAAGTGCTACCACTGGAAGCGGCAAGAAGAAGGGAAAGAAAAAGGCAGCCGCACCCTTCCAAGGAGCTTTCCCTGGGACAGTTGTCCCCATTGCTCCGGTCCCTACTCTTCCAACGGAGGGTGATCCATTCTTGGCAAGATGGCGTGCGGCTCACTATCTATACTATCAGCGCATTGAACACAAACAAGACGATGAGCCGACGTGGGGGGCAAGTTCAAACCCCTCTTCTGGGAATGGCATAGTCACCGTCAAGTCTGTCGTGTATGAAGGAGAGATGCATGATGGAGTGCGAGAGGGGAGAGGTCTTTGCTTGTACAATAACAACCTCATGTATGAGGGGGGTTGGAAAAGAAACAAGGAGCATGGTAAAGGAACCCTCATGACACCGGATCGTTCTCGAATCATCTACCAGGGTGATTGGGAGAAGGGTCGAATGCAGGGACAGGGCACATATTATTACTACGGTGCTTTAAATGACAAGAAAGAAAGCAGTAAGTACACTGGAGAATTCAAGGAGAATCTCCGCCATGGTATTGGTATCTACACATTACCAGATGGATCAATTTACGACGGTGAATGGAGGGAGAATAACCCCAACGGGTGGGGTCTCTTTCGTTGGCCGGATGGCTCAGAATACCAAGGGCCATGGAAAGACGGCAAGCGTAATGGGACAAACGGCATATTGCTCGGTGCTGACGGGTTCCGTTACGAAGGTGCTTGGTCGAATAATGCAATGGAAGGGATTGGAAATGCAACCTACCCGAATGGGCAGACATATGAAGGAAAATGGGTCGGAGGTAGACGTGAGGGTCGCGGTACGATCCGTTTTACAAATGGAGCTGTGTGTAAGTGGATATTGTGTTTGAGATATATTTGTTTGTTGTTTATGTGAATTGGTGTACTCATACAAATCTGCTTTCTCTCCCCCGTCCCCCCACCCACAGACGAGGGCCGTTTCAAGGATGACTACATGGAAGGACAAGGTACAATGAAGATGAATGAAAATGTAATTATTGCCAAGTACAAAGAGGACGCTAATGACGATGATGCCAACAAGGAAGTGACGGAAAAGAATGATTGGATGATTCCATTGCAATTTCAGAGTGACATTAGTCACATTCATCAGAAGGCAGGTTTTACACAAGTGGGATTGTAGTTATGTTTTCTGTCTTTTGGGTGCGAATGATGTGTTCCCCGTTCATGAATAATTTATTTAGAGATATCCATTGTTGATAACATAGTTGGTAGTTTTTAATTATTGCATTATCATAACACATGATGTTGATGAGCATATCAGTGTGCAATCCCCCCCTCTATTTTAATATCTCGATCCCTTCATAGCCCGCTTAAACTCCTCTTCAATACCAGGCTTGGGCTTATTCGCCTCCTTCTCCAATCGATATTCCTCAATCTTGTCATCAGCTTCCTTCAACAAATTCTCAATCTTTTGTGCCCTCGTCTCACGTGTTCGTTCTCGCTTCGTCTCCTTGGGTGGTCGTATGGATTGTATTGCTCCCTTATTTGTTCCCAACAATATGCTATCCATTGATTCTGTATCATCAACAGCAGTTGCAGCATCCAATAACGGATGCCTCCTATCCGGTGCATCCCAAGCAGGGTCCCAACCAGCACCAGTCTCAGCGTCAAATTTACCGTAGGTTCCGGCGCGGATAGCGGCCTTGCGTAGGTCACCGGCGACACGTCGACTGATGGCTGGTTTTCGCCATTTTTCATTCACTTTTTGGGGACGGAGGGCTTCTACGCCTTGCTGGCAGAGTTTTCTTACTGCTGATCTCATATTTTGTGTCTTCTATTGCTAAACAGTAGGAGGTTGTTATGGCATGGTTTGAGGCAAACTTTTGCATGGTTTTTGTGATTTTTGATGATGGATGATGGCGGGAGAGAAATAGCGATGATAACTTCGCTAAGTATGAATCGCTTGGTCTGTCGGAATTTCCTACCCCTTCAATAACCCTTCTTGTAGTGAGGCCAATGAGGCCCAATATGTACAATTATTCACTAAGTCACAAAAACACCTCCTAAGTCACAGTCAATGTCGTCAGTTTTCAGTACTTACTACTACTAATTCCTATACTTCAACTGAGTTTTTAAATGAAACTCTTCCTCATTAATTATTATCTGTCTTACTTACTCATGAACAGGGGTTAATCTCGTGAACACTTTCAAACTTCGCCGCTTTCTCTTTAGAGGGTACCGCTATGTTCGCCGATGTTCGCCGGCCGCCTCCCACCAACTCAGCAGCAAAGAATGCATGCAAATTTTACATGTCATATCTATCTACTTATCACCCAATTCTGCTTGTAAACGAAGTTGCCATCCAACATTTGAACAGGCATTGCCGCGAATTCACGACCACACCTCCTCGGCGACGTCGGGACAATCACACACAACAAGTAAATATAGGAGGAAGAAGAAGTGCTCGGCTTACTATCTACAATCCTCTGACACAATCATCTGAATGCTCCATCGCATCGGTCTCGTCTTATACGCAATCAGAAACGCAGCTTCGTTTCAATCACCATCAAAGCTTCCGGTTAAGGCTATATCAACTACATCAAGAATGACTGCCAGAACTGGTCTGGATGGTGAGTTATCGTCATCCTATGATGTGTTGAGTGCCTTACTTGTGTGCTTCGTTTCATTATGATCGTCTCATCGTCCTCTCCCACTCTCTCCTCCACCTATCCTAGAGACAAGCGCCGACGGCGAGTTCAAAAGGACCGACGCCGCATGGCGTAGCACCATAAGCAAGGAGCCCGGCTCCATGTTTCCCCCTGAAAAGGATCGATACCATCTATATGTGGCTCATGCCTGCCCATGGGCCCATCGAACTCTCATGGCAAGAGCTCTCAAAGGTTTAGAGGATGTGATTTCCATCACAGTGGTCATGCCCATTTGGCAGCGAACCAATCCCAAGGATGAGCATATAGGATGGATGTTTGCTGACCACTCTTCTTCTGGCAATAATGTCGTCACAAACTCGGCAGGACTAGGTGGGCCATTCCCTGCATCGTACCCCTCCAACGAAGCCGATCCGATTTTCAACGCCAAAAGTGTTCGAGAAATATACGAGAAGGTGAATGATAAGGATGGAAAGTACACAGTTCCTATCTTGTTTGACAAGAAACTTCAAACTATAGTGAGCAATGAATCGTCAGAGATTATCCAAATGCTCAACTCGGAGTTTGATGAGTATGCCTCATCTTCTGAGATGGATCTGGAGCCTGAAGATATGAAAGAGGCCATGGCAGCTGTAGATAGTTGGATCTACCCAAGCCTCAACAACGGGGTTTATAAATGTGGCTTTGCACATACCCAAGAGGCGTATAATGCTGCCATTGACGAACTGACTGCAGCCTTTGACAGAGCTGAGGACATCCTCTCTACACAACGCTTCATTGCCGGTAATCAGTTTACACTATCAGATATCCGACTCTTTGTCACATTACTGAGGTTTGATGAGGTATACGTCGTGTACTTCAAGACCAATACACGATCAGTAGCCAACTCCTCAGTCCTACTGAACTATTGCAGAGATATTTACCAAATGGATGGTGTGGCAGAAACTGTAGACATGCATCAAATCAAGGAACATTACTTCTGTTCACATCCTGATCTCAACAAGTTTAGCATAGTTCCAAGAGGTCCTGACTTCGAACGTTTGCTTCAGGCTCCACATGGTCGTGAATCATTTGATGTGAAAAGGCGAAGAATATCCAAGGGCCAGGTTTCCATTTCGGATGAGGACAAAAGTACCCTCAAGAGTGATGTCTCAGTCGACTCTCTTGAAGTGGTCTAGTATAGAAGTAAAGATTATACAGATTGACGTTAGATGTACTGAGATTGTATTCTATTTTATAGCTCTCATTTAAGAAGCGAACACGTAGGATGACTTATCACCCTTGATCATTCTCTCAGCATGGGATGTCCCTACAATCCTTTCCAATTGGTGCGCATCGAACTTGGTAAATAACGAGAGAGAACTCATGGGCAAACGTGACACATCATCCTCATCCTCACTCGTAAGTCCTTCATTCAGCATGTTAACCACAGAGGGATAAAATTCATCATATTCTGGCAGACCAAAGAAGATGAGATGACGAGCACCCTTGATTTTGTGACGCAAGAAAAAGTGAGCTCTGCCAGTGTAAAGCATGATGGGTTTCACTCCTTGCAGGAAGCGTGCACGACCACGTGATACTTCGCTGACACGTGCATATTCTGTTACACTGACGAACTTTACCTCACGCTTCAACAGCAAGTTACGCACTGCCACAAAGTCAAAGTACGATGGGATGTAAATCAATGTGTGTTTCTGCTGCAATCTCTGTAACTTGGGTAGCACATGTTCCGAAAAGAAGCGGAGTCTGGCTGATCCTGCATCGGAGACAGTTGGGCATGTCACACGTTGAAAGACTTGCTTCACGCGCACCATGACGTCGCATATGCTTGCGTTGTCGGTAGATACCTTCTTTCGTATTCTGATTTGCCCCTCAATATTCTTCGCGTGTCTTCGGAATGTGGATGAAACATATGGATCAGTAAACGCCGACACCACAATCATTTGTCGCCAATACTTTCCCTGCCCTTCCAAGAAGTAGTTCCTAACACGGGAAAAGTCAATGTTGGAAACATTCTTGGGCTGCTGATTCAATGAGTCTAGAACGCTGTTGACATGATCCCAATTTTGCATCATCAGGACATCACTTCGTGCTACGATACACATTTCGATACTTGACAAGAAATCAACATCTGCAGTATCATCCTCTCCTTCGTCATCACTTTCTTCGTTTGTAGTAGACATTTTCAGACCAATGGGCGACGCCAAGATGATGTCGCTGTGGAAAAAGTCTGCAAATAGTCTTAGTTTGACACCTGATCCACTTGAAGTCACCGTCGCTCCCTTCTTTGCCTTAATCTTCTTCTTATCAACGTTGGGAGTGAGAGAAATTCCAATCTTGAAGTCATCATCATCATTAGCCTCTTCACCAAACAACTCGTTCCATTCTCGACCTTTTTGCTTCATAATCGCATCAACCCTAGCTTTCTCCTTATCCTCCTCTTCCTCGCTACCCTTTTCTCGCTTTATTGGGCCATATTCGGCTTCAAATCTATCCTCCATTTCCAAAAGTGCTGAATCTCCAAGTAACTCAATCATCTTCTGGACAAACGCCCAGCAAGTTCCACGAGTAGGAAACAATAGAAGTACCTTGGGACGAGTATATCCCTGATCACGCCATTGATCATCTTCTTCATCCGCAGCTTCGTCATCTTCAACTTCTGCCAATTGTTTGATGCGACGATTGTGTTTCTGGACACGACTTCTGGAGGTTAACACGTGGTTGAGCACGTGCATGGTCAAAAGATTGTTGATTTCATTGCGGTTCTGTGTGACGTAGAGTGCAATAGATTGGTGAGAGGTTTGTATAGCAATGATGTAGATGTTCAACTATGAAAAAGAAGTAGAAACACACTTACCTGGCGATTTTCCATGGAGATCAAGACATCGGCATAGTTTGAGATAGCAGGGTACAGCACCTGCTGCAATGGAGATAAACTAATATCATTCTCACTTTCACTTCTTTCACGTTGACTGCGTTTCAAAGCATTTCGATTCACACTGTTCCAATTCCGACTCAATACTTGTCGAGTATGCTGTTGAGGCCCTCTTGCAAATGCTCTCCACATCTGTTTCGGTTTAGTCTTGTCAGGTAATGAATCCGTAAGTGTTTCCCAAGAGTCTAGAATAGGTCCGGATAAATGCACCTGCATAGATGAACTCAAAAGTGACGAAGTATTCGCCTTGGAAGATTTTGCAAGATGCGTCATCAAATTATTGGTATTGGCTGTAGAATCAAGCTGTGGGAGAGGTTTCTTTGAAAAGTGTGCTTCGTAGGGATCCTCGGCAGTTCCTTTGGGTAAGTCTACGTGTTCTTCATCCTCCATATCCATGTCATCATCGTCACTATCAGAATGTGATTGTTGCGAAGAAGAAGATGCTGAACTTACACTTTCTGTATCATCATCATCATCACTAGCAGCATCGCTATTGACGTCATCATCATCATCCGACTCTACAGCAATTTTTCTAGAAGAAGACTTTTTAGGACCATTGATTCTCTTGAGCAAATGTGACAGAGATCCACCATTACTATCAACTCCACCCATTTCTTCATCAGAATCATCATCGTCATCACTACTTTCGTCATTCGCAGCGTTGTACCTCTTGTGTTTCTTTTGATGTGCATACTGCCGCTGCTGCTTCTGTTTCTGCTCCTGCTCATGTTGATACAAGTTATCCTTCCTCTCCAAAAATGATTCAAAACTAGTCTTGAGTCCTCTTCGATTAGTTGACAATGGATCAATCTCCTTTTCCTTGTGATGGCGTTGTTGTGTAGTAGTTTCAGTAGTAGGTGTTAATCGACTCTTGCCTTTTCGGAACTTGCTCGCTTGACGTGCTTCTTCATCGACGTGTTCTCCCCAGACCTGTTCGAGTTTGGCTTTGGCACGGGCCTTTTTGCCCTTGGGTCCCTTCTTGACTTTGGGCTTCTTGGCTACCATGGTGATGATGTTAGGTTTATAGCAAGACAAGAGAGATTTATTTGCAGATTGCAGAGCAATTGAATGCTTTGGTGATGAATTGAAGTGGATGGCTATCAAAGAGCGCGTTGAATACCATACTAATTCCTTTGTACAGAAGGCATCACTCACCTTCACCCCTCACCTGATTTTCATTTTGCCCCACAACTTCATCGTTGCAGCATACGCCATACTTCAAGTAGTATTCTTGGTCAATAGCACCTCACCTATATCTACCCAATCAAGTAGACAATAACATCATGAAGCAAGTCTTTGCCCCAGCCACATTCACACCAGGAATCCTCTCCTCCATCCGCCCCTCCTCATCCACACCCACATCAGATGATGCATCCGCCACCACCATCGCCCAACTCCCATCCCGCATGGAATCCGACTCAATGGGTTCCCTCTCCATCCCACCCGGATCACTCTGGGGAGCACAAACTCAACGCTCCATCCAAAACTTCCCAATCGGTGGACGTGAAAGTCGCATGCCCATGGAGGTAGTCTACGCACAATGTCTGCTGAAAAAGTGTTGTGCCGAATATTGGGCCGAGGATGCCAATGGTGGAAAGATGTCCAAAGAGAAGGCTGCGGCGATTGGTCAGGCGGTCGAGGAGGTTTTGGCTGGGAAGCATGATGATCAGTTCCCGTTGGTCATTTATCAGACTGGGAGTGGGACACAGACTAATATGAATGTGAATGAGGTTTTGTCGAATCGGGCGATTATGATTCTTGGTGGGGAGGTTGGAAGTAAAACGCCTGTTCGTAAGTATATATACATATATATGTATGTTGTATGCTGATGATTGTGCAATATGCAAACATGAATTCAATGATGTTACTAATTGATCCTTTCCTTGTTGAATCATGAACAATACGAACAGACCCCAACGATGACTGCAACATGGGTCAAAGTTCCAACGATTCCTTCCCCACAGCCATGCACATTGCATCAGTAGTCACAATTTTGAACCGAACCATTCCAGGCTTGAAGGTACTATTGGACGCTTTGAAAACAAAGCAAGTGGAGTTTGACAAGATTGTCAAAATCGGACGAACTCACTGTATGGATGCCACACCACTCACGCTTGGACAAGAGTTTTCGGGATATGCGCAACAGGTTGAGTATGGTATTCAACGTATTGAACATTCACTTCAGTCATTGTATCGACTTGCACTTGGAGGTACTGCCGTGGGCACTGGGTTGAATACTACCGAGGGTTATGCGGAGGCTATTGCGGCTAAGATTGCGGAAGAAACGGAACTTCCTTTTGTATCGGCGAAGAATCTGTTTGAGGCATTGGCAGCGCATGATTCGTTGATTGAAGTGTCAGGAGCATTTAATACAGTTGCTGCTAGTTTGAATAAGATTGCAAATGATGTACGCTTGCTTGGAAGTGGACCAAGGTGCGGCTTGGGTGAGTTGAGCCTCCCTCCCAACGAACCCGGTAGTTCCATCATGCCTGGCAAGGTCAATCCAACACAGTGTGAGGCATTGACAATGGTTTGTGCTCAAGTAATGGGAAACCATACCACCATCTCTATTGGTGGAACACAGGGCCACTTTGAATTGAATGTCTTCAAGCCAGTCATGGTGGCTAACTTATTAGATTCAGCCCGCTTGTTGGGAGACGCTGCAGCAAGCTTTGCGGAGCGATGTGTGGTTGGTATTACACCCAATTTGGACAAAATTAATCAGCTGTTGCATGGATCGTTAATGTTGGTTACTGCATTGAATCCTCATGTTGGTTACGATGCTGCTAGCAAGATCGCCAAGAATGCTCATGAAAAGGGACTTTCGCTGAAGGAATCAGCCATTGCAAGTGGATACTTGACTGCAGAACAGTTTGATGAATGGATCGTCCCTGAGGATATGATTGGTCCAAAGCCAAAAAAATAAACCCTCTCAGCTAGCTATCAGAATGAGCTTTAACTTCGTAGGAAATACTGTCGAAATAAATAATCTTATCTTAAAATCTTTAGCCCATCATATTCATTTCCAACTCTAATGATATCTATTATTATAACCCCTCTCTCTAGAGCTGTCCCTTTGCTCTTATAATTTCTCTCACCATGAAATGCTTATGCCTACTAATCTTCTGACAAGGGACAATCATCACCAAATCCCCCACATTGCAAACTTCATGCTCATCATGCGCCATAAACTTTTTCGTGTACCTCAATCTCTTCCTATACTTGGGAACAATTCGGTATCTATCCACGGCAACATTGACTGTTTTTTGCATTTTATCCGAAACGACTTTTCCGACGAGTGCCCCCCGTGGGTTGTGTCGGGGTGGGTTGTGAACGAGATTCCACCCGGGGATTGTTGACATGTCAGCGAGTTGTTCGTTGGTCATTTCTTTTAGGGTGGCGTCGAATCCACCAGTGACTGGACCTCCGTCGTCATTTTCAATGGTTGCTGTTTCCATTGAGGAAAAGTTGCGTGTAGGCATGCATAGAGTGAATTGTGAGGTATGATTGTTTGTTGTCTGTGGTGATGACATTAGCCGCAGGCTCGCCTCGGACATCATCGTTGGAACGGCAGATTGTGTGGCCGCAAGCGACGGCGCCACCGCTCTTTGGACAAGCCTCAGAGAACTGAGCTGTCTACCGATAAAGGAGATGGACATGTTGTTGCTTCAAGGGAATTTAAATTGATAGCAGAGGTATTAATCAGCACTATATACTATGGCTCGTCAATTCGCCATTTTGATCCTCTCTAAAAAAATCACCACGGACAGCCGGACAGACTAAAAGGGAAAGCTCTCTCTCTAAGCCATGGCAGCATGGTACCCCCAGCGAAACGTTGCAATCTATCTGCTTATAACGAAACAATAGATTAGTTTATGTATTAGGATGCACTACTGAAAGTGCGTGAGTTCCATACTCATGCCTTGATCAGATTCAGCTCTCTGCGCTTGCGATATTCCGCTTCCTCTTCACCCCGCCAGTCTGAATGTCATGATGATCATGTGTTGGCAGGAGGGAAGGAGCAACGATGTTCCTCATCAATTCATACACATTCTTGAATGCCAATCGTTCCAATTTGGCAGTATCAATCTGCTCAAAGATGTGTACTCCCTGAACAAACTCTAGCATCATTGGAATGAGCTTTGGAAGATGCTCGGAGGGACCTTCCCATATGCGATTCACATCGATGCAACTCTCATCAAACGTACCAATTGCACATAAGATTTTGCTCTTGCGAGCAATGCTAGCTTCACCGCCTTGTATCCATTCATAATCCTCACTGATACTCTTGAAAGTTGGATTGCTATTGCCATCATCCATCAAAATACGACACGTGTGATTTGACATTGCAAGTGTGTTCAAGCTAGAATCATCGTAGATTGCTTTGAGAAGAATATTTCTCTGCTCTTCCCAGCGGATACCGTCGAGAGTGAGCTGTTTGAGATTAGAATTCGTAGAGAGTGCACGAGCAAATGATTTGAGAATCGCATATTCGTCTTCCCCTGGTCTGACACGACGTATGTTGCGTTGCTCAACCCCCCTCAACCGTAACTTTTGTAGCTGTGGGTTTGTGGCCAATACAGGTGTGATTAGATGAGCTATTTCCATGTTGCCGTCAGAATGACCTTCATACCTGATGGAAACATCCGATTTGTCCTTCACCGCCTCCATTAGAGCTTCAACTTGTTCATCCCTGAAACTGAAATTGGCCAAATCCAGTGTTTCCAAGGTTGGGTGATCACGAAGAGCATTTGTGAAGTTGGAATTGAGAATCCCAACGTCAACTGTTAGCTTCTCTAAATTCTGATTCCCTTCCATCAAGCGCGATACAAGATCTATTCCCTTCCTGGATGGATGATTAATATCGAAACACTCTTCAAACTCCAGCTCTTTGATGTGCTTTGTCTTGATAGCAGACTCAATTTTACTGATCATTTCATCGCTTTTGATGTGGAAATGATGAAATTTGACACTATCAATCACACGACTATCAGGCAACGTCTCCAGGACGTCGCACAAGTGGTCAAATTTGCGACTGGCACACCCAATAGTCTCAAGGGGTATAGGGCCGTATTGACCATAAAAAATTGCCCCAATATTGAGGTTTAGGGGATCAGTGCCGCCCTCCTCCGCTGCAAGGAGATCCCATTTGGCTTCATCGCAGCTCTTCCCTAATTGCCGCTCGGTGTGCTCGTAAATATTGTAGCTGTAATCGTCATACATGGTCGTCTAGCCAAAAATAAATGGTACGGAGATGTCTGCCGCTGTAACCCCACCAAAGGCGTTGTCGATAATAAAGGCATGCAGCGCTTGCAGATGGGCGCAGAAGAGTAATCTATTGATCGCCGGTTCTTGGATCTTCTGTGAGCTGTGAGCTGTGAGTAAGCAAGAGCTGAGCAGCAAGCTCGAGAGGCAGTAAGAGCAAAAAGAGTGGATGATTTTGGCGGGAAATTCCTGCGAGCGGGATCCAGTGTTTCTCCCCTGCCTTTGCTTGCTTGCTGCTCCTCTTCTTCCTTGGAATCAATAAATTAATACAATGTGTTTCCATCTCTCCTTTAGCTGTCGCAGACGGACGGCAGTGAAGTAGACATGTAGATGCAGATCTCCTAGCACTCACATGTCTGTGTTTGGAATTAGGAAGGTACATCGTACATGCCATAATCTCGTGTCACAATGACGAGAGAAGACGTCCTCCACACCTCTCCAAATTTGGGCAATATGCCCTACGGCGGCATGGGCCCAATGCTCCGCAAATTCCTATTTGGCGACGACCCCATTCGTCCACTCTCCTTTACTCCCAACAAACCCCACGTCGCCAAAATGTACCTCGAATCCCTCCAGAGCTCCGCTCCGCATGGCATTCTTCCTCTCGCAAACGCATCGTGGTCTTCCTCCAGACCCGCCCATCAGGAATTCTACGGCCACTCCTACACTGCGCCCACCCCAAGAATCCACTTCCTCCAACAGTTCGGCCTTGCCTGCACCAAAGCGTTCGCCATCCACCTCCGGCGACCAACCCGTATCCAGCAGGCCCCACAGGCGTCCTCGGGCACAGCCCGGGCCCCTCCTGGTTTAAGTTCTCCTTTCTCTACTGATCCTAGGGTCTAGAGAGTAGCTACTAAAATAATCTATCTATCTATCTATCTATCTTGTGTGGGTTTCAGGTTGATGCTTTGTTCCATGACCTAAATGCATGTATATGCACAATATCTATGCTATCTACTTCTTCTATTGCTCTACTGATCTATAGACTTTTGATCATCTCCTCTCTCTCAATTCGGAACCGTCTGGATTGGCCTTAGGTACAAGTGAATGTTAATGTTAACCACACTGTATACTCTCGTTAGTTACAAGCTCAAACAGTTTAGACCTAAAGTTATAGGAGTCCTTTCTCTTAGTACATTTACGGTGGAGTTGATTTGTTTTAAGATTACTATTTTATCTTTAAGTAGCTGCTGACTATTTAAAGCATGGGCAAGTTAAAGTACTCTAGGAAACTATGATAGAATCAGTTGGTATCCTGCTTATGTTGTTTATTGCAGCTGCATTCTGTTCGACTCTAATCAATCACACTTTTATATCTTCCTTCTTGACAGCCTCTTTCTTTGCCTTCTGTTGTTTCTTCTTCTTTAATTTCTTCTTCAAACGTTGTCGTTCCTCCGATGTTATATTATTATCATTTGCAAGCAGTAATTGTTCTATATCTTCAATTGACTGTGCCTCTCCTTCCGGTTTCTGTTGTTCTTCTCTAGCAGCAGACAAGGCAGCCTCATATTGTGCCTTAATCTCAGCAATCCAAACTCCCGTAATAGTGCATAACCATTCTTCTCTAAATCCTTTATCATACCACTTTTCTGTAAATTCCTTCATTGATTTTAATTTCTTCTTTGCATCTTCTGTACTGGGTAGTGGTATGTTAACATTAGCATATTCCTCTTCGGTATGTTCTTCTAATAGTAAGGTGCGTGCATTTGATGCTAATTGTTTGGAGCTGACGAGTAATTGCAATTTACGCTTTGCTTCACTTCGTTCTCCGTGTTCTTGTTCTCCATTAAGACCATTGAGGAGATTTGATCGATTATTTTGTGATGCATATTTGTTAGTACGTCCTGATCCACCTGTTTGTTTTGCCCCGCCCCCTCGTAAGCTATTTGAACTGTTCCGTGCGTCTGACATTGGTTGATATTCTCCAGTATGATGCTGTTGTTGTAGGAATATGATGATGATACTTTTTATTATTGTCGATTATTTTGCATTGCAAAAATGATTGGTGGGGAAAGAACCCTTTGCCTTTGGCCAGGTAGCTGCTACTGCAGTGCACTTGGCAAAATATCCTCAAAAATATCCTGGTATGTATCCTACAAATTCCTACGTAGGATAATCCACCATTTTGTGGCTGAGACCCACCGACCACGGACAGACTAAAAGGGAAAGGAAAAAGCTCTCTCTCTCTCTCTCTCGAAGCAATGGCAGCAATGATACCCCCAGCAGTCTTGCCCAGCAGTAAATGTTGCCATCTATCTGATTATAACCAAACAAATAATTACTGTATGTATTAGAATGGTTCCACACTCATGCCATTCTTCAGCTTAGTTCTCTGTGCCTACGCCTGCGACATCCCGCTTCCTCTTCGACCCACCAGTCTGAATGTCATGCAGATAGTATTTTGGTTGGAGCGAAGGAGCAACAATGTTCCTCATCAACTCATACACATTCTTGAATGCCAATCGTTCCAATTTGGCAGTATCAATCTGCTCAAAGATGTGCACTCCCTGAACAAACGCTAGCATCATTGGAATGAGCTTGGGAAGAAGTTCAGAGGGACCTTCCGATACGCGTTTCACATCGATGCAACTCTCATCAAATGTACCAATTGCGCACAAGAGTTTGCTCTTGCGAGCAATGCCGGTTTCTCCACCTTGTATCCATTTGTAATCCTCACTGATACTCTTGAAAGTTGGATTGCTCCAGCTGTCGCCAGTCTCTTCTAGAATACGACACGTGTGGTTCGACATTGCAAGTGTGTTCAAGCTAGTGTCATTGTAGATTGCCTTCAGTAGAATCTGATTTTCTCTTGGTCTCAAGATGTCGAGAGTGAGCTGTTTGAGATTAGTATTCGTAGAGAGTGCATGAGCAAATGATTTGACAACCGCATCTTCATCTTCTACTTGTTTGCGGTTCCATATTTTGGTCAGCCCAGCCCCCCTCACCCGAAACTTCTGCATCTGCGGGTTTGTGGATAGTACAGGTGGGATTAGATGAGCTATTTCCATCCTGCCGATGGACACGTCAGATATGTCTTTCACCGCCCCAATAAGAGCTCCAAATTGCTGATCACTACAACTAAAATTGGCCAAATCCAATGTTTCCAAGGTTGGGTGATCACGAAGAGCTTTACTAAAGCCGGTATTGAGAATTCCAACGTCAACTGTTAGTTTCTCTAAAGTCTGATTCCCTTCCAAAAAGCGCGATACAAGATCTAACCCCTTCTTGGATTCATAGTCGAAGCACATCTTAAACTCAAGCTCTTTGATGTGCTTCGCCTTGATAGCAGACCCAACTATACTGATCATTCGATCGCTTCTTATACGGAAATGATGAAATTTGAGACTATCAATCACACGACTATTGGGGAACGTCTCCAGGGCGTCGCAAAACTTGTCAAATCGCCCAGCGGCATCCCCAATATTCTCAAGGGGCATAGGGCCGTAACCACCTTGGTCAATCGCCCCGATAAAGAGGTGAATGGGATGTCTGTCGCCCGCCGCAAGTAGGAGATTCCGTCTGGCTTTATCGCAGCTCCTCCCTAATTCCTCAACCGCGTCCTCGAAATGGTAGCCGTAATCGCCATACATGGTCGTCTAGCCAAAAAATAAATGATACAGAGGTATCTGCCGCTGCAGCCCACAGGCGATCGATATTTAAGGCGGCGCTTTCAATAGGAGCGCTAGAGAGTTTGGATCAATGGAGTTCT
This sequence comes from Skeletonema marinoi, assembly GCA_030544225.1. Lineage (NCBI taxonomy): Eukaryota > Bacillariophyta > Thalassiosirophyceae > Thalassiosirales > Thalassiosiraceae > Skeletonema > Skeletonema marinoi. The sequence continues at coordinate 759,546 of CM060492.1, forward strand.
TGATACGAAGAGCAAGAGCAAAAAAGCTGATGCTTTTTGGCGGGAAATTCGAGAGAGTGGAGGATAGAGCTAAAAAATGCGAGTGTCGTATTTTACGATGCTGGCTGCTCCCCTTGCTTGCATAACCTTCTTCCTCTGCCTTGGCCTGCTTCTATACGTTCTTGCATAATATGTAGATCTCCTAAAAACACTTTACAGAACAGGATTGAGCCACACATCGGTGTAAGGAGCAGAATGTAACCATAATTTTGTAGTAGAATATAGCATACTGGGATCTGTTGATGCTTTGTTCCGTGACCTAAACGCTTTTATATGTATCTATGCTATGCTACCTACTTCTTCTCATTGTTCTACTGACCTACAGACCCATCTCATCCACAATGCATTTGACAATTGCATCTGAGTTTTCCTTAACCCAGTTCACGCGCTTCTCATAGTTCTGAATGCGTGTTGTAATGCTGGATATATTATCTTCTTGCGCTTGATGCCGACCAACGAAGTAGACGATGTTAGAGAGAATACGTAGATTGATAAGGTCTGGGACAGCTTCTGCTTCTTCTTTGGTAAGTTTCCCAGTCTTGGCAAAGCCAGTAATGAAGTCAACAAAGTAAGGCATGGCATCTGGCTCTTCACCAGCATATTTTGATAAGCAAATAGCCAACTCCATGGCCCTCCAGTCGAAGGCAGCAAATTCAAAGTCTAGCAATGCTGTTACCTTTCCTTCATCGACCAGGACATTATCGTAATGTAAGTCACCATGGATGAGTTGGACCGGAAGTGATTGATATTTGCCTTCGCATCTGTCTACGATATCAAGTGTTTCTTTCAACATGCGATCAGCTGTCTCGCGAACTTCATCGAAATGAGGGCCATTCATTTCTTCCTCAAATGACTCTCGTGTGACAGCATGATGAACATCCCACATCTTCCAGTAAGGAGCCACGTTACAACGGGAAGTTTCAATGTCCACCTTTGTCAAGGCAGTGTTGAGCTCACCAGATGCTCTTCCAATATCCTCAACGGCTGTCAATTTGGGTAGCCCACCAGGAATGAGCTCACACATGCAAGCGTCGGCTCCATTTGAGAGACGCACCATTGTCGTTCCTTCCTTGGACTCGAGGAATTTTGGAACACAAAAGCTGAGATCAAACGTATTGAGTTGCTTGAGAATGTCGTGTTCCCACTGCACCCTCATACTATCACATCCATTGTTGTAGATACGCAACAATTCTCTTTCACCCGATGGAAGAGTAATGTACTGCACGATATTGTTCACACCTCCAGTTGTGGGTTCGATCTCAACGCCTTCGATATCATCATAAAACTTGGCCAGAGCTTCATTGGCAATGTCCAAGTCGTTCAACTTGGAACCGACAAAACTTTTCGGAGCAGCCACTGCTTCTTCTGTCGCGGCGGTTGATCGTAGGGCTGTCATCCTGGAAATAGAATGAGCAGATGATCTAGATTGAAAACTAAAAGCAGCCCTGGCAAGAAGCGCTCCAGCGAAGACGACTGATGAAAATCGCATGATCATACTGAAGAAGGCAAATAGAGATTGCTGGCGCTACGAATTGTGTTGTTAAGTAGCAGTATCACACCACTGTGAAACTCTCGGTAGCAAAACTTCTTGTTGCGTCATCATTAGTCTCCGCCTGCCAACTCATTAGCATCATCACAACACGTCATATCAGAATGCATCAGTGCTTTGTGACCTCTGTGGCTGGATGCTGTCGATGGAATCAGGAATCGGAATGCAAATGCTATCAAACACGCATCGAGCATCTCAAGTCACATATCTCTTTTCCGGACAGGTATGGAGCAAAAAGTTCAGCAAACATAGAAGTATCTAAGTATGGTACAAAAGAAAGTCTGAATACATTCGTCACACTTACTTATGTCATCGTTATATGATTTCATCTTCTTCATCCGGTACAAGTTCCAGCGATGTATCCACCTCTGGTAATGGCAAGGGTCGATTGTTGTCTGTCTCCTTCTTGCAGTAAAACGTCACATATGTAGACACGATCGAAGCAAGGAATGCACCGATGGCAAGAAATGCGACTCCAAACAACCACAAATTGCGTTCCTCTTTGATACACACGGTAGGTTCACCTACAACGGGAGCTGCTTCTTCCGCATCACATCCCTCTGCACCAACTATTTGAGCAATAGCAATGTTCTCCGAAAAGATCCCATCAATCTTTAATTCACAATAGTAGTATCTTAGTTCCTCTTCTGCCGAAGAAAACAGTTGCGGTACTCCTCCTTCTTCCTTTTCCAGTTTTATTGTATACGGATGCACTGCCAATCTAAACGAATGTGCTTTGGCCACCCATTCTCGTGCTTCACGTTTCGCCCGGGCAATTGCTACCGTGTCATTGGATTCCATCGCACTTGATGATGGTAAAAGACAATTTTTGTTTGGTCCAAGGCCAGAGATGTGTAATGATTCAACGTCAAACCAAAACGACTCCTGGCGACACTTACTCTCTGAGACTAGTAAGACGAGTGGAGGGATCCAAGCTGAAATGAATCAAGACGAATGTTAGTTGACCACCCAGTATAGCAAGTCTTTACACAACAACAACAACAACAACACATCAACTTCAAAACACTCACGATGATCAACCTCATCATCCTCTTCTCCCGTCACATTCACCACCCCCGAAGCCAAAATAGCATCCTCCTCCACAAAATCCATCCATCTCTCCTTAAACTTTGTCCTTAGATACTCCAACACATTCCCCTCAAACGACTGCAACACCAATGGCGGCACACGATACTCATCATAACGTAGTCCCTCACACAATGTCACATGATCAAATAATAATTCACTAGCCTTGGGATGCTGTGCCAACTCATCCAAGAACAGATCTGCCAGGGATATATTTCCATCTTGTTGAAAGTAGTACGATTTCTTGAGTTCGACGTATAGACCGGTAACCCCTCCAGTTTTCGATGGGCGGCCTATCAATGGCAATTCTCGTGTGTTCCAATCATGCAATAGATCGACTATTTGTGTAAATGACGGTACTTGAAATAGATAATCATAGCCATCATATCGCGCACCACTACTAACACGCTGTTTCACCCTCAATTGTTGAATCTCTTCCCATGTAAAGTCATTGACATAATACCCCCATTTATTCCCATTCCCCTCACTCTGTCTCGCTTTATCCCCAAATTCCCCATTGTTATACGTATGAACATTCGTGGTAACATTCAAATCAACATCGTGGACAGCAATCAGGACATTGTCCTTGGTAGCTACCAAATCAGGTTCAATGTAATCCGCGCCAAGTTCCAATGCGAGTCGGTAGGATTGGAGGGTGTGTTCGGGAATGTGGAAGGAGGCTCCGCGATGGCCTAGGATTAGGGGTGGGCGGTGGATATTGTTATTGTTGGTGTGGGAGGGGCGGAGGGGGCACCGGTTGATCTTCTTTTTTGTTGGGTCGGCGGCATGAACAGCGGCAGGTAGGGAGATGAGGAGGAGTGATGTTAGAAGGAGAAGAGTTGTTGGCCTCCCTCTTCTATGATTGGTATTATTTATAATGCTCATGATGAATGCGTCTCCATACATCTATTTTATGTTGTACTGCGGTGGATGGACCTCGCCGGTGGCTCCGATCATTGTTGAGTTTGAATTATTTGAATGCGTTCAAATTCGAATCGGCAATCGATGTCTGATGTCTGCTTATTGGTATCTTTGTTAGTGGTTGTTAGTGTACGTATCTTGTGATGTGACACTGCCGCGCACCACCACCCACCACTATATAAGGTCTTGATCAACATCAACAAGTAACAAGTAAGATGAATTCACTTTATGTATTATTTGAGAATTACATCATCAGCGATGAAGCTGTAGAGTAATTGAAACCTGTTGACAAAGAAGCCCCATCGCATCGTAGTATAACAACCAACAACAACATGGACGCCATTCAAAACCCGCTCATCGACACAGCAACCACACTCTCCACCCACTACCTCCCCCTAACACCCATCGCCATTCTCATCGGCGTCACATGCCTCGTCGCTCAAATCTTCCTCACACTCTTACTCGATAAACGTATCTTTCCACGAAAATGGCAAGGGCCGTGGAATGATCTACCTGGATTCACTGCTCATCAGTTGATTGCTTTTCCATTAATGTGCATTTTAACTTATTATGGTATGAGAGATTGGTTCTACAATCCGAACAAGGAAGTGGGGAATGAGACATCCTATGATCGAGTCTTTGGAGAAACCAATCTAAGTGATATTCCACTTGCGATTGGGAGTGGTGCAATTCTAATCTGGGATACACCTACAAGTTTATTGGTGCCGGCATTACAAGATCCACTGATGCTATTTCATCATGTGGGCATGTTTTTAGTGGCGGCTACGATGAGTGGAGCATTTAGCGGTGGCAAAATGATTGGGTATTATTATGCCTGTTATTACTTTGGAGTGATTGAGATTAGTTCTATTCCGCTTACGTATGTGGATGTGTTCCATCCAAAGTACAAGTATTATTTCGAGTGGTTGAATCATAAGAAGAATGTGAATCGGCCAGTGATGAAGGTAATACAGGGAGTGAATGAATTGTGCAGGATAGTCTTTGCAATTTTATTCTTGATTTTCCGTGGGGTCTACTTTCCATATGTGACATTTAAAGGCACCATTCCTGATTTGTGGCATGCGTACAATGATGAAACGAGGCTGCCCGATGGTGTATGTATGTGGACGGGATATTTCCTAATTTGCTTTGTCAGTTTGTTTGCCTTGCTACAATGTTATTGGGGTATGTTGATTCTGAAGCAGATTTACAATATGGTTGTCCCTGGTGATGGTGGTAAGAAGAAGAAAAAGAAGAAAGCAAACTAGTTTGGAGAGAGGGATTGAAGTCGAATAATGTGTATGCTATTTGCAATTAATGATGTATGGGCAAGAACTAGAACGTAATAGCTACTAAAATTACTCTGGCAGTGCTTGAATACCCAGCGTATACTCTAAATTGAAGATTTCGTGGTACCAATTGTTTGGGACAAACAACACTTCACCTGCTCGTTGAATGCATTTATGAGATGACAATTCTTTGTAGAATCCAGGATGAGTATCTACGACGCCCTCCAAATCGTCGCTGGCGGTCATGTACCACTTTTTCTTACCAGCAAGTAGCATAAACATGGCCGCTTTGTGCTTATGCATGCCGATACCAAATCCTTCTGAAGCTATTGTCAGAGTGAACTTTTTCGCAATATGAGCAGCCTCGTCCTCGCAAGGAAATGCTTTCATCAATGGACTCAACTCGGTAATGAAATCGTTTCGCAGCTCTTTTACTGGACTAAACACAATTGTACCACATTCAGTGTTTGTTGTACCATTCTTAGAACTCAATAATGCATCAGATAAGGACATCGGTTTGCTATTGGTGAAACCATTATCGATCAATGTTTCTCTGTTGCCAGTTCGCACTTGTACGTCACCATATACATCTTGTAGCCGGTCTTTGTCAAGTATTGTCTTTGAGCATGAAGTGTTCGGAACTGCATTTGTTATTATGACAGGCTTGTCCCACGTCAATGTATGAATATCTGCAACATCTACTCTATCAACGTTGTCGAACGTAACGAGAGATGGATCCCTTTTCATTTGTACTTCGCATGGAGACATCGCTGCCGCATTGATCTCGGTAATAACACTACTGCTGCAGTGAGAAGGCAGTATCATTACACCATCAGGGTTAGGTATTTCATCAAGATGTAATGTACGTTCCTCATCTGGTATATTGTGCCACAATTCATATGCATCCTCCTCCTCGATTGATACCTCTTCCTCATCATCGGCTGGCTCACATGTGGAATCAAGATTAGCCCATTCAGAAGCTTCCCCACTTTGTATGAGTGCATTGAGTTGTGCAGCCATCATTTCAGCATCGATCGGTGTTGAGGCATCATTTTCGTCTTCTGGGTACAAAATGATTGTTGCAGAGTTGTCATCTTCCATCATTGCCGTCACCTTCGAGTCGGAGATGGAGAGCGCCTTGGATATGTGGCGCTCAATGGCAGTTGTGCCGAGCTCTTTGCGAGCATTTGTTAGAGTGAGGATGGCGTAGGACATATTGTAGTGTGTTTATCATGGGCATATCGGCGGCAATGCAATGCTTTCAGTGATGTTCGGCTGATCGGCGCTGATGGGTCGTCTCTACTCCTTTTTCTAGGTTGGAATTCATACAAAAATCTTTTTTCTACGATAGCCCTCCCTCGCCTCTCCACCGCATTTGCCACATGCACACCACATTCCACCCCATTCGTCGCTCTAGTTGTAAACTGCAGCAAGGCGAAGCAACAGCTCTTGCAGTTACACAATCTATAAAGGCATGATGCAGCTCAAATGCAGCAGATTATGCTGCTTTTATTATCTTCTAATCATATGGATGGGTCACAAAATTGTTGAATCTGAAGCTACTACTGCTTTGTCATCATCATCGCCTACTACGCCAATCAACTCCTCTCAAGAAAAGATTCAACACAAGAGGAAGCGCAGAAGAAGGCGCCGTATTGAAAATGATGTACTCTCAACAGTAAAAGAAGACGATCCATTGTCGATGCAACCAAGTGTCATTGTAGAGAAAGCTTGCAATAGAACCAAACAAGAATCTGCCTCTGCATCGTCATCTCCTACGCTAACTCAATTACCATCGCAGGAAAAGATTGAACACAAAAGGAAACGTAAAAGCAGAAGGCGTCGTAAGGGAAATGAAAACAACTCAGCTAAAGATGAAGTGTCCTTATCGTCGTTGCCATCTAATAGAACAAAGAGTACAAATCATAGCACAACCACATTGGAATCAAACCACAAACTTGTACAGACAACGGAGGAATTTGAAAACAATTTGCACATAAGTAATGATGGCAACAACAATACAAGCACCGCAGCTATTGTGACTAATGAAACAGTGGTCACTTATGATGATAAAGACGAGTGCGAAGCGGTTGAAACTGATATCTTGCTATCTCAATCGAAGTCAAATGCTACAAACAAGGTGACAGTACAAGAATCCGTGAGCAGCGTCAAAGCTACAGATAGAAAACTGAATGCTGTCAAGAACAAAAAGAAAAAGACAACAATAAAGAAGGCAAATGCATCATCCACCGGTAAGGAAGGAGAATGCTTACGACGAATCAAGCACGAGTGGAAAAACGCAGTGAAAAGTGGGATTGCCTACGATTGGATCAACATGAAGAGCATCCGCAATACCAACACCACCAGTAGCGACTACGTTCGTATAGGTCCATTTGGGAAGAATCTTCTCCGGTGGCATTTTAGTGTGGCCGGTCCTGCCAACTCTGTCTACGAAAATGGCATCTATCATGGACGTGTTTTATTGCCGAAGGATTACCCAGCGTCACCTCCCCGAGTTCAAATGATCACTCCATCGGGTCGATTCATTCCCGGGCACGACATTTGTTTAAGTGCTAGTAGTTACCATCCCGAAACATGGACTCCTCGTTGGACGGTCCTTTCTTTGGTCGATGGCCTGCGGTTACACATGCTCACGACTGCAAATGAAATTGGCGGTGTTCTTGCCTCGGATGAAAAGAGACGACAATATGCTATAGAGAGTCGTTCATGGAAGTATCATGGTATTGCTGATCACGAGCGCATGGTTGCAGAGAATATATTTGCATTGCGCAGCTTGAGTAGTGGTGGGGATGATGGTGGCAACGACTGTGAAAAGGAAGTGAATTCGGATAAGTTCAACATTGTCAACAGTGCTATTGCGTCAGATGATGTAGTGACAGATGAAGTGACCACAGTAGAAGATCTGAAATGTGAAAAAAATAAAGATGTGACATCTATTGAAGATACAGTCAAAGACTGCCCAGAACATGAAGAAGATGCATCCAATCGTACATCAGTCAAGAGGAAGAAATCAAAGTCAAAGAAGAACAATACGTCAGAAGATCTCATAGGGGAAGAACACAGCAATGATGTCGTCCCCGTGGAAGACGCAATCACAACAGTAACAACACCTGAAAAAGACGCATCGAAACCTGCATCCACCAACATTAAGGCAAAGAAGCGGAAGAAAAAGTCAAGAGTAACTACAGCTGTAGAGACAGGTGAAAATTCGACACAACAGGATATCCAAGCAAAGGACGAGGCACCCAAAAAGAAGAAGAAGAAGAATCGCAAGAAAAAGTCAATAGTAACTTCAGCTGTAGATACAGTTGACGATTTGACGCATGGTCAGTCATCCAATAAGAGTACATCTACCAAAAAGAAGAAGAAGAGCCGCAAGAAGTCAACAGATGTCCAAGTACAAGCTGAGGAGCAAAGTATTACGACCGTTCTATTGAAACGACTGCTCGTAGAAATGCTAAAACTTCCTTTGCGCGTGCTAGCGATACTGATACGAATCTTGGACCGATTAGAAAACTACATGAGAGCAATCCTTGATGGTATTTGATAGACGACAATATACGTATGATAAAAACGTGCTAACGCTACAAATGTATAATACATCATCTCCTATTATCTGCTAATACATCAGATACAGAAGAAGAACTATTACCAAAACTAGCAAACCGATAAATCTCATCCATACTCCGCCGTAAACTCGGATGAAGCACCTCCGGATACTCTTCAAATAACATCATTACTGTCCCCCATATCACTGCAGCACCACAGGGATAGGAATTTGCAAACTTTAGTTTCTTCCATGAGAATGGTCGAATTCCCTTTTCTCTAGCTAATTTGATACATCCTACAAGTATCCGACTTGCTAGGTAGAGAATTAGTTGGTAGTTGACACTGCTGTATCGGCCCCAGACGATGTACCCTCCGACTGCACCGGCTAGGAAGGCATGATAGGGGTGTTGAGGAAGTCCAGCGGGCGTGCTCACACTCGGATTTATTGTTCGCTTCAATGATGTTGAGAATGGCCCATTGATTACCATCGACACAACTGATATGATCAAACGACGAAGTAATCCAGAATGCACGGAAGCACCACCACCATCACCACTGCCATCATTTTGTGGTATCAATCGACTCAACACCTTCAGACTCGCCAACAGAAACTTGTACAAACAAGCAAACGATGCCAAGTTTATCGAATGCTCCGCAGCAAGCTTGGCAATCACTTCTAATTTGCGTCGAAAGGGTAATTTGTTCCCAAAGAGAAATGTCATTACAAGGGCATGGGGGATTCGTATTTTTAATCCGTAGCGTCCTCCTCCGATGAGACCTGAGATTATGGCTGCCACTTCATCCCATGCGGAGGTGGTAGAGCTGATGTTGTGTAGGCTATCGCGATTGGTGGCAGCATCTATCAGATGTGGGGCTGTTTCGTTGTTGTTCATATCGTCGATTTATATGTCTCGTGCTGATGTTGGTCTGTCAACAACTAAGTATCACCAGTCTCAGAAGCATCATAAATATCATCTTGGTTTTCTGTTGCTTGGTTGATTGATGGCCTGATGCTGATGACCAATAATAATTGTGTTTGAGGGCTAAGACATGGCAGTAAATGTGAGGAAGCTCTTTTAGTCCACATCGGATCGACCATTATCCAAGCTTCGGAGAAGTGAGGGCTGTAGTGTTCTTTGAGTTGAAAAGAAGAGGGGACTGCGCTGGAATTTTGCATCTTGTGTTCTTGTTGTTGTTTTCAGACTAGTACTTAGCATGTAAGGGTACCCGTAGCTCCAGCATGATGATTAGTTAGTAAGTAGCCCTCCATCGAAATGATTATGTACGTACGTATGTTAAGATATTTGATTTTTTGTTGTTTGCAGAGTCCCTTTAACGCTTTGTACCCGATGGCTAATTCTGGCTAATTTTTTGTTGCCAGCAGAACTCAGCGTGTAGTTGTCCGATTTTAATGCTTCAAAGAGCAAAATTAATCTTAATAGGGTAGTAGTAGAGTCTCCGCTCAATATTTAGCCATGGTTCCATGGGCAGCGTTCGATATAATGCATAATAGTGCTTGTCGGATATGACGGCCAAGCCGATTTTCACTGCCAAAAAGGGGGTGGCTATGTATGGTTGGTACGTAGGAAACATTCTAAAGGCACATTTCGTACCATAGTAGGTAGTTATTCGAAATCTACATGAAATTTGTAGTTCATTGGTATTTTGACCTAAGTTATAGCTGTTGGCATGATTGAACACTCCTCCTCCAAAGTTGTGAACTTGTTAATTCCATGTGAATATGCCAACATAGCCGATTTTGGCTAGGTAGGGAACCGATTAGGCTGAGGCCAATATAGTGAGTATAAACTATAGATTGATTATTTCCTGGATAATAAAAACATGCTGAATCGATATCTATTTCGAGCAAGCGTTGAATAGGACTATATTTAAAGCTAAACGTGTTGCCAATATAGTGAGTATTAAGCTGAACCATTTTGTGCGTGTTTTGTACGTAAAAATTTTTTTTGCGCGGTTCGCAGTAGGGTACTTAGCGTTAATTGGGGACTCCCAGCCCTACAAGTTTAAGTGGGGTTTTGGCGCACCCCCTTATTTTACATAAAAAAATGAGTTTTGACGCAATTTAGTAGTCTTCCTATATCTTCTTTGTATGAGCTCTAATCCTAAAAGTAATGAAATACTACGGAAAGAGAATTTAATGACGATTCTATAGATGTATTATTGTATGGGTTAATTCCATCATCTTCCCACCCAAACGATCGCCCGAAGGTACATGTACCTTCAAAAAATTCAAAAAATCATGGCGCCGACCAATGTAAAATGCACTTTACCACCGCTGCAATCGAATTAAACTGATCATTATACACTCTAACACCCTTCCAATATGCCTAGGAGTAGTGCCAATGATGATCCGCGGTTCCAAAAGGCGGTGAGAAAGAATATTGAGAACAAAACTATCACTGTTCCAGATGCAACGAAATGCGCAGATTTCACGTCGGATGAGATCAAAATCAAGTCATTGAATCAACGTATTCGTCGAGCGGCAGACAAGGCACATGGCGGTCAGAAACCATCCTCGATAACTGTTGATGCATCCATGATGTCGTCTGCGTCAACTGTGACCGCAACTCCTCCGTTGAAGACGAAGCTCAAAGCAAAGAAAGTTCACTATTCCTCTGCAGCTGCACAACAAATACGCAAGAATAATTTGGTGGACAAGGAAAGGAAGGAACAAGCAACGAAGCATGCAACACAATTAAACACTGACAGTCAGAAGACGGGGGAGAAGCAGCTATCTGGCAGGGAGGTGAAGGAGATTGTAGAGAAAAAACTTGATGTTAGTGTTTCTAAACGAATAATTCAAAAACACCGGATCACTGTGCCGCACGGCCAAGAGCGTATTGATTTAATATCTAAAGCAGCAACACATGGCAAAATCTTCCATGCCTTTGCGAACTGGACTGATGCAGACGAGCAAAACTTTCATACTCTTACCACAAAACCAATTAGTATTGGAGACACTTCACTCGGTAGGCTTCGAACTGTGAAGAGAATGGAACTACACGCGGCAATTAATCACATGTCGAAAGAGGAGAGGGAGGAAATAAATTAATGCTGCAGATGATATGGAAGTGGATGTGGAACCAGCACATATTGTCCCATGAATGCTGCAGATGATATGGAAGTGGATGTGGAACCAGCACCAATTGTCCCAATTTCGATAGTCAAAGCACTCCGCCTACTTCAGCCACACAATTATTCCCGGACGAAATGAGCGATGGCGAAGACGATGGAATACAAGTAGAAGCCGCTTAAATGCGTTTAGTCCATATATATATGTCAAATTAATGTTATATGGTCAGCTGTCTTGTTCCCACGTGCCCACATATTTTTTTTACAAAAAAGTGACCTGGTGTCGACCATCATAAAATAGTGGTTACGCACCGAATCTGACCAAACCAAGCCGCGTCACTATTACCAAGTGAGTGTAGGCAAGGGTGTTAGTGAAAGTAGCATAAAAAAGTTGGCATTATTGGTGTAGTGTCATGGTGTAGTGTAGTAGGTGGCAATCGCCATGGTCTCGGTTGGAATTTTGGCGCAATGTGACATTTAATTCCTACGTAGAACCCCGTATGTTTTCTACGTTGCGCCATTTTACACGCCAAAATTCCCCTTAAACTTGTACCGTTTTACCTCCTCGTCAACCCTTGATGCTAGCATACGGGTACAGAGTAGTACTACCTGTAATGCGAACCCTTGATGTGACAATATGTATGTGACAATCCAGCTTAGATACCCTGTACCAATGCGAACCCTTGAGGTGACAAGTCCAGCTGGCCGGACCTTCCGGAAGCTCATCAAGGTGACAAGTCCAGCTGGCCACAGGACCTTACGGAAGCTTTTAATGGTTCGACCTTGCGGAAGGTCAATGATGTCGCCTCATCAAACATTGATTGACCAGTCTCATAAATAATTGCAAAGCTAAGTTTGCATCAAGTCTATCGATAGTTGAAATTTGCTGGGAGAAAGATAAGTCTTCACATTATATGCAAGTGTAGAGGACACACCACAACCCCACACACGCAACCACGGCCCAAACCAATTGATCATATTGGTCCTGTTGATCATCCTGATGCATGGGTTAGGCGGTCGGCGGCGTCTACACGGCCATTGTTGCCTCATAATATCTACATACAATTGTGGCGAACCCGCGTGGAAAACTCCACTCTCATCTCTCATCCAAGCCTTCATATTGTACCTACGTAGGAATTAGTTCAGAGGCCGGCAAATTTTCTGGCCGCGGCGCATCCGACCATCTAAACTTCAATTCAGTTCATAACCTTTGCTCCCTGCTCGTGCTCCGTGCTCCTGAGCACTCCTACGAGCTGGATAATACAAGCTACGCATCATTCTCAGCATAAGGATGGCAAAATTGAAACGAACTGATGGTCGTGGAAGGCATACGCTTGATGACATTAGGAGAATGTGGAGAGAGTGGAGAGAGAGGATGCAAGTCAAAAACGAAAGAATTGGGTACGATATGAAGAAAATGGAGAGGTTGGCATCGTTAGGGGTACCACCACTGGAAGATTGGTGTCGACTGTCGACAACTGAGTTCTCGATTGTTTCTGGAACGACCGCCTTTGCTTTTCCAGACGTTTTCTTTGATTATGTTAACAAATACAGTTATGAAGCAAAAACAAAGGCAGAAAGACGTCGTAGACATCAAGCTGCAGTGGATGCCGCAAAGAAAAGACAGTCGGATCCAAGATTCAGGAGGGCTGAGTACGATTTGAAACAGGCGTGTGCTGCCATAGACGGATTTAAATACCAACATCCGTCTGAAACCGAAACACAAACTCAAACTTTCACAAGACGGAGAAAGTTGCGCCATGGTATGCAAAAAATAGTAGAAGCTGCAAGAAAGAGGCAGGAAACTGCAAGATTTCAACGGCAAGAACACTGCTTAGAACATGCATGTAAAGTTAGAGGTGTTCAGTACTTCGGCCCGAAGCCTATTGAAACTGAAGCCAGAACAAAAGCACGGAGAAGAATGCTCCGTAGGAAACTGTCCAAAGCAGAACAGGTTGGGAAGGATTCTATGGACTGACTGGCATTTCATACGTCTTGAAGTGATATCTAATTTACTGGACTGAGCTGGGATGTCACAACGCAAAAGTTGAACTATCTTAGATGAATAGAAAATATACTAGATGGTGAACTCGTTGGTAACTTGACGACACACTGTACTGCATGATCGGGTAGTGATGAATCATCTTGCGCGGGTCGTCTTAGCTCCATGGATTGCGATGATCGGATGTCTCTTGGATGGGCGGATTCTACGCAGCAGAATGACAGTGCAAAGCAGTCATTACAATGGGGAGCAACATCCACGAGGTTCACGAGAGAAGTTTACGACGAGTCAGGCAATAATGTTGATTGGTCCAAGGCTTGGTCTATTGGAAGTTACTTCGAGTACACAACATTTGGTGATTATGAATTGACACTTGGTATGGACGAAGTTGCAATGCCACATGGTACATATAAGGACTCCCTCTACTTCGTTGCGGTGACCTCGAGCGATAATCGTGTTGGGCTTGATGGAAGCAGCAACCCTCATTCCACGCCAACCCTTATTCCACCGTATTGGGTGAAAAGTAAACAGCGGATAGTGCTTTTGCTGATTACAATTACAACTGCGTGCTTGTCGAGGACCTATTTGTGGTGAGTCATCGGATACGAAGGATGCTTGTTTTGATGCTGCGATCTATACCGCGAGGACTATACTAGAGAGGACAAGAGTCAAGTCTACACCGCTTTGTCTCGAATATTATCTCAAGAGCAGCTTACATCATCTGGATTCGACGAGTCGATTGCTTCTGAGGATATTCTGTTTGTGCAAGAAGGATCTATGACAGCATCTGTCGGACACGAGCTGTACCAAGACACGCCGAATGTCATGTCTAATGTTGACGCAAGGAGTCAATCACACGATCATGATTGCCTGTACAGGTTTTTGCCCAGCAATCGAATTTGGACAATATCGAGTCATAGGCTAGGAGTGAGAAATAGCATTCGGGGGGGAGCACCATACACGGCGCAGCGCACCTCAACAAATCACGGTTGGATGATAACGTGAGACAGATTTGGCGTGAGGATGTGAAAATCCTCATCATTGATGAAACATCGTTCTTCAAAACAAGTGCTATGCAAAAGCTCGATCAGCAGCTCCAGAAACTAACTGACCGTAGAAAAATCTTTGGAGGTATATCAATCGTATTCTCAGGCGACTTCCACCAACTCAAACCTATCTGCAGCGAGGGGGGGTACTATATTCGGGGTCGGCCAGTGCAACAGCATGGGAGCAGGCACTCAACTGCGCAATCTTCCTCAACAACAGTCACAGGTTCAAAGATGATCCAGAATACGGAAGAATACTAGAGCGAATGAGAATGGGCGAAGACACCTTAGCTGACAGGGAGGAAATCAACAAGCGCGTTATCAATATAAGCAGCGAAATGGTATAATTGCAGGACACTTCCAACAACACATCCTCAGCACTCATCCTGACGTAGACAGCGACGAAGATCCCCCGGACCACACCCTCATGATAGAAGCTTCATTTACCTCCTCAAACAAAAAAGAAGCAGCACAGGAGAAAACAAAGGAGGAAAGAGTAAAAAACGAAAGCGGAACTCAAAGAACGGAAAGAAAAGGAAAATCTCTCAAGCTCTGCACGACATCATCACAACAGAACTGGGCGACAATGACATCAAATCGACTGACTTCAATTCCAAGGGTGCAAAACTAGACCCCGTCCTACGATTATATCACGGATCACACCACATGTGCATAACAAATGACGACCTAAGCAAAGGTCGGGGCAATGGAACACTTTGCAAATGCATCAAGGTCAAACTCAAGAAAGGAAAAAGACGTCGATGGAAGAATTGGGAAGGTAAGAAAGTCTGGACAGCCTCTATAGATGACGTTGCCTGGGTAGAATTTGAACACTTCCCAGAACCACCCAAAGGGAAAGCAAAACGATTCAGGCTTACCCCCCAGAAGTTCACCGCTACCATCACTTTCAACATTGTCAAAGGGCTAACCACCGAGAACAACTTCAAAGTTGGAAACGCACAGTGACCCAAATCCCCGTCAACTCCAACGTGGCAACGACCGGACATAAGCTGCAGGGTATGTCGAAGGATACACTTATTGTCAGTGAGTGGGACTATAGATGTGCTAATTGGGTTTACGTCATGCTGTCTAGGGTACGAACCCGCAAAGGGCTCTTTCTGACAAAGCCACTTGACTTGGAGCGAGTTCAACGTTCCAGAAAGCCTCATTGAATTCGAAAACAGAATCAGGACCAACTTGGAGCAACCAACTCTAGACAGATTGACACAAAAGGGGTACTAGCCCTGAGGGAACTCATAATACAGAATAAATGCAGCTAATACAACAGTAACAAGTTTCATCTGTCCACATCCGAGTAAGTAGCTAACACCTACCCACTTCCATAATAGATACCTGCCAGCATCTCCTATCTCTTGTTTCTTAATAGGTTGCCATGAAGCCCGAAGCTTGCCGCTGCCGCGTCACAATTTTCATCTCGCTGTTTCTGTTGCGTTGCTCGTTGCTCGATGCTGCTTAGCTGTAGTCAGAGACTAATAAATAGAGGATCAATAACTGCATAGTGCGAGCAGACTGTTCTATTAACCATACAGGTCAAAAGGACAACAGAGAATTGAGGCAAATCGGAGGGCAAAAGTTGACCACCCGGTATTACTATTTTCATTTTGAACGGCCAATAGCGATCATAACAACAACAACATTATGCCCATAACAGAGCACCAACAAGAACTACTCTCTCGGCACGGTGCCAACTACACCAACGGCCTAACAACATCAGAAGCATCCAGCCGAAGAAATAGTACTAACGGTGGTCTCAACAAGGTTCAAAAACCAATCAATTGCCCATCATGGGTCTGCTGTCTATTACCCTGCATCAATCACATCCCCTCCATGAAACAATTTCGATACGTCCAGCCGGATGATGCAGAGGTGCTACGAGATGGTCGATGGATTCGATATGATGCAGCTAGTTTAGTCTTGGGGGATATCGTTCGATTGGCCGAGGGGGATGTCGTCCCCGCCGATTGCGTTTTGATTAGTTTAGGTATGGAGCATGTGGATGCATCGTCAATAGTGGGTGATGATGAGGAAGACGTTGGAAACGCTACGTCTGCTGTAGCCAATAGTGGCATTATTGAAAGCTTGACGGAATTGACTGTGGATTCCCACTACATCACTGGAGAAACAAAGCCAAAACACATACCATGTAGAGCAAATCAAACTGTCCAACCTGCATTACTTTATTATGGAAGTCGAGTCTTAGAGGGAGCATGTATTGCATTGGTGACGGGCTGTGGGGAAAGAACAATATTGGCAAAATTGATCAAGGAAGGGCGCTGGCCTCCGAAAGGAGACTTGTCGGGTGAAGTAGAAGAGATTGGAAGGATGAATATTGATGAGAGTACGAATGATGATTATGATTCGTCGGGGATTGCTTTGGTGCAGAGGTATTGATATGCTGCAATTCGTTACTGTGTGTATAAAAAAATTGGTTATGCTTCTTGTTCTTCGGATGTCCACTGAGGATCCAGGATGTCACATCACATTCACATCAATCCAACAAACAGCATGCTCATAATCAACTACCTCTGAGACAAGAAATTGAGAAGGCGAGACGTTAGGAAAAGCGCTAGATGCCATAGGTTGCAAAACGTGATGCTACTGCTGAAATAATTCAAGTATCAGTTGGAATTTCAATTATCCAAATAAAATAAAAGCCCCGGTTTAACCCAAACTTTGACTTTGGCCAAAAACCCTAATTCTAAATGACCTCATCTGTCATCTGCACCCAAAGACGAGGCTGTGGTAGCTCCGAAATCTCTTCTTTGGCTTGACAAACATCAGTTTTGCTTATACTCTCTCTAGAGAGAGCTATTTATGTACTTCCAATGTGCGGATGGGGTACTTACAGTCGCTTGTCATTATTTTTGTGTGATCATTCTTGCAGTGGTCAGGTCAAAAGTGAAAATCAGAAGTCAAGGGAAAACACCAACACAGAACCTCACGCACGAACCCACATGAGTGAGGAGCTTCAGTAGATGGTGCTGAAACGGCAGTGATCGCTCACAGGCTTCCAGTATTGGTCGTTGCAATGGTTGGGCGGATATATTTGCGCAGTAGAAGATGCGCACTGCTAATATTAATGCTGCTGCGTCAACGATATGCCGACGGGTTTTGGTCGGCGGCACTGTCGCCCCTTCGACACAAAAGCAAAACGTCATCGAAAACTGTTTGCCTGTTAGCTGAAACAGGACGTCATCGGCGGCAACGCTCCTATCCTACAAATTATCAACGAAAGCAAAGAAGAAAAGGGGTTGACAAATCGAGTTTGTCATATCAATCAAGACAAATCATAAACACATTCGAGGAGGCATGTCAGAAACGTCGGTACTTTGACGATGACAACAATATAACTTCTCGCCTAGATAATATGGTGCAAGATTTGCTTGGAAAACAAATATTATTAGCTCAAAATGAGGATGAAGTGGAGACCACAAATGACACCAACAATAATTCACCACAACTTATTACTTCTCGGATAACTCCAAGAGATGCGTCATCCCTGATCCGCCTTTTGGGGAGGCATGGAGCGTTGACATCAATGCTGGTGTTTCTTCGCAGGTTTTGTCACGACATTCACGAAATAAACACTGCTAGTAGTGACAGTAGTACATCGCGATCAGAGGAGGCAGAGGAAGCAATATTGTATGCCTATACAGCAGCAATCGCAGCGTGTTCCAAGCCATTGCCTAGTTCACTTTTATCGAGTAAAGATCCGAATCAAATAGGCAACTCTCAGTATCGTTCTAAAGCGTTTCTCCTTCAACTACTTGAAGAAATGGAGAATGGCTTCGGCACCCGTATTCTTCCAAACTCGTATACGTTATCGGCAGTTTTAATTGGTATAGATGATGGGTTGAACGCGCTCAACTTGTTGGAAACGTTTGTGGAAAGGTATGGAAAAGATGCAATAACTGTCCAGGTTTACAATGTGGTGTTGGCAAGTTTTTCAGGGGAGAAATACAATAGCAATGGTTGGCATCATGCCATATCGTTGCTTCAAAGAATGAAGAGACACGGGCCACAGCCTAACGAGCAGAGCTTCTCCTACGTCCTGCAATCATGTGCAGGGAGCGGTCAATTGAAGGTGGCATTATCTCTTTTGGATGAAGTGAGACAATCATCTAGTATGGAGATGACATCAAAGCTGTATCTCCCGCTACTCAAAGTATGCGCTAAAGCTGGGCATTCAGATGTGTTGTGGTCACTAATCAACACAATGAAAGATGATTGTATACAAATAACTACGATGCAGTTGAATCTTTATTTGCAATCATTGGCAAAAGCAGGCTTGCATATAAAAGCTCTTGGGGTTCTGCGTGGCATGATCAAACAGTCAGATCCAATTCAACTCCCGGATTTGATCTCGTTCAACACAGTCCTATCAGCGTGCGCAAATAGTAATGACTATGAAGCTGCGCAGGCACTGTTTGACCAAATGAAAGGGGAAGTATTCGACAATATCCGACCAGATGTTGTGAGTTTCAACACTCTCATTTCATGTGCACCGCCTCAGGTGGGATTGGATTTGATTTATGAAATGAGGCTCACTCGACGCAATAGAGAAGGTGTCGTCGTACCAACTGGCGTCACATTTGTCAATTCAATCAAACAATGTCGCGAGTATGTAAAGGAAGAAATTGACCCTGATATTCGCAATGATATCTTTGAGATTGCTTTGTCTGTCCTTGGTCTTGCTCGTAATGAAAAAATCAATCTGAACACGTTCGTGTACTCAGCCGCCATTTGGATTGCAGAAGCAGTTGGCAACAGCTCAGTTGCATTGCAGCTGCTGCAAGAACTTAACAGCGATACGCAAGAAAGTAGTAGTGATGATGATCGACTTCGTTCGGCTTATGGGGCTTGCTATGATGGAGTAATTTCTGCTTTGAGTAAAGATGGGTTGTACCGCGAAGCGCTGGCTCTGTATCATTATGAGATGCAACCTCTGAAGCTTCCGTCAACAAGGAATACCTACAAGAGTATTGTACATGCACTCGACAACGCAAATGATGAAGAAGTAAAGAAATCTCAAAGCAAGAAAGCAGCTCTCCTAGAAGGCGTGCTTTCCAGGATGACAACGTCAGCAAAAAGTGTAGAAGTTGGAGGCCCACTGTTCGAAGCTCTGATAAAACTTCACGGGGAAGAAGGGTCGTTCAAAGCTGCCAAGATGGCATTTGATTCAATTATAGGTCCATGTGACGAGCCCTGTCTCTCTGCAATTCTACGTGTATGCTCATTGACGACCCCGACGCATTGGAAGGAGGCAGTGCTTCTAACTCATTCGTCCGATGTTGTTTGGGGAGCTAGAGGTCCTGGTATGATACCAACCCGAGCACTAAGTGTAAGTTTGTTGGTTCTTTGATCTATCCCGAATATATGATTTTTGTCCTCTAATGAACTGCATCTTGTTCTTTTTGCTTTCAGTATGCTGTGATTGCTTGTGCAAAATCCGATCAGTGGAAGGAAGCACTCAATTTGATTGATTTGTATGGGATAGACTTAAAGTATCGGCGCGCAGCTGCTAATTTGGAGAGTAGGCAGCGAGGTTTAGTCAGCATTACGGCAATCAATTCTGTTATCAGGGCATGCAGTCGAGACTTGAGGCCTGATGTGGCTGTACAGATATTGAATGATATGCAAACAAAGTACAACATTAGTCCAAATGAGACAACCTATCGATTAGCAATTATTGCATGTAATCATGCTGAGCATCGAGAAAGACGACAACGAAGAAATACTTCTGACGCATCAAATCCGCTTGAATTCCAATGGTGGGAGTGCAGTTTGTCACTGCTTCGACGAATGAGGGAAGATGAGATAAGGCCGTCGGTGCAGGCATACTCTTCTGCTGTGAGTTCCCTTGAAGCGGCTGGACAATGGCAGCGAGCAATTGGGGTACTGCAATCGATGCGTGAGGACGGTGAAATCCCTAATTTATATTGCTTGAATGCAGCAATTGCAGCATGTGAGAAGGGGGGAGCTTGGGTCGAAGCTCTTGAACTGTATGAGAGCATTCGATCCCAAAGAAAATCAACGATCAGAACAAACTTTATCACCGTGAACAGCCTCCTCATTGCTTTGGAGAAAGCTGGTCAAGTGGAGCTTGCTGAGTCAATCTACCAAGAAGCAATGCGAGACAAGATAATATCACCTTGGGTTCGCCGATACGATAACGATGGGACTTTGAGGAGGATGATGGATCTACACAAATTCTCTGCCCCAATGGCTAAAATTGCCGTGCGAGGGTATCTTGAGTCCTTGCTAACTAGGAAAAAGAAAGTGATCCGGGGAGACACGATATTTATTGTTGGCAAGGGCAAGGGAAGCGAGTAAGTTTTGACAATGAATTATGATGTTTATGCTTGTGCCGGATTGATAGTTCATCTCTAACACTTCATTTGCTTGTTAGGGGTAAACCAGTGCTGTTGCCAACCATATTGGAATTGTTACGCGAGGAAATCGGTGTTGACGCAAGAGTGGACAAAAACAATGTCGGAAGAATTCGTGTATCTGGTGCATCCGTGCACGAATTTATCGAGAGTAAAAGATGGAAGGAATAGGGGGGGCACGAAAGCATAATGTGCATGAGACGAATCATTGAAAGTTCATCTTCAAGATCTGCCAAATGTCATAGTAAGACCATCTTATGCTGGTGTCATGATTCTGAATTACAGAACTCCTGCTCAGCCGCACAGGAACAAGATCCTTCATGTTGTTGATTTAATTTGTGGCATGATTGGCAGGCTAATGCGCAGTTCTGTTCCATATAAGTCTAGTATAATTTCGAATATTCAAGTAAGCAATATACATGTATCAATGAAAAGTCAAGTTGCAATGTATATTTTGGAAAAAGCACATCCCACAAAGAAGTAAAAGAGTCTTACCGGATTTGATTTACACTCGCCCTTCGACGCCCAGAAAATGCAGTTTTTATGTTGGTTTGTACATAGTTCCTTCAGCCATTCCTCCCCATCCCCGCGCTCCTCAATAAACTTCTTCAAATAAACTTCCATATCACTCTCCCATATTCTCATCTTCTCCATATCTTTTGAATTGCCCACAATAGTTTGTCTCGCACCAAAGTTGTCCAGGTAATATCTATGAGTTTTCTTTGACTTTTCTCGTGCCTCTTGAAGATCGTCTGTGCAAAAGTATACGTTGTCTTCGGTCTCTACGCAAGTTCTGGATGCTATTGGTGTTCCCTTGGCAGCGAGTAAGATTATTCGGTGGATGATAATGAGGGAGAGTGCGAACACGCTAATGCGTTTCTTGATTTCAGCATGGTCAATCTTCATGATGGTGTCTTCCTTCTTCTTTATTCATCACGAGGCCAGCGTCACGAGCTCTTTCTTCGTGCTGCAAACTAACATGTATTGTATGCGACCATCATGACAGAAGCTGACAGAAGGTTGAAGCAGGTTGAAGCCAACTTTGAGCAGTTTGAAGCCCACGCGAAGAAAATGGCCTCGCGATCGTGAGGAGAGGTGACGAAGGGGGGGCAAAGAGAAGGGGGGGGCGGGCTCAGGCTAACCCCATTGACATAAGTGTGAGCCCGCCCCAGGCCCGCCCCTCAAACCTCACTTTCTTCCGGCGTGACAAACTCACATCATCAATTCCTTTTCTGCGCTTGGCTCTGTGTATTAGCTCTGTTGATATCTTCTAGTGTATGCACTCCACTCCTCTCTAGAACAAACCAGCAGGAGACTTACGCAGTGCTACTGTTGCCACCAGAATAAGACCTTCCTCCTCCTCGGCGACAACAAGAAGCGAGATGATGATTACCGCTCTTTCTTCTGCAACCATCATGATGCTGTTACTTATCTCCAGAGCATCGGCTTTTACCAAACCCATAGCAACGTCTCTACATCAAATCCGTCATCAAAGTTCACAACTCTTCGCCTCAACTACAACAAACATATCATTCGATCCATCCATCGATGTACGTGAAAAGGCCACATCCACACTCGTCATCGGTCGCCATTCCACTTTAAAATCACTTATTGAACAACAAGATTCCTATGTGTCTCTGTTTGGATTTCGACCACATCCCGATATCCTATCGTCAATGCATGAATCTATTAGTGGAAATCAAGCCACGTCGAGTCATGTGATTGTCCCTACCGTGGGTCCGGCGATTCCTCGCCCGCCACATCGATTGACATTGTGTAGCTTGAGAAATAAAGTTACTAGACACAATCATCCGTTGAGTTTACATTCCATGACTGATTTGGTCAAGTCTTCTGTGAAGGGTAAAGGACCAGTCCGTATTTTGGTATGTGTGGAGGATGAATATCCATTAGGACCGATCGCAGGAGCTATCTCAAAAGCGTTTCCTTTGTTCAACCGAAAGACCAAGTCAAAGAAGACTGATGCTGGGGAAGATGGAGACAATAATGGGGAAGAAGAGGAGGAGGAAGAACGAATGATTCACGTGACATTTTTAGACTCAAAAGGCAGAGTAGTCAAGAATGAAGTTGAGATCAATGCAGCAAGAGAAGCAGCTGAGGGAGTTCGTCTTGCGTGTCGGTTGGTGGATACTCATCCAGAGGAACTTACCTCTACAGCCTTTGCGCAAGAGTGTCATGATTTGTTTGATGAGGATGATACAGTGACAATTGAAGAAATTCGGGGTGAAGAATTGAAAGAAAAGGGTTATGGGGGGATTTACAATGTCGGGAAGGGTGCTACGGAACCACCGCGGTTGGTAATCATGACTTATGATCCACCAAAGGATGTCTTGACTGAGGAAGATGAAGAACAATCTGCCATCACTTTGGTAGGTAAGGGCATCGTCTATGACACTGGAGGATTGGCAATCAAATCTCGTGTTGGAATGTGCGGAATGAAACACGACATGGGTGGTGCGGCTGGAGTTTTGGGTGGATTTGCAGCGGCAGTTCGGCTTCGTACACCGCGCAAGATCAGATTGATGTTGTGTCTGGCTGAGAATGCTATTGGACCTGAGTCTGTGAGGAATGATGATATTATCACTCAGTATTCTGGAAAGACGGTGGAGATCAATAACAGTGATGCGGAGGTACGTTAGTTGTGGTTGGTTTTGTTGTTGTTTCTTGATAATGTCGTACTCACTTATTTACTTTTTCCAAATGACAGGGTCGCTTGGTGCTGAGTGATGCAGTTGCACATGCTACACAACATTTTGATGATAGCGATCTAGTTGTTGATATGGCCACGCTTACGGGGGCTCAACTAGTCTCCACTGGGAAGACACACGCAGCAATTTTAACCAACAAAGAAGAATTAGAGCACACAGCAGTAAAGGCTGGTTTGGCCTCTGGAGATCTTTGCTATCCACTGCTATATGCGCCTGAGTTGTTGAACAAGGAGTTCAATAGCAAGGTTGCCGACATGAAAAACAGTGTCAAAGATAGATCCAACGCACAATGTTCTTGCGCTGGCCACTTTATTGAGAGTCACATTGACTCGAAGTATATTGAAAGGGATGGAGGGTGGCTGCACGTCGATATGGCTGGGCCTGGGACAAAAGCGGAGAGAGGAACTGGTTATGGTGTAGGATTAGTCTTATCGTTGGTAGGAGCTCCTGGCTTTTCATCGAGGTCTTAATCAACAAGCATGCTCTATGCTACAAAGAAGGAGGTCGCCACATAGCATGCAAGAGTAGTTAAATCCTAATTTATCATTGACAAGAGAAACAGAATATCTCTTCTAGTGCTCCTTCACACCTGAAACTCAAAAACCATCTGTGAACTTGCCCTTGGCTTAAAGACTGCCTGAACGTGTTTGTGACTCTGTTATCTATTTGTTGAGAGAAGGGCTCAAGTGCTAACTCTCATCCGACACAAGATGCTCCCATCCTTACTCCTTTTTCTCGACAGTGTTAGGCTGACGTGTGATTCCCAAAATACGCTCCCAAGTACGTCCCCTAGCGTCCATCTGTCGTGGCGAAGTTGCCACAAGTTCGGGAATAGGCAACAAGCACATCTTATTGTTCAATAGACCAACTGAGAAACCAGTGTAACCAGCCATTGTTCCTGTTGATTTACAATCAAGCACACACGGTGAGTACAAAGTTGAAGATTGTTCTGGCTCGAATCTTCCCACATATACATATTACTTACCATGAACTGCATTTTGTCCCAGCTGCATACAATACAAAGAATCTGTGGCATTTGCAGGTACAGAACGAATCATGTAGGATGGATCAATGTATTTGACAGTTGCCTCTTCGCCCCTGCCCTTGAAGTATTTACCAATTTCACTCTTCAAAAATTCTCCAATCATGGGCAACTTCTTATTTCCACTAGCATCCGTTTCAGTCGACTCTCCAAGAAGTTCCTCACCGGCACCCTCTGCCACCACAATGACTGCATAACCCTTCTGCTTCACCCTTTCCCATACGTGAGGCAAGCATCCCTTTTCTCCGTCCAAAACAATGGGCACTTCTGGGACGAGACATAGATCAACATCTCCAGAACCTAGTGTTGCACTGTATAAAAAGAAACAGCAACACGCAAAAATAGATTTTAGCAACGAACATAGAAAAGACATGATATTGCATTGAGCAGACGAAACCAACTTACTGTGCAGCAATGTAACCAGATGATCTACCCATAAGCTTCACGATACCAATTCCATTGGGCAAATTACACATGGCCTCAGTCTTTGCAGCCCGAATAGCATCTTGTGCCTGTTCCACCGAAGTAATAAACCCAAACGACCTATCAATGTAATCAACATCATTATCAATGGTTTTGGGGATACCAGCAACAGCAACATGCAGTCCCAACTCCATACACGTCTCATGGATTTTGAACGCACCACGATGAGTACCATCACCTCCAATCACATAGAGTTGTCGAATGTCCTTCTTCTTGATAAAGTCGACAATCTTATCGATATCGAAGCCACCACGAGAAGAACCCAACATCGTACCACCCTTGTTATGAATGTGTCGGACGGTGTCCGGGGTGAGTTCAATAGGAGGTGTTTTGGGATCATAAAAGCCACTGTATCCTCCTACAATTCCGTAGCACTTCCCCTCAATACCGTACAAGTAGAACAAAGAGCGAGTAATCTCCCGAATCACATTGTTCAGTCCAGGGCACAATCCTCCACATGTGACAATAGCCGCGTTAACTTTTTTAGGATTGAAGTGAAGCTCCTTCCTTGGTCCAGCACGTACGAACGCACGTGTTACCGCAGTACTTCCAGGACCTCTGCGGATGTTTGCTAGAATGCATTCCTCTGGTCCAATGAGCTTATTGTACTCGGCATGATGTCCACCCAACTCCATGAGATTTTTAATCCCCTCTCCCTCCGAAGCAAAGTATTTACCGAGATGTTCCAGATCCTGAAGGTAGACATTGTCAGATTGAAACCCTTCCAACTTGACTCCGTTGGGTAAGCCGCTGTCTTGCCTGGTGGCGTTTTGAGCAGTACGTTCCTTCTGGTCACGGTCGTATTTTTCCTTGCGGAGTTGAATGGTTTTATTGTCGAAGTGACGCTTGGATAGGTAATATGTTACCGCGGCCGCGGTGCCGCCTGCGATGAGAGCGGACTTGCTGTCAATTGATGAAGCGCCCATGGTGGTGGTAATAGTGTCAACAATAAGTAGGCGTGACGGCAACTTTTATGTCCGTAGGGATGGGATCTTCCGAAATGTTCATCGGCGGAAGATCTTTTTGATCTTTGAATGCCTTCGAACAGTGTGTATGAATTCCGATGTACACGAATCCAACGCAGAATCTAGCCAAACTGTTACCAGATTGGGACGCCGCTTTTATTGGGTCGAAGGAAGCAAATATTCCAACTCCAAGCTAGCAACAAGCTACCTACCAGCAACCTCAACCATCCATCAACACCGATGAGATGGCACATCGTCGCATAAGTAGCAAGAGTATCTAAAAGGAGGGTTAGCACTGTCATCATCCAAATAACGTTGCTCTTCTTACAGTATCTACTGCGGCGGTAATGAACTCAGAAACAGAGGGAGTCGATGAGGAGCCGCGCTGTGCTTCCTGCGGTATCACACAAGGCGATGACATTAAATTGATGAATTGCACCGCTTGCAAACTCGCTCAATATTGCAGCGTTGCTTGTCAGAAGGAACACAGACCGAAACATAAACGAGAATGTAAGAGAAGGGCCGCTGAATTGCGTGAAGAGCTGTTGTTCAAGCAACCCGAAAGCACACATCTCGGTGACTGCCCCATCTGTTTGTTGCCTCTATCGAATAATCAAGATAAAAACACAACCATGGTATGCTGCGTGCAAGTTGTCTGCCGTGGATGTGCACTTGCAAATGACCAACGTGAAATAAGAGAATCCCTGGAACGCAAATGTCCATTCTGTCGCCATCCAATACCCAAATCGCAAGCAGATATCGATAAGAGTATCAAGAAAAGGGCAGAGATGGATTGTCCAGCTGCGCTACGAATGATAGGTGACGAATGCTACACAAAAGGAGACTTCGGTAGCGCGTTTAAATACTATACAAAGGCGGCTGGACTGAAAGATGCACAAGCACATTATGAATTGTCAAACATGTATTATGAAGGACTAGCCGTTGAGAAGAATGAGAAAATGGAAAATCATCATTTGGAAGAAGCTGCCATCGCGGGTCAATGGGAAGCGAGATACAATCTTGGAAATAATGAGGGTAATAAGGGCAATATCGAGAGAGCGGTCAAGCATTATGTCATCGCTGCCAGCCATGGAGACGATGATGCAGTGGATGCGCTCAGAAAAGGTTACAGAGTTGGACAAATCAGCAAGGAAGTTTTTGCTGCGGCTCTTCGTGCACATCAGGCTGCCATAGATGCAACGAAAAGCCCTCAGAGGGAGGCAGCAGATTCAGCTCAATACATTGAGTTTAAGTAGAAACTGCTCTCGACAATCACAGATTATCTTCAATCCTTATTCCAATCACAATAATCTTGTCTTCTTTGAGGTTTCACTTGCAATATTTGTATCCCGATGACTCAGGATAATTCACGCCACAAACCAAAAACGTTTCATCCTCTATTGCATTGGTGGAGTGTGGAGCCCCATCTTTCCATCCGAGATCCGAGACACAAGAATAGGTATGTCATGTACGTGATACCACCAGACTGGGACTCCGCTTTTATTGGGCCGAGAGGCCGAGGAAGCAAAAAAAATCCAAAATCCGAAACCATCAACACACCAACCTCAACGAACAACGAGACGATGGCACATCATCTGCATATCTAGTAAGTACTAAAAGGAGGGTTAGCACTGCCATCATCCAAATAACGTTGATCTTCTTAAAGTATCATCTACTGTGGTGGTAATGAACTCAGAAACAGAGGGAGTCGATGAGGAGCCACGCTGTGCTTCCTGCGGTATCACACAAGGCGATGACATTAAATTGATGAAATGCACCGCTTGCAAACTCGCTCAATATTGCAGCGTTGCTTGTCAGAAGGAACACAGACCGAAACATAAGCGAGAATGTAAGAGAAGGGCTGCTGAATTGCGTGAAGAGCTGTTGTTCAAGCAACCGGAAAGCTCGCACAATGGAGACTGCCCCATCTGTTTGTTGCCTCTATCGATTGATGGAAAAAAATCCATGACCATGGTATGCTGCTTTAAAAACGTCTGCCGTGGATGTGCAATCGCAAATGACAAACGTGAAATACGAGAATCCCTGGAACGCAAGTGCCCATTTTGTCGCCATCCAATACCCAAATCGCAGGCAGATCTCGATAAGAGTATCAAGAAAAGGGTAGAGTCGAATTGCCCAGCTGCACTACGATGGATGGGTGTTGATTGCCGCAAAAAGGGAGACTTCGGTAGTGCGTTTAAATACTATACAAAGGCGGCTGGACTGAAAGAACCACAAGCACATTATGAATTGTCAAACATGTATTATACTGGACAGGGCGTTGAGAAGAATGAGAAATTGGTAAGTTATCATTTGGAAGAAGCTGCCATCGCGGGTCATTGGAAAGCGAGATACAATCTTGGAATTTATGAGGGAAATAAGGGCAATATTGCGAGAGCGGTCAAGCATTATATCATCGCTGCCAGCCATGGAGTCGATGATGCAGTGAATGCACTCATAAAATATTACAGAGTGGGACAGATCAGCAAGGAAGATTTTGCCGCGGCTCTTCGTGCACATCAGGCTGCCATAGATGCAACAAAAAGTCCTCTGAGGGAGGCCGCAGATTCAGCCCAATGCATTGAGTTTAAGTAGGAGCAACTTTCAACCGCTCCAATTATCTTCAATTCCTGATCCCAAGGTTTCACTTGCGAGATATCATTTCGTCAAACGTTTTAACTTCTGTTGGTGGAGCCCCATATTCTACGGCTACGGATTTGATCTCGGTGTATAAAATGGAAGCACTCCACATATTGAGCAGAATCTACGCACAGCAGTCTTTGTTCCCCATTTAGATAATGTAATATTCCTCTTAATGTGTCATACTTCCGTCATCTGATATTTATATATAGATTATTTTAGTAGCTACTCTCTAGACCCGAGGATCAGTAGAGAAAGGAGAACTTAAACCAGGAGGGGCCCGGGCACTAACTCAACCCTGTACTTGTGATTAATTCATTTCCGCGTGGGGCCTGGGTGTATGTACTTACGGGTACAATACTTTATGTACCTACAACATCAGATCGACGCTTCAAATAAGGCCCAAGAGATTTGTTTCGACAATTACGTGCGCCCCCACGACTTTAATACCGTTCAGCTTGCTTTACCTGCATCTGATCGGCTTCAATACAGCCCCAAACCAAATGACCGTCTTCATTTTCAAAAACGGCTTCAAAGTTTGCAACGACGCGGACGTATTCAATACTACACCATGAAGAGAAGACGGAAATCATCCACCAGCGGCAGCGGTAGGCAACACTTTGAAGACGACGCCGCCACATCAATAATAATGAGTGATGGTTGTCTTCGCATCACCTTGCTACTCTGCCTATTAGCCGCAGTCTCTGGGCACGGCTTCCTTTCCTCGCCTAGAAGTCGAAACTTCGTTGCATATGAAGACGGTATCACCGAAGAGTATAGTGCATTTAGTCCGTTGCCAGAAGATTGCCCTCATTGCTTGAATCGAGGGGGCACTCTGGCCGCATGTGGCGTAATAAACCCGGATACGTCTGAGGCCCGCGATTATGACCATCCGATGAGTGGGATTGGCTATCCATTACCTGAAAAGTAAGTAAATTGCTCAAAATTTCTTAATTACTAAGCTGCGCATTAATTGCTTATAAATTGACCTCCTTCTCCTCTTTTGAATATATATTACAGCCCCCAAGCATCATATATAGAAAAACAGATCATTACAGTAGAAGTGCTCCTGACTGAACATCAAAAGGGTCACATGATCTTCTCCGCATGCCCTGTGTCAGATAAGGAAGATCCTACGCAGGAGTGCTTCGATAAACACCGTCTGCGATTTGTTAAAGACGAATTCTATGGGGCTCCTGTGGATACAAACTTTCCGGAAAGAGTTATGGTGGCACCATTTTCACTCTCATTCCGAAAATCAGCCGATGAGGACAAATTATTCAGTGCAGACACAACAATGTTGTTTCGATTTCAGCTGGAGCTACCCCCGGATTTTGCTGGGTCTTTCGTCTTGCTTCAATGGTACTATGTTGAATCTAATAGTGCATGTATGCA
Source organism: Skeletonema marinoi (assembly GCA_030544225.1). Lineage (NCBI taxonomy): Eukaryota > Bacillariophyta > Thalassiosirophyceae > Thalassiosirales > Thalassiosiraceae > Skeletonema > Skeletonema marinoi. The sequence continues at coordinate 789,802 of CM060492.1, forward strand.
TGAAGGCTATGACGAATACCCATGGCCACAGGCATGGATTGATAGTGCAGGCGAAGGGGAATACAACTTTGATGGCGGATTGAAGGACTGTGCAGATGTTTTACAATCCGATGGATCTAAGAAGGAGCTCTCTCCGCTTCCAGAACAGTTTTGGAACTGTGCTGAGATTAGTATATCACCCAGAGCACCTACTGTTGAAGCGAAAAAAGAACAGATGGAAAAAGAAAAGACAATCATCGGGTACTATGCAAGTTGGCAGTATTATGACAGAACCAATTTTGCCGTGCCAGCAAACTTTGACTTCACAAAGTATACACGGATCAACTTTGCATTCTTTCAAACAAATGTTGACGGGGACATATGGGGTACCGACGAGTGGGCAGGTAAGTGTTGATGCTCATCTTTTACATTTGTGTATGAATGGTGTGTCTCTAACAACAAGCAAATGTAAATGACAGATCCTATAACGTTATTTGGTGAGCATAACTGGGCGGCTCTTGATGGCCGAGAATATTGCTCCTGGGATGGACCTAACGAGAAAACTTGCAATAGACATTTTTACGAAGAAGGCTTAATATTTCAAGCCAAGGCTGCCGGCGCCGAGGTTTGGCCATCGATCGGGGGTTGGTCGCTTTCAGATCCATTTCCCACCATGGCAGCATCAGAGGTGTCAAGAGAAAAGTTTGCTAACAAGTGTATCCAGCTTATAGAAGAATATGGCTTTGATGGAATCGATATAGATTGGGAGTATCCAGGTTAGTCCTTTTCTTTTTTTCTTTCTCTTCTTCGTGAGAACATCTTTACTAACAACTGTCAATTGCACACTGTCCTCTGCAGGATATGAGGCTCATTCGGGCACTCCTGAAGATAAAGGCAATTACAACTTGCTTTTGCAGAAACTCCGAGAGAAGTTGGACGATCTAGGAGAAAAAAGTGGAAAGTTTTATGGACTCACAGCTGCATTACCATGTGGAACAAATCACATTCAAAACATTGACATTAAGACTGTCTCAAAGTATTTGTCTGAGCTGAACCTCATGACATATGACTTTTTTGGTGCGTGGAGTCCTACTACCGGCACCAATGCTCCTCTTCATGACCAGAGTTGGGGTGGAGAAGATACAAAAGGCTTTAGCATTGATGGTTGCACAAAAAATTGGGTTGCAGGAGGAGCAGATCCTAGCAAAATCAATATTGGTTTACCTTTTTACGGGAGAAGCTTTCGGGGTGCTACTGGTTTGAACCAAGAGCACGATGGAAAGGCGGATGATGGTATGTGGCACGAAGACGAGGGGTCTCCTCAATATTTCAACATTGTCAATAAGCTTGAGCGAGAAAAAAATCCTTGGTCAACTGATCAGGACCTGCATGTATATCGGCATGAGGAAACCTCGACTCAGTACGCTTGGTATAATATTTACGGTGGAGTTGGATTAGTATCGTATGATGACGAAGAGGCCATCTGCGACAAAACACATTACTGCATGGAGAATGAACTCAACGGGTTTATTATCTGGGAAATTTCTGGGGACCTTATGGAGGATGGCTCGACACCACTTATAGATACAGTTCACGAAAAGCTCCGTCAGGGTCCGAAATTGGATTGTAAGCACTTTCATTATGAAGGCTCGCTGACTCCTCCGAGCGTAACACCAACAAATAGTCCTACACTTCGTCCATCGCCGCGTCCGACTCAAATTTTAACACCAAATCCAACAAAGTACCCCACAAAACAGTCCTCGATGCAACCTACAGTTAATTCTCCTCCTCAAAAAGAGACATCAAAGCCACCTACACGACACCCAACAATGAATCCAACTCCGGAGCCAACCTCAGCAAATGTTGTTGAATCAATTCAATCGTATTCCACCTCGGTGCAGATGATCACTCCAAAACCAACAACACCCAAGCCCAGCTCGAATCCAACACATTCTCCGCCAACGCCCAAACCTGTCCAGCTGATATCGAGGACAAAATCGCCGACGCAACGACCTTCTCTTCGCCTAACAACAAAAGCACCAACCCCACGTCCTACGATGAAGCGTGTTGAGCAAATCCCGAGGCCGATTCCAGTGATTACGAATAGACCCACGAATAGACCCACACCGCGTGTTGAGCAAATCCCGAGGCCAATTCCAGTGATTACGAATAGACCCACACCGCGTGTTGAGCAAATCCCGAGGCCAATTCCAGTGATTACGAATAGACCCACGAATAGACCCACACCGAGACCCAGCTCCTCCCCAATAAGAAATGAAATGTACTCAGATGCTATGGCATTAAGCTTCGTGTCGGCGTCGGCGTCAGCATTTGTCTCTCCTACTCCTTATTCTCCTCCAAAGCCTCAAACACCACGGCCGACTCGTATGCCTCAACAAAGACCAACTCGGGTTCCAACTCCCCAACTTTCAACCATAAGCAGCATCACACAGCTTAGTGTGCCGATGAAAGGTGAGGATCCAAAACCACCGCGTAATCCTCTTGAAGCAGGCAGTTTCGTGGAGACGGTAAAAACACAGAATCAAATCCGCCCCATGAAGAAAAAGGCTGGTAAGAAAAAGAATAAGCAAAAGAAGATTGTGAAACAGTACAATGCTGTAAAAAAAGGCAAAAAGAAGAAACAGAAAACAAAGAAGAGACCCACGCAGTGATTTAATATTATAGTAACAGTTGTATCATATCTATCATCGCCTTCGACCTCGCTTTTATCTACCTAATATCAATTCCCTCCCTTTGTGACGAGCCTGAAGTCGTCAAGCCCTCATGCCATTCCTTTATTCTTGAGGAAGAATGAAGTGTCCGGCTCCCTTCCTCTGAAAGCTTTGAAGAGGTCTTGTGGTGCAACAGTATTGCCGGCAGAGTAGATACACTTGCGACAACGCTCGGCGGTTTCTGCATCAAATACGTCACCTGTTTCCTGGAAGGCTGCGAACACATCATTATCGAGAACTTGTGCCCATTGGTACACGTAATAGCCGGACGCATATGAACTACTTGCAAAGAGATGGGCGAAGTGCGCTGGCCTGTGCCTCATTACAATGCCCTGAGGCATGCCAATCTCTTCCAAGTACTTCTTCTCAAACTCAGATAGGTCGAAATCATCATCGTATTCGGATAGGCTGTGGACAGCCATATCAAGAAGGGCGCATGCGGTGTACTCAACAGTGGCGAAGCCCTCGTTGAAAAGAGAAGCAGCCTTGAGCCTTGCCAACAGGTCATCAGGGACGGTCTCCCCAGTTTTGTAGTGCTTCGCGTGCTCCTTCAAGACGACTGGCTCTTCTAGCCAATGCTCCATGAGCTGAGAAGGGAGCTCTACGAAATCTTTGAGCACACTAGTGCTTGCCAAATATTCGTAGGTACAATCACTAAGCATGCCGTGATGTCCGTGGCCCATTTCATGAAATAAAGTCGTCCCGTCATCAAAGCTTAGGAGGGTTGCTCCCGATCCCTTTGCAAAATTGTTATTATTTGAAACAATGGGAACGCCCTCGATAGGATCAGCTCCTTCGATGAGATTCTTCGTCTGTGTACGGTATTCACTCATCCATGCACCAGAGCTCTTGTGTGCCCGAGAAAAGTTGTCATGTAGGAAGATTGCCACGAGCTCGTCCTCGTCAGGACTTTCCTTTTTCGCCCTGCGCACTTCGTAAACATTTACATCTTTGTGGTATGCCTTGATGTCATCTCTCTTGACGTACTTCAATCCATACAGCTTGTTGGAGACATCAAAGACAGCGTTGGTCACAGCATCCAAACTCAGGTATGGCTTCAACTCACTCTCGTCAAAGTTGAAGTTCGCTTGACGCACCTGTTCCGCATAGAATCTCCAGTCCCAAGGCTGAATTCCACCCTCCAACTCATCACCCTTCTCAGAAAGGAAGGACTCCATCATGGCCCTTTCCTTGTCAGCGGCCTCTTTGGCTCTTTTCCACACATCCATACACAAGTTCATCACATTCTCGGGGTTTTGAGCCATGGTGTCTTCTGTCTGATACTCGGAAAAAGTAGTATGACCCATGAGGTTCGCCTGACGCTTCCTAAGACGCAAGATTTTTGTAGCAATGGCCAAATTGTCACGTTCCTCCGAGAGCTCCCCACGGGAAGTCCATGCGTCAAATGCCTTCTTTCTCAAGTCACGACGAGTGGAATAGGTAAGAAACGGTTCCACCAAACTTCTTCCAAGAGTAATAACATACTCATCTGCTCCTTCATGACCACGATCAACAGCAGCCTGTCTCGCAGCAGCAACCAAATCCTCGGGACAACCTGCCATATCCTCGGCAGTAATGACCATTTCCCAAGTCTCTTCGTCCTTGAGAATATTTTGCATAAACTTTGTCTGAAGCGTGGCTAGTTCCACTTGAATATCTCCATATTCCTTCTTTTCCTCTTCGTTCAATTTTACCCCCATACGGACAAAGGCGGTGTAGACACGCTCTGCCAAACGTACCTGTTCGGCGGTCCACTCCCCCTTATTGGCCATTTCTTCACGGATATCATACATGGAAGTCACCTTTTCGAAAAGACCAGGAATGTTGTAACACTTGGATCGATGACGTGATAGGATTGGAGCCATGGCACTCTGAACTTCTTGCATATCAGGCGTGTTGAGTGACGAGATATAATTGCCGTACACACCACCAACTTTGCCGTAGAGACTTCCTGCACGATCATACGCACCCAAAATAGAGTCAAAATCATTATCCGTACAAGAGGCAATGGCCTCAAGATCAGCAATATGTGCCTCCATTGCAGCCTCCAATGCCGGCTGGAAATGACCAGGATTAATTTCCTCAAATGGAGGAAGATGGAAGGGCTGCGCAGCCCAACTCTGGAGTAGCGGGTTACCCTCGGAAATGGCAGTTGTTTTGCACATGTTGTCAGCGGCGGTTGTGGAAACTGAAAGAGCTGTTGTGAATACTGGTGTTAAAGCTCTGGGACGAAAGGCCTTGGTAGTTTGGAAAGCCCTGGTGGTGACTAGCTGGATAGCAACGCTCCACGCTCTCATTGGTCGTAGAAATAGACGGCTGGTGGGGATGGGATACTCTGTACTAGCAGCGTGCTGGCTCAGAGAATTTTATGGAGAGAAGATGATCGAAGATCGAAGGAAGAAATCTTCGATCGAACAAGGTGAGGTGGCCACTTTATTTTCCGACAGGGCTACTAAGTAGTGAGAGGAGCGGACTCTTTCTCAGTTCTTTCTCTTTCGTGTTGGAGATGTGAGATGTGAACTCCTCCTTTCATGTCTTCTCTGGATTCGTGCAGCATGATGGAGAATTACATTAAATGTAAGTAGCTACTCCTATTCATTATTTTACATGGATACTTTGGATATGTTCACTCTAAACTGAATGAGTCAAGCTCTTATTCCAACTCTTCGCCGGCGGTTGCTCAATCTTTCCTACGAACTGGGGCGGAGGATGAATCCCCTCCATCTCACCTTCTACCTCCCAAGCTAATTCGGGTATTACTCCTGACAAGCCCATGACTGTAGGAGAGTTGTACAAAGTTTTTGTCTGCTGACTGTTGCTTTGTCGAACAGCCAATTTGTGTTGAGAGTAGTATTGACCGGCTGTAGTAGGGTAGAGAACAAACGTGACTCGCTTTTGATTCCAAATGGCTTCTTTCTCGTAAACAATCGTATTGTTGTTGATGAGGTTGCTGCCACTGCTTGTCCGTTCATCTATTCCTGACTCTTTGTAAATGTATATCCCATTGGCTGGTTGTACGCCGCATCCCATCACTACAACTTTCATGATCTTGTCGGCAGGTGAAGATGATGATGAACTCTCATAGTTGGTCTTGTACATGATTTCATCTGATCTCTTGGCATCCTTGTCCTTGGCATCTTGCTGCTTCGATGCCTCGTCCTTCTCTGTCAACATTTTCTTCGCTCCCACCATTGACGCTTCCAATAGCTCAACTTTAGACTCCAAGTCAAGGTTCTCGTACAGGTCAAAGGGCTTGGCATCCTTGTTCTCCACATGTGCGGCTAGTTTGTCCACAGCCCATTTACCAGAGAAGGCTGCTAAACATCGCGACTTGAGTGATCCAGATCCAACTTCGTTCATGACCTGAGGATACTGTGATCCAAACTTGAAGTAAAACAATGCCTCTGAGGGTGCTATTTTGGGCATGAACTGGACATGGGTGATCCAATAGAAATCTTCGTCCGTCATTGTCTCATTGTCATCTTTCCTCATTGAGGAGGCTGATGCATTTCTAGATTCATCCATCCCATTATAATCTCCTATCAAAGCCTCATCCCTTGCCTGCTCTAATTCCCTGTGTAGCCGCAACCATATTGCCACCTTCTCACTCAACTCTTCGCTAGAACACTCCAACTTCTCACATTGTACCAAACTCCTCATCAATCTTGGACTAAGATTTTTTACCGAATTGATGTTGAGTTTGTCCATCCGTTCCGCCATTACTTTAATCGCCCGATCTCGCAATTCAAAGTCTTTCAATTGATCTGCCAGTGTACAGTACATTGGAGCGGTGCCTATTTCCAAATCTACTGGTATGAACTTGGTGGAAATGTCCTTGTATAAATCCCGTAGATCAAATCGATTGGCCAAATACCGTAATGGCGGTGCATTTGATGTGGTGATTTTGAGTTCTCTACCATAGACGTAGTCTAGAAATTCTGGAATGTGTTTGGCCGCCAATGGAGGGACATAAATCTCAATTTTGTAATCGCCGGCATGGGTGTTGTGACTAAGCTTTCCACTCTGTTGTAACTTCATTTGCTCTGCGACGAAGCCACTCTTGCGTCCCCCATGGACCAATGGCAGTGTGTGCACATAATAGGGCACACCACCGCTGCCGCTACCGTCATAGACCAGTAGTGTCAAATCGCTCATACTGGCGAAGGGATCAACTCTCCAGTCCAATGTGACCGCCCCCTCCATATCTCTACCTTTGCAGCCTTCTTTGAAATCGGTACATTCGGAAGGAAGCTGAATGGCTTGAATAGCGGAGAGATCAGAGCAGCTAACTGCCAACGTGGCTTGCTCTAATTTCTTTTGAAGGTCAAAGGCTTTGAACGCCCTTTTTGTTTCTTCGGTGATTTCTTCTACGGCAGTTGGTAAATTGAGCATGGTTTTGTTGATATATTGCATCGGCTTGGTTCTTTTCTTTAACTGCGAGCTGTTTGGTTCTTTTTGCCCTCGATTAAATTGAAGATAAATTTCTCTTTGTGATCAGCTTATGTCTTCTGATGTCAATGCAATCCAAGTCAAATTATGGTATGCTGGTAAAGAATAATGCCATCCTATCGTGCTCCCCAGGCAGACTCTCAGTTGTATGAACGAATGAAATGGCGATGCAAAGCAATGATCACCAAAAACTCTTCACCAAAAATCAATCGAGAAAGCCAACGCGAAAAAAGGTTAGTGCCGCTGTGACTGTGACAGTGGGGGCTCAACCTCATCAAAATGCACGCACGCACAAGCAATGAAATCAAATGCACAAAAAGTTAGGTAAGTACTACTAGTGTTCCGGCTCTGGACATTGATCACAAGCCAGCAACATTTGAATCGTCTCACCATTACATACAGCGCATTTGCTGCAATCAATCGGATCAAACAGTGCACATCACATGAACATGAGATCAATTATACGGTATCTAACCCTCGTCGGGGCACTACCCGTCACAAATGCATTCTACTTCTACCTCAACTCAAAGGATCTGACTTGCAGCGGAGACCCATTCACTGAACTAGTCTTAACGCATCAATGTGTAGAACCAGAGTTCTACGGCGAAGAGCAGTTCTACGGCCCGATATGCTTCTGGGGAGACCATGTTATGATTTCGGGCAGTGTGATTGCAGTGTCAACCTTCCCTTCGAATGGTCAAGTAGTGGCCATTCCAGAATTCCTTAATTGGCAAAGATATAATAATGTGGATATGCAGTCACTGGGCCGCGTCTGTGAATTACTTGTCCCACTGGAAGGACAAACTTGTGGCGAGCCCGGATCGTATGGATTCGACCTTGAGATGGTCCTCCCTTACAAGCCAGAATACTGGTATCAAAAAGCTATAGACTCGGTCACGTCAATTACAATTCACTTTAAAAACAGCTTTACATGCGAAGAGGTCAGGACTAGTCATAATCTTGCAGTGCCAAAAGAAGTGACTGGAATTGGTTTAGGAGTTGCGTTTGGTGCACTGTTTGCAGTGTGGAATGGAAAGAGGCGCCGCAGGAATCAACAACAGAATGAAGATGATGATGGTGATGATCAATATGTGGAAATGGGCGTGCAGCCAAGGCGAAAAAATAGCTCACGAGCAACTGATCCAGTGGTGCAATGGCGTAGAAGTGACTCTGTCGTGGATGCGATGGAGCAACATAGAGTAATTTATGGTGATGACATGGAACAATGCAGATGAGGATTTGATGTGATGCTAGAGAGTGTCTGATGATGACGATGATGACGATGATATTGATACCAAAGAAACAGTGCAAGGAGTGTGTTACATCATCACTTCTTATGTTGTACTTCTTGTGATCCACCACATTCTGATTCTCGGTATTCTTTTTCTCATTTTGAGTTCAAGCGAGAAAGAAGGAGAAGGGCAAATAGAGACAAATAATATATTAGGACTCCTTCGTAATAGGAATAATTAGATGGAATTGAAGAGCAGCTGTTGAAGAGATCTTACATTTTGAGCTGCGTCATCGAAACCTTGATGTCGTAGTTCCTCGCTGCTGCCGACTTCCATAAGAAAGACCTGATGACTTTGGGCCTTTCCATAACACCTCAACCCACCGCACACCGGTCGACCGATCTGGGAGTTTTGGCCAGCCGATCTGGGAGTTTTGTGAACGGACAATTATGGCCGTCTTAGGATTACACAAATCACACATAAAATAGACACAACCCCGACAAATCATAGAAGGCAACGCCCTGACCAAGCACTAAAGTTCTACAATCAACCCATCATGGACACACCCCACCGCGAAGCGATTAAATATTAGCTCCCCCCTTGGGGGGTTGGGGGGGGATTGCGCCCGCGGCCATGCGGGCGCAACCAACCCATCATGGACCCTATCCGTAATTAATACATGAGGGTAGTGTGTGATATTGTCATTATTATTTGAGTAGGCCTAAACCTTCTTCTAAATGAGAAAGATTTACTGTTCATCAAAAAAGCCGCGCCAGCGGTAGTTTCATCCGTTCACACGTAGAGCTCACGTAGGAATAGTACATACTAAAACTCCCAGATCGGCTGGCCAAAACTCCCAGATCGGTCGACCGCTGTGCCAACCCACCACCTCGATTTTGCGTTCCACACCGAAGATTCCCATCACCTCAAACACGATGTGTTGCAAATTTTATCTGTCTCCACCCAATCAGCCACATAAATAGCAGTTGTAGACATAAAACGAAAAGGCCGATCATCAGCATGGCCACCTCCTCTCATAAGAAGCGCAGCCGAGGAAGTTACAGCGGTGATGGCAGCAGCAGCACTTACCTGTCACCGTTACCATCAGCAGTAAACATCATGCCTTCGCCAACAGAAAAGGAAGAGGAATACGAGCGAGCAGTTGCCTTCTTACGCAACTTTCACTCTACGCGGGTGGCAGCTCTATCGCCGACATCAAGGTCACCGCTGGGTGCAATTTCGGAAATCGGCATAGGTGACCTGGTGAATGACTTTTCATTGGCGCTACAGGTAGAATCTTCCTCAAAAACGATCAAGGCGGGTCCAAGTCCATTGTCGCCAAGTCGATCTCCAAGGATAAAGAAGACGACTACATCCACCTGTCTTCTTGATCTAGCTACAACTTCTTCCAGTGGTAGCACTAATAGTAACAGCAGTGCGAATGAGAAAGAAGTAAATGACTCAAGTCTCTTCTCTCTACATCAACAAGCTAGAGACGAAATTTTCGAAAGTTGCAGCACATCATCCGACTTTGGTGTTGGGTATTGTGGCTTGAATGGCTTGGGAAACAAGCGCCATTGCAGTAGCCGTATACGGTAATTTGTAGCAAGAATCGTATAGACACAGCTGCACACACGTATGGAGAAGAGCCAACATTGTGGCTTGCAATGCACCAATTTTTGAACATGTTGTACATATTATCTAATCTAAATTGTAAATATGCCAGTTTTGATACAATGATGTGTCTTTGAGTGGACTTTTTGAAAATGATCTCTTCTAGTGCTTGAAATCTTTAACTGTCATTGCTTATTTCTCCTATTACACTTGACGAATGCTCATGTTCATTCTCACTGTAGACAGAAAGGCTTCTGCAAATTTGAGCTCGACGTGAGTTGGAACATAACCCTGATCATCCTCTGATGCTGCATCTCCCTTGTTGTCTACGAGAAGACCTTCATCACTCAACTCTGGAAAGAGTAAATTTTCTTCTGACTCATGTGAAATGTCGTCGTTATCGTCATCATACTCAAGAATTGTAGGTATGCCGTGAAAGTAGCCACGACTCTTTCCACTCAACACCATACAATCACCAGCCTTTAACAGTATCGCAGTAGGCAATTCCTCCCTCGACTCTCGACCGAGGAGAAAGACACCAGGGGCACCAAGTGAGATCGTTACAAGTGGGAGTGACAGATTCGATTCCACGTTGTCTTGATGCCCCCCAAGTCGATCTGATGGTCTCTGCAGATGATAAAAGTTGCAAATGGCCATGTTGAAATCAATCGTCAGATCTTTGTGACTTCCATCGCCCTTCTGAATGGCCATCGTTGTTGCGTGCTGCGCTAACTTTACAAGTCTGGAGTGTAACGCCGTAGCACCAGAGATCAAATCATATCGTCGATCTCCCCAGTTATAGTTGAATGCACCTAGATTCAAATAACGCAGTTTTGACAAAGGGAATGAGTCAATCTTCCTCCTCTTCAGTGCACTCTCCGATTCTTCTGGATCTTCCTGCGCGTATGATTGCATTTGAGGCCCCCAGTTTGTTTGACAAATGATACTGGCATCAGAAGGTGTCGTTAGCTGTGACTTGATTTTCTCTATTTGCTTTCTTTGTTGTTTCCGCTGCGATTTTGAAGGATGTTCATTGGAGCCATTATGTGCACAACACTTGCTTAGTGCATCCGTAACGTTTGAATAATCAAGGTTCAATGGACGCAGGGCCAATGCAGCGAGAGCAAGTTGGTCCACTCGTCTTGGCACAAAATTGCGAAATATGACTGCCCCATGCTCTTCTGCTAATGATGTAGTACACTGTAAGTCTTGCTCGTCATCGTTGCAGTCTACTCTACACCCAAGTACACGAGTTATTATACTACTGCTCGACTTATTTGGTAATCCACAATTCTTTTGTAACATCGAGCGTAGTTGTTGCATAGTGCGTATTCCACGTAGTTGCTTCTCTGCGACACGATACAAATCTGTTTCGTCATTGTTGTTTGCTGATGCATCGATTGCATTCACTGGCCAACTTCTCAGCAGTGAAATGATCTCGTTGTGATTACCAGTTATGGCTAAATCCAAGGCACTCTTGCCATCCAGATCCAGTATTGAGGGAGAGATATTGGCTTCTGAAAGCAACCAACGACACACGTCTAAGTGCCCGTTCATTGCAGCAACATGCAAGCAGGATCTTCCGTTCGAATTCTTTGCGTTTGGAATAACGGGGTATGATTTACGAGAGATGCGTCGAAGTTGCTGCATGTCGCCGATGGAAGCGAAGTCTATTGCTTCAGACTGAAGCTGCAGATTCTCGGCTGATGAAATTGAATTATGCATTGTTTTGTTTGGGACTGGTGTTTCTGCAACATTGAGCTCTTTAATGATTGAACGAATAGAATCATCCAGCTTGGAAGCAAGTGATGCAGTGACTCCTCTCTTCTCCAGCTCCTCCAAAAACTTTGGCACATGTTCTGCTTCTACCCCATGAAAGACTGCAGTTGCTTTCCCTTCTTTTGTCGGTTTATCTTGCTTGACCATCGATTCCCAACAATTGTTTGAGTGCAACGTGATTGCTGCCTCCCTTGAGGCTCTCACTTTCACTCCACCCCGTCGCGACATCTCTGTCATGAATCCACGCACGGCCGAGTCCAGTTTGGCTGTGGAAAGCCATTTTGCAAGCAATGGTCCATCTTGAAGCGCATTATTAGCGCCCTGTCCTTTGAATGGGGACATTGCATGTGCAGCATCACCGAGCAGAATCACGCGTGAAGGGATCCTTCCATGTATCTCTAATTTTTGACGATGGTCAATAAATGTTTGAGGATCACGGTCTAGTAGAGCAGTGCCCCAAACCGTCTCTAACGGCGTGTTCTTTACCATGGCTGGAAATGGCTCGTGCCACTCTTTGCATCGATTGAGAACTTCTTGTTGCATTTCACTTTGTGATAAACTACTCAGCCGCCTACTTTCATTTGCATCTGCAGGGAAGGATAGTTGCCACATTGTTCGTCTCGTATTGGAAGAGGATAGTCGACTCCCCTCAAATGGCATAATGAACAGACGATGAAAACCATCCAATGTGTAGAAACCTCTTTCATCAATATGTGGATGAAAATGATTAGTGATTCCAAGTATAATGAAGATTCCAATTTGTTTAGGAGATGTGTCTGTAACAACTTCGCCTGCTGTGCTGTTTGTTTTTGTAGTAGGCAATGCAGTTTGAAGATATTGTTTGGCAACTACACTATTCACTCCATCTGCCCCTATGAGCAAGTCCACTTCATCGGTAGTTCCATCGTCAAATGTTAGCAGCACTGGTCGTTGATGATCATCACTAGAAGTCTTTTTGCATTGCTTATTGCCAATTTGATGTAGCTTATCCATCATTGCTCGATCAACATATCCAAGCAATCGCTTGCCCCATGAAATACAAACATTGTGATCAACATCATTTGCTTGAAGCGCCTTCCATAAAATTGACCGAAGCTTAGCTCGTGGGATACGCAAGTTACCTCTCTGACCACTTCCTCGTTTATTTAATTCTTCTTCTTTGTAAAATGCATTTCCAAAATATCCTTTGATAACACCATCCGCAGTGAATAGATAATGACATCGACTTGGACAATCTCGTTTCGCTACCTCTTCTAACACTCCCAATTTTTGCAATGGACCATTTGGATCATAAGTGAGTGTCATCCCATAGCCTTCTTTTCTATCCGAGAATGTTTTGTCTCTTTCGTATATTGTAACTTTATACTTGGTTGCAGGTGCAGATTGCTTCTTTTCATTTTGAATATTGATGATGGCGAGTGCGGCAGATATGCCTCCGAGGCCACTCCCGATGATTGCTACGTGACATGTTTTTGTTGGGGCTGCTGCTGCTGCGCTCTTTTCCCTGCGGATTGGGTGTTGCCTTGACGATGACATGATGTTGTTATGATGTTCTTGCTGCACTGCCCGAGGACGAAGATAAATACCTACAATCAAGGCTGTCTCTGTCTGATGGTAGTTGTTAAAAGCAATCTACTCTACCAATCGCTAGCATGTGCGGTGGCCATAGCCAACAGAATCCAATTGCTGGTTAATTAAATTATGTAGAGAGAGGTGGCGATGAAGCAGCATTACGTATTTCCAGCCGAATTATATTATTGTTTTTGAACCATTGACCATTGAGGCTCCACTGTCCATTCCGATGACGAAGGCACATGGAGACGAAATTCGAAATCTAGTAAGATCCCGACCTATCGCTATGTACGTGGGAAAGACGGTATTTTTTATTTTTATCGGGATATCATGTTGTTAGCGATACTCGATTGCTTTGCCGAAATCTAACGAGGATGCTGAAATCGATCATCTCACATCATGTGCTATGACAACCTTTGTACGCTTTGTTCTCCGTCAATACTAGCCCGATTAGGTCGCCTATTCGCCGTGCATTGAACAAGACTATCTCAGCTGCAGTCAGCTTCAATGGACGGCTCGATCGGTTCAGAATTGACCGAGATCGAGTCATACAAAGTATCGATAGGAATATAATACGACAACTAGTTTTTGAATGTCAAGCAATCGAAGAGAGCTGAGTAATCCGGGGTAACTCGTTACCTCGCTCTGTAAAGCGAGGGAATTATTCTAATGAGTCTCCTCGAAATGTCCCTTGCTCTACAGAGCGAGGTAACGAATTACCCCGGATTACCCAGCTCTTAAATATTGCATCAACAATCAACAGCGCAAAAACTACGTTTTACCCCCCACATCGAAGAGAGCTGGTTAATCCGGGGTAACTCGTTACGCCGCTCTGTAAAGCGAGGGAATTGTTCTAATGAGTCTTCTCGAAAAGTCCCTCGCTCTACAGAGCGAGGTAACGAATTACCCCGGATTACCCAGCTCTTAAATATTGCATCAACAATCAACAGCGCAAAAACTACGTTTTACCCCCCACATCGAAGAGAGCTAGGTAATCCGGGGTAATTCGTTACCTCGCTCTGTAAAGCGAGGGAATTATTCTAATGAGTCTCCTCGAAATGTCCCTTGCTCTACAGAGCGAGGTAACGAATCACCCCGGATTACCCAGCTCTTAAATATTGCATCAACAATCAACAGCGCAAAAACTACGTTTTACCCCCCGCATCGAAGAGAGCTAGGTAATCCGGGGTAACTCGTTACCTCGCTCTGTAAAGCGAGGGAATTATTCTAATGAGTCTCCTCGAAATGTCCCTTGCTCTACAGAGCGAGGTAACGAATTACCCCGGATTACCCAGCTCTTAAATATTGCATCAACAATCAACAGCGCAAAAACTACGTTTTACCCCCCACATCGAAGAGAGCTAGGTAATCCGGGGTAATTCGTTACCTCGCTCTGTAAAGCGAGGGAATTATTCTAATGAGTCTCCTCGAAATGTCCCTTGCTCTACAGAGCGAGGTAACGAATTACCCCGGATTACCCAGCTCTTAAATATTGCATCAACAATCAACAGCGCAAAAACTACGTTTTACCCCCCACATCGAAGAGAGCTAGGTAATCCGGGGTAATTCGTTACCTCGCTCTGTAAAGCGAGGGAATTATTCTAATGAGTCTTCTCGAAAAGTCCCTTGCTCTACAGAGCGAGGTAACGAGTTACCCCGGATTACCTAGCTCTCTTCGATTGCTTCGACATTCAAAAACTAGTCGTCGTATTTTATTCCTATCGACTCTTTGTATGACTCGATCTCGGTCAATTATGAACCGATCGAGCCGTCCATTGAAGCTGACTGCAGCTGAAATAGTCTTCTTCAATCCTCGGCTAATAGGCGATCTATTCGGGTTAGTATTGACGGAGAACAAAGCGTACAAAGGTTGCATAACACATGCATGTGAGATGATCGATTTCAGCCTCCTGTTAGATCTCGGTAATGCAAGCGAGTATCGCTAACACATAGAAAGTCCCTATAAAAATCCGCCTACCCCACGTACATAGCGATAGGTCGGGATCTTACTAGATTCCGTCTCAGAAAATCTTGTGTCTTCAAGTCTTCAACTTCATTTTTCATGGCTGTGGGCTGGGCGGTGTGATATTACATATTTATTATCGAATCATCATGCCGTCGCCACGCTCATCGCATTGTCTACTCTCTGCTGCGCTAATAATCATCTCTACCCTGGTGGATGCGTTTACTGTTCCAGCTACAGTTAGAGCGATTCCTTCAGAGGCAAACGCAATAATCAATCATTATCGTCACGAGCGTAAAAATTTGAATTTTCCGCACAAGCAAGAGATGATTATAACTCTCAACTCATCCAGCAACAATTCAGAAGAAGTCAGAACCGACTCGTTTTCATCTAATTCATTATTTGATGGGGCAACCACCGTGATAGGCAAATCAGCATCCAGCCTCGTCTCGCTCTCTTTCTTTCTCCTCCTCTCCACGCAACGAGATGCCATCACCACCACGCTATTCATCGGTTCCATTCTCAACGCAATCAGCGGTAAGATTCTTAAAAAATTAATCAATCACGATCGACCTGCGGAATTGGAATTGAGTGATAAAGTCAAATTGAAGCCCAGTGATGGAGGCATGCCATCAAGTCATGCGATGAGTTTAAGTTTCATTGGGACGGTAATTTTACTTGGGGTGATTGTACCTGCTACTTCTACCACAGCTGGTGGTGGCAGCAGCAGCATAATGAGCATTACAGGTGGGGCTCTAATGGTAACTTATTCAGCAATAGCACTGCGATATAGAGTGAGAGATCATTTACATACATTGGACCAAATCATAGTGGGGTACGGATTAGGATTATTCAATGCAATAGTATGGTTAAAGTTTGCCGTCAACAATAATGATGGTGCTGTTGGACCAGTGGTATCAATGGTACAAAAGTATTTGATATCGAGTGAAACAAATCAATTTCCAGTAGTAGGACTTCTTGTGCCAATATTGGTGGGTGTTTTGGTAGTTGGATCATTTGAACGCCGGATTGGTGTGTGGCTCAAGGAACGAAATGGAGGCGGCGGTGAGGACAAGATGAAGTAATACAAAGATGAGCAGTCACAAGCCTCTCAAGATGCATTGATAGATATCATACGGGCTACCCGCTCCCCCCATATTACAGCGAGCTACTCCATAGCGGGCTAGAACCAAGGGCTAGCAAAAGTATGCAGATAATATTGGCAAAGAAGTGAGTATAAACTAAACCATTACTCAATGCTGTGACGCAGCTGCAAAACAAAGAAATAAACTATGTAAAACAAGATGAGGAGTAAAGTAGATCAAGAATACGGACATATTGATGAACATATAAAATGTATGTTCCAAGCATTCAACCAACAAATTACATCGTATCTAACGCTGTGAGTATGGCAATCCACAGCTTTTAGTGGCCCATTATTGTTGGTTACGATAGTATAGAAGGATATACTGCACAACACACGTTCTCAGTACTCGTATCGGCGTCGCTACTATGTCGTAGGTGACCTGATGAGGCCCAATTTGGGATAGACACGAGCACTACTCTAGCACCATATCGTATCTAACGCTGTGAGTATGGCAATCCACAGCTTTTAGTGGCCCATTATTGTTGGTTACGATAGTATAGAAGGATATATTGCACAACTTAAGTTCTCTGTACTCGTATCGGCGTCGCTACGATGTCATAGGTGACCTGATGAGGCCCAATTTGGGATAGACGCGAGCACTACTCTAGCACCATATCGTATCTAACGCTGTGAGTATGGCAATCCACAGCTTTTAGTGGCCCATTATTGTTGGTTACGATAGTAAAGAAGGATATGTTGCACAACTTAAGTTCTCTGTACTCGTATCGGCGTCGCTACTATGTCGTAGGTGACCTGATGAGGCCCAATTTGGGATAGACACGAGCACTACTCTAGCACCATATCGTATCTAACGCTGTGAGTATGGCAATCCACAGCTTTTAGTGGCCCATTATTGTTGGTTACAATAGTATAGAAGGATATATTGCACAACACACGTTCTCTGTACTCGTATCGGCGTCGCTACTATGTCGTAGGTGACCTGATGAGGCCCAATTTGGGATAGACACGAGCACTACTCTAGCACCATATCGTATCTAACGCTGTGAGTATGGCAATCCACAGCTTTTAGTGGCCCATTATTGTTGGTTACGATAGTATAGAAGGATATATTTCGCAACTCAAGCTCATTTTGGTCGTATCGGCGTCGCTACGATGTCATAGGTGACCTGATGAGGCCCAATTTGGGATAGACGCGAGCACTACTCCAGCACTATATCGTATCTAACGCTGTGAGTATGGCAATCCACAGCTTTTAGTGGCCCATTATTGTTGGTTACGATAGTATAGAAGGATATATTGCACAACACACGTTCTCAGTACTCGTATCGGCGTCGCTACGATGTCATAGGTGACCTGATGAGGCCCAATTTGGGATAGACACGAGCACTCTCTAGCACCATATCGTATCTAACGCTGTGAGTATGGCAATCCACAGCTTTTAGTGGCCCATTATTGATGGTTACGATAGTATAGAAGGATGTATTGCACTGCTCAAGCTCTTTGTACTCGTATCGGCGTCGCTACTATGTCGTAGGTGACCTGATGAGGCCCAATTTGGGATAGACACGAGCACTACTCTAGCACCATATCGTATCTAACGCTGTGAGTATGGCAATCCACAGCTTTTAGTGGCCCATTATTGTTGGTTACGATAGCATAGAAGGATATATTTCGCAACTCAAGCTCTTTGTACTCGTATCGGCGTCGCTACGATGTCGTAGGTGACCTGATGAGGCCCAATTTGGGATAGACACGAGCACTACTCTAGCACCATATCGTATCTAACGCTGTGAGTATGGCAATCCACAGCTTTTAGTGGCCCATTATTGTTGGTTACGATAGTAAAGAAGGATATATTTCGCAACTCAAGCTCATTTTGGTCGTATCGGCGTCGCTACGATGTCATAGGTGACCTGATGAGGCCCAATTTGGGATAGACGCGAGCACTACTCCAGCACTATATCGTATCTAACGCTGTGAGTATGGCAATCCACAGCTTTTAGTGGCCCATTATTGTTGGTTACGATAGTATAGAAGGATATACTGCACAACACACGTTCTCAGTACTCGTATCGGCGTCGCTACTATGTCGTAGGTGACCTGATGAGGCCCAATTTGGGATAGACACGAGCACTACTCTAGCACCATATCGTATCTAACGCTGTGAGTATGGCAATCCACAGCTTTTAGTGGCCCATTATTGTTGGTTACGATAGCATAGAAGGATATATTTCGCAACTCAAGCTCTTTGTACTCGTATCGGCGTCGCTACGATGTCGTAGGTGACCTGATGAGGCCCAATTTGGGATAGACACGAGCACTACTCTAGCACCATATCGTATCTAACGCTGTGAGTATGGCAATCCACAGCTTTTAGTGGCCCATTATTGTTGGTTACGATAGTATAGAAGGATATATTGCACTGCTCAAGCTCTTTGTACTCGTATCGGCGTCGCTACTATGTCGTAGGTGACCTGATGAGGCCCAATTTGGGATAGACACGAGCACTACTCTAGCACCATATCGTATCTAACGCTGTGAGTATGGCAATCCACAGCTTTTAGTGGCCCATTATTGTTGGTTACGATAGTATAGAAGGATATATTTCGCAACTCAAGCTCATTTTGGTCGTATCGGCGTCGCTACGATGTCATAGGTGACCTGATGAGGCCCAATTTGGGATAGACGCGAGCACTACTCCAGCACTATATCGTATCTAACGCTGTGAGTATGGCAATCCACAGCTTTTAGTGGCCCATTATTGTTGGTTACGATAGTATAGAAGGATATACTGCACAACACACGTTCTCAGTACTCGTATCGGCGTCGCTACTATGTCGTAGGTGACCTGATGAGGCCCAATTTGGGATAGACACGAGCACTACTCTAGCACCATATCGTATCTAACGCTGTGAGTATGGCAATCCACAGCTTTTAGTGGCCCATTATTGTTGGTTACGATAGTATAGAAGGATATATTGCACTGCTCAAGCTCTTTGTATTCGTATCGGCGTCGCTACTATGTCGTAGGTGACCTGATGAGGCCCAATTTGGGATAGACACGAGCACTACTCCAGCACCATATCGTATCTAACGCTGTGAGTATGGCAATCCACAGCTTTTAGTGGCCTATTATTGTTGGTTACGATAGTATAGAAGGATATATTGCACAACTTAAGCTCTTTGTACTCGTATCGGCGTCGCTACTATGTCGTAGGTGACCTGATGAGGCCCAATTTGGGATAGACACGAGCACTACTCTAGCACCATATCGTATCTAACGCTGTGAGTATGGCAATCCACAGCTTTTAGTGGCCCATTATTGTTGGTTACGATAGTATAGAAGGATATATTGCACAACTTAAGCGCTTTGTACTCGTATCGGCGTCGCTACGATGTCGTAGGTGACCTGATGAGGCCCAATTTGGGATAGACACGAGCACTACTCTAGCACCATATCGTATCTAACGCTGTGAGTATGGCAATCCACAGCTTTTCGAGGCCCATTATTGATGGTTACGATAGTATAGAAGGATATATTTCGCAACTCAAGCTTATTTTGGTCGTATCGGCGTCGCTACGATGTCGTAGGTGACCTGATAAGGCCCAATTTGGGATAGATACGAGCACTACTCTAGCACCATATCGTATCTAACGCTGTGAGTATGGCAATCCACAGCTTTTCGAGGCCCATTATTGTTGGTTACGATAGTATAGAAGGATATATTGCACAACACACGTTCTCTGTACTCGTATCGGCGTCGCTACTATATATGTCGTAGGTGACCTGATGAGGCCCAATTTGGGATAGACAATAGACACGAGCACTACTCTAGCACCATATCGTATCTAACGCTGTGAGTATGGCAATCCACAGCTTTTAGTGGCCCATTATTGTTGGTTACGATAGTATAGAAGGATATATTGCACTGCTCAAGCTCTTTGTACTCGTATCGGCGTCGCTACTATGTCGTAGGTGACCTGATGAGGCCCAATTTGGGATAGATGCGAGCACTACTCCAGCACCATATCGTATCTAACGCTGTGAGTATGGCAATCCACAGCTTTTAGTGGCCCATTATTGTTGGTTACGATAGTATAGAAGGATATATTGCACAACACACGTTCTTTGTACTCGTATCGGCGTCGCTACTATGTCGTAGGTGACCTGATGAGGCCCAATTTGGGATAGACACGAGCACTACTCTAGCACCATATCGTATCTAACGCTGTGAGTATGGCAATCCACAGCTTTTAGTGGCCCATTATTGATGGTTACGATAGTATAGAAGGATATATTGCACAACTTAAGCTCTTTGAACTCGTATCGGCGTCGCTACTATGTCGTAGGTGACCTGATGAGGCCCAATTTGGGATAGACGCGAGCACTACTCCAGCACCATATCGTATCTAACGCTGTGAGTATGGCAATCCACAGCTTTTCGAGGCCCATTATTGATGGTTACGATAGTATAGAAGGATATATTGCACTGCTCAAGCTCTTGTATTCGTATCGGCGTCGCTACTATGTCGTAGGTGACCTGATGAGGCCCAATTTGGGATAGACACGAGCACTACTCTAGCACCATATCGTATCTAACGCTGTGAGTATGGCAATCCACAGCTTTTAGTGGCCCATTATTGATGGTTACGATAGCATAGAAGGATATATTGCACAACTTAAGCTCTTTGAACTCGTATCGGCGTCGCTACTATGTCGTAGGTGACCTGATGAGGCCCAATTTGGGATAGACGCGAGCACTACTCCAGCACCATATCGTATCTAACGCTGTGAGTATGGCAATCCACAGCTTTTAGTGGCCCATTATTGATGGTTACGATAGCATAGAAGGATATATTGCACAACTTAAGCTCTTTGAACTCGTATCGGCGTCGCTACTATGTCGTAGGTGACCTGATGAGGCCCAATTTGGGATAGACGCGAGCACTACTCCAGCACCATATCGTATCTAACGCTGTGAGTATGGCAATCCACAGCTTTTCGAGGCCCATTATTGATGGTTACGATAGTATAGAAGGATATATTGCACAACACACGTTCTCAGTACTCGTATCGGCGTCGCTACTATGTCGTAGGTGACCTGATGAGGCCCAATTTGGGATAGACACGAGCACTACTCTAGCACCATATCGTATCTAACGCTGTGAGTATGGCAATCCACAGCTTTTAGTGGCCCATTATTGTTGGTTACGATAGTATAGAAGGATATATTGCACAACTTAAGCTCTTTGTACTCGTATCGGCGTCGCTACTATGTCGTAGGTGACCTGATGAGGCCCAATTTGGGATAGACACGAGCACTACTCCAGCACCATATCGTATCTAACGCTGTGAGTATGGCAATCCACAGCTTTTAGTGGCCCATTATTGTTGGTTACGATAGTATAGAAGGATATATTGCACAACTTAATCTCTTTGTACTCGTATCGGCGTCGCTACTATGCCGTAGGTGACCTGATGAGGCCCAATTTGGGATAGACACGAGCACTACTCCAGCACCATATCGTATCTAACGCTGTGAGTATGGCAATCCACAGCTTTTAGTGGCCAATTATTGTTGGTTACGATAGTATAGAAGGATATATTGCACAACACACGTTCTTTGTACTCGTATCGGCGTCGCTACTATGTCGTAGGTGACCAGATGAGGCCCAATTTGGGATAGACACGAGCACTACTCCAGCACCATATCGTATCTAACGCTGTGAGTATGGCAATCCACAGCTTTTAGTGGCCCATTATTGTTGGTTACGATAGTATAGAAGGATATATTGCACAACTTAAGCTCTTTGTACTCGTATCGGCGTCGCTACGATGTCGTAGGTGACCTGATGAGGCCCAATTTGGGATAGACACGAGCACTACTCTAGCACCATATCGTATCTAACGCTGTGAGTATGGCAATCCACAGCTTTTAGTGGCCCATTATTGTTGGTTACGATAGTATAGAAGGATATATTGCACAACTTAATCTCTTTGTACTCGTATCGGCGTCGCTACTATGCCGTAGGTGACCTGATGAGGCCCAATTTGGGATAGACACGAGCACTACTCTAGCACCATATCGTATCTAACGCTGTGAGTATGGCAATCCACAGCTTTTAGTGGCCCATTATTGTTGGTTACGATAGTATAGAAGGATATATTGCACAACTTAAGCTCTTTGTACTCGTATCGGCGTCGCTACTATGTCGTAGGTGACCTGATGAGGCCCAATTTGGGATAGACACGAGCACTACTCCAGCACCATATCGTATCTAACGCTGTGAGTATGGCAATCCACAGCTTTTAGTGGCCCATTATTGTTGGTTACGATAGTATAGAAGGATATATTGCACAACTTAATCTCTTTGTACTCGTATCGGCGTCGCTACTATGCCGTAGGTGACCTGATGAGGCCCAATTTGGGATAGACACGAGCACTACTCCAGCACCATATCGTATCTAACGCTGTGAGTATGGCAATCCACAGCTTTTAGTGGCCAATTATTGTTGGTTACGATAGTATAGAAGGATATATTGCACAACACACGTTCTTTGTACTCGTATCGGCGTCGCTACTATGTCGTAGGTGACCAGATGAGGCCCAATTTGGGATAGACACGAGCACTACTCCAGCACCATATCGTATCTAACGCTGTGAGTATGGCAATCCACAGCTTTTAGTGGCCCATTATTGTTGGTTACGATAGTATAGAAGGATATATTGCACAACTTAAGCTCTTTGTACTCGTATCGGCGTCGCTACGATGTCGTAGGTGACCTGATGAGGCCCAATTTGGGATAGACACGAGCACTACTCTAGCACCATATCGTATCTAACGCTGTGAGTATGGCAATCCACAGCTTTTAGTGGCCCATTATTGTTGGTTACGATAGTATAGAAGGATATATTGCACAACTTAATCTCTTTGTACTCGTATCGGCGTCGCTACTATGCCGTAGGTGACCTGATGAGGCCCAATTTGGGATAGACACGAGCACTACTCTAGCACCATATCGTATCTAACGCTGTGAGTATGGCAATCCACAGCTTTTAGTGGCCAATTATTGTTGGTTACGATAGTATAGAAGGATATATTGCACTGCTCAAGCTCTTTGTACTCGTATCGGCGTCGCTACGATGTCGTAGGTGACCTGATGAGGCCCAATTTGGGATAGACACGAGCACTACTCTAGCACCATATCGTATCCAACGCTGTGAGTATGGCAATCCACAGCTTTTAGTGGCCCATTATTGTTGGTTACGAAAGTATAGAAGGATATATTGCACAACTTAAGCTCTTTGTACTCGTATCGGCGTCGCTACGATGTCG
This sequence comes from Skeletonema marinoi, assembly GCA_030544225.1. NCBI lineage: Eukaryota > Bacillariophyta > Thalassiosirophyceae > Thalassiosirales > Thalassiosiraceae > Skeletonema > Skeletonema marinoi. The sequence continues at coordinate 813,568 of CM060492.1, forward strand.
TAGGTGACCTGATGAGGCCCAATTTGGGATAGACACGAGCACTACTCCAGCACCATATCGTATCTAACGCTGTGAGTATGGCAATCCACAGCTTTTAGTGGCCCATTATTGTTGGTTACGATAGCATAGAAAGATATATTGCACTGCTCAAGCTCTTTGTACTCGTATCGGCGTCGCTACTATGTCGTAGGTGACCTGATGAGGCCCAATTTGGGATAGACACGAGCACTACTCCAGCACCATATCGTATCTAACGCTGTGAGTATGGCAATCCACAGCTTTTCGAGGCCCATTATTGTTGGTTACGATAGTATAGAAGGATATATTGCACTGCTCAAGCTCTTTGTACTTGTATCGGCGTCGCTACTATGTCGTAGGTGACCTGATGAGGCCCAATTTGGGATAGACACGAGCACTACTCTAGCACCATATCGTATCTAACGCTGTGAGTATGGCAATCCACAGCTTTTCGAGGCCCATTATTGTTGGTTACGATAGTATAGAAGGATATATTGATCAACTTAAGCTCTTTGTTCTCGTATCAGCGTCACTACTATGTCGTAGGTGACCTGATGAGGCCCAATTTGGGATAGACACGAGCACTACTCTAGCACCATATCGTATCTAACGCTGTGAGTATGGCAATCCACAGCTTTTAGTGGCCCATTATTGTTGGTTACGATAGTATAGAAGGATATATTGCACAACTTAAGCTCTTTGTACTCGTATCGGCGTCGCTACTATGTCGTAGGTGACCTGATGAGGCCCAATTTGGGATAGATGCGAGCACTACTCCAGCACCATATCGTATCTAACGCTGTGAGTATGGCAATCCACAGCTTTTAGTGGCCCATTATTGTTGGTTACGATAGTATAGAAGGATATATTGCACTGCTCAAGCTCTTTGTACTCGTATCGGCGTCGCTACGATGTCGTAGGTTATGTGAGTTAAATTCGTTATACTGCTTGCAACATCAATGACCAATTGTATCGAACGCTGTGAATATGGCAATTTGCAGCCTTTCAGTTTAGTTGGTTATGATGGTAGAAGGATTTTTCCTTAGGTAAGTTGGCTTTTGAATTATTCTATCCATTGCTCTCTTAGTCAGAGTGTAATGGAGAGTTCTTTTTCTCGTGCTCCCTTTGGCCACTGCCTTAATTGTTGATGGCATAGTAGTAGTTATTAAGATCAGCTTTAACATGCTCGTGTTGCTTGCTGAATTAAATATTAGTCCCAGCGCCCAATTTAGCAGAAAGTATCGACATCATTGACCTCAAGAGTTGCTTGTGTGTACTTCGAACTTCCTCTCCAGATACCTTCACCTTTCACTTTCTCCAAATCTCCGTTCAAGGGGTTACCTCTTTGGATTCTGTTTGACCTGGGATTTTATATTCTTCTCGTGTGCAACAAGGTACATTGTACATAGTAAAACTAACCCCACCACGCATCAACGCTTACAAACCACAAACAAAGGAGTTACACTTACCTAAGTACTTTGGACCCTTGCTTTGGACTTTGGACCATAATTGTTATGTGTCGTAGCCTATCAAGCCACAGATCAAGTCTCCCACGCCCATTGGCCAAGTCAAGTTATCACTAGAAGAGCGCAATTCGACATGCCGTCAAAGAAGACCAAAGGAAGCAGAAAGACTGCGAGGAAGGCGGTTCAGTCGGCGGCGAAGGTATCGAATAGAACTGATGCACAGAATCAGAATCACGAGGAGTCAAAAGCCGCCGAAGAGGATTCTTTGTTGGAGGAAGCCATCAAGCTTGCTGCTAAGGAGAAGAAGGCGTTAAAAAAAGCAGGGAAAATGACGGCCGAGCAGCAGGCGTTGGTCGATCAAAAGATGGGCAAGATAAAACACGAGGTCAAAGATATCTATTCGAAATTGAGAGAATTCAAGCTTGCCAATCCGTGTGAGCATGGTTTTGGAGGTTTCCCCCCTGGGGACGTCTGCTTCGATTTTGTCAAAGACCTCGTAGAAAAGCATTCACATGCAATGTTGGCAACAGCAAAGAGAGACTTTGATGACCTCATCGAATGCTTTGACTTCACAGTAACAGCATTAAAGGGGAAATATCCAGAAGTGTGGGACGATGTTGCCAAGTTGGAGCTGATCAAATCATGTTTCTTGAGTAAGGGGACTACGGCCTTGCTTCATGAAAAGAGTGATAATTACCTCTTCATTTACTCTGCGAAATATTTTGAAGATTATGTTGAAAGCCTCAAAAAGCAATCTCGCATGATGGATCTCAACCCGAAGATTGTATTCAAGGAACACAAAACTTTCGTTAGCTTCTACAAGAAGCGCATTCCTTGTAACTGCTTGGATGTAGAATATGAACAACTAAACCAAAAAGATGATTCGGGAACGCACGATGATGATGGGTTGATGGAGTTGATGATCCTAAATTCCTTGTTGCAGCGCGAAAGTTCCAGTTCCAGTTCCAGTTCCAGTGGAGATGACGAAATGCAATGCAGACACGGTTTTGACTACATCCCCGATTGGTTTGATAATTATGCACACTGTATTCTCTCATTAGTACAGGGCATCGTTACCGCCAATGAGGAACACCACGCATTCTATTGTGGAGGCGACTTCATCGATCGGTTTGCTCATGGTTGGGAAGTCTCAATGGGCTGTTCTGCCCAAGTGTGGGAGGATTCTGTAAAAATTGAGCGGATCAAGTCAGCATTTTTGAACATGGGAACACAAGCTATCCTAGAAGATGACGGTTTGTGTACAGATTCTTCTATTTGGAAAGCTGCTTACATCGTCCGCTTCATCGAGATATTTACATCAACACGAGAACATTCAAAGATAATCGAGGCTTCCATAGCCAGCGAGTTGATCGAAGCAGATCCACGTACTCTCGTTAGCTTTTTCAGAAAGCGTATCCCTTGTAATTGCCTCGACGGGAAGTATGAGGAAGTAAAAGATATGAAGAAAATGGGGTCGTGTTTCAATAAATACTGTCCCTTGCCCGACGGACGAATGGAACGAAGTAAGATGAGTTGTTGTTCTAAATGCAATCAAGCAACCTATTGCTCTCGTGAATGCCAACGTATTCACTGGCCAAATCACAAGAGGGTCTGCGGCTCGAAGAACAAGAAGAAGCAAGAAGAAATGGTGAACAAATCTGACAGGAAGTACTTTCTCGGGCTATGAGTGCGAAAGAAGATTGCACATTGACTTTTTCAGAAGATTCGAGATGAATACAGTTATGGAACGAGAGTAATGCGCTTGCGTTACGATGCTTGTTACAAAGGAAGATATACATACATGAAGAGCACAAAACAGTAAAATAATCATAATGGTCAGGATTGGGACGAGTGCAAGTGCTCTGCTTTAGCTTTATTTGCCCTTCATTCTTGGGAGCTCAGACTGTAGTATGGTCCAAATAATTTGAAAGATGCTTATCGTGTACAGCATTTGATCGCACGCGCATACATCATCTTTCCTCATATACGAGCAGTTTGGACCTTGGGACGCAACTGCACAATTTACAACTTACCCGATATCGTATCTACGGATATTATTATCAATATCAACTATCAATGTCGGTGGGGCTTGAGGGACGTCCTTCCGCAAGTTTATGCGCATTTGGTCGCAATTTTATGAATGGAAGCCAAAGAGAGGATGCCTCCAACCCTCCCGAAGAAACAATCAGCCAAAAAGGAAGTTTTCATTCAGTCAAGAAGAAGGCCAGCCCACGGCAAGGTGGGATCACTGAGTTGGTCACTACAAGCATTGTAGTATTGGGTGTTGGATAAAATGGAGCAAAAAGTGAGTACAAAGACCGGGAATCGAACCCGGGACCTCAGCCGTGTTAAGGCCGCGTCATAACCAACTAGACCATCTCTGCTCATGTCGAAGACGAGGCGCAACAGCATTTATAATTAATGTGTGTAAATTGCAGCTGTCCAAGGTCCGGGACTTACTTCAAGTAGAAAGTGCGAGATGCTGTAGGTTTGTACTAATTCCAATTCCTATCAAACTGTCAATTGCAGGATGAGCGGTACCCACTCCGAGAAGATACTCTCAATTGATTCCCTCACAACACTACTTAGTACTAATTCCTCTCACTACAAAAATGATCCCAGAGTATTGACCTTTGCCTTTGCATGCAGTGACAGGCAAGCGCCAAACAGAGATGCTTGTGGAGTCACTCGACATCAACCAATACTACTACGTCCTGCGATCATAATCTTCGAGAATGACTGCATAAGTATAAGATGATTTTGGTTAGGAGAGAGATCTGATTGGTACATAAGGATGCATTCAGCAGCAACAAGTCATACAATGGTCGACACTATTTGCCCATCCAGAGTGCCACTTCGAGTCTCTGTGTTGGTGCATGTTAAAGGGGGTGGTTCGGAACTTGTCTTCAGCCGGGAAGCTGCGCTCAGTTGCTAGTACAATACAAGCACTGCCAAGCACACTTTATTTGGTGCAAGTTGCAAGTAGCAAGCTACAAGGGGCAGCTTCTGGCTGCAATAGGCACCGCGAACAAAATAATAACAGGTGCACACTAATTAATCGTGCAAAACGTTTTAGAGTTCGCGTAAGTGACAGTACTTTTTGACATCAGAGTTCTTTGACACTCCTTGACATTCACAGTTCGCTTCTTGATTACTACTTTCGCATCTTGAGTACCGAGCGAATCTCCCCGCCTCCGCCCCCGCCTCCGCTCTTTCCAATGCGTCAAGAGGCTCCGCTAAAGCGGTGCCTGATGTAGTAGCTCACAAGGTGCTCCTCGCAAGGAGAAGCTAAAAAAAGAAGAGAACAAAACACAAGCAGGAACTGAAAAAAAATGAAAAATGCTCATCATCATTCGATCGCCCGCACTTTCTGTGAGCGAACGTTGCTCTTTCAGTGAAGGCCGAGCGTGGAGTACAATTAGTAAAGGCCAGCCGATCCCATCACAATATATTATTTGACAAGGTTGCGGTGATTGCAATAAGCACAGAGAGACCGTTGCTTTTGAACAACGAAGATAATTTTCAAAATTCAAAAAAAGACACATCTTGTGTGTATCTTTCATCTTTTAAGAACAGCCATAAGTAAATAATGGGACCAACCAACACCAATGCTCGCTACCGCCCCCCTCCACCGGGAATGGCACCTCCTCCACCTCCACCTGCTGCATCGGAAGCTCCTAATGCTGCTGGAATGATGGGAGGCGGCTATAATCAGCAGCAACCGCCACAACAACAATCTTATTATTCGCCACAGCCAGAACAGCCTCAGCCAAGCTATTACGCTCAACAGCCACCACCGCCACAACAGCCACCGCCGCCACCACCTCAACAAGTTGCATCAACTCCAGGAGGATATGCTGCTAGATCTGCCGCGGCCTATTCTCCACAGCGGCCAACCACCACCACCACTGCGTACAATAACAACAACAATACCATGTCTCAACATTCTAGCAACAACAACCTAAGCAACGCCGCAGCAAACGCCGCCAACACTGCCGCCACTGCCGCCAACTCACCACTCCCAAACCCCACCACAATGACTCCACCCAGAAAACGATACGAAGAAACCCCCTTTCAAGCAGCCGAACAATCCCGCCTTCTCACCAACTCATTGCAACGTCTTACCGAATCATCCTATCAGATGCAACACTCCATGGAAATGAATGATGTGGTGACTACGTTAGAACAGGCGTGTTTGTTGTTGGAAGAATTGGGTGATCCGAATCATGGTGTGAGAGGTGGTGGTGGTGCGAATCATCGACAACAACAAACACCACCGAGTTATTATTCGACTGCGGGGGGAGCTGTTCCACCACTTGGGAATTATAATGATCGATATTATACTGGACAACAACAGCAACCTGGTGGTGGAAATGGTAACAATAATGGTATGAACGGTAGTGGTGGTGGGAACAACAACAACAACAGCAACAATGGGATCATTGCACTATTGTCCCCCAAAAATTATTACGAATTACACATGCGTGCCATGGATGAAATGCCCATTTTGGAAGAGTTTTTGTTGGGATTGTGTCATTCCATGGATGCCACTACCTCCTCCTCCTCTACCAGTGGTGGACCAACCAATGCAATGTCTCACGTACAAGCAACTGCATCACCCTACACCTGCAACCAACTATACGAAACTGTCCAATATTGTCCCCGTGTAGTTCCACGCCTCTACCTCCAAATATGTATGGGGAGTGTCTCCATCCGCACTGGCAATTGTAAGGCTGTGGATGTGATGACGGAACTTTCGGATGCGGCCAAGTGTGTGCAATGTCCGGTGAGGGGGTTGTTTTTGAGGTATTATTTGTTGATGGCGTTGAAGGATAAGTTGCCTGATGATGGTGGGAAGGATGGAGAGGAGGACAATAACAATGATGAAGAAGAGGCCAAGAAGGGGGAGGAGGAACGTGATTTACTTCATGCGGAAGGAGGTACTACTGAAGTAGTAGTGGATGATAATGTGACGACTCCGACGTTGCCACCGCCATCGCTTCCTCCTCCACCTCCTCCCATGGAAGAGGATTCTCATCTATTGTCACCCTCACATGAGGAGGATCCTCTGTTTTCAGACTCTCCTCTTGATGAGCCACCACAGCAACAAGTGAGTGCACCAACTACTACTACCGCTGCCAAATCTACATCAACAACGACAGATCCTGCCACTGCCACCGCAGATGCAACAAGTAACACCACCACCCCACTCCTCGGAAAGGGGACAGTCGTAGACTCCTACGAGTTCATCCTTCAAAACTTACTCGAAATGAACCGCCTATGGATTCGCATCCAACACATGCCCGGTGACAAAACCAAGGAAACGAAGCGTCGTCGCGAACGTGAGCGTAATGACCTACGCATCCTTGTTGGGTCCAATCTCAATCGCTTATCCCAATTAGAGGGGATATCCGCACATACCTACGGCAGCACAATTTTACCCCGAATTTTGCAAGAGGTGGCATCGTGTCGTGATCCACTTGCTCAAGCGTATTTGATGGATTGTATCATACAAGTGTTCCCCGATGAGTTCCATTTGGAAACGTTGGAGGTGTTCTTGGGAGTGTTGCCAAAGTTACGAGACAAGGTTAATACCAGAACGATTTTGAATAATATGATGGAACGTTTGTTGCATTACTACCAGGACGAAACATTGGTAAATGGTGAACTGGATACGAATGATGTCAAGCGAACAATGGCGGTGAATTCATTTGACATGTTTGAAGATTGCGTGCAACGAGTGTTCGAAGCGAGAGGACTGAATATCCCACCCAAAGATGTGATCCGTTTGCAGGGCTGCTTGTTGAATTATGCGCTTAAAATATCACCCGGCAACATTGATCTAATTTCAAGGTGTATTGGCATGTGTGCGGGGGCGTTGGGGACATTGAAAGAGCAAAAGAAGGCATCCATGATGGGACAAGGTATTGTTGTTGGAGGGGGGACGAAGAAGAGTTCCGAGATTGATATGGAAGCAGTGGCAACAGGAGCATTGGAGAGTTTACTTTCAGTGCCTCTTGAGCAATTGGCATTGAAGGTATTGGATTTACCCGATTTTTCCACGTTGATGTCATTTTTGCCGTGGGAGAATCGAAAAGTTGTTGCTTTGTCAATGATCAAATCAGTCGTTGCGGGAGGAGATGGAGCCAAGGTAAAAGATATTGCGCAGCTAGAACAGTTGCTAGAGATTCTTGCGCCACTTCTTCGCGATAAGGGAGCTAGTGGGCCTGTTGCGTACGAACCGACAGTCGACGACGGAGGAAGCCTCATCAGCCGTACTGCCAATCTCATGGGAACGCTTGGTATCAGTCCCTCTGGAGGAAATGATATGTTTGATGGAGGATTGCAAAAGGCCGAGAGCTTCGGAGGAGACTCACAAAAGTCTAACCAATTTCGAGAAGAGCAAACGCTGATTGCCAAGCTTGTGCATGTGTTGGATCATGAAGATACAGATATTGCGTACCAAATGTTGAATGTTGTGAGAAAGCACATTACCCCTGGTGGACCGAAAAGAGCTGGCATGACACTGCCTCCTATCATATTTGCAGCATTGATGTTGCTTCGCCGTGTTCAAGCATTGGAATTTCCGCCACCTGTCGCCCCAAAGAAAGATACCGAAGTTAAGGAAGAGTCAAAAGACACACTAGAACCCGATGCGAAGGAATCTGAAGATGGAAATGAATCCAAGGATGCAGCAACTAGCGAAGACAAGGACGAGAAGCCAGCCGAGGACGAGACAGAAACAAAAGATGGTGACAATGAAGATGCTGAAGCCGCTGCTGAGAATGGTGAAACAGCAGAGATTAGTGGTGGTGACGAGTCAACAGAAGATGCTACCGAGGAAGAACCTGCAACGGAAGAACCTGCTCCGTTGTTTGCTGCGTTCAACAAGACAGTCAAGTGAGTAGACTAGCGTGCTTTTATCGGTATCTCCCTACTTATTTCGCGCTCTAACACTTTTATTTTGCGTCCCTTTCAGCTGCCGTAAAATACTCGTCTTCCTCCAAAAGACCGTAGCAATCCTTGCTCCCATCAACCCCGAGTTAGCCTTCAAACTATATCTTGAAATTGCTGCAGCCACAGACTTACTCGCCTACTCCATCAAACCTTCGTTCGAGAGCTCCAGCAATGAGTTCTCAAGTATCTCGTACGACTTTTTGACGCAAGCCTTTTTGGTTTACGAAGATGAAATGACCGAATCGTCTGCGCAAGTTCGGGCGATAACCTCGATTGTTGGAACATTGCTTTCATGCCGCACGTTTGAAAAGACTGACTATGAAGCGTTGATCACAAAGACTGCACAGTATTCTGCCAAGTTGTTGAAGAAGCCAGATCAATGTCGAATGGTATGCTTGTGTTCAAGGTTATTCTACGCTGGCGGTAAAGATGCAGTGAACACCTATCACAATCCACAGCGTGTGCTGGAATGCCTCCAACGGGGTCTCAAAATCGCAGATGCCTGTAGTAGGCAATCTTCTGCCAACATTCAACTATTTGTCGAAATCCTAGACTACTACGTCTACTACTACGAAGTTGGAAACCCTGCAATTACAGATAAATTTGTTTCAGGTTTGATTGCTTTGGTCAATGAACATTTGCAGAGTGTTGGAGTGACAAGTTCTGCGGCTGTTGCTGAAACGAAGGCGCATTATGAACAGATTGTCGATTTGATTAAGAAGAAGAAAGTAGAGACAGAGACGGCTGAGCGTTTTGGATTGATTGTTTGCTAAAGTAGTAATGAGCGTGTTTTGATGTTTGTATAAGATTGACCTAAGATTGACTATCATCCCACCTACTCATTTGGACATTTCCTCTAACTGTCACAATAATCGATGTGGTTACAATGATTTCGTTATCATTATCAACGCCTTCCCTTGGCCGATATCCCCGTGTTTGTGTCCCCTCTACCTCTATACAACTACAAGATGATGCAATTGTTGCAAAATTGATCATCACCCTCCTCTTCTGGTGCTGAATTGGTAAGGTCAGCTGGAGGAGCAAGAGCAGACTGAGCTCCTTTATTCTTTTCCATATCTATTTTCCACATGTTGACAATCTTTTCAGAGATACCATTGGATAAAATATTTCCTCGGATGAGGTAGTACTCGTCAAGTGTTTTGATGTCTTTTCTCCTTTGATCGGAATTCAGAGTTGACAACCCAAGCGCTCTGCGATAAGTCATGGCGAAGTGCAAACGCCTTTGATACTCTGTCAAACTGTGGCATTCTTTGAATCCCTTGGGAGTGGTAAGATTGGTAAGAATATTGTTCGCTAGCACTCTTTGTATCTCAGAGGGCCAGTCATGATTAAGTGGGTACGTCACGTCCAAGCTATTGTGCAGACGCCACTGCCCAAATCGATCAGTGTCGTGCAGTTGAATTCTCATACCAACGTGTTTATAAAATTGAAGATCATCTTGTCTAAAGTTGCAGACTAGGGTCAGAGGAACGATGTCATTGGTGCACGAGAACCGTGCATGACGAATCCTATTCGTCCTTTCCAAGTATTGGTATGCATGAAAGAAGGCTGAGGTAGAAACAGAATGGTAAGTGAAAACCTGGGTGAAAGAACAAGTGCGAAAGCGAAAGCAAACATATCTTCCATACTTACCTTGCGTGCCCACACGGGGTGCTGCGAATGTCCAGATATAAATGGTACTCAAATGAGCAAAACGAGGCTTGGCTCCACAATAAAACCCACACAATTTTGCCAAAGAACCCCCCATCGAATGACCTGTGAAACAAAGCTTATAATCACCATCTGGGGCCAGTTCTTTCCCGATCTGTTCGATCTTTTCGAAGATTTCATCCATCTTAGACAATCCAGTATCCTTCCTTTTTCGCAATAAATACAAGGCAAATCCAGAATGAAGGCTGATTTCATCTTCTTTACCCGGATAATTGGCTTCGACTGGGTTGCGATATCTATTTGTATCAAACTTGAAGTTCATCTTCCTGTAGAGTTAGTCGACACGTTGATGTTAGAGAGTAAAGAAGTGGCCAATGCAACTCTGCGACTGCAACAAGGAAGGAACACATAACTTACCAATTATGGGCGTTGACTGTACCTCGAAAGACGACAATGATCTTCTTATCCTCTCGATTGACACAAATACTGTAGACTACGTCATTTTGAGACAGGTCACTAATCCAGACAACTTCAATGCCTGATTCGAGAAGATTCTGTTTTGATGTTGGTGAAGGAATAAGGTAACAAAGTAAAAAATGGCAAATGAAGTGAGATATAATTCACATGTGAGAATGACACAAGAACAAGAGAGGAGAACCATGTGCCAATTTCTTACATTCATCACTGATCCATCTTTGAAATATCTGGGCTGATTCCGAATCGTTTCTTTCATCATCTCCTCCATATTGACGAATCTATTGGTACTGCGCCTCCTCATACCCCTACCAGGCACGGTCACCACTGCAACTGCAGGATTTTCCCATTTGTAGGGGGGGATTTCATAAATTTGGTTAATCTGGGGTTAATTATTTATACTGATTCCTACGTCAAATTGATTGCCGGTGCAGTGGTCATATCGGTTCTCAACTTTTTTGAGGAGGACGATGGACAGACGAAATCCCCACTCTGCTCGACAAAGTTGTCGATGCCAAGCACATCGGGAATAAGTCAGCCGGCCTTGCTTTTCAAAAGTATTGAAAATTACTAGCATTTTAAAAGAATGCAAGACCGTAGTCACCTCTCAAATACCTTGTGGGAGGTGACTACGAAGGCCGATTTTCGAAAATTCCCCGGAGGTGCGAGAATTTTTAGTAAGCGACAACCATCGCGATGATGAAAATTGTGCTGCTACGGAATGATGATCCTCTACACAATACTATCGACACCCCTCCCCTAATAAACCGAGTAGATCCCCTCTATAGGTTGCTTACAACGCTGCTGTCCGTTGTCGGAGTCAGAATCGCCCCAGAACTCAATAAATAACACTCCGGACACCATGTCGGGGTCGGTCGGATCGGCACATCATTATGGGGTAGAACTCAATTATTGGAATGAAATATATGCACACAGCAATCAACCTCGCATTATCCGCTCCATATAGGTTAAAGGCGTTGGAAGTTGTGCGGTTTGGGGTTGTTACTGCAAAGAGCGGCCGTGATAATGAAGCATCTCTGATAAAAATATTCAATACAAAATCTCAAAAATCATGCATTATTGCACAATTTATTGAAGGGGGGCATATAACACTCAAAAGAGCCGCATCTATTGATTCTAGAGACTATAATGGATATAGGGTTTGATTGGTATTGGATATAAGTGACAATAAACTTGGCATCGGCTGGTTATATATCGTGGGAGGAATAGTAAAAAATCATCAATTTTCATGCGGCATCGTTCGTTTTGCAGAGATGAGCAGCACTATCCGGAATTCAATGCGCAAGCCCGCTTTGTATATGGTCTGACTAGAGGGGATTATCTTTATATCATTGGTGTAGAAGGGAAGAAGGAGATATAGGCAATCCTACCATCCCCACTAGCATGGAAGAGAACTCAACGCATGCCGACAGTTTCGTGCACTTTGGGATGATGACAGGTCCTATAACCCCAATCAAGCACAGGGCATCCTTCCATAGGTTATATACAATGATGTGAAGCAGCAATTGCCGGTGTGTAGACTATAATGGAAGCAATGTAGTCCCGAAACATAAAATTTCGATTATTTTGGAGAGCCAAAATTGGCACCAATATTTGCAATTATTGAAAAGGAAAGTCAATACATAATACATGGCTGCGCGCAAACATCGCATCTATATATGCGTCGAGAGATATTGTTGTTTTGGTGCTAATATATGATCATCCCATCATGGTATTGTAGAAGATATGAGCAAAATTGCATCAGAGTCGACTTGTACGTCATGCATCAATCACAAGATATTACTCCACGAGAAAGACCCTATCAAACATTTCAGCCGTTGCGAATCGCCCCTATCGACCAATAGAAGGAGTAGATGCCGTGGGTTGGGTCTAAAGTGTTTAGAATGGGCTGTAATGCTCCAATTTCATGGTGTTGGCATGTTATAGCAGCCACTTGTCAGCTCACCTGCACATGATTATGGGGCAACAGCACGACTGAAGAGACCAAACTATTGTCAATTACCATTGTATATGTACTCCTGGATGAGGTCCGTGTATAAATTTCATCATGAGACTGATATTATCTGTGGTAGGCGATGATATATGGGCACACATCCCATGGTTTTAGGCAATTTTTGCTCATTTGATGGTTGGCGCAATTTTTGTGATACCGGTTAGGATCCTCCTACACATATCATATGTAATTCCTACGTAGGTAGTGTAAATGTCCAATACCACATATGCGATTTTCTCCAGTTTGTATCTTTTGCCATAGGGGTGCTATGAACACCAAACTTCCTAAAAATCTCTTCTAAGACCCTTATTAGTTCATATAATCACTGGGTCAGAGGTTTTGGGCACTAGAAAAAACTTTAAAAATCTCAGAATTTTATGAAATCCCCCCCTACCATTTGAGTGGCCTCCCCCCACTAATCCTATTTCTGAGGCGTACTGCTGAAATGGCACGTCTCCATCTGTGACGAGCAACGTCCCTCCTCATCTTAAGAAGCATCTGTTCGGTTTGTTCATCCAGTTGACTGATCCTAGAATCATTAATCCACTTACGAAACGCTTCAGCTTGCTCCCTCTCGTACTCTCTGCTTTCCCCACCTACAATCTCGTGATCAGCATCATCATCATCATTTGAACATTCCATTTCATCGACCACAAGTCGGATGATGGATCCAATTGTTTTCGCAGCGTCCAAGTATCTCGTAGCCTCCCCTGCTCTATAATACTGGGATTGAATTGAGTTGGTATCTACATGATGCATGCTACATCGTGTGTGGCCCATGCGGCAATTCTCGCGCAGATGAGCGTACATGTAAACAAGCACACTGATGCCAAGAAAGTACTGTCCTTCTGCAAAGACGTCAAGATTTCTGTTGCTGTTGGGCTTCTGAAGAAGCTCCTTGTTCGAAAGTATGAGCGGTACGTATTTGTCATCCTCAGATACAATGGTTTTCTTTGATGTAATGGTGGCTTCATTGTTCTCCACTGCATGACGAGGCTTCTCTGTTTCATCCTTGGTACTATCACCATGACCATCTTCCTCTTCCAAGAACGAGACTTGAGTTTGGGGCGGCTTGAATACGAGCGAGTATTTTCTAAAGCTATTCCTACTCATCAAACCTGCCCTTGCCTGGCGAATTTCCCCCTGACCCTGAGGATAGTTTGATGATTCCATTGCCCGAACCAGTTCCTTTATCTTCATATCCTCCTCCTCCTCCTCCTCCTCCTCCTCCGCCCCCTCCGCCTCCTCATCAAGTTCCTCAATACAAGTGCGCCCCCCCTCTGAATGAATACTGACATCGTTAGATTTAAAGGTTGTCACAGTCTTCGAGGATATGCTTTGTGAATCTACCAATTTATTCTTGGTGCTGCTGCCCAGACCCAGAGCCTTTTTCTTGAGAGAGGCTTTGATGGAGCTACTGATACTGACACTAATGCTACCTTCGCCTTCGAGATTAGGATTAGGATTAGGATTAGGATTATCCTTCTTTCCTTTCTTCGTCTTATATGAAATCTGAGAAATCATTGATTTCAATAACTTCCTCTGAGATGTTGATGGCGATGGATTTGCCATCATCATCTCTTTGTCATAACCTTCACCTTCATTACCACTGCCACTGCCTCATAATGTTGACTTGGTCTGCACTGTTCGTGTACTTCTTATCCGACGGTTGACCCTGTCTCGACTGCTCGGTTGGGGTAATATCCAGGGGTTATTAACATTAACCCCTGTTCCAGGTCGATCCAAGCTACTATTAGATAGCTAATAGTTCTTGTTTCTCATTAACCTCTAGCACAAGCTGTGGATTGTGATACTTAAGTAGGTGTTCACACATCTATCTTGCGACCGGTGGTTTTGTGATAGTCTCTACCAAGTCCGAGTGCCATACTTATGTATTGTACTATTTACAGATGATCGAGTGCTTGAGAAATGTGTAGACACAGTTGTCTAAGTAGCCAACTCTGACTGTACAATTAGCAAGAAACCAAGTGTACTTATTATCGAGTATGATTAAGTGTCTGTCGTTGCCAACCTACCAACTCCAGGCGCGCGGGGTGCTTTACAAGTGCTGGTGTGGTATGGTAGAGAAGCAAAAAGTAGTCAAGGAAGTGCTATTAGATAGCTAATAGTATCTTGTTTCTCATTTGGGTACCGGAATGATTTGCAGAGCCGCAAAGAAAACGATATCCATGGATTCTGCTGTCGCAGTGGCTTTGCTGTCCTCAAGACAAGACTCTTACAAGACACTTCCAAGATTAGAAAAAAATGGCAACCCAATAAGTACTTATGTTGCTGCCATCTCTCTAGCTACTTAGAGAGAGAAAATTCCAATTCATAAGAAGTGCAATCACCACAATCAGCAACAACAAGCACCAGCACTAGCACCATCAGACTCTAGCCACCGCCACGCCACCACCACTTGTCATCATCATCATCATTATCAACATCATCATCATTCATCATCATCATCATGTCATCCTCAGCCTCCTCTACCTCTATCAACCACCGCTCGTCATCAATGCCATCCTTGGTGGGAAGCACCTCTGCTTCCTCGACGCGGCATCTAGCCGAAATAGTCTCCGCAGCCGCCGAAAGCAGTCAAAAAATCAACAAACAAATATCCAATATTGCCCAGCTTCGCGTATCTAATATGCAATTGCATGGACGAGATGATGATATCAAATTATTACGTAGCAAACTACGGCAGTTGGCCAAGAAGGATGATGGCGACGAAGAACATGACGTGAAAAATCATATCGGCGAGATGATACTAGTCTCTGGATTATCCGGCACAGGCAAATCTGCCCTCATCCACAAAGGTCTAGGTGTAGGCGCCAAAACCGTGGGTACATTTTCGCATCTGGTAAATTCGAAGATAAGTTACTCAGGCCACTCTCGGCATTCTCCGATGCCATGACTTGTCTTGCCAATTGTATTACAGTAGAACATAATAAGAAGGGAGGGTTGTCGTTGTCATGGGGATCTATTGCTGCATTGATACGAGATAAGATTCAAAATGAGTATGATGCAGAGGATGTGGAACAATTACGGCGTGTCTTGCCTGGGTGTGCAGAGTTACTGGGAACACGACGACATTCATTGTTTTGTTCATCATCACAGGCAGATGCAGCAGCGCTTTTTAGGGTTGGCTCCGGTTCCAGATTGGGCAGTTTGAATCTCTTGGTTGGTAAAGAATCAATCTCAAAAATACACTATGCTGTCAGACGATTATTGAAAATTGTATGCTCACACTTCAAAGGAGTGGTATTGTTTATTGATGATTTACAGTGGAGTGATGCAGCAACGTTAGACCTAATGAAGAGCATCGTAATGGATGGCGAGATTCGAAGTCTTTTGATTGTTGGTGCGTACCGAGAGGATGAAGTACCAGAGTAAGTTATGATTGATATATGTATTCGTGTACGTCCCTACTTATGCATGTTTTATCAGCTTCTTATTCTCGATAACTCTATTCCCTTCTATGACACCAACAGTCATCACCCCCTTGCATTCCACATCCGAGAGCTGGAAGAAATGAACGCGTCAATTACCAAGATAAAGATCGGCAATCTTAGTGTAGGTTATGCTACACATCTTGTTGCTGAGGCTTTGGGAATGGATTATGATGACAGCAAAGTCAAATCATTGGCAGAAACAATTCACAGAAAGACAGAAGGCAATCCATTCTTTCTTTTGATGTTTCTAAGGTCTCTGTATGATGAGAAGCTCTTACAATTTAACTTTGGGGTGATGAAGTGGACTTGGGACGAAGATGCAGTCAACTCAAAGATTGTCACTGAGAATGTGGCAACTGTCCTAGTCAACAAGATGAATCGCTTGCAGGAGGAAACGCAGAGAATGCTCATGGTAGCATCTTGCCTTGGTGCTACTTTTCGCTTATCTGCTGTAAAATGACGGTCATGAAAAATATCTCGCGGGTAGAGATGATGGACTCGATGAGGGCCTCAATGATATCAGTTTTGGGTACTGCTGCAGCAATGGGAAGCTCTTCCGCCTCTCTTCTTTCATCAGACCTGAGTAACGCCTGTACAGATCGAGATTGTAGTGATTCCTCATATGCATATGCGAGTTCGATTGAAGAGTTTGAGGGGAAGAGGGTTTGTGCGAGGTGGATGACGAAGAGTGCCGTTTCAGTTTCATGCATGATCAAATCCAATCGGCAGCGTTTGAACTCATTTACCCAGAACAAAGAGACTCATTTCGAGGAAGAATTGGAAGTATTTTGTTGCTAAGTCTTTCTCCAGAAGAACTCGAAGCTAGCCTCTTTGAGGTGGTGGGCCTACTCAATTGTGCAGTATCTAATGCCACTGACACAGAACGTGATGAGTTGGCAAGAATGAATCTAAAAGCTGGAGCCAAGGCATCAGAAAATGCAGCATTCGACACAGCCAAGGTTTACTTCAAGACAGGTCGCGAGGCCCTTGGGTCAAGGGGCTGGGAGGGAGATTATCGTACCATGCTAGATTTATGCAGCCATGGAGCGAACGCCTGTTTCGTAACTGGCGACTTTTACTCAATGAACGAGCTGATTGACGAGGTCTTGAGCAAAGATATCGATACGAAGGAGAAGTACAGAGTATCAGATATCAAAATGAAGTCATTGATGGCCGCAGGAAAGGCCGACGAGTCCATTAATGCAGCTCTTGATTTCAGACGTCAGCTCGGCCTACCAGCTCCACAGAAGAAGCCAGCATCTAAATTCACCATTATGAGAGAATCCATTCGAGTAAAGAGGTTGTTGAAGAACAAAACTGCCGAAGATATTGCTAACTTGCCCGAGCTCGACGATGAATTATACAAAATGGGAGAACGAATGAATGAACATCTTGCCATATCTGTACATCGGGTTGAACCAACAATGCTTCCACTGGTCATCTTTCAGACGGTCACAACTTCTTTGAAGCATGGCTTGAGTCCTTCATCGTCTTCTGGTTTTGCTTTGCTTGGCATGATGCTCTGTGGACCTTTCGGTAAACCACATGAGGGCCGTGAGATGGCAAAGGCAGCAGAACTGATCCTCGAACGGCCTGGTATGAGGAGTAGCACGTCAAACACGACATTCTTTACACATACCTACTGTCACCATTGGACATCACCGCTCCACGATACTATTGAACCACTACTGAAGGGGTATCAAGTAGGATTTGAGGTTGGGGATACCGACAGTGCTTGTTTTTGTCTTGCTAGTCGTATGTATAACTTATTCTTGATAGGTCGATCACTAGACAGCATTCAGAAAGAGCTCGAAGCGACTATTCGAGTAATGACACAACTCAAACAAGAATTCATCAAGTTGAAAACCATAATTCTTCTCACGACAGTGAAGAAGCTCCGGGGCCTTGACGCTGAAGCTGGTGACGAGATCATGGACTCTATATTTGCATCTGCAGCGGAAACGCGCATCAATCTGTCTGCAAATGTGAACATGATGAACCTAGAGGTATTTGTCATATTTCAAGAGTGGAGAGAGGCAAATGAATTGGTTCGAAAGGCGGGCAATATTCGACTTCTTTTACCTTCCACTTTTCCTACAGTACGCTACACCTTCTTAGAGGCGCTGACCTATCTTAAATCAGCACAGTCAGCATCTGGATGGAAGAAGAGACAAATGAAGAAATGCGCACATAAAACAATTCAGCTAATTCAAGGTTGGGCGAAGAATGGCAATGTGAATGTCGTTCATTATCTACACATCCTCGAAGCTGAGCTTGCTGTGTTACATGGAAAGAACAAGAGAAGGCCAAAGAGAGATTCAACGCCGCAATCACCACATCAAGTAGGAATGGTTTTCTACATGATAAAGCTTTAGCACACGAGTTGGCAAGTGCATACTTCAAAGCCCAGGGAGATGATTATTGGGGGAACTATCACATTGAATGCTCGAAAAGATGCTACCAAGAATGGGGATGTAATAAAAAGGTTGAGCAGCTGATGTAAAGATATTTGTATAGATATTATAAAGGAGTACCCTAGCGCTAGTGCTAGTGTAGAGCACAAGACTGCTGCAGTAGAACAGGAGAACACCCTGTGCCTGTGGCTGTGCGTGGTGTAATAACACACCAAACTTGACGGGTACAATACCGCCCGAGTCACAAGGGCTCCGCTCGACACGGAAGGAAGGATAATGCCCTGCTAAGTATATAAGTAGTGCTAATTGTAGTCAGAGTTGGCCAGTTAGACAACTGTGTCAACACCAACACATTTCTCATGCACTCGATCATCTGTAAATAGTACAATACATAAGTATGCGCGACGGACTTGGTAGAGACTTATCCAAAACCACGGTCGCCAGATGTGTGAACACCTAAGTATCACAATCCACATCATGTGTGCTGGATTGCCTCCAACGGGGTCTGAAGTCTGAAAATCGAGGCAATCCTCTGCCATTTGTCGAAATCCTAGACTACTACGTCTACTACTATGAAGTTGGATATCCTGCAATCACAGATATATTCGTTTCAGGTTTGATTGCTTTGGTCAATCAACATTTGCATTTGCAAAGCGTTGGTGTGACAAGTTCTGCGGCAGATGCTGAAACGAAGGCGCATTATGGACAGATTGTGGATTTGATTAAAGAAGAAAGTAGAGAAAGAGACGGCTGAGCGATTTGGATTGTTGTTTGCTAAAGTAGTAAGAGCGTGTTTTGATGTTTGTAAGATCGACTATTCTCCCCCACCTACTCTATTGTTCCCAACTACTTTCAAATTTTCTCAGTGTACCGTTGCCTTAGATGAGTCAGATGTGCCATAATAGCTTCTTCTTATCAGTTTGTTGCCCCTCTGATATTATGATGTGTGATATTATGATGTGTGCCCCTTGCCACGATCTATCAATCCACCATAAGTTGTGTCATAAGCAAGACGCATGATAATTATTTGAAGGAAAGAACTTCTATCTCGAACACTAATTCCGAATTCGGCATAATTCCCCACGCAGGAAATCCCCCGGCTCCATATGCATAATCAGGTGAACAATGGATCTTTGCAATTTCACCCAATTGCATCCCGATCACTCCCTCGTCCCATCTGTATTTCATTGGTGAATATTCAGGTTCAACGTGAGCCTAAAAATACGTATGACATGGCAGCAATAATATGCAATAATGTCAATTCCCTTACCCTTTGATAACTTGTCCTAACCCCACTGCAAATGTAAATGGTTCTTGTCCTGGATCTTTTGTCGACCAAAATTTCTTGGTCAGATCATTGTTTTTACCGTATCCTGTGCAATGCACAGTTACCTGTTGACCACGTCGGGGCATAGCTCCAGTGCCTGCGCGTAGAATTGTCTTGGTGAAGCCCATCTTTATTGTATTTTGTTATTAATAGTTAAGTCAGATCAGGACAATATCGTCAGCACACATCTATCAATGAACTCACTGCTCTCCCATTTGCACATTTCACATTTTTCATTTTGCACAAGAAAAGATCTTTCCTCCTTTCTCTTGATGTCTTCGCCTTTTTGCTTTTGCACTCAGAGAATAATTTTTTGACATCGTTGCATTAGAATTCATTTTATCCTATCGACACTGGACCAACGCGTCATTGCTACTACTTCTACTTGCTACCCTCTCTTGATCGATAATATATAGTCACCATGGCCCTCATTCCAGACACCGACCAAGCACCCGGCTACTGCTCCATCGCCACCGCCCCACTCACCACCGAGCAAATCTCCCGCATCGTCTCCTGCGCCACCTCGGGCAATGAAACGGCCGGTATCACCGTCATCACCGAAAAAGAACTTGGTCTCAAGGGACAGCGCAAGCTCCACATTTTGGATACCAAGGAGCGCACCCTTGTGGTGGAATATGCAGGTGTGCGTAAGGCCAAGTTTGTCAAGAAGGATCTGGAGCGTTTTCAGGCAATGATTGATGAGTATGAAGGGTCCGAAAAAGACGTTCTCAATATTCTCCTTCTCAAGGAGGATGGGACGATTTGTAGGCGTAACACTCTTCCTGCGTTGCATCGTCAGGGTGTGGTTGTGATGAGGTGCCCTGCTAGTGATACTGATTCTGACTCGGATGATAGTAGTACTAGCAGTGACGATTCCGAGTGAGGGTAGGGGTCACATGACACGATGTGAGATCATTTTCATTGACTCTCTACACAGTATGAATACAATACACCCTTTTGACTTTTACAAGTAGACATAGTTCAAAATAATATATATATATCTAAAGCAATGCATTGATATACACACTACCGCTACTTCTTGTCTTACTACTTCTAAAGCAATGCATTGATGTACACACCTACCACTCCCACGAGACACCCATAATTTAATACAGAGCAAATGGCTCAGCATCAGTAAAGGGAATGTACTCTCCCTCTGCATACACACCATGATACACTTTCAAATCTCTCAATTGAACATTGGAATCTTTTCCGAACAAAGAGTTAGTTCCATCAGGCAGCCTTTCGTAGTAGCTACCCAACTTGGAACGTGCCACTCGACCATCCTTCCCAAGAGGAATCACCAATGCATCCGGAGAAAATGACGGACCAGACTCGGGTAAATCCATCTGTGCCAATCCAGGTCCACCAACCTTGCGTAATTTAATCGCCGGTGCACCAGCAGCAGCGTACTTGCCTCCCAAAATGTACAAGAATGCAGCAATACTTCCACGGGCCTCGCCATAGCCCACCCATCCTTTGGGATTGTACCCACCACATTGAATACCAGCTCTTGTGGTACAAAATACAATCGCACCACCTTGCTTATCCACCTTGGAATGAAACGTCACTGGATCCCAACCATCCCTGTTGGCGTCATAGGTCAATCGTAAATTCCTCGTTTCCAAATTTGTATTCTTCAACAATGGTCTCAACAATGCCATTTCCTTATCATCCCCCTCCACAGGATCAGCCCATTCATCCAACACTGCGGGATACTGTTCTGGAAAACGCTCTTGGCCAAATCGTTTCATACCCATGGGTTCTGCCTCCTTTTTACCAAAGAAGACACCAAAGATCTTTTCTATGGGGTCTTCGTCGTCGACGTATCCTGTTTGGGCTGCCTCTTCTTCTGGGGTTGGTGTTGTTGTTTCTTGTTCTTCTTTTTTGCCAAAGTTGAAAAAGTCACCTAGATATAGAGTTGTCGATGTTTGTTGTTGCGGTTGTTGTATGTTGCCACTGTTGTTGATACCATTGCTTATTATAGATCTTGATCTAGGACTGCTAAGATTGTTTGAGGAGAATGCTACTGCCGAATCACAGGACAGCAGAGCTGCCGATGCAGCAGCCAATGTTTTAGTTGTGTATTTCATCTTTGATCTTACAAGTGTAGCGGGGTTTCAGTGCAGAGAAGTCCAAATCTACACAAGATAAATGCTACCCTGAGATAAGAGTTAGGCAGTATTGTTTCAGCCAATGCCAACCAACTTCATGAGCGTATTGCAAGCTTGCATAGTATCTTTCAAAGATCTTTTTCATATCTTTTCTGTCTTGCGTCGTCTCACTTCAAGCAACACATCATCGCTCGCCCCACAAAAAAAGTGTTCTCAAATTTGCAATTTGCATCCGACCTTCCTCGTCATCGTCAGCCCACAACAATTCCATCGAAGAAGATAGAAGATCTCATAGCAGCAGCGGCAGCACTGTATCATTATTGATAAGAGCAATCAGTTACTAAGTATCAATACAATAAAGATGAAGTGGCTATCACTCTCGCTTTCACTGCTGGCATCATGCCAAGCATTTGCTCCATCCAAAAGTCCCTTATTCACTCACACAACAACAACAACAACAACAAACACTCAACTATACCAACAAAACGACTACAACGTAGTCTTCCGCACCTCCACCCAATCCGACTCCTTCGACTCACTCAAACTAGGCACCGCACGAGTCCACCGCTACTCCGACCCAAATTCTGGACTAGACGGTGATACCGAGTACATCATGTGGTATCATGCACGTGACCAATCGTTAAATGAGGCAGGGAAGGATTTACCCCCTTTGAGTACTGGGAGGATTGGTCGTGCGACTAGTCGGAATGGATTGATATGGGAACGTGATGAGGTGGGGAGTGTCGATGCGGATATGACGGGTGTCTCGATGGGGTTGAATACAGAAAGTTGGTGGGGGTTTGATACTGCGCATGTTGGATTGGGACAGGTTCTTATGCCCATGGTTGGTCCTGCGATTCGCAGTGAGGGTGGTGTGTACATTATGTATTATATGGGAGGAAGTTATGAAGAGACTCAGATTGGAATGTATTTGGAGGATGAGAAACGAGCACGTGTTCCGGAAGATGCCATGATTAAAGGAATGAAATTGAAAATTGGCGCAGCAATATCTCAGGATGGAGTGACTTGGGGTAGAGTGGAGGGAGATGATCCAAGTGGAGCGTGTGTGGTACCATATGATGCAGCGGATGGGAATGTGGCGGATGTTAGTATGAAGGCGGGTATACCGGAAGAATTGTACTGTGGATGGCCAGAAGTGGTGGTGAATCCAGTGGCCGAGGAAGATCAGAAGAAGGCAGCGAAGGATAAGAAACGTGACAACTTCTTCATGTATTATAGTACCATGTTGAAGGATACGAAGGAAAAGGCTATTGGGTATGCCACCTCGGAGAATGGGTTTGCATGGACCAAGCAAGGGATTGTGTTGAAGCCTACTCCTGGAACGTTGGATGGTGCTGGATGTGCACGATGCAATGTTGTCAAAAAGGCAACATTGGACGCCGAAGGATTTTGGAAGGAAGATGACAGTGGTTGGATAATGTTCTACGAGGGAGTTTCAAGTGAGGATGGAAAGCATCGTATCTTGGCTGCCGAGAGTGATGATTTGGAAAGTTGGAGAAAGATTGGGTTGGTTCTGGATGTAGGCGAAAGTGGTGAGTCATGGGATGCCAAGGGTGTTGGTTCCCCCCATGTGATTCGATTAGATGATGGCTTCTTCAGGATGTATTACACGGGTGAATCAGAGAGCGGAGAAACTGCCATTGGAGTTGCCAAAACTCTTGATTTGTCAAGCTGGGTGAGGGAACAAGCGGAGCTTAGTTTTGCTTTTGAGTGAACAGATATGTTGTAATCATATAATGTAATGAGGCATTTGTCCTGCTAAAAGTGAGAGTGCAAGTGCAAGTGCAAGTGCTATTAAGTAGTATGGCGAGTCGATAGCAGCATACCTACACAACACTTGCGCGACACTTGCTCGAGGTAGGTAGCTTCAGCTCTCTAGCTCTCTGTTGGATTCCCTTCACGCTAGGGTGGTTGTAGGAGGCAGTGCTGGTAAATCTAAAATAGACTGCAGCAAGATCTAAAAAATAAGATAAACAGGGAATAAACGTGAAGTTTGTTTTGTTTGTTTATGATATTTGTTGGCAGTCTGTATGACTGACTTTCATCTATGCACTCATTAGCCTTTGCGAACCAAGAAGCTGAAAGTGGGAAAGTTCAGCTCACCTGAACATTTGATCTTGCTTGCTTCAGAATTACTTTCAACTCAGTATCAACGCCCGTCAGCAGAGGATTACCTTGGAAATACATATCTCACAACTTGCAGAGCTGGAACTCATTCTAATTTCAGAAAAGGGAGGACATTCTCCATCACTGTATCAGCACCACATGTGATGCGTTTCTCCTTCCTTACACTTTCAGCATCAAGCTTGACCTTCTTTGTTCTCCGCTCCGCAGAATTCTCTTCTTTTTCATCAAGTTTGGCCTTCCACAGAGCAAGTTCAAGTAGAGTTACAGCCTCCTTCACATATCTGTGATGTTCAGCTTTGTAATGATCCATTTTGTCGATGACTGAGTCCATCCAATGTTTTATTGCTACTGTCTTTTCATCGGCAGGTGTATTTGAGAGAACTTGATTGATTCGATTGATTTCTTCTTTCATTGCAGTCCTCCAACTCTCCATGTGTAACGAAGTTACAGTTTTGTTGTGTGACCCCCCAACAAGATCAACTGTTGTCAGTAGCTCACAGTAACTAAACTGGTTGTATTCCCGTGTTTGACGAGCAATTGCAAACAGATCTCTTTTCAGCGGGACGGCGATGCGTCGAAGACGCACACAGATACTGAATGCACCTGGGTCGATTGTTTCAAGTCGCTCAGAGAATTCGATAGAAGCCAGGGCCTCGCAAGAGTGGAAAGCCCCAAATTTAATAGTAATGACAGATGGGAGCTTGAGACGCTCTAGAGAGGTGCATTCATAAAACGCCCATTTTCCAATTGTTTCCAATTTGTCACCAAACTTTACACCCGTCAGATTTTCACATGCTTCAAATGCATCCTCACCGATTTCAACAGCAGATCGGAGATCAATACTCCGTATTCTATTGCACCCGAAGAATGCCCTTCTTTCAACTTTTCTGATTCCATTGTGAGTCTCCACCTGCACCAAATGCCCACAATCTTCGAACGCGCTGTCCTCAATCACCTCGACGGATTTATCGATGCGGACATGGGTGACATGCTGAGGAGCCCGCCCTCCCCTGTAGACAAAAATATCCCTGTCGCCGTCCGCCATGATATCGTTGGATGGTACCTCCAATACTGACTTGAGAGTATGTAACAACGTCGGATGCAACGGCAAAGATATTGTACAATACAGAATCCACTCTGAACTCGGCTCTCGCTCTGAAGTCTGTATCTGGAAAATTCGCCAAATGGGAATTGGCGAGTTCAGTAAAATTATTTCCAAGCACTTTTTATCTAGGCTACTACTACAATACCAACTACCAGCCAACAAAAAGAAACTGGCTAATATTTGCGCTGCATTTGTTGGAAGATCACTAATGATAATAGAGAAGAATTCGTCTACTACTGGGATAAAAAATCAGTGCAAGAGGAGCTAGCTGAAAAACGTAAACACAACTATCACCTAAATTATCAACCGAACATGAACCAGCAGCTGCCGATCAGAATTGTCTCGAAGGTCGTCCGTGGTTACGGACGAGGATCAAAGGATCTCGGCATCCCAACTGCCAACGTATCACGTGATAATCTTACCTGTTCAATAGGTAGTTTTGACGAGCTTCCTACAGGCATATACTGGGGCTATGCACGCATTATCGCAGACGGCAGCAGTGATGATAGTGGCGAGAACAAGAATGGCCAAGAAAATAATAACAAGGTATCGGGAAGAGAAGTGTACACAACTGCCGTATCAATTGGTTATAATCCAACGTATAATAACAAAGAAAAGACGGTAGAACCACATCTGATTGCAGAATCATCTCATCCGCAAAGACATGCGAGTTCAACCGGTGAGACGATGTTGGGGGATTTCTACGATGCAAAAATAGTGCTGTCGGTTGTGGGTTATTTAAGACCCGAGCTTCCATTTGAAGGATTAGAGAAGCTGACGCTAGCCATCAAGAAAGATATTGAAGACGCTTGCAGTTTAGCCAAAGAAGATAATGCAACAAACAAAGAAGAAAGAGAATGGGTACTGCTGCATCAACAGTAGTTTCCTCTCAGAGGAGGTTGCTTGTACAGAACGAAGCGCAAGATTTTATCCTGGTGCACTGTTTGTCATCTCTGGATTTTGCAAGAAATACTTTGCGCTGCTTGATGATAATTGCTTGAAGCAATTGGCAGTTGTGCGCCAATTCGTCTCTCATAGAAAAGAACATACTTGATTATCAACTTCGTGCTATGTGAATGTTGTCAATACTACAGGACATAATAATCAGTTTCGGTAATATCGATATTAGTTGATATTACTTAACTGGCTCTTCTATTCGATTTCTTTCGTCTCGTTCTCTCTTCAGCTTCAATTCCCTCAGTGCATGCAGCATCTTCTTTCTGGTTACAGATGACTTCGTCATCGTCCGACTGTGACTTCGTTTCAATCCCATCATCTTATCCCACGCTTGGAGTTTCTGTTGAGATACTAAGCTATCTTGAAATACCATTTCTGATTTGCATATATCTTCAAGACTTAGGCTTGAGAGATACGTTAAATCAGTCTCATCCACTTCTTTTTCTTGCGACTTCTTCTTGTGAGTCCACAAATCTAAACCTGCATTTTTTATGTTCTCTGCAGCAAACCGATTTATCTCGGATGATATTTCTTGCCAAGTACTATGTTGTGCACGCTTGATCGGTGGTGACGACGCTTGCTTTTCCCATGTTGAAAAGATGGGAGCGGATGCAGACTCGTGTGTGGTGCTTCTTTCTTGTCTATGGCATAGTTTGATATTTTGCCTTGAGCTTGCAGCAGGGCGCTTCAATTCAAAGGCAGAGGAATTCTTGCGTCGGATCTTCTTACATTCAACCGTTACTGTTGGTTTGACGTCAGGCAGTGCTTTCAGCGGCATATTATCGGAAGCGGAAGACATGAACACCGGTGTTCCGAAGTCTGGGATTTCAATGTATCCATGAGCCTTCTGTTTCTGATTGTTGGAAGAGTCTAACATCATTTTAGAGACTTCATCAGCACATCGGGAGAAATAAGCAGACGGCGCTGGCTCGTCTTCATCACCGGCTCCAGATGCGAGGTGGTTACTCTCGAGAGCGTTGTTGTGGGTGTCACTAACAAGGTCAAAGTAGTTCATGTTCATGTTGCATAGGGTTAGCTATAATGCATCTTGCTACTCTATTGTTTGCTCATTGCCCAAGCCAAGCAAGGAACAAAAAATAATCTACACCGCACACGTGTGTAGAAAGGCTTTATGCAATGATTCTTTTGGAGCGGAGATTCCTCCGTGCAGCCTGTTTATGGAAAACTCCGCTCCGCAGCCGCTTAGCTGGTACTGGACCAGCCATGTAAGTGTTGAGCTCGTGGCGTGGCTGGTAGAAAGTTTGTTAGCTTTGATAGGCCTTTTCAATCTGACGTCACTGTGTCCAAGGGTAAATAAATACTGTGTCTGTGCAGTTTTCAAAAACTCCGCAGGGTTTCCTTTTATGGGACATCACGACTATTACAATACCTCTAGAGAGTCCACAAACACTCTGTAACTTCTTGTACTGTTCACAACGACACTAGAGACAGTTTTCGGATTCGCAGAAAACGTCTTCTTCAGCGACGGTCAGGCCATGTCCCAAAAGAATTAGGCCTTTTGCCAGACCAACGTGTTCAAGTATTGACCTTTTTACAGCATCCCACTTTCGGGCATTTTTCTCTTTTTCCCCTATTCTCCAAATTTTGAGACTGCAAGTGAATTTTTTCACAATTTAGTTAGTGAATTTAACTAGAGAGCAGCCCAAATGGCCAAAATTAAATCTTGGGGAGTTGAATCATATGCTTATCCAGTGGTACTATCTTTTAGGCGACTATAATGGGAATTCTATAAGTATGTTGTTTCTGCCGAAATTCCATTTTCCCGCTGAGATATGGCGGCACCAACTTAATCTTTGTGTTCCTATAAAGTTTAGCTTGCTAGGGTGGGGTGGGGGGGGTACATAAGTTTACCCCGGCAATATTTACCCCAGCTTAGGAGATGAAGTGGTGACCCTCTCAATCACGGGGGCAGTCTCCCCACTCCCCGACAAACACTTTGAGTGATGACCCCTCTAGTTTCAGACACTTCCAAAATATTTTGGTTTTCCCTAGTCTTAATGTTCCTTTTGTTAGTGGTCATCACGGTCGGGGTAAAAATCCTAACTGGGGTAGCACTACCCCCCAAAAGGGGGTCTAGATGGGGGGGGTAATTATAGGAACATAAAGATTAAGTTGGTGCCGCCTATGCATGTGTGACTGAGCACTAAGTTTTGCTAGCCAAAATTGTCTAACAAAAATCCTTACAGTATGGGTGAACGGTTACAGCCATATCTCGGCAAGAAAATACACTCCCACCTCCTGAAACTCAAAGAACACACTCGCATAATAGTCACCAAAAGAGTTGTACCTCGGTTCAAGCCTATAAAGCACTTCCCCGAAACTTAATTTTGGCCATTTGGAGCCATCACTAGCAAATTTCACTAACAAAATTGTGATAAAATTCACTTGCAGTCCGAAAAACTGGAAAACTGGAAAAGGGGAAAAGGGGGCAAAACCAACTGGGCATGCACGCTGTAAAAAGGTCAATTTTCACTTATGCGGGCTGAGAGTCTTTTCCTCCCTTCATGCAGCTTTGCGGTTCAATTGTCAATAAGGACTTTTGCCAGACCTCGTTTGTGCATTTGTTGTTGTAAAACCAGCTCATGCCGGTCAGTCTTCTGTTTTCCTTGCGGAGCTCGTGCAGATCGTTGAAGGAACTAAGGTATTGTAGTTACCAGCATCTTGTCCACGCCAGCACTAAGCCACACACCATTGTTCATATCTCTTATCCAACCACAAAATGGCATCATCCAACGACCATACTAAGATCATGATCACTGTACCCACAAAGAAACACGACGGTGGCAGTGACAGTGAGTCGGCTGCCTCAATTGCCGCTGCACCAAAGCCCAGGGCAGATGCCTTCACCAAGTACTCAAGCAACCTCATCCGAATGAAGGAACTCTTGCTTCTAGGAGACGACGAGGATGACTTGGATGACATGGACTATCTTGCATCCCTCAACGAAGCCCTCCGCCACGCCAGTATCGGTGATTATGCCGCCCGGAATCGGAATAATCATGCTGGCGACGCTTTGAAGCGACGTAAGGGCAACAACTCTCAACCCGTCAAACAGCAAGGCTTCCTCGAGCGCAAGACAAGAATATCTTACGAGCTTCATCCAAGTTTACTCTTGCATGATCTTATTGACCTCAATGCCTCTGCCTACATCCCAGATGATGAGGACGAGTCAGAAGGTTGAGCAGTCAATAGAGATTGTTGATCTTGCAGTACTAGACCTTGACAGACACAAGGCATATTTTTGGCCTCAGGATCCACTCATGAGAAGAGCTCTGTTGACCGAATTTTGGAGGCATTTGTGTTTTATTAGCCTCTTTGTAGAAGATATACATAGATAAATTAACCCGACTAGTAACATTATACTCGCAGGAATTTGATCTGTAAACAAGCACACCACCAAAACCTCACCAGGCATCCTTATGTTCACTTCGTACTCACTTGAGTCAAGAAGTTCTCCAAGTCTTCAAGCTCGGCATCATCCTCGTCAAAATCACCAAAGTCTTCAAAATCACCATCCAAGTCAATTCCATCAGCGTCATCCACGACATCGAGATTGGCTAGATCGTCAGCGAAGTCAGACAAAATAGACTCATTTTGTACTGACTCTGAAGGCTGGTCATCAGAATTACTCAAGTTGTCTGTTCCGCTTGTATCAGCAACAATGCCGTCAGCTGGCCTGGCATCATCTTCATCACTTGCCTTGGCAACAGCACTATCAGCCTCAGCGTTACTACCACTACTATCTGTCTCTGCTGCAATTGGTGGCGATGGGGCCTCCGTAACGGCCGTTTCGTTTGCTGCCACTTCATTACTTTCGCTATTTTCTTCGGTTGTTTCAGGAAGCGGTGAGCTGAAATCTACCTCTTCGTCATCCTCCAAACCATCTTCATCTAATCCCATTAGAGCCTCCATTAAGGCATCCGGTTTCTTTGGTGCTGGAGGTGAAGCAGGAATATCTGGAGGTTTCGACACCTCACTAGAGCTTGGCGCAGGCTTTGATGAAGATTCAAATCCAAGGCCAAATTCCTCTCCGATGCTAAAGGCATTCATCGAACTTCTCATGGAATTCGGTTTCGTCTTCGCACTGTCATTGGCCCCTTTGTTATCACTGCCGGCAGCCGATTCGGCAGGCGCATCAGATGGCGATGATTGCTTCGGAGGAAATTCACGCCTCCTTCCAATTGTTGGACCAGAGAGAGGCAAATCCTTTTTGGACTCATCCTTCACCCCTCCTCTCTTTTCCATCTCGGCAAGTTTCTTCATGTTCTCCTCCCGCCTCTTGGCAATAACTTCCCAGAACCGAGAGTCACGGTGTAACATACTGTCATAAGCTGATGCCGACACAGTGTTCCCACTGGAGGCTGTTCCCATTGACCGACGCTGAGCTGCCTCATTTGCTGCCCCTCCTTCCGCCTCATCACCATTATCATCATTACCAGAAGTGCCAGTGTTATTATTGTTTCCAGTCTTTTCTTGATTACTCATCAAATGCTTACTTGCCGTAGCCTCATCACAGGGCTCAAAAATCAAATCGAGAAAGAAATCATCTGAAAATCTCTTATCACCACACGCCCCATCCAACTGAGCCTTTGTCAAACGCAACACTTTTGGGGGGACGTACCCCGTATGGAACGCACATCGGAACATGGACACGCGTTGTCCAGAGCGGGTCAAATGACGACAACGCAGAAGAATATCTCCCTGAACGACTGCCTCTGTTACAAATGAGACGGGGCCATCACCAACAGAAACAAATGGAAGATCATCCTTGGTTTGAGCATAGTTCACTGATGCGGCAGTGGTAAAAATGAGTGACCCAGCCTTGAATATCTGAAGGTAGGGTGCACATCCCAACAGTGCATCTGCACCACCACCACCACTAGCAGGAGTGGAAGAAGAATCAGCACTTGCAACAGCATCATCTCCTCCTTCCTCTCCAGCAGACGACTCCACCACCCTCTTCCCAAACTTGGGCGCCTCACTCATAATAATCCGTTTCAACAACAACGGAGGCTGACTCGGCCTCACCCCATCCAACATATTCGCAAAGTAACTCACATACCGCACCTGACTCGGAATCGTCAACGCATCGACCGAAACACGCTTACACCGTGCAATATACTTTAAAGCACCATTCACATCGTTAAATCCCGCTTCACCCGTCCAACATAGGAATGCCGCGAGGACGGTGGAGGTACGCCCCCGTCCAGTTAAACAATGTAGGACGGCAACATTCCGTTCATCTGCCTTGAGCCACGATTCCATACTCAATAGCAACTTGAGCAATAGTCCCAATGGTGGGGAGGGACTCCCCGGGAATTTGTACACCAATACCTGATCATCCAATACCGATGCATCATATTCCACCTCACTTAAATTCCAAACCATGTACCGTCCCCCGTGACGACGTTGCAATAGTTGACCTACCGCGGCTAATTTCCGATCAGGTGTAATATCCCCATCCGTTGTAGATTGCATATATGGATGACTTAATGTGACAATCCGATCGGTAATGTACACTACCTCTGCATCCCGCAATGCCTCCACATCCAATGGCAATGATGGATCACGTTTATACGGTCCGGATCCCCCCTGCCCCCGGTTGAATAACGAGGGTGCCGTCGCCTGAATACGAGCCTGTTCTTTTTCGAGAGTTTCACGTGTTTCATTGACAATGTGTTTGGTGGATTCGACCACGTTTTGTGTCCAGTTGCGGAGGGAGCCAATCATGTTTTGTTGTTGTTGTTTGTCGGAGACGGTGGTGGCGAAGGAGCTTGCCCAGCGGGGAAGTTGTGGCTGCTGCTCTGCTTCGTTGTTGTTGTTAGTAGTATCAGTTGTCGCAGCTGCAGTATCGTCAGCGTTGTTGTCAACAGCTGTTTTCTCTTGCGTATTACCGTCGGGATTATTATCCGAAGCCTCTGTATTCTCTTCAAGTCGTTGACGTGCGCTCTCCACTAAACTATGTGCATCTTGGTGAGGTTGAGGCTGATTGTGTGTTGCGCTATGTGCACGTCGGCTTAGGTCGTCACCTAACTCTGCCAAGCGGTCGCCTATGCCTCCCCACATCTTTGTGTATTGGCTTTGGCTTCGGTCTTAGTACGATCTAATGTCTTTGTTGGTCATTGTCAAGCAATCGAAAAATTGAAGAGGAAAATCTAAAATTTAGTGGACACGTTTAGGCACGTTTTCAGGAACAATAGAGATGCATTGATGGCAGTTTCAGTTTCAGTTATTGGCAGTTGGCAAGTGGAGTTGATTGCATCAATATTGATGATGGCATTGTAATTACGGGTGGTGGTTGTTGCTTTATCGATTGTTTCACCGATCGCAGTTAATAAATTTAGTTATCTTCTTCAGAGGTGGCAGCACTTTTCAGCTAAAAGCAGTGCCGATGAATATGAGGCGCACATCATCGTTCCACCTTCAAATCACCCATCTCATGATGGCATTATTGATGTTCACAACATTATCGCTCACAACAATACTGCTCCTGCCAAGCAATACACTTGGATTCTCTGCAGTCACTCCACCACGAATCAAAGATACCAAGGTAGCAGTCGAGGGCATGTCTACAGCCCCAGTTATTCCACCACCATTACAATCATCATCAGATTGTGATGGATCAAGTAATGATGTTGTTACTCTTTCCAACTACATGCGTCTACCCGTAGAGCAATACGTACTAATCGAAATGCCTCTTGGAAGCAGTTTGACCAAAATTGACAACAACGAAGTCTACAAGGGCGAAGAATTCGAATTGGTAGTGCCAGAGATTACATTCTTCAATTTGACATTACAACCCGTGGTACTCTGCACAGTTCAGCCGATGGAAGATCGGGTTGTGATATTTTCGGACAATTGTTATTTACGTGGGTCGTCGTTTATTGAGAAGACGAGATTGAATGAACGATTTGATTTTAGGGTTAGCTGTACATTAACTTGGTGTGATGAGCAAAATTTGGTCGCTGCGGATGTGTCAAGTGGTGAGGATGATTCTGATACTGAGAATGAAGTTAGAAAGAACAAGTTTCGATTCAGAAACAAAGAGAACAGTGAATCAGATAATGAAACTGACTGCAGCAGCACCAGCAGCACCATCACCGCAACAACATCCATTGACGTTGCTGTCGATGTACCCCGTCCATTCAGCTCGATTCCAAAGTTTATAGTGGAACGAACTGGCAATGCAGCAATGAAGCTAAGTCTGAAATATATACAGGCCAATTTTGTACGCAATCTTGCGAATGATTATGAGAAGTGGTCGACTGATGAGGAGTATCGAAGTTATCGTGCTTCATTGTCGTCCAAGGAAGAAGCTGAGTGCGTGGCTGAAAGTCAATCGCTTGTTTGATATTATGGTAACTGAAGTGGAAGCTTCTAATGCTTGGTTGACACTCGTACTTTGGCGAATAACAATTGCATCGAGTATTTTTCTCCTTGTAGTCTAACAAACAATCAACGATATGATCTCTCCTGCGGTGGTGATTGGTGTTTCCTCATTCTACTCAACACTCATTCATTGACATCACAATCTCACTGATCAACGGGACGAGTACCATACGAAATGAATTCAGATTCTATGAGTGATACATAATATTGTTTTACGTTTAAATTATAATCTGCAAGCAGTATGTCCACAACAATACCAACTTTTTACTTCTCCTTACTCTTACTTTTCATGACATCAATCTTGTTGAGAAACGTCAACTTTTGTTCAAGGAAGTCGTGTCTAAGACCGTTAGATGTAGATGTAGGAAAATGATATGTTAGGAAGTCGGCACCAACAACGCCACCTTCGTAGAACACCAATTTCATGTATGCTCTACCCCAGTGAAGGACAGATAATGATCCTAGATTTACTAGAGAACGGATGTTCTTCTCCAAAAGCCCCTCAACCAACGTTGCTGCACTAGAAATGTCGCTGCACCTGAATTCATACACTCTCTCGCCATTACCATTGGTTGTGAATACAGAATACACATTACTCTCGTTACTCGCACAAGTGGAGGAGAAGATGCGTAGGTTGCAGTCTGTGTCCCCGTAAAAGAAAGAGAAGGCCAACTTGCTGCTGCCCTTCGACTGAGCAATGATGATCTCACGTGCAATTTCGGCCGCCATGATTAGATCCACAAGAGTTAGATCGCGTTGCTTGCATTGTGTTAGATTGTTTCGCTCCGCCAAGATAGAGGAGGCCAAGTAAGAGGCAAGGTCGGCATGCAAGGTAGTTTCCCTTGAGGTCGGCATCATGCAGAGAGAGGGTTCTT
Organism: Skeletonema marinoi; assembly: GCA_030544225.1. Lineage (NCBI taxonomy): Eukaryota > Bacillariophyta > Thalassiosirophyceae > Thalassiosirales > Thalassiosiraceae > Skeletonema > Skeletonema marinoi. The sequence goes on from CM060492.1 coordinate 847,973, forward strand.
ATTAGTTTGTCCTGGGAACCTGGGTTGACTCTGCGTTGCTGTAAAATGCCAAATACCAAGAGCTAATCAAGTCATTTTATTCGTAGCCGGTAAGAATGTGTAAGATGCTAAAGAATAGGTTAATCCAATCTATGTCTACGATCCAGCAAATCCACGTGATAAGTATGATACTCATCTCCAGCTGTATCCCTTGCTGAGTTATCCTTCAACAACATCGATAACGTCGAGGAGATGCAAATTTTTGTAGGTAAAGGATGATAGAGAATCAAGAGCACAGTGAGTCAATTTAGCCAGTGTTACACACTCAGAAAGGTTCTTTTTGTACAAGACTAATATCACGTCGACACCGGCTCCTCTGTGGCTGTGGGGCCTAGATTGCACGATAGAAGCGACAAAGTCACAAGCGCTACTAGCTTTAGAATAGTTGATATCATAAGCCTTATCGTCTTTGGTCAAATGAACATGATAAATCGACTTGTCGTTTGCATCTTTTGAAGAAGAAAGAAGGAGACTATCACGGACCACAATTCCTGATCCTTGTGGGGGTGAGAATGAGAATTTGAAGGCCATCTTGCCGCCGCCTGAGACTGAGCAATGATTTCACGTGCAATTTCGGCTGCCATGGTTAGATCAACTCATTAGATATGTTGACTGCATGGCTCTCTCCCTCCTTTCGGCTCTTCTGTGCATTTGTTCTTTGGCAGCAGGCAGCAGTATCGAAGAGGCATTTGTTCTTTGGTACAATAGCTTTCTATCAAATCAAGAGACAAGACCTACTCAGAGAGGGCATGCAGGAAGCCCTCTCATCCCGCCCCCATTTCATCGCCGTCTCATCGCTCACTGCTATGGTACCTCACACCAATTCTAATCTTGGTTGACACTCGTAGATACTTTGGCGAAAACAATTGCATTGAGTATTATTCTGTAGTCTAACAAACAATCCGATATGATCTCTCCTGCGGTGGTGATTGGTGTTTCCTCATTCTACTCAACACTCATTCATTGACATCACAATCTCACTGATCAACGGGACGAGTACCATAGGAAATGAATTAAGATTCTATGTAGTGTCGAGAGAATGATGATGCATAATATTGCTCCTACGTTTATAGTGTAATCTGCAAGCAGTCTGTCCCTTCAAATACATTACCAAATCCCTACCACTCCTCACTCTTACTTTTCAATGACATCAATATTGTTGAGAAACGCCAAGTTCTGGCAAATGAAGTCGCGCTGGTCTGATATAGGAAAATGATATGTTAGGAACTCGGCACCAACAACGCCTCCTTCGTAGAACACCAATTTCATGTATGCTTTACTCCAGTCAATGAAAGTGAAACCCAAACGTGAATTCATTAGAGAACGGATCTTCTTCTCCAAAAGCCCCTCAACCAACGTTGCTGCACTAGACAAGTCGTTGCATCTGATTTCATAAATCTTGTCGCCATTAGCCGTGTGAACATAATACACCGCCCTCTCGTTACTCGCACAAGTGGAGGAGAAGATGCGTATCATGCAGTCTCTGTTCCCGTAAAAGAAAGAGAAGGCAAACTTGCTGCCGCCCTTGGACTGAGCAATGATTTCACGTGCAATTTCGGCCGCCATGGTTGATCAAAGAGTTATGTAGATCGTTTGTTTGCATCATGGTGTTGTCTCGAGAGAGGTTGCTCTCGCTCCTCGGTGCATTGAATCGTGCGAGCGCAAGCAACCTCAAAGCTATCTCTGCATTGCATGCGAGCAGCCCTCCTTTCGCCCCCTTTCTATCCAAAACATGACAACCACATAAAATTTTTACAACCATGGAGGCCCAATCCGCCCTAGTAACACTCACAGTCTCGGCACCAATCCTGGCGTCCGACCCACTCCTCGCCCTCGTCGCGAGCATCGCCCCACCCTACCAAACCAAGGTCGCCATCCTCAAAAAGGGCTCTGATCTTTCCCTCTCAATCGGTGCCGACAGTTCCGCATCCGTAATCACCCATCGTAACGCCATCTTGCGTTCCCTCTGCGGATTAGGATTACACAATGCTCTCGACACCATTGGCTCATCCCCACTATGCTTCCTAGGAGGACACTCTGCCACCAGCTTTGCAGGGGCAAGTCCCACCTCTGCAATCGCCATGGCAGGCATCTCCAGTTGGATGAGTGTTGCCGACTCCACTCGTCAGGGAAGTGCCGATGATGCCTCGGTATTAATTGGACAATTGAATGATTATTTGTCCAGTAGAAGTTTCCTAGTGCCAAGTTCGACACCCACTGTGGCGGATTTTGATTTGTATTTGGCCATTGTTGGTAAGCTTTCTGGAGAGGCGTTGGAGACCAGTGTGAATGGATATAATAATACACGTCGATGGTTGGAACAGTGTGGGGCAACATTGGATGAGTTGAAGATTGTTGCTGCGAAGAATGCAGCGTATTCCAAGGTACCGGCTGCCACTATTACGAAAGGGTTGAATCCCAAGCCACGACCATTGCCGTTGTTCTTTTATGGGGAGGAAGATGAGAGTGTTGTTGCTGCCGCCGCTGCTGCAACTTCTGCGGTAACAAAGGCGGGAGGTGCCAAACCTGGTAAAGCAGCTGCTGCACCAAGTAATGCTGGAGGTGGAGGAGGACTCACTGACGAACAAAAGAAGGCTGCTGCTGATAAAAAAGCTGCCAAGAATGCCGCAAAGGCTGCAAAGAAGAAGGACAATCCCAAAAAAGGCGGTGGAGGTGGAGCTGCCCCAGTTGCGGAACTCAACATTTCTGCACTTGACATTCGTGTTGGTAAAATTATCAAGGCATGGGAACATGAAACCGCTGATAAACTTTATTGTGAGGAGATTGATGTTGGGGAAGACAAACCTCGCCAGATTGCAAGTGGGTTGAGACCATTTTACAAACTTGATGAGATGCAAAATCGTGATGTGTTGGTATTATGCAATTTGAAGCCTATGAACTTGGTTGGATTTCCTAGTCATGGCATGGTTCTTTGTGCATCTAATGCGGATCACACAGCTGTCGAATTTGCCGTGCCACCAGAGGGAGCCAAGATTGGTGAACGTGTCACTTTCGAGGGATTTAATGGTGAGCCCGAGGCCCAAAACAAGGTGGCAAAGAAGAAGATCTTTCAGGCATTGGCACCTGATCTCAAGACTGATGATAATGGAATGGTGAACTGGAAGGGAGCAAAGAGTGTCACGAGTGCTGGACAGTGCAAAGCTGTGAATGGAATGGCCAACGCTCAAGTGGCGTAAACAGAGATATTCTAGAAAGTAACAGTATTAATTTTGCACTCTAGAGCACCTCCGTGCTGACACTGTCAGGATCTTGACCTTGTTACCATTCCTCCCACTTATTGTTGGGTCAGTGGTGATATCAACTTCACAGTATCCGGTGCAACCGACGACGTTATCTTCGGTTATTTGAACATCGTTCCACACTGAAATGGGGCTTTGCCACAGGCCATCTACCCTTTTCTTTGTTGAGTGTTTGGGCGGTTCGCTCATCTTTTTCTTGTCACCGTAATCTCTAACTTCGACCAACATTGTACCCATTCCATTGTATGATTTCAGAATTGCGACATAAACAACATAGCATTCACCGGGAGGCAGATCAATAGGAAACGTTATTTTGCTTCCCCCAGCTGCATCTGTCGCAATCCAGCCCATTCTCTGTTTTAGTAAATCATCAGCATACCTTTCAAATCCTTTGGGATTCCCTACTGGTTTGAGTTGATCCCATCGTGAAAAAATCCTGGCTACATCGTTGACGACAAGAAAGTCTCCTCTTACTTTCAATTCATCGGTTGTTTTGGCTACGAATGTTGTCATCGGTAGCTCGTTTTGATATGGAGTGCCTTCACCTTCGCATGAGCTACGCTGAGCCGATGCCAGTGCATGTACCACCAAATCCATGACAATACCATGACCGATTGCGCTAGGATGCACAGCATCCGGTGCGAGGTATGGCACAAAACACTCTTTCCGTCCAGATGGTATATCATTTGCTTTGCACTTTAGTTTTCTATCTCTGACAATGTTGCTTCTATCTACAAATGTGCATATTGATTTACATCCTCCCTGACGAAATTGTGATATAATATTCTGAGGTTGGCAGGGCGAGCACCCATGTGGGTACGGGAACAAGGCTGATGATGTCGGCGTGGACAAGAATGTCACATTGTCTCCACTGCCAAGCATCAACTCTGAATCAGCAAACGAGTACGATATCGGGTCCATCCTTTCCAACTTGTGTATCAGCTCAGCGAACCCATGGAATAGAGTCTCAGCATAACTAATGACAGGAATCTGATAGTGTGTAGCAACACCCATGTGCAGCAATGCTCCCGTCTTTCTTGGAAGTATAGCAGTTTGCATTTCAAGAAACATTATTGCAGTGTTTTTGTAGCGCGTGAGCAATGAATGAATGACTACCTCGCTACAAAGAGTGATATCCATAAAGCCGTCAAAGAAGACTGACGCTTGATACCGTACTTGCACCAAGTGATCCTGGCCCTCGTAATCATTGACTGCGAACTCAAGTATAATCAAATCTGGCTCATCAGAAGATGGTGGCAGTTTCGACTCAAGGTCTGAATACATGATATTGAGACGCTTCGCCATAGAACAGCTATCTGCCCCATGAGATGCAACATTTATAACCTTGTGCCTCTGTTGTCCTTTGTTGTTGTCTTGATTTATTGTTGATTCCGGTGACAACGGATACATTTCATTCATCCAATTTTCCAACCGATTAGAGTATCGATGCTGATCTGGATTTGCTAAACCATGTCCTAAAGAGATGCTACCTCCAGCTACAACAGCTACTACTGGACGCTCACGAGATGATAATGTTTTCATTACCTTCTCGAGACGATATTGATTGCCGATCAATGCACGTGACCGTAGTAAATCTTGTGGCGTAAGACCAGGAGTTTGCTGAGAAACAATTCGACTATACTCTGATTGGCATGTTGATTGTACCGGTATTGTTGCGTCTTTTACTAATGTTGAGCGAAGCAGCAGATCCGAAGTGGCTATCGAAGCATTTTGTTGAGAGCAGCCGATGAGAGTTGACATGAAATAGAGGCAAACGATCCAAGACGATAAAATGAAACCAAGTAAACATTTGCAAATGGTAGATGTCAGCGGTAAGGATCGACTATTGTGCGGCGGCGCCCTCCGCACATTGGTTGTCGCCATAGTCTTTCGTTGCTATGTACAAGGTATCTGTGTTGCTTGTTGCTTGCCCTTCTGTTGCTTGTTGCTTGCTGCCAACTGCCAACTCCAACTCTCCTTGCTACTTGCCACGCTTGATGATGTTTACCGCACTTGCAATTTACGAAAAATATGAAATAGATTCTTTTCTACCTTCGACCATCCACATTACATCCCAAAGCATGCCAAACTAAAGATATCAACTATTTTTATGCTTTAGTTGAACTATTTATAGATATTCATATGTGAAAAATACCAACAAAATCGCATTCACTAAACAGACCAGAGTGCCCCATACAAAGCGAGGTAATTGAATAGTGGTGCCATCACAAGAGAGAGATGCAATGTCGACCATTATCACGTGTTATTGGGGTAGATATTTCTCTCCTCGCTTATCAGGCTGCGAAGTGTTCACATTTTATGGCATCTTTCCTGCATCTTTAGCTACAGCTCATCGTTTTTGTCATCATGGCATCCAGCTCATCATCATCAGATGATTCATCTTCATAAAATCCATTACCCCTATAATATCCATCAAATTCCTCTATATCTTCTTCAAAAGGCCAAAGATCAATCAAGTCGTCCTCTTTGTAATAATCTACTGAATGATCCAATGTTTCCTCAACCCTCTGGACAAACACATCCATTTCCGAATTTTCTGCCCTTGTCGAACCATGCCAAGGAGCATCATCGTATACCCAAAACTCATTCGTGAACATCTCTCTGGGACCCTCAAGATCTGTCACACCATGATGTGTTTCAGACAAGAATACTATTGCTGAATATTGTCTTGGTTTGAAATAGTACATTCGATCGTCAGGTTCGTCCCTTGGTAAGAGGTAGAATTCTCCTCCTTGATATAACTTAGGGTCAGATAGTGCAAACAAGACAGTGAACAAACTTCCAGTGTCAGCATGCCCACCTAATCGTTTGAACTCCTTGTAATTCAAATACTCTGCTGTTCTTAAGCCACACATATGTGGCGGACGTAGCCGTAATTGTTCGCCCCAACCCGCTTTCTCGTATGCCAATTTCGCAATGTTGACCACATTCTCAAACACTTCTGGCGAGAATATTTGTAGCAATATATATTCATAAATGTGCAGTCATTACCTCCGCCAGACATCGTGAATTCACGGTGATCGAAACGTGATTCCGGGAAGTATAGTTTTGTGCATGCTGCGAGGCGTTTGACCGACTCAACTTGTGACGGAGTGATGGCGTTACCAATTTCAACGAGTACTGTACGATTCTGGCTATCTGTTAATGTGTCGACTATTATATTGTTGGGACGGCTGTTTTATCTTGCAGCAAAACATCATTACATTCGGATAAAGCAGTCTGTACACAGCTTTGCATGTCATCAAAGTGTTCCCCGTTACCATCATCCAACCCAGATTGCTCTTTCAGTAGGTGTCTCCAATACTTATTTCGTGGTGACCACTTCTGAGCGGTGTCATCAGCTTTTGCTTCACGGCAAGATATGATAACGACACAAAAGACGATTGATTGAAAAGACTTCACCATTTTGATGTAGTAATGACTCTGGTGCCGCCGGCCTAACATATTTTGGCTTCAGAGTGCCCTCTCACTCTGATACCTCAGTTATCTGGATGGTAGAGCGTAGAGCTGAGTTGCTGTTTCGCATCTATTGTGCCTATGGTGCTTATTATTATTTCTTCGTTGCATGATGCGTTGCAGATGGGATGGTTGCAGGTTGCAGATCAGAGATGGTTGCAGATTTTTTACTTGAAGATTGTTTCTCAGTTCTCGACATTCTCCAAAGCAAGGTACAATACACAATACAAGTGCGCTATCTAGACAGCTGGATGATGAGACTAAAATGAGAATGCTGATCCTTATTTCTGTAGCACCCACAATATTAAACCAGTTCATATGAATAGAACTAAACACAAAAGCCTTTATAACATAGGACAACTACCCTCCACATACAGTACCAATGGCAGAAGATATTGCACGCGAGATCATTGCTCAGTCGAAGATTAGTAGCAATTTAGCCTTCTCATTTGGAGATTTCAACTGTGTGCTTCTGTATACATCAACGGATGCTCATGGTAAGATGCTCTATCATGTGTGTAAGCCTCCTCGAGATAGTGCTAGTGAGATTGGCACGTATGAGTTCAAGTACGCTGATTTAGAAAGTGCCGCAGAACTAGTAAACGCGTATCTTAAGTGTCGAACCTCAATAGCAGTGCACATAGTTTTACACACCAACAATCTTGAGACAGTAGCTTCCCTGGGCAGAGTAAACACTTGCAACCTATTCGACTTTTTGCAAGACAAAATGAAACTTCTTGACGCGATTGATGTGGAGGAAATTGAGATGCACCCCCTTGCTGTTGAAGATCTAAGAGGATAGAAATCATCAGTATGCGACTACCTCATCCAAATTACAGGTGATTGTAGGCATTGTATAACAAAAGGGAGTGTTACATACGAATTCAACATAAATTAAGCTTATTCATCAAACATCTACTACTATAGCCTCATGATCAGAAATTATAATTGCTTGTCGATTGCGATCCATCATCCCTGGGCGATGTTATGCCCTTGCTGCTCTTTTTACCAAAGCCGAATCTTGATTTACTCTTGGACTTGTCCTTCTCGTTAGTCATTGAAGGCCTAGGGAGAGCTGAAGTCACGATATTTGCAGCATCCTCGTCTTCTTCTTCCGACTTGGATAGCAACTCATGATTATCAGGATACATTTGTTGCTCGTCAAGGTTGACCCTCGGTAAATCTCTTGGTGCAGAAGACGATGGTGTTGAATATCTGCTAGTTGTTCCCTTCCGCAGTGATGGCCTCAAGACGGGAGATCCAGCCTGTGCCTTAATTGGAGATCTTCCATTCTTCGCTTCAGCTTCTTCTTCCAACTCAACAACTCGCTTTGAAAGCATAGCAACTTGGTCTTGCAAAGCCACAGTTCTCCACTTATCATTATTTTTCGACGACTTGGATTGCATTTCTTCTTCGGCCCTCGTCATTGAAACCTTTGCTGCCTCAAGCTTTCTCTTCAATTTCTCATTCTCTTCCTTCAGGGACGTGTTGAGCCATTTGAGATGGTCAGCCTTTTCTTTGAGCTTCTCTCGTTGATTAGTATCATCCCTATCAGGGCGAGTGATTCTCTCCAATGGCGATTCGGATTCTAGTTCACTGATCCTCTCCTTGAGCTTTTCGACCTTAGTCTTGTACTTCAACTTCGATTCATCCAATTTCATTGAGAGAGTCATGACTTCACGCTCTAGCTTTGTTGATTTTGAAGTGTAATCCATCAGTTCTTGCTGCATCTCCTCGATCTCGGCACGTCGTTGAATGGATACCTTCTCCATACCATTTTGCAGCTGATCCATTTCATTTGACATGGTACCAACCACTTGCTCTTGGGCCGCAAGAGTTTGCTCCAGTGCAGTAATCCTGGCATTCTTCTCTCTCATCCTGGTAGTGAACTCTTCTCGAATCTCTTCGTTTTCAGCATCAAGCTTCTTTAGCAAAGCCATTTGGTCCAGTTCTCTCTTCGAGCGGTCTTCCTTTGCATCGGAAAGCTCCTGTCGCAGACGATCAATTTCTCCATCTTTGCCAGAGTTGAAGATTGTACGGTTCATTTCAAGCACTCCTCTCATTCTTTCAGATTCGGCAAGCTGCTTCTGTAATTCTTCTACTTGCGCAGATTCAGTAGTGGCCCTCAATGACTGAATTTCTGCTTCGAGTGCTTGAATCTTACATTCGAGCTCATCTTTTGTAGTGTTGCTAACTTGGTTACCGTCTAGCCCAACTTCATCAAATATGTCATCGTCATCAATCTTCTGCTTCAAATCAAGAAGTTCCTTCTCAAGAGCTGCAATTTGGTCATCCCTCTCCTTTAGTTTCACTTCAAACTCTTCCACTGCATGGTTACGAAGCTTGCGGATAGAATCAATCTGTTTGTTAAGCTTTGTTTCCACCAGATCCTTCTCAGTGAGTGCATTCTTCAACTCAAGCTGAAGCTTCTCCAACTCAAAGCCGTCGTTCTTGGCTATTTCCGCTTCCAAGTCCTTCAGCTTCGACTCGGTCTCCTCCAACTGGAACTCGACTTCATCAATTCGCTCCAAGTTTCGGTTCTTCTCAGATTCAAGCTGCTTTAACTTCATTTGAAGGTTTTTGATGGTATGGATATCCTCTGAAGAAGAGGATGAGGATACTTCCTTCTGCAGCTTCTCAATCTGGGAGTCCTTTTCAGCTACTGAGGCAATGAGAGCTTCGAATTCAACGTCCTGCTCAATGATTTGTTCGGCAAAAATTTCACTCTCATGTTGCAACCTCTTGTTTTCCTCCTTCGAATCACGCAGCTTTTCCTTGAAGCTATCAATGTCCATACGAAGGTTTGAAATCACTTCTTGATTAGCTTGAAGCGACTGTAACAAATTAGCAATGGCGGCATCTCTCTCTTTCACCTGGACATTAGCGCCGACTTTCAAAGCTTGTTCAGATACTGCAAGCCTTCCAGCAAGGTCCTGCACGTCTGGCATTTCTTTCATCGTCTCCAATTGCGACTTGGCACACTCAAGTTCCTGTGTTACCAACGCCAGATTCCTGTTTGCCTGCTTAAGTTCCATTGTCATGTCGTTATTCCTCTTCTTGAGTAAATGAGCTTCCTCATTATTCATAGTAGAATCCGCACCGTTCAATTCCAAGTCCTTCGTCTCGACAAGCGTCTTCAGATGTCCAACCTCAGCTTTCATGGTTGCAATGTTCGCCTCCTGCTTGGTAGCCGACAAGACGAGAGATCCTATAGTAGTATCTCTTGCCTCAAGCTTTGCTCTCAATTCTCTCTCAATCATAGTTTTCTCCTTCGTTAGTGATGACACCTGGGTTTTCAACTGAGAAATCGTATCCGGCTCATACCATTCTGGGTCAATCGCCATACCATAATTTCGTTTTGAAGGGCCATGCTCTACGTGTCGCTGTAACGACTCCACCTCATTTTTCAACTCGTTGGCGTACAATGATCTAGAAGAAAGTTCACTCTTTAAATCAGAGATTTCCATTTCCTTCTTCTGCATTGCAATGTTCAGTGTAGACTCGCTTGTAGCGACTTGCTGTTTGCAAGTTGCCAACTCTTGGCTAATCGACTCGACCATTTGTTGCAAGTTTGATGGGCGACTTTCCTCCAATGAAATGAGAGCACTTTGCGCCTCCTTCAACTCTTCTGCGAGCTTTGTCTTTTCAGCTTCCAACTCCTTCACCTTTCCTCTCAATCCTTCCAACTCGGCATCCTCCTGCTCATCGAGTTCATTCATCACGTCACGTATCTGATTCACTTCCTTGGAAAGATCGTCTTTAGTCTTCTCCAGCTCTTCGATGGATGTGCTCATATAAAGAGAACGTGCCGTTTCCTCCTCTAGTTGCTTAGACAAAGACTCCACTTTATTATTGGCATCTTCAAGTTTCTTCTCCAACGCGGCAACTTCAGCAACATTAGATGACTTGAGCACGGAAATCTCGTTCGAGTGCTCACTCTCCAATTGAATACGCTCCTTGCTAATGTTCTCAATCTCTTTTCGGAGACGAGCAAATTTATTACCTCCCAAATCTTTCACGGGTGACGGAGGACGTGGCGAAGCCTCACTCAACAAACTGGATGCCTCCTCAATCTGTCGTTCCAAATTCGCAATCTTTCCGTCCTTAAAGACAACATCAGCTTGCAAGTCGTCCACTTCTTCCATTGCTTCATGTAATGAGGCTGTCAACTCATCAACCTTCTCATTCACAGCTTGAAGCTCCACTTCCAACGCAGCAACTCTGGAATGACTCTCACTTCCACTACGTTCCAAGGCATCCGCCTTATTTTCCAGCTGTGCCTTCAACTCTAACACCTCTTCCTCCCTCTGCTCCAACAACACCTGTTGCTCCTTATACTCCATCTTCTTCTGGTCCAACTTGGACGTCAACTCCTCCATCTTGTGACTCTGCCCCTCAATAATCTTGGACATTTCATCATTTACCTTCCATAGATTTCCAATCTCATTCGTTTGTTCCTTCGTCTTCTTCAATTCCTCCTCTTCCTGCTTGGTGGACTTGGCACGTAATATGTCCAATTCTACTTCTAGTGAAGTCATATCCTCCTGACCCTTCTCCACACGTGATTGTAAACTTTGAATAACATCATCTTTGGACCGTATCGTATTACGCAACGTCACAAGTTCTTGTTCGGACAATTGTTTCCCCTCGGTAGAATTTTCCCTCTCTTGTTTCAAACAAGAAGTTAATTGATTATTGGCATCCTGCAACTCCCTCTCCCTTAGAGCCAAAGTCGAAATTTCTTCCTGAAGCGAAACAATCTCTTCATTTTTGGTAGTGGCACTATCATCATTGTACTTCTCCAAATCCTTCTCCAGACTCTCCTTTTCAAGTTTGACTAAATGATTCTCCTTTTCAAGAGTTTGAATTATTTCCTTGAGAGCAGTTGACTGTTCGTTCTGTTTGGTGGCTTCTTCTAACGCTAGTTTGACACTGTCGAGTTCACGTTTGGATTGTTGTAGTTTCGTTTGCCATTGGTTGGCATCATTTGCTTTGGCGGAGTTGGAGTCTTCCACGTCGAATTGCTGCGTAGTATGGGAGAGAGTGTGAAGATGTGTTAGTTGGTAAATATATATATGCATATATGATGACAATGAACCGAGAGGACATCATGATGTATCATCAGCCGTGTTATACGGGACCAGCCTACAACATATCATACACGCACTCAGCCTACTTATACTCACCAATTGATACAACTGATCCTTCAAATCTAAAATCTGCCTCATACAACCAGCCTTATCATCCTTCAAAGTACCCAATTGCTCATCTCGCTCACGTAGTCGTGCTCGCAACTCTTCTACATTGCTGTTGTTATGATAATCATTGGTATGTTGTTGTTCTGTATCACTATCACTCTGACGGCTATCATCTTTCATGGCTGCGATTGGAGGCAGGCCTTCCTCCATGGAGGGGCATGCTTCAACCCGACCCATTCTTATATTTCGCTATGTCACTTATATGTTTAAACGTATGGATGCTTCTATCGGCACGCTCGATTATTGTACTGCACATGCTCCAAGAGAGTGCTCACAACATTCTTATGAAGAGAAGCCTTGGCATTGACTACTCCAATCTATACGTTCAACTCCCACCTATTACTTATCTGCATTGGCATCTTGTAAACTCATCGGATTATGCGAAAGGTACCAAATTTTTGCGCAACAGAGGGGCATAAGTAATACAATTGAGATGGTATCCAGTTTATTAACACGTCAAAAGTTGGGCATTGGCGTCTAAAGCACATGCTTCCGATTTTGAGAACTTTTGAGGCAACAAAGCAACTGCCGACGACGAGGAATGAGTCAATACCACCACAATGGGCATCATAATATCCATTCTACAAAACCATGGGCGGCGGCAACTTTGACATTCTACCAGAGGAAGTCCTTCGGTCCATCCTATCCTACATGGATGTACCTTCCATCGGTGCCATTTCCGCTACACACAAGCCACAACACAAGAATCTGGCAAGTCTAGCCTCCGATGAGGATACATGGTACATGCTAACACAGCGTCGGTTCGGCATAGGGTGCAATCACAAACGACGCACTTGGCGAAAGAAGAAGAAGAATGTAGTCTTGGTGAAACGAGGGTCATCCTCGTCACTTTCTTCCGAGGCGTCCACAGGCGCTGGTGAGAGTCGGAGACGACGTCCACAGACCTATGGTGGTGCAACTTGGAAGGATGCATTTCGATCGCTCAGTTTGGCAATGCGCATTCCGGAGACTAGTTTGACGAGTGGGAGTGCTGCGAAGAGTGGTGGAGCTGTGTTTGCGTCTCCGTCGAATCGATGGTGGAATAAACGGAGTACTGTGTTGAATGATCCGGAACCTACTGGTATGTTTAAGGCTTGTAACTACTTGGGGATATGGTGCATGTTGAATCATGCAGAGAATTGTCAGACTAAGCTGTGCACTAACTCGGCAAACAGTCGAAGACGACGAGTGGTATCTCTTCCTTATAGACAGGATATGCGTTACCTCGAGTTGAAGTTGTGCTTGCAAAATACCAAATCAGGCTTTGGAACAATCTGCATACCTAGTATTGACATGATTCGAATGGCAACTCTAGAAGAAGATGATTACTTCAATGCTTGGGGCTGGGATAAGTGTGACTATGACTATCCTCTCACTTTCAACATGGTGAAACATGGCCCGTGGGCTCCAAAGCTTCTTCTGCATCAATGTGTGGACAGTGAACGTACTTGTGACATTGAGCGCGAGTTAGATGTGAAGGATGCGATTTTCCTTCGTCCATTTGAGGTTGTCATCTTGTCAATTCATATAGCTTGTCCATTTGAAATGTCGTACGAGACGGATGTGCTGTCGACTATGTCATCCATTCGAGTTCCAGTGACATCATATGGCCCACTGAGTTCCAACCATTTGGGTGTCCAACAACACAAGCACAGTGTTGCAACCGCAAGATTTCTTGAGGAGGATGCGTTATGGGAATATTATAGTCAGCTACCTGGTGGTTGCTTGTCGTTGACAGATCGATCTAGACTTGTTCCAATGTAAAATTGTAAATACATGAACATAAACCTAACTCTTCTTTAGTATTTTACAACACATATCCAAAGCACTCGACTTTCCCCACATAAAATGAAAACATTAAGCTCGTTACGATCACCACACAACCAAACTCAGATGATGAGTAATCACTACCCATTTACTTTTTCCAGACAGCCTTCTCGAGGTACAAGTCATTCAACTTCTTTTCCTTGAGCTCATTCTCGACAAGTGCAATTCTCTCAGCATAGGCTGACCCATAATGATACTGAACCATGGGCAAATCATTTGTACTCCTCTTCGTCATTTTGTTGCTCTCCTGAATCACTTCCTGATCATCCACCTCCAACGACTTTGGAGTAGAACCTGCTATCAAAGAGGCACCCGAGTAGCTTAATTCACATATCTGTCCTCCGATGGGCACTTCCTTACGCAGCTTCATCTTGATACCGGTATGATAGAACACATCTCGTTCATCACCTGCATTGCCAGACGCCTTCAATGCCAAATATCCCAATGGACTAAATGCAAAGGCAGTCACGGCAAGTACTTTCTTGGAACTTACCGATGGTGCAAGTGTTACTGGATCGCGGTGATTGGCAATACGCAAGTGGCGGATCTTGCCCTGACTTTCCATCTCGGCAAACATGCGTGCAAAAGCAATATTTCCAACCTTGGGCGAGGCGACACTTACGACAGTTACGGGTAGTGGTAGTGTTCCAACCCTAGCGGCGGCGTAGAATCCAAACAGAGTCGCGAGTGCTCCACCTAAAGAATGGCCAGTGACGTAAAGTTTGTAATTCTCTCGACGATTGACATCATCCATTACTAACTTTTCAACATGTGTCATAATCTCAACATACTTGCTTGGCTTGCCATCCTTCTCGGCAAACAAATAATCATAGAATCCCCTGTGGATTCCAATGGTCGAGTCACTCTCACTATCGCTCTCCGAATCCTCAGCCACACTGTATGGATCAGGAGCCTGCATCAAGTTAATATTAGCATCCGTCATGAAATCCGACTTTGTTACCGAACCACGAAAGATGACAGTAATTCGTTCCTCAGCCGGGTTAACTCCAATGGCATATACCAATTCCTCATTCGCCTTTAAATCCCCAACGTGATATATCATGGATGATGACACATCCCGATGCTGGTTATGAGGAGATGTCGGCTCTTCGGCAGTTTTCGCATTCATAACATCTCCACACATGTTATCCAACAATTCATCAAAGGAGAATCCACCGCCAAGACATCCATCCCAAGTGTTAAACCATGAAGATAGTCCCTTGTCTTCCGAAACACTACTGTTGTTGTTACCATCCTCCGCCTCTTTCTTATTCTTTGCCAGCTGCTCCTTCATCATCAAACTTTCCAACGCACTCAACGTCGATCCATGCGCACCATCACCCAATACCTCCCTCAATAACTCTGCCTCACCCTTGATAACAGTCATGGCCGTTTCCATAGGTAATGGCAAATCCAATATACGGAGTGATTTAGCTGGGTCGGAGAGTACCCCATTGCGTGCAAGTTCACGAAGTTCGGCAAGGGTGTAGATTAGATTGGATAGATCAATCATGGTGGATGCCTCATCGTAGAGTGAGGGGTAGATGTAGGGAGTTGTATCAGCAACATCGAAATTGTAGGAACCAAGTTGGAGTGGGCGAAGGGATGGCAAACGAGGAGGCGTGGCTGTGGCTGAGATGTTGACTTCGCTTCGTGATTCGTCAGTTTCCTCGGTGGTGGCTGGTGAGTTTTCCAATTGCTTTTCTTTTGAGGATGCTGCTGCCGCCTTTGCCTTCGCCTTTCCTTTTGAGCCGAAGGATGATGCCTTCTTTATCAAACTTTTCATTTTGGATGAATTTCAAATAGGAGGTATGTATAGTCTTGTATCTTCTTCTCTTTCAGCTTAATTACTTATGGACCAATAACGCACATGAAGACTGAGTACTATTGCTGGGCTTGCCTCTCAACAGTAATAAGTGCACAAGAGTGTCATGGTGTCGGCAGTAGCGAAGGCGTTGAGTCTGTTTTCACCATGGGGTTCTTCATTTCTTTGAATAAAATGCGCCAACGCCTGTGTCTACATCTGTGTCATTGGGCCGTGTGACAGAAATGTGCCCCCCGTTGATTGACGTGGATAAAGCAAGTGTCCGCTTTTGTCAGATTTGCCTGACATCACCGTTCGAAATTGCAAAGGACAGCCTTTGTTCGGGAAGCGGAGAATTAGGCGGGGGTTAATTTGAGGTTAATGTGTGGTCTCTGCAAAATATTTGGGGGGATAATCATGATTTTGCATCCCTTCTGCTGCGGAATTAGTACTCTCACCTGAAAGCGGGCACGCCCGAGAAGTGTCAAAGGTTTAACCCTCAGTCGCAGGGGTTCTCTGCAGAATCCTGGGTACCAGAGTCTTTTCTCGTTGATTGGCCTATTGCAGCTGCTGAACTCCACAAGTGTAAAACATCCGCTTCAAGTTTCAGGCTCAATTGTACGTTGGAATCAGTACATCACAATGAACAAGTTCAGGAACAAAGGTCGTAGTGCCGAGATGCTGCCGGCGAGAATCTGAAACTGGTGGTCGCCTTCAAGAGACATCAAAACACATCATATCTCTGATCTGCTTGATGAATGCGCGCGGTCATTCACATTTTCACGTTGTTGCATGTTGAGCCCTTGCTATGGATGAGATTAGTTATGGAACCAACCAACTAAATCAAATGAATAACGATCACGTCGAACCATACGACATAATAAGGGAACCATCACCGATGATCAGTGATAGCGGAGAAACATCCTCGGAACGAGGAGAACGAGGCAGCATGAAAGCCTTGGCTGCAGCTGCCACGACCACGAGTAATGACAGGAGTCCTAGTCAAAAGGCTGTGATTATTAATGAAGATGATGCGGATATTTATATTCCTACTCAGAATAGTAATGGCAGTGGGAGTGGCCATGGCAACAGGGGGCCTCCGGCTGCGACAGTTAATGGTCGCTCCCCGCGTCTTCAGGGTCAAACAGGAGCCTTGCTCAACAGGGCTGACCCGCTCTCATTGAGCAATTCAGGGCCAACGACAGCCCTGAATATCATGAGACGAAGTGGTGGACGGAGCAACAGCGACACTACATCTGGGAGTGGTGGAGCAAGTAATCAAGATGGCGGAGTGCCACGATCGGTGGTTACCAGCACAGTGTCCCCCCCTTCGTCGGCGACTCCCGTGATTTCCAATGTTGATAGACGTGGAGGTAATCACGGTGAACGCAATAGCAACGGCGGCATGCCACCGACCACAACGATCTCTCAAATTTATGGCATGGGTCAGGGAGGAGGAGGAGGCTACGCCCAGCATACTAATGCACACGACATACATCGTGCACGATGGGAACAGGAGCAACGTGAACTAGCCGCTGATTATTACCCCTCAGCGAATAATTACCCATTTGATTATTATAATAGTCCGGGGTCCATGGGGATGTATTATCAACAGCAGCAGCTGAATCAGCCACCACCAGCATCATTACGTTATCGTCAGCAACAAATGCCTGCTGAGACGAATGCAGCTGCTGATCGACTAGCGATGGAACATCGGCTGCAAGTGGAACAACGTTTGCAGGAGTATTATCAGCCTAGAGTTCCACATCAAGTCCCTCCATCCATGGTTGTTCTTCCTCACCAGGCCCAGGCAGCACAGTTGCAGCAGCAACATCAGCAGCAGCAGCAGCAGCAACAACAGAGGGCTGGTCAGAACGAGGGGGGAGGAGCTGATTATTCTTCCAAACCTCCCGCAAGGAGTTCTTCACCAGGTGTCTCCTCTAACCATCGCAATCAAGTTCATCAGCAGTTCCAACGAAGTGGTTCGCCTGGTGTCACATCTGTCAATCGGAATCAAGCTCATCACAGGAGAACTCAGTCTCAGCAGCAGCAACCACCTCATGCTTATGAGGAACGAGATTGGCGTACCAATCAAGTTTGGAGGGAAGATGACCATTCCCATACTGCTAGCTTGGGAGGGTTGAAGATCCCAACTCCCCCTCCTCCCGCTATAAATACCACTGAGAGGGGAAGTTCAGACAAACCAAGTGCTGGCATGCCATCGGTTACATCCCTCCCCCCTCGGATGCAACAGCATCCAAGTCAACAGCAAGGAAGAGTTTCGGGCAGTATGACTATTGATCAGTATGATATTACTCATGCACAAATGTATGGGCAATATATGCAAGATCTTCAGCAGCAGCAGCAGCAGCAGGTACCACATGCGTCTGCAACGCCAAGTCCACCTCCAGGTCCGATTCCCCCACCCTCCACTCCAATAATGACTGGTATGGATCCTCGGGTTCAACATCAAATGAACCTAATGGCCATGATGTTTCAACATCAGCAGGGGGGTGGCATTCCCCCTCCGCACATTTCTCCCATCCCTCGTGGATTGATGTACCCTCCGCAGTATTTTGCACCCCAGCATAATTTCTATCAGGGTGGTATTCCTGGAGCAGTTGGTCAGCAGCCTCCCATGCCTCTTGAAGTTATTGTACCAAATCCGTCAGTTACTGCAGCGGATAAAACTGCCGCTGGAACAGCAGCTGATTCAAATGTTCCGTCTCCATATCACGGTCCCGAGCCTACCGTTGCTCCTTCACCGATATCCAGAGACAAGTCTTCCAAGACGAAAGTGACTTTCAGTCATCTTCAAATCCGAACATACGAAACCATCTTGGGGGACAACCCCTCTTGTACTGGTGGCCCCTCCTTGTCTATTGGATGGCGTTACAATCCAGAGCACTTCGATTCCACTGTTGACGAGTATGAACGGAAACAAGACGAGCTGTATGGAGGGCCTGGAATACGTCCTCTGGATATCGATTTAGTGCTGCATCGAACTGAACGGGAATCCATCTTAATGAAGATGGGGTATACCCAGTCAGATCTAGCTGAAGCTGTGCGTCGTTTAAACAAGGCGAAGAGTCGGAGGAGGCAGACGGTGCATAACTTGCCCGTTATGTTCCTTGAAGAGAAGGCGGAGAGTTGTAAGAGGAGTGTAGGGAGGCTGTTTTTGAATAGGCAGCGAACGAGGCACATGTATGATGAGTGGAAGAAGGGGGACAAGAGTAAACCCAGGGAAACAAGGAGGAACTCGGTGTAGGGTTCTTGGAAAGACCACCGTTCGAGAATGAAGGAAGTCAGATGACCACTTCATCTTGATTCTTCTTGACATTCGGACACTTGCGTATGGCTGAGACTGTTAATTCTCATTTTTGTTTTGGAAGAGAAAATACAGGTTTCTGTCATCGTCAGTTATATATTTTTGGAAGTTGCAGTGTGATTGAAAAGGTCCATCTCTTTGCTTGCGATCCTATCAAGTGTTACTATTCTACGAAAAGAGATGGACGATGCACTTCACTGTATTAATTTTGGCTATAATGTAAACATCCACTAGGTTGTAAATGATATGAATATGAAATTAGTTTTCGTCAACCAATCATGATGTCATCTGCGAGGCCAGAATACAATTACAAGAGCCCCAACAACAGATATCAATCCTCCTACAAGATCACCAACGTCTGGTTTGGCAGAGGGCCCTTCTAATGCCCAGCCAATCAGGAATGACATGACTATGAAGAAGCCACCATACGCTGCGTATATACGAGCAAACCCATCTGTTGCAGCACTGGGTTGAAGGCATGGAATGAAACCGTATGCACTGCGGTATGTTGGAAGAGCTGTGAGATATGTACTTGAAATGCATCGATGAAATGGGCTGACTTGACACTTACACCAGAACAAACGAACCTATCAAAGCAAACCACCAAGGCTTCTTGACTATATCATAACCACTGGAACTAGTTCCGTCAACAGCTTCATTAGCCGATGTGTTGTTAACATTCGCCTCACTTTCAGGTTTTTCGACTCGCAATCCTTTAACTGCAGCCCATACGAGATATCCTCCAAAGATCTCAGCAATACCAGCAAGACAAAAGATTGCAATAGACTGAACAATTGCTATCGGCGTCCATTGAAACTCGCCCTCTTCTTTGCTGCTGCTCATTGCTCCTCTCCGTCTGATTATTTAGCAAGCAAAAGCACATCATGAGTAGCAGGTTCATTTTTGGCGCCTTCGTCCATCATTGTTCTGACTCTACGTAGGAATCCGTAGGAATTGAGAATCACCACTTTGTTCCCCCATAATAAGAAGAGCTATCGCCCTCCACACAACATCATAATCCTGACAATGAGGCCGATACTTTGCTTCCTAGCCATGACATCCTTGGTGTCTGCGTTTGCACCTACGTCACGGCGGACGGTGACGACGATGGTACGAAGCAGCAACAGTGCAAATGCACAATCAGTAATACTGCTATCAGTATCAGATGACATCATGATGGACAATTCCGCCGAGACTACAGACATCACAGCGTCATCGCCACGAAAGCATTTCCATTGCTACTTGCTTCGCTCACTAGACCCGAAGCATCCTCTCAAAACTTATGTCGGTTATACCACTGATCCCATCAGGAGACTACGACAACACAATGGCGAGCTCAAATACGGTGGAGCAAAACGAACTGCTAGGAGTGGCCGACCATGGCAATTTGCCGCCATCATTGATGGCTTTCAGGACAAGGTGGCAGCTATGCAATTCGAGTGGGCGTGGCAGCACACTCATCGATCAAAGGTATTTCGTGAGGCAGTGGGAGACGATGCATTGGCAAAGCGGATGAAGAGAAGGAGGGGTGTGCGGGCAAGATTTGATGAATTACGTGTGCTTCTTGGTGAATGTGAACCATTCAACTCTTATCCTCTTGAAGTATACTTTCCTGAGGAGGAGAGTCATGAACTATTTTGCACTTTGATGCCTGAAAGAGACAATGAGGCTCGAGACATTCGAAAGAAAGTATGTCCTGTTGATGAGATGCCTTTTGCAGCGGCTACAGACGCAAGGACAAAGAAAGCACAAAAAGTAAATGGATCGTGGGCACAGATGCACTTCGATCTATCGTTGTTTCCATCAGCTGCACCAACTCAAAGCCGTTTGCTTGGTCAGAGACGCCATCAATCAAATTGGGCTTTGAATGCTGTAACTCCACAAGCCTCTCATTTCTTTGCGACTTCTGGCTTTAATCAATCAGACGAGAAATCTGAACCAGAGGAGGAAAAACCTGAGAGTACAAAAGTAGAAGTAGTAGAAGAGAGTGAACAGCCAGCCGTCAAAATTCCTGCGAAATTCAAGCCATATCCGTTTCAGTACCATCAAGAATTTATTGTAACAATTGACTCTTTGACCAACTTGGGCTTTGGAATTGCTCGTATCGATTTGGACGAACCCCATGACAGCCCAGTCGCAGAAGGTGATGACAGTAACGAAGCAAGCAATGATCCAAAGAAATGGGTAGTATTCGTGCCAAACGTGATACCTGGAGAAAGTGCTCGCATCCGCATTTACCGTAATTATGCAACTTACTCGGATGCAGATTTACTAGAAATCATTGAAGCAAGCCCCGATCGCATCGAGCCTAAATGTGATTTAGCAAACATATGCGGTGGATGCCAGTATCAGCACATAACTGTGGATAGACAAAGACAAATGAAGACGATACAAGTACAAGAACTATTCGAACGTCTTGGAGGATTGAAGGCTGATGAATTTCCGTCTGTATTGCCAACTTTGGGCACTGATGAAGTTTTTGGATATAGATCAAAGATCACTCCTCATTATGATGCACCGCTGAAAAAGAAGGGAACAAAAAAGAATAAGGATGGCAATTACAAGGGAATATCTTGTGAAATCGGTCCAATCGGTTTTAAGGAAAAAGCAAGCCGTCGGTTAGTTGACGTTCCTTACTGTCACATTGCGACACCTGATATTAATGAGGCCTTGGCTCGCGTTCGTGATGAAACGAGACAAACTGCTAGAGAAGGAAAGCTGAAGAAGCCAACAAAAGGTGCAACATTGTTACTTCGTGATGCAGGTGATGGGGTCGAAACTGATCACAATGTCTACGTCAAGACAACAGTGAAAGATTTAGTGTTTCGATTCAAGGCGGGCAACTTTTTCCAAAACAATCCATTTATGTTGCCTAAAATGGTGGACTTGGTTGTTGATGCTGCGACTATACCATCACCGTCTGGTAAAGCTATGACGCATCTCATCGACTGTTACTGTGGATCTGGGCTGTTTGCAATAGGGTCATCGTCATCGTTTGAAGCTTGCGTAGGAATAGAAGTGAACGAGATGGCAGTGGAAGAAGCTCGTGAAAATGCAGCCCTGAACGGAATTGAAAATTGTGCCTTCGTCTCAGCTAGTGCCGAGGCTATTTTCGACCCCGTTACGTTGGAAGGCAGAAGTGACTTGATTGTTGGCGACTTTCCTAAGGAAACAACTGTTGTCGTAGTAGATCCGCCTCGAAAGGGATGCTCAGTAGAATTCCTAGAGCAGCTGAATGAGTACAAGCCACAGAGGGTCGTGTACATGAGTTGTGATCCGGCTACACAAGCGAGGGATGCGAAATATCTTGTGTCTTACGGATACGAGATCGTGAGCGTTCAACCTTTCGACCTGTTCCCTCAAACAAGACATATTGAGTGCCTCGCCACATTTGAGCTAAAAGATTAATAATGTATAGCCGAAGTATCGTTATGTATAGGGTTTAGCCATACGCTAGCCAAACATGTTCAGTGTCCAGTCGTAGTCGTGCGATTGATGCTCTGTCCTCTCTTCCAACTATTCGCTGGCTGTTTTGGTTGCTGTTCCTCTCCTTACGTTTGATGACAACCAAGAACACAGAAAGACATCCAAACGTATTTGAGAGGATGGCACTAATGTCGGATGTATGCATAATAGTATGGTCTAGTCAGGGGAGTTCTCGGTCTTGAATGTCACCGCTGTGTGACACTTCATCTTATCGACTTTACTGTGGATAAGGATTATTTGCAATAAGATCCTTGTCATCATTTGAAGCAAGCGTAGATGTGTAAGACATCAAGCATATTTTGTTCACAGCACTTTGCCACCTTTTTCATGGCCATTTCCAACGAGTAAATTCCACAGCGTTGTTATCTTTGGCATATATAGTGGAACTCTACGTTGATAATCCCGATATGCTGGATACTTTGACGTTGATATTTGTTCTGTAAGCCATCCAGACCCTTGAAATAGCAAGCACAACAGGATGAAGCCTCCCATGGACCAGTTCACCCATGACACTGTGCCTTGAGATTGCGATTGCGGCCAAGTAGCAGGCGCTGAAGCAGCCACAGAAAAGAAGTAGTAGGAAATCCATATTAGTTGCTCGGCTGCATAATTTGGTTTCCTTACAATGGCGAATAGTCCAGACTGACAAAATCCATCCACAAGGTCCTTATTCTCGGCTGACTTGGCCATGATACTCTTCGTTGCGGATGCAAATGTGCCACTCACTGAATTGATTGCGTGCTTTTTGTTCTGAAATCGGAGCTGTTGATTGTCGGCCATGCTTTCAATGCAGAGTGCAAAAAGGAAGATCACCGCCGCTATTCCATCCAGTGCATTCAGCGAAGACGAATT
The DNA here is from genome assembly GCA_030544225.1 of Skeletonema marinoi. Taxonomy (NCBI): domain Eukaryota; phylum Bacillariophyta; class Thalassiosirophyceae; order Thalassiosirales; family Thalassiosiraceae; genus Skeletonema; species Skeletonema marinoi. Next base: position 871,304 of record CM060492.1, read on the forward strand.
TTGTACCCCTTCATCGTTATCACAGTGAGTTCGTTTCATTGCCATGGACCATGCCACCAACGATGGCGAGGCAATGTATAAGAGTAACAAATTCTGAAACAAGCTAATGAATACCAAGTTAAATACACCCAAGATGAATTTATTGGTCAACAGAGTCCACCAACCGCCCAACGTACCCCGTCTCAAGATTTCCCACCGATAATCTTCCTCCCCTCCAAATGGCAATCCATTGTATCCGCCTCTCCTGTAGAAGTTATATGTGAGCCTCACACTCCAGAGAGTCGTCAAGAATGCCATCAATGTGGTTCTGGTATCAGTGACACACATCCAAGCGTACATGGCTGGAACGATGCTCCATAATTTGTCAACTTGGCTGAAGTTGCCAGTGCAGGATGATATTAGGAAGCAAAGCATGGCAATAATGTTGCATGTTACGAACGTGCTTTGATATGGATTGTTGATAATAGCTGATTCCGAAGACGATGATAATTGAGATATTAGTTCGTCGAGGAGGAAGCCGCCGTGATCGTTGCACATATGTGAGGTTGTCATCGTTTCAACTGACGTTTGTAAAATACAAGATGTGGCTGTTGAGAAGTACACTCTTTAATGATGAAGATTATTACTTTGAAAGCCCCGTATTCTATATTAGAGCGATTGCTGCTTCAGTCTCCTCTATGCTTGACAGCCAAAGCCAACGCAGTAAATAAGATGATCAGTTGAACTTGCTTCAATCTCTTAGACAGACCCACTATTATTTAAGACCGGCGCAAATGAAATGTAACAGGACAGAATTCGTCTTCAAGGCCTTTAGTAATTTCAAACGAAATTTTATTGAATTCGAATGTAGCGCGATCTTGAGGCCTCGAACTCGAATTCTGTCCTGTTACATTTCATTTGCGCCGGTCTTATTTATGAGCATTCCAATGCAAATTTTGAATTGTCGGCTGGCGGAGTGTTTTGGCGGGAATAAGTCCGATTTTTTGCCCAGCGTCAGCAATGCCATCGCACATTGATGCATGCCCTCATAATATAGTTGCACTTGTTGCTAGGCAATTGGCATTACAGGCAACTTTTAGGGAAGTCAATACTGCTGCTGCACTCGAAGATCATCAGGATGGGATGTCACCAATGCTGTGAATGCAGCGAAAAATTCGAAGCATACGACGCCGAAGAATACGCAGAGGAAGAGGGCCTGGAGGAGCCCGACTACGATACATGCCCAGATTGCCTTGGACTAGCAGCGATCAAGGCTGAACAAGAGGCTGAAAAGGAAGCATACACAAAAAAGCAGGATGATGAGCTAGTGGCTCTTCGGACAGAGGTGATGTCACTTCGCAAGAAATTGGCTGCTTCCAGTACTATCGATTTGACAAACGATGATGACGATGATGATAGTGATACCAAACAACCAGCTACCAAGAAGACCAAAGTGTCGGGAACAGTGTGGGTGATCGTGAAAGGTGACTGGCCTGATCATCCTGCCCAACAGCTTGTGAATATTGACGTGCTAGGAACATATTCTAGTGAAGAGAAGGCAGAGGCGGCCATGGAGGAATTCATCGAGGAAGGCGGATGGGAACAGGGATATGGGTATCATCAGGGATCGAGTAGTGAAAGCAACATCCAGATAATTGCCAAAACCATCGATGACCCAGCAGAGTATTAGGCGAGGGGAATCATTTGGATCGAACGCTGGAGTTGTGATACACTGTATGGAACATGTATCAGCTGAAGCGTTTGAGGAATCAAGTAGCATATATGTCGACTTTCACAAAGCAAAACAGTCAGAAATTTCTTGTCAAATGAATTTTCTGTGATAATACTAAAACTCAATCATTTCTACTTGAAAGAAGGTATTCCACTATACTCACATCCGATTCATTTCCATCATCGTTCTCAGTTGCCTGTATCAGATACACCACGGCACCATAACCACTATAACAATCTCGTTCCAACGCACTAACAAACGCCCTACCACAAATCTCTACCAACTCTTCCCCTTCTAAATTGGGTCTCCATAATGCCTCGGCGGTTCCGTGTAAGGAACGTGATGCAACTCCAGAACAGACAAATGAGTGTGATGTGGATTGTGCTCCTAGCATATCTGAGCACATCAGATATGGCCTTTGTATTGTTTTGGTTTTGGGTCGTATCTTTGTTTCGGGTGCTATTGATACGGATGATGGCACTGATTCTACTTCGTTTGTACTTGTCGTTGCAGCGATTGATTGTAATGATGATTTGACTGCTTCCATTTCCACCAAACAATCCTCCTCAACCAGAACAGTCTCCAAGCCAACAATGACTGGTTCCACATAATACGGAGCATTCCTTCTTCGATACAATAAATGACTCATCAACATTGCAATAGCTGTCGGATTCATTGTTTTTCGTGTAGTGGTCCCATCAAACCGCATACCACCCGCCCTTCGGACTTTACTAGCGAGTAATACACTCATTTCATCTGCAAATCCAAGTCCGTCTCCGTATAGTCCTGTCCATGCTAGTAGAGTATTGGAATTTGGTAATAGTAATATTCTTGGATTGCCATTATTGTTTGAGTTATTATCATCGTCATCATCGTTGGAAGATGAGGGCGCAGCAGTTGAAATGGTTTGCATACCCAACCCGAAGCGTGAGTCGATGGCAATGGCTACCGAGTTGCGGCCCTGGAAAATGTAAGTTTGAAAGTGAGCAAGAGTCTTTCTGTGGTGCACAAATCTTAACGGATCTCGATACTGTGAACACCAGAGATAGTATATTAGCTTCTCAAGTTCACAACGCAACAACGCTTACCGCCATGGCTAATATGCTGCCACCATTGAACTTCGTTGGATCAGATCGCTGCTGTGCTGTACATATTGAAACAGCTGCGATGAGTATTAGTGATGTCGTGATAATTGCTCTCATGCTTGATGTATTTTATGTCAATAGACCAGGCACCAGGCTGTGCTGGTGAACCTATTGGTGAACACTGAACTGTGCAACACAATGCAAATGTGATGTTTGGATCAGGTTTGGATGTCTACAAAAGAGGGCACGGGGTACCATAAGGGACCCAAGATATATATGATAAATGCCTTGCTGTTTCTCAAGAAAAAAACGCTTCATTAGCGGGCAAAAGCTCTTATTGGAAGAGTAAGCCCCCCATTTTGGCGTGCCTATCTCGTGTCTACTTCCATACCGAGTCGGTGCAGGAAATCCTGGTAGGAGGTAGGAAAACACTGCCATCGCATTTAATACAGCTACCATCATCTCTATTGCAGCTAGTATCTGTCGATATCTACAACAAAACAGCAATGACATTCCGAGCATTAAATTTGCAAAACACCCGCCGCTTTGCCTTTTTCGATCGCAAGAATCTCCCCTTGCCATCGGCTGTGGTAAAAGATCTTGTTCCCAGCAACAGCAGTAGCGGTGGTGGCAATGATGGACCATTGGATCCACAATTATTATATCCAGAAGTATCATTAAATGATAACACTGGCAAGAATGATGTTGGTGCCGGTGAATATTTTACATTGGTAGCAGCGACAAATGTTTCTTTGCCTTTGTCATTGTCCGCTACTCCCAGCAACAATAACTCCACTGCTGCTGCTGGTACTGCTGCAACGGGTGGAGCAAATACGGAAGATGGGGCAATGAAACGAGGGTCAGGTGGCGATGGTGCCCCGGCCATGCAAGCTGGACTTCTTGCTATGCAACAACAGCAACAACAACCGGCCAACACTACTGATAATTCGGATGCACTTCAAACAATCAATGGGAACAATCAAAGCAATGCCATCAATAACATGACCATACGACCCGAAGGAGAATCAGGAGGACGAAGTGGAGGAAATGGTGAATTGCAATTATTATTTGCATCATCTCGGAATACGTCACTGGTACATGTTGTGGATGTGACAGTTCGATGCACTCCGAAAAATCCTCATTTTGTGGAGGATGGGTCGAATCAGGAGAATGGAGGTGGTAATGGTCTTGATGGGAGTGGTTCTGCGTTTGCTTCCAAGGGTAGTGTGGACTCTACTGATGCAAATGCTAACAATGTAGCATCGTCATCATCAACAAAGAAGAGCACAGCCATAGCAGCAAATCCAGAAGAATTGGATGGGTGGAGAGGACACTACAATCCATTTTTATCTGCCAATGCCTTCATTCAAGATACTACTATCGATCGAAACACTTCTTCGTCGTCCAAGGGACATACCAGATCAACGTCCACTGCATCTATATCATCCATACCAAAAGAGTCACGCAGAAAAACCGCCAAAGAGCGTATCCTTGATGAACACTTAGGTGGCGGAAAAGACTTTACTGCAAAGAATGATGGGTTTGAATCAGGTGCTTCCTTATTTGCTTCTTCGCCATTTGCCAAGGATGTTATTGATTCTGGATCGGGTGGTGCCAATGGCGGTGGAAGTTCTTCCACTAGCAGCGACAAGGCAAGGATTGTTAGCTTGGCAACATGTAGTGGACCATCCAAAGAAAACAAAGAATCAATCTTATACGTTGCATCAATTTCAGATGCACCCAATACTGTTGGTATAGTCGTTCATACCAATCCGCATTTGATGTTATCGGCAATTTCTCCTGCATTGATAAAATCATCTTCAGAGGAGCAACACCAACAACAACAATCGAAGAGTAAGATGGGAATGTATTCCACCTTCTTCAAACCAACCAGTGGGAAATTCAATCAGTCGTCTCATGGTAGACCTCGATGTGTTTCAATCTTACCGGGTGTAGTGTGTGTTGGTACTGATGAGGGTATTGTTCTGGTATATGTATTCAATTGTGATTTGGACGGGAGTGTACAGATCGGTACTGATGGATATGGAAAGTTATCGCTGGTGGCGGAGATTCCCGCACCAAAGGGGATGGAAATTAGTAATGAAAGTGGGGCGATTCATTCGGTTAGTAGTTTGGAATTGATTGCAACTCCGAATGGAAGCAATGGTGCGATGCACAAACTATTTGTCACATATCGTCGAAGACGTGTGCAAGGGGGAACTGACATGGGTGTATCATCGTCACCGCCGACGGGACCATCCGGAGGAATCTGCTGTTATGAATTGGGTGGACTGCGTATTCCTGGAAAGGTTGTTCCCGTCGTTGGACAAACTTCGAATGCTCCTGTAGTGTCTTCTCGGTATGATTTGGATGGGAGGGATGTAGGAACATCGTGTCTCTGTGACATTATCTCATTGCCACCTGAAGATTGGATGACTAATCACTCTGTAGGGGAGGGCGATGGTGCTGGATCAAACAATAATGAGAATGGTGGTGATGATGCAGCGGCTTTATCTGCAGATTCTATTGAGAAAATGCTGCCCCGCTTCGTCGTTGCACGTGGAGACGGGCTGCATCTCTATTCTCCTTCAGAAAAAGTAGGAGTGTGCCCAGTTGATGGGAATAAGATAGCTGCGTGCTCTCTCCCTTCTCCTCCGGTTGTTGTGTATTTGCGAAGGCCCCTCCGACCTCGTTCCTCGGCGTTAGGTAGCAATAAGGACAATTCTATTCGTGGAGCAGGGGCTTCGTATGCATTGGTTGCAACCACTGACTCCAAGTCAGGTCGTGATGCTGTCGACATCTATGACATTACCAACAAGCTCGTTGGATTTCACGTCCTACTTTCCCCCGGTCATCGTGCGTTGAGAACTGTTGGTATTGCGTCATCGCCCACAGTCAATGGAGGTAATCTTATTCGTGGTGGGAGGTCAAGTGCTGTAGTCCTCACAAGTGGCGGCTCCATTGTTACGTTAGTTGAGAAGACAACGCCGGATAAAGTGGATTTGTTGGTTCAAAAGAATCTATACGCTGCAGCAATCTCAATGGCTTTTGCTGACCCTCAATTCTACCGCCCGGAAGATGTCATTGGATTATACCGAAGATATGCTGAACACCTGTATCGAAAGGGTGACTTCTCTTCAAGCATGGACCAATACATTCTTACCATTGGAAGTTTGGAGTCTTCTCATGTCATCTTCAGGTTCTTGGATACACCGAAAATTCCTCTTGTAGTAAAATACTTGGAGGCTCTCCGCGCACAGGGACTCTCTTCTGTTGTTCACGATGAACTGTTGCGCACATGCTATTTGAAATTGAATGATCCTGAGTCGGCCGGGAAGATTATTGTACGCTCTAGTATCAATGGTGTTAGCATTCCTATTAATCCTGACGGAACAGAAGCACCTAGTGTACCAATCTCTCGCAACATTCATGCGTCAGATGACCCATCAGAGATGCTCTCGGCGATATGTTCTTTGGAGGCACCCGAGGCTGCTGAAGCCCTTGTCACTCACGGATCCTTGCTAGCAAGATCCTTGCCTAGAGAAACTGCAGGAGTCGTGATTGCGTTGTGTGATGGGTCGTATTCTCCAACGGCATTGGCTGATGCAGCGGCTGGGAGGCCTTCTATGACAGATTCGCAGAGGGATGACGCTTATAAATACCCCATCAGCCTTTTTTCCAATGCCTTTCAGGAAAATCCCAAGCTCTTGCGTCTAATTTTGTCACATTGTCGAAGAAACAATTGTGCTTTGACGCCAATGCTTCGACGAACTTTGTTGGAATTGACTCTAGATGAGTGGTCGTCTGCAAAGAGAACCGGAGATAGTCACGTCGAGAGGACACGCCACATGGAAGCAATGATGATGTTATCAGATCATCATGATATGGGTGACTACGAAGCCCTCGTTATAGTGCAAGCAGCAGAGTTCTCAGATGGAGAAATTTTGCTGTATGAAAGATTGAATATGGTCCCAATGCTATTGGAGCAATACGCGGCTAGTGGAACCGAACGCGCTCGGCGGCAAATGTTGGCTATGTGCGAGCGTGATCCTGAGCTCTGCCCGGAAGTACTAGCACATTTTGTCAAGATGTATGGAGAAAGGGCGGACAAAGAACCGCTGGCAGAAGATGCTAGTGTCAACTCAGACTCGGATGTGGGTGGTTTGCTTACCGACATCCATGAAGCTTTGATGTTGATAAGGGATCACGGAGAACTTCCTCCAGTGAGAATATTGAGGATTCTAAGCGGAGAGACGCATGGACAGTTCAGTGCGGACATCAAAAACCCATCAGCCAATCAAGGCAGCGTGCCACTGTCTTCTGCGATAGATTATGTTGGCTCAGTTCTAGATGATTCTAGCAACAAGATTGATCAATTACAGAATAAGGTGGAGGAGTACAGTCGGTTATGCAATGACATGGAGCTTGAAATCAACTCCCTTCTCTGTCTGGAGCCGGCAACAAAAAAGAAGAATGTCGGTCATAACGTGGACATTGATGATATTTATTCTAGGTTGTTAAGTTTATCCGAGGGTCCACAACAGGCGCAGATGGATAGCGTCGAGCGGCAAGAGATGAAGAAAGAAGAATTTTGGAGAGAGATGGAGCATTCAGAAGATCCATTTGAGACTATCTGCTTTTTTATCTCGAAAGGGTACCTTGAGAATGCTTAATTCGCGACTTATGTAACAGACTTAAGTATTTGTTGTAGTAGCAAAATCCTGAGCCAGTGATAACCCATTAGCCATTTTTTGCCTTCTCTCCCATGAACATCAATACAAGTTCTTCGGTCATCTGCTCCATTCGTTGAGTCAGTGCTTCTTTGCTGCTAAGCAACTCCTGCTCCCATTCCTCCATCGAGTTCCACTGGTCTTCTTCGTCAATGAAACTATATATCTGGGCTTTATTGCGTTCCTCAATAGCCTCAATCAAAGTAAGTTGGTGCTGTAGCTTTTCTAGTTCTCCTTCGATTCCACTTGATGACGAATCGTCTTCTACACTGCCTGCGTCTGCTTCTGCTGGACTCATGAAGACTTTACTCAAAGCACCTCTAACATTGACGAGGGCGCTTTTCTGAGTCGGCATAATGAGTAGACCCAAGGCAGCTTGTTGAGCAAGCTTCTTCTTCTTACTTATCGGGTAAGGTTCCAAAATAGCGCTTCTGACCCAATATAATAACACTGCCACAATGATGACTGGCTTGTATTTGTCAATCACCTTGAGTATCTTTCTCCCTGTCTTGACCACTTTGAGCCCCCTCTTCACCCTGCGTACACCTTTCCGAATACCTCTGGGTGTTATCCCATTCGCAAGACCAGATAATCTCTGTGCAGTCTCTTCTTTTATGGGAACTCCGGCCATGGTTGAAAATTGCATGATTTGTTGTTTGTTCGTAGATTGAAGATATCCACATATTGTCTCTTGGGTTTCTTCATCCTCGATGCGTTTCATTATATTTTTCAGGACAGATTTCGCCAGGCTATCCTTCTTCGCTTTACCACCACGTCGTCGTTTGGAGCTCCCTGTACTTTCTTCCGGCGGTGGTGATAATAACTCCCCCATGAGTCCGAACGGATTTCCACCTCCACTGCCACTTCCACTGCTGCCAGTCAACAGAGAACTCAATAGAGATGATGAAAAGTCACTTGATGATCCTGCACCCGGCGATGGCATGAATGGGTTGGTATTCCCACCCATTCCACCTAACATACCATCCAAAAATGGATTAGACCCCCCTCCCATTCCCATGGGTGATGATGGTGACGACGACAGCTCAGCACCAGTCGTAGTAGTAGCACTTCCCTCTCTCATTAATCTGCCATAAAATTGAACTGCATTCCGATCCCCCATAAATGCAGCACTACGTGCATCTTCCAATGCACCATCCAAGTCACCCAGTGCTAACCGTGCCTTGGCACGACGATGATGTGCACGTGCTCGAATTTGTGCTGGTATTGCTGGTTTGTTTGCTGCCCCCGTCCCCGTTGTTGTAGCTGGAATAATTTTGACTACCGCTGCATGCTGCGTAGGATCAGCACCATCATCATTACCATTCTCGCTCTCATCATTGTCCAATGGAACAACAGTCACATCATCCTCCAAAACATCTGTACAAGCCTCCACACAATCTCCCGGTCGCCCATCCTTCAATAAACACAAAGCCTCATGAAGACGACATGTCGCACGTTCGACAGCAATATTCCCCTCCTCTTCTTCCTTTGTATCATTATCATTCATCGAAGAAGATTGGGATAGTGCCTCCATGGCCTCATCTAATAACATGGCAGCCTCACGGAATGAAATTGCGGCATCTTTGAGATTACCATTGTCGTGATGTGTTTTGGCCATGGCACGTTTGTCGGATGCGGAAGTGCGAAGTTCGTTGGATTGAACTTCGTAAGTGTCTGGCGGTGATGATGTTGTAGCAATTGTTGCTTCTTCATCTGTACTATCAGTGTCGTCGTAAGCGTCATTATCGTCGTCGTACTGGTCATTATCAGTGGTTGATTCAGATTCACTTGCGGGGGTAGTATTGGCCATCGTGTCGGAAATACTTGGTGGATGTGATGCGCTTCCCTCAGTTTCTTCGTCTTGTTCATCATCAGATACTTCCTCTATTAATTCAACAGTTTCTTCTTCTTCTTCACCTTGATCATTTTCGTCTTCCACATCAGCCTCTTCACTAGCAGTGGTGGTGTCCTCCACTTCCTCTGTAGCCAGTACAGCCGCCGCGTTGTCATCAATATTGTTAGTTTCATCATCGTCATCAATGATTTGTTCCTCTACTTCTTCCAAGCTGCCCTCTTCCTGACTATTGACTGCTTCAATATTGATATCATCATCTGCAGTGTCATCTTCGTCTGCTTCCTCATTATCAGTTTCTAGCATGCTATTATCGACAGCGACAGTGATAGGCTCGGTTGAGGTCACTGATACATCATTACTAATGCTCTCATTATCATCCTCCTCTACGGCTGATTCATCATTGGCTTCATCACCACCTCTCAGACGATGCAACAATACTTTTGCGTCTATCGCAGCAGCAGCTTGTGTCGATTTATCATTTATTATTGGATGTGATGTATCATATCTTTTAGGTGATCTGGAAACACGCATCTGATGTGCAAAATGATGCCTTTTTTGACCCCATGATGCAGATGCAGATGACACTAGTGACAGAAATGATACTATAGCTATTGTTGCTGATGGTCGCCGCCGTCTGTGCGGGCTGCTTTGTCTATTCATTGTTTTTTGGACGTGATTGATGCTAGCTGTTATGTAGGATGTCGGCGGCCGACATCGTCTTATTTTGACACGTGAAATGTTGGTGTGATTTTGAAATTTGGACCAAGCAAGATTCAAATTAGTCGCGCATCAGGTTGACGGCGACGGACGGACGGACAGTCACGAAAGGGTCACTCATAGATACATTACTGCTGTCGTACTGTTGCTCTTGTTCACAAAAAAGAAGATAAGTAACAACCATGGTGAGCGAAAACATCGTACGCGACAGGACACTCGTCCTACGAGTCCTCGTGCCAGGTCTACACACCCAACTCTCAGATAAGCTCCTTGCCAAGCAAGAGGGTGCCGATAGTAATAGTTCCACCAGTAACAATCCAGCAGCAACATTATCTTCAAGCGGTAATGGAGGAAATAATTCAGGCAACAGCAGCGCAGCCGATCAAATATTAAATCTAGAAGGAGTCACCTGCCTCCCATCCAGCGCAGGATCAACACTCTGGCACTTCCGATGTGACGGAGCAACCTATCCCGCCCGACTAGTCAACCTACCCTGCCCAGTCGAAGTGCACAAAACACATGATCATGCCACCTATCACAAATCCGCCGACATTGGTCAAATGTTAATCGTCTACGAGGATGAATATGCCATGGAGGAGGCAGAGAATGAAAAGGGATATAAAATTGAGGGATTTCCGAGTTATTATCACAGTGGGTTGAGTCCCCCTATGAAACGGGTGGTGCAGCGTCGATTTCGGGCACGGTTTGAAGAACGGGAGAGTAAGGCGATTCCGCCCCCTCATAAGGAGGTGTCGGAGGTGGAAAAGGGGATACAGGAATTGATAACCAAGTTATCTGCCAAGCCTGGGAAGCAAAAGGGACGTGGTCGAGGTGGTAGCAGTGCAGCTGCATCATCGTCCACAGTCACCACGAAAGAAAAGGTAATTGAAGAAGTCGAAGATGAAATAGTCGACTATGAACCATGGATGGAAAGTGGCAAAATATACACCATGAACGATGTCAAATTCCATCCAGAATGTTGGCTTACCAAAGACGAAATGAAAGAAATTGAAACTGCCAAAAAGGCAGAGGAGGATGAAAAACAACGCAAGGCGGAAAAGGATCAAGAGAAGAAGAAACGGAGGGAGGAAAAGAAGAAGAAGAAGCAAAAGGAGAAACAGCAGCAGGCGGCTGCTGCGGCAGCTGCACCAGACAGTGGTGGATCAAAGAAGAAGAAGGGTATTCCATCATTGAGTTCAAGAATGGCAGTGGAGGAAGCAGTACCGGTGGATGATGTGGATGCGGCGGCGAGAATGTTTATTAATGGTGAGGGGAATGATGAAGATATCTTTATGGAGATGGATGAGTTTAACTTTGATGATGAGGAGGATATATCGGCATTGATGATGTAATATCCTGATTATAATGGCGAAGAGAAATTGCTCCTACTCAGTGGCAGGATTCAATCGTCGATGGAGAGTTACGAGGCAAAGATGTGGTGAGGAAACTAAGTACTCTTGCTCTTGCGATTTTTTCGCTGTTTACCTGGCTCAGCTATGGTATGAAACAACAACATTGCAGTTAACATAATATACATAGTCTCAAAGGATTGACATCCTTCGCTACGTCAAGAAGAAGCAGCAAGGCGGAAGCAGGACGACGGAATTAAATTTACATTGTGTTCTGCCTTTGTAACTTCTTCTTCTTGTTTGATAGTCGCTTGCGAAGATAGCGGGTAAAACTCTTTCTACGCGATGGGCGACGATTGATCACTGACCTTTCACTTGAAACAGACGTTGTTGTTGCCACAGTGAGCGACGAACGACGCTGGACATCATGGTTGCTACCACTAAGGCTGCTCCTGAACCTATCAAGCACCTTCTTGCTTCCGGTCTTCTGTATCCGCGCATCGGCCTCTTTGCCTATCTGAAGCATCACTAGCGCAGTTGAAAAGAAGGTTTCTCTCTTTTTCTTCTTCTTCTTCATCTGCAAAAGAGCTCTACGAATCTTCTCCACGCCACTTCTTGCGTGTTTGTGCCTCTCTAATTCCAGTTCTGCTGTGTCACGTGTGAAGTCTGTTTGTGACTTGAAGACTTCCAATTCATGTTGTTCCAAATCAGTAGAGACAGTAGGGCGTCTCGTTCCTTCTTGGGCTTTCGCAGCTCTGGCTTGATCTTCTTCACTTGGACTAAATCCACTAGGATGCTTTGATGATATTGCGGCAATACGTTCCCGTACATCAGCAGGATACCAGACGTTCATAGCATCTTGAACATTAGGTGCCTCGCTTGCAAGCAGCTTGTCGTACAGATCTTTCCAACCTTCATCACAGAGTACCCACTTGGGGTTAAGTGGGAAGGCGAATCCATCATCAATTTTTTCGGCTAGGATCTCTAATAACTCTTCGATGTCAACATACTTCCACTGATATAATGATGCAAAACAGGTGGGCAAGAGAATTTTAGGAGTTGGAACACATAAGAAAGCATGTTGTATTTGTAGCGAAACAAGATGAATACTCACTGGAACCAGCCCTGGCAGGGTATCAGAGATGACGAGAAATTTATCATCCAAATGCTGTGGAAATGAGTAATTGAAGCACTCAGGTCCGTGTCGGACAGCCCCGTTCTGTCTCAATGAATAAACTGCACCTTTCAACATGGCACTACTTCGTGGGTCGGCGTAACCCATCTTTGGCATCGGAATCTGAAATCTTGGATCAAATGCGTACTTCTTTTTGACGTCTAGCCAATGACGAGTCCAACATTTCCCTTCTTCGGTGTTATCTAGAATGCCTTCTACTTCGTCTACACACCATTTAAGCATCGACAGTTCTTGTTCTCCCAGAGGATCACGATATTCAACCCTACGAGTACCCACCAAGAAACAATCAAAGTCGCTAACCACAGGTGTGACCTTGCCAGCGTCTGCATCAGCTTCGTCAGCCTCTTCATACGCCATGAGCAAGCCAAATGGGCACAATGGATTGATATGTTGAGGTGCTTCCTCTCCGACTTTCCCGCAGCCTGCATGCCACAACACTGGGCGCGGACCTGTCTTAGGTGCCTTCCTCAAAGACTCTAGATTCATAACTTGAAACTCGGCCATCGAAGCTCTTCCGCTGTCATATTCTGAGCCATCTTCACGAGATATATCTGCCTTTGATACAAAAGTCTCCCAAAAGAGTTTCTCGGGGATATCCAGACCATAACATCCCTTTGTACTTGCATAATCATCAATCTTGTACATAGCAGCGTTATCTAGCATACAATTACGATGCTCTATCTCTAGCGCTGCTTCAAACTGTGCATAGTCGATTGCATCAGGACCAGAGTTCAGTCTCCGACGCGTTGATCCGATTGCTAATCTCATTGACGTGTGAGAAAGATTACGCATCGACTTGTTCATTTCCTCCCCAAGAACTGATACTTCTTTCTGCTCAACCTTCGCTATGAATCTCATGGAGCGTTGAGTGGCCTCTCTCATTTTATCTCTCACCATTGCCAGAGACATGAAAGCTCTATCCCTTGAGATCTTGTTTGGATAGAATACTCGCACTCTTGCATCTGCATGCAATGATCCAACCTTGAGCTTGTCCTCATTACGATGAATCTGTAGAAAAGGAACGAAACCACTAAATTTGCCTTTGATGGCAGATTTCCCCTTGATATCCATACCTTTCCCCGTCCCTTCCCCAGTGATCATTCGTCGAATAGCCTCGTTTGAGGTTGGTCTCCACACACTAAAGACTCCAACTCTTGAAAAGGCTCTCATAATGAAGGGCAAGCTGCTTAGCTGAATGCGGCCTGATTCGTCAATTCCTTCCAACCCCTCGTGGGCTAAATCATCAAAGAAGTTACAAATTTGCCATCTTGGGTCAAGGCGGTAAAAAGATTTCAGCCACTTCAACTTTGTACGCTGATTATAATCCAAGGGCAACTTTGATTTCCTTCCGAGGGACCGCATGGATCTCTGCGATGTTCCATGTGCATAAGGAGACAAACGGTTGCAATCATCTTCTGTTTGCTGCAACAAATTTTGCACAGAAGAAACTGGACATGTTCCTCCTCCTTGATTGCCGTCGTCTCCGCCTCCTTCTTCTTCGTCACCATCTGTCTCATCGTCGGAGTCTGAACAATCAAAGTCAAAATCATCTGGATCAAAATCAACTTGGTTAAGTGACCGCTTCAAGATGCTAAGACTGCGGCGGAATTCTTTAAAAGACAAACTCGACGTCGAGTCATTCTTATCATTGCGGTGCTCATCACCTGTCATGAGGCTTCCTTCCTCGCTGCTGCACATATGATTTAATGCTGCAGATGACCCTGTGTCCAGGTCCAGCCCGCTTACGCTAAAACTATTATCGCTCATATTACCAAAGGTGACGGATGGCGCGTCATTATCTGTATCATCTAAATTTCTCCGGAGGCGCAAACTTGATCTTCGTGGACCCATCGATGACTTCTTCTTGTGATCTTGTGCATGTGTGTCCCTCGAATCAGAAAGAGCATCGGTAATAGATGATCTGCGGTCCGGCCCGGCGCCGCTGCTGCCAGAGCCAGCGTTCATGTCTGCATCGAAGCAGCTGGAGCAACGCGCTTCGGTATCAACGTCCGTCATCTTGAATAATGTCTTGTGCAGAATCGGTGTTGGGTGTTGGATTCCGCTTCGCAGCGGTCGATTTTACATTGCTTGAGGCGCGAGGCGTGGTGCGTGGTGCATGGTCATAACACGAGATCACACGACAGGCAGTGCCTTGCGTGTTCTTGTGGTTCTCAGCAGGTTTTCGATATTAGAAGATTTTGTCGAATTAAACACGTTGCGACATTGATTCCCCCACCACGTCATCATTGACTTTCACTCTTCGTGGATCCATTTTTGTGGCTTTATGTAAGTAGCTTGTGTGATCGACGAGGTGTCAAGTATTACTACAACATATTATGACTGTGAAGATGACGATGATGCTCCGCTCCTATCTCTTGCTCTCTCTTGCAGTGCTGCAGCAGCAGCAGACACTTGCTTTCGTTCCGCCGCCCACTACTGCATCGAAAACTCGCAGCACCGTTCAAGCAACAATGAATTCTCAATCAAAAATAGACCCGAGTGAAAATCACGACAGCAGCTCCACCATTGATGAACACTCTGGCCCACGATTAATTTTCCCCGGCGGCGGTCTCTTTTTTTACTGGCAAGCAGGCGTTATTTCACATCTTCAAGAAGAAGGATATAACTTCTCTAATGCACACCTTTCTGGAGCTTCGGCCGGTGCATTATCTGCAACGTTGGCAGCGACCGGAGTGGACTTTTACGACGCTACAGAATTAGCTCTATCTTTGTCAGAGGAAGCTGGAGTGTGGGACCGTCCGTTGGGATTACAAGGCATTTGGGGAGACATGATTCACACTTGGCTAGATGAATTACTTCCACATGATGCAGATGAAATGGTGTCAGAAAAGCTTCATATACTTGTTACACCTGTTCCTTCTTTTGGAAAGGAAAAAATTAACAAATTCGAGACTAGAGATGATTTAATTCATGCCAACATGGCAAGTGTTCACTTGCCATGGTTTTTGAATGGAGATCTGACCAAAGAGTTTCGTGGACAATCTGTTATTGACGGCAGCTTCCTTGCAAAACCATCCGATTATTTTTTGGACAATGAAATGCATGTCGATAATGCTCTCATTTTGGACTTTAAACGCGATCCTGTCATGCGAGATCGTTCTTCTGATTTTGTGAATCCGGGGAAAGGCAAGCAATTCATTTGGGACATTTTAGAACAGGGCAAACGTCATGCACAGATCATGGACAAGCAGGGAGATTTTCGAATATTGCAGTAATTAGTTGGGTGGATGGGTGCTGTTTTGTCCGTGGTTGATGTGGATCTAATTAGCAGTGTGAAGAGGACAAGAAGTGGAGGGCGAACAATTTAACATCAAAATCAGGCCCGCAAAAAATATGGTCTACGATACTTCATGGACAAGAATATGGAATACTATCGTAAGAAATCAAATGTTCCTTTCATTGTCTTGGGTGGACAATCAATCAAGCAAAGAATGAAATTAAGAAGATCCAATGAAATACCAAGATGTCAATGAAGTTGATCGTTGATGTTCTTCTTTATCTCTTCGTAATAACGAATTTCCCGTCAGTTTTGGCTCAAACGACGAGAACTCACCTTTTTCGCATTCGAAAATCTGTTGTTGCGCTTGCTGATACACTTCCATCACATACACAGATATACAGGACTTGGCCAGAAGGAAGACTCAGAACAAATCTCCCTGATCTCATCTCAGCGGCAGTAGTAGTAACAAACAAAAATGAGAGTGAAGCCACACTCGTTGGACCACCTATACACGTGGTCGTAGGTGACAGTCTCAACGTAACACTTCAAAACGAAATTTCATCTGGAATATCACTTCATTTTCACGGTTTTGGCTACACGAATGCGTTTGAGTACGCTGGTGCTGTTGGGGTATCACAGTGTCCTCTTGCGAAAGGAGAATCCTTTGCCTATAACATTGCCGTGAATGAATTTCCTGGGACGTATTGGTATCACACCGAGGCTGAGGCAGCAGGTAATCTGAATGTATACGATGCAGTCAGAGGTGCACTGATTGTTCATCCAAAAGGAAGTGATTCGTTGGTCGATAGATTAAATGCACCACTCCTGCCTGGTTACAACCCACTTGCATACGATAATGAACGGATACTATTCTTTCAAGACGGATTCGTCTCGTCTCCGGCGGAAAAGTATTTGCAGCACGTAGGCAACCTTCTTCCTCCCGCGTCCAAAAGTGACGAAGGTTTTGTGGTGGCTACTTCGCAATGGGAATTTGGAACTTGCAACGGAAAGCTGCGTGAAATCATCACTGTTGAACCCAATCAAAAGTACAAGTTCAGGCTAATAAATGGAGGACAACACTTCGCCTTGAGATTTAGTATCAGTGGCGGATTCCCACTGACTGTCGTGGCAGCTGATTCAAATCCCATCGAACCCTACACAGTGGACTCGGTTGTACTTCATGTCGGGGAGAGATTCGATGTTGAAGTAAGCACTCAAGATTTGACTGAAGGTGAATCGTTTTGGATAGCAGCAGATACTCTCGAGTCTCAGCTACAGGGCTATCAAAATGGCGTTAGGGCTATAATGAGAGTATCCAGCAATGAAGCAATGACATCTGAAGACGTTCTTGACCCAGCTCCAAATATCAAGGCATCGAGCACACTGGACAAAAATGTGAAAATGTTGAACTGCTACCATGCGGATAATTGTATTCCCATTACTGCACTAAGTTCATTGCCAACAAGGATCATTGACTCTGATGCAGGAAGTGGGCTGGAATTCATGTCAGGAGAAAATCAGGTGCAGAAAGGCGTTGCCTCCGAAATCCATTTTGTAGAAACTCATTTCCAGTTGGCACCGCTGTATGCTCATTTCGTTCGAGTCGACAACTCCTATTGGATTCAAAACGACTTTCCTCCCGCTGCTATGATTAGCAGAGAGTATCGCCCAGCGAACTCGGTCCATCCCCATTCTGTGCCACTTGAAGTAGCGAGTAATTCTACAGTCATCATTGTCTGGAGGACGACGTTGCTTATGGATCACCCTATACATCTTCACGGACACACGGTGGAAATCCTTGATGTATCACATCCCAAGCGCCAACATTGCAGTCTTGCTCACTGTGAGCTGAACCAAGACTACTCCGCAAATACACTGGATAAGATAAGGGCCCTGGATAGGACGACACAAATAGATGCAGTCGTGAAGAAGGACACTTTTATCATTCCTGCGAGAGGTGTCGTCGTGACTCGCCTCCATACTGGCACGCAAGGCTTGTGGCTTGCTCACGGCCAAATGGACGTTCATAGGCAAGACGGAATGTCATTTGTGTTGAATGTTGGAGACTATCGAATCCCAAAATTTGACGAGTGGCTTCCAAACGACTTTCCTTCTTGCAATACTTCCTTAGTCAAATCTCTGAAAATGAATCCATCTTGTGAGTGTTTTGTTGACAAAGATAGACCTCTCCTCGTTGAGATGCCTGACAAATATCTATGCAGTCGTTCTCATCTATGCCACCATGAGTTCAGTCAAGCTGCCAATTTACATTCATATCGCTACAAAAAGGGATTCAGCAGCATTCAAAACGTTACAAGAGAGTGGCAGATGCCCGGCTTTATCTTCATGCTGAGTGTTGGTTTGATCGTTGCGGTAATTTTGATGCTACTGGTATTCCTTCCGTCCATTCAAAGCATTCAGTCAAAGGAGAAAGAGGGACATACGGTCCCATGGATAAAGAGGATTTCATTTCTGTCTGTTACAGCGGATGCTACCACAACAACTCGTTCGAGTATTCCCCGACGATCAACAATCGATTTTAGTGTTCCTCACCGACGGTCGACAATCGACTTCAGTGTTGGCAGCATCTTTGATGGCATGAGCTACATTGGCACTGTCAATGATGTTGAAGAGAGTCAAAGCGATGATGAAGAAACAAGTGAACACGATGTTGATACCACGCGTAGTCATTCACTACAAAGATCCAACAGCAGAAGACGGCTGAGCTCTGTTGCTGCAAGTATTGAGGGCAGGCTAGATCGTGCTCTTGGTAGTATACTAATCGAACGTGGCGACGAAGGAGATGGTGCCGACGGCTTTAATCAAGGATTCGAGATCATGCCTGATGGATATTCAGTCAAGGGAAAGCTCGCCTTTGATCCCTGTGACTCGGATGTTGTAAACAGCAATTCTCCCTTTGCAAAGCAATTTGTTTACATCTTTGAACAACAATTTCGGGTATACTTTTCTTCTTGCTGCAATCTATTGCGCCTACTTGAAGTGGGTGGCGTAGCGTTGCTAACAGGTCAATTGTTCCGTCAAGATTTCGAAGAGGCTAGTGAAGCAACAATATCTGACATGTTTTCATTGATGCTTTTCCTCGGGATCACGTGGACCTATACTCGAATGTACAGCATAATACCTATGCAGCATCAATGGTTCAAATCTATTCAGATCGTTCACAAGAATAGACGATTTTCTTTGCCGCCAGTACTCTTTGCTAGAATATCGGTGCTGCTGCTTTGCGAATGTCTGTGGCCTGCAGCATTTTGCGTCATTTGCTATCCTGTCATGGGTTTGACTGGTGATTGGAGAACTATATGCAAAATTTCTCTGTTGATCAGCTTGAATAATTTATGCTACTTATCTATCGGTGCTATTTGTGCATTAGTCAACAATATGCCCTATGGCATGATCGTCGCAACTGTGATGAGTCAAATATCAATCTTGTCCTCAGGCGTCTTTGCCCAATTGCCTACGTCGATCCAATGGCTCAATAAACGATCACCTTTCTTCTGGACTGTTCGAGGATTGATGAAATGCGTATTTGATTGGTCAGACAGCTTTCGTTGTGTCCATGGCTCGTCTGAGATTGAAGGAGGAGTTCATCAATGCTTTATAGAGGAGAGCTTGCTCATAGATCAGCTCAAGCGACGTGGAATATATGACCCATCCTCTGGTAGTGGTGTTCTTGAAGAATGCATAGCTCTTTTGATTTTGGCCTCGTGTATACACATCTTTATATGTATTAGATGTGTCTTCTCTTTTTATCGTGTCGATTGGTACAAGCTCAAGAGAATAAAGTCAAGAATAATATAATATCATTGTAAATTAGTAATGCGTACTTACAAAAATTTCTGGTGTCATAAACGTAGGAATTCAGTATCTGGTGTTCTTTTGTGGTGTCATTTTGACACTATTTTGTGCAATGTGCTGTAATATTTCTCGCCGATCCCCTTGATTTTGCGTTGAGATTACCGTGCTGCGCGAAGTGTGAAAATACATTTTTGATTGTGGTGTCAGTTCGACACCACAGAATTGACTGGCCCGTAGACTGCTACTTTACTATCACAGAAACCCGGCGCCCGGCACCTCCGCTCGCTCCGCTCCTCCTCTCCACTCTCCACTCTCCACTATCCGCAAACATACAATATGTAGCAGAGTAGCAGCTGCATCCCAAGTAATAATACTAACGCATAATGCGTAAGGGAAGTAAGAGAAGCAGCAGGAAGAGCCCGGCCGTTGCTCCTGATGCGTGGGCCAATTCGTCACAAGTCGAGAAGATTGTTCAGGATCATAACATACATGGGCCAATTTGTTCGCTTTGTCTTCGTTGTGTATACTCCGAGGAGCATCTTGTGGAGGAACATGTATCAAAATGAAGCAGGCTGATGTGCAAGATGAGACACAACCAAAACATCTAATCAACAGTCTACAAGCTCAGAACCTACATAATATGCGAGGCTGCCGCTGCCATCCCACCCCATTGTGATGGCTGCCATCCCACCCAATTGTGATGATCAAACGCACAATTGTCTTATCAAATGTTGAAGACGTAGTTGACGCCCTCGGTTACAAAAGTTGTGAGGAGCACATGGATATAAATTATAATGCAGTTGAAGTGGATCGAGTTCCGCGGAGGCATATCTGAAAGAAGTTCATGATGGCACTTGAGATATTACACCCGACATGGATAAGTTCTTATCAAAGTATTTCAATCGGAGTCTCAATCTTTATCTCTGGTATTCGCAGTGCAATCGCATATGTTTACATATCAGCACGTGAAACTATGCCTTTTGCGTTGGAGCTTGGAATATTTACATCAAAAACAGCGACATACTTGTTTGAGAGTAGGAGAAGAGGAGATTCTCATTTCTCATCCACTGCATTTAAGACTATTGAAATCACCGATGCAAGTTCTACCGCTACACAACAGTTGCCCTATGTACATATTAGCACCGAGTTGAAGGAGATAAAAGATGCGCTCAAAAGTTCTTGATGTGCTGCCGATGATGTGTGATCGCAGCGGGGCCGATGTGGTGTTTCCTGGCGGTGCTGCTGCCGTAGACGAAGATTACTGGTTTGGCGATGCCGATGGAGCGGAAGGAGAGGAAAGAGCGCAACCTCAAGAATCAGAGCAACGAGACTGCAGCGAGAGAGGAAAGAACACGAGACTGCTATCGCTCTCGTGAAGAAGCGCAAATTCACTGTTTGCCAACATCATGGCTGGTTGAATGTTTTGCCGCGTGACTTTACATTTTAGTCGATGCCCCTCTCATACTATTCCATTGCTGGCAGATGGGTAGTGTGCGCCACAACATCCCTGCCTGCACTTGCTCAGTTGGACAGTAAACATGTGCTTCTTCCAAGGGGTGGAAACAAAATGCGGTATAATGGAATCCATCATGCGATTGTAGAGAATTGGCCCGAGGAGAGAAGAATGCTTGGAGTGGTAAGATGAGCGTTTGAGATTACGATAAAGTCACAAAAATGTGGGATGCAAAGTCCAGAGTTCAAGCGAAGTATTGCCAAACAAAGAGGAAGAAACAGATTTGCTTACTCTACTGTGTATCGGAATATGACTGATGCTAATGCGTTTAACAACCCCAGGAACAAGGAAGCGAAAGAGAAAAGGCAAAAGCAAGCCACTGTGGTGTGTAGGTCTTTCATATTACTCGTTAAATTAATCTCTTCGCACACAGTTACGTTGTTATAGATAGAAGACTAGTGGGATGGTAGGTAGGCACCTAACTTGGCATCCTTGGGCACGCGGTCCCTGAAAAAGGGTCTCTTCGGGCCCCCCTAAACTCCGCTGTTTACCCGAAAACAGGTCCTTTTTTATGTGGTGTCAAAATGACACCATAACTTGATCCATCTGTACTTATTGTATGAGCTAAGCATTGAATTGTTGTGTTTCAAACACATGTGCTTTGTCTGCTGATGAATCTTTTGATAGTAGCAGCACTTCCGAGTTACCAAAGTGAAACTGACGCAGAACATCTTCCCAAGGAATGTCATAGTAAGCTGCATAGAGCATTTTGCCAAAATCTCCATGAGTTACCAGCAAGATGGAGCTGTCTGACGGGAGATCCTTCGTCAGCTCGTCAATGTGAGTGACCAATCTCTTCGCTCTATCGATCAGCTGTGGGAATGTTTCTGCTCCCTCTGGATCTAAAAAGTAGTTGATTGTGTCAGTTGCAAGAATTTTGTCCTCCCCACAAATTGCTGTAATCGAAGAAGTTGGTAGACCGGCCATGATTCCAAAGTCACGCTCTATTAGATCATCAACTAGTTCAACTTTGCCTTCATCAGATGCTCCATCTTTTAGAACATCGGCAAATATCCTCGCAGTGTGAAGCGCACGCACCAATGGAGAGGAATAAATAGCCGACAGGATTGTTTTACCCTCAGGAGCATCATTACCCAATGTGGAGAAGCGAAATCCTGCATCCAACATTTTGTGTGCGACATCTGTGGCTTGCTGCCGCCCCAAATCAGTGAGTGGCCCATTTCTGTGGCCGTTGAGGATACCATTTGCATTGTCTGCGTCTTGCCCGTGTCTTGAAACGTATATGTTTACCATGGTTGCAAAGATGGCAAGCTGTTAGATATGGCAACCAATCGACAATCGATCACATTGCAGGGGCAAAATGGCGGGAACGAACCAATCGGTATGTACATTGTTCAAAATGGTTTGGGTTGGATATGTTGATTGTCCTGGTATGCTGACACTGTTTTGGGATGTAGGAACACTTTGCTTTAAAGCAACTACGAAGGAGCGCTCAATGAAAGGGAGCCGATGCACAAGGACTTGAGCAGCTCGGGGAAGTGTAAGCGTTGGGCAACGGAGGAGAAAGAATAGAGAAGAAGAGTGCAATGATTGTTTGCGTTTGCGTGACTAGAAGGAATAAGTGGGAAAAGAAATGCTATTCTTGCTTTCTTTCTTCTGATTCAATAGAACTTTCACTCTTGGCTTTTACCATTTTGTTTACTATGTACATATTGTTCCATGTAGGTAAGAAAGTTTGAACATGCATATGTCACCAATGTTCACATTCAGCAGCTTGTTGCAGTGCGGTCATGACATAGGTTCGTGATCCAATGCGTATACTCTCCAACTTCCACACCTAATTCCTTTGCAACATGGTTCACCAGAGTTGCAAAAAAGTGAATGTTCTTGGTCATGATATTCGCGTTCTGCATTCTAACAAGCCCGGTGCACTTTAGCTTGCCATCCTCAAGATAAAGATGCAACTCCCGGCAACACTTATTCTGACCTTGATCCGTCCAATCTGCCGTTTCACTTCCTTCGGTACTGAAGGGAATCGGAATGACAGCTCGTTTTGATAGAGGTTCTGTCCGCAAGCAATCAATTACATTTGCAATTTTCTTCTGCATCCCATCGCGATAGTCTCCTTGAGCTCCACCTCTTTCGTTCATTTGCCATTTCTCCTTCTCTTCGGCTGTATAGTCCCAACCCATATTTTTCTTTGTGTAATACTCGAGAGCGCCTAATGGGAACAATTCAGTCTCTACGGTACATGAAGCAACAGAAAAATCTTCAATGACTCCAACAAAGTTGCGAACTACAAATTCGCCTCCTGGCTTGGTGATTTCTCGCAGATAGTCGTACATCTCCTTGCCCGTTGCGAAGTGAGGAAATCCCACGTTTAAATTTTTGCTTGGTGCGCATTTCATATCGTTGGTGGTGGCTTCAGTCATGGTACAAGTGTGATGTTCGTGTTGTGGATGTTGATAATGATTGTTCTGCAAAAAAGATCGCGAAAAGATTTTGGCTCTATCTATCATCTGGTACTGGTACATTTACATATCACTATGTTAGCTTATGTATCACACTGGTTCAGAGCCCATTTAAGCTCACTTATCGTTTTACTATTTCTCCTCCTTAGTATATGTTACCTACAAGTACCTTTGATTGCTATCTATCTTGACACTTAGATCCTCACGCACTCAGCTAACAAAAATCAACAAAATACCATTGCACCATGACGCTACTTCGCCGCACGCTAGTACCTCAGGAAGTGATTGGCTAACCGGATTTGACACAATAAATCGTCTCTAATTAACCCTATGAAGCGATTAGGTCCATCAAATCCGGTTATATATTGAATATTGAGCGAGCTAGAGAGTCTTTTCTCGACATCATTGAGAATGATGGATACCAAAGAGATCCAGCTGCGAATTGACACTCTCAAGGCCACCGCCTACACCGATGGTGTCGAGAGCATGGAGGGATTGTGGATGATACTTCAAGAAAATGCAAAGGCGAAGAAAAACTTCAACAACGCCATTCCTCTTCGAGAACTACTAGGAATATCCGAGGACGACATGATACAACAATTGAGAACGATGGAGGGGGGAGTTGAAAAGGCAAGACAGTGGCTTTGTACAACCGAGAATTGAGCGGGTGCGTATTCTGACTTTGAAAGCAGCGTCCCAATGAGACATCTTCGGAATATTATTAACCATGGTGATGTGGAAGTGGATGCAATTATAATCTCATGGAAAAAATCGTGTCGTCCTCAAAAGAAGATGGTGCTAGTGCAGACGCCGGGGCAGAGGCGGTAGATGAAGATGCGGTGGATATGGAAGAAAATGATGTCATTATTGGTGGTATGGATGGAAAAATGTTGCGGAATGTATTCAATCATTTCCCATTACACGACATCCGAAGCACGTTGGCCTGCGTAAACAGCAAGTGGAGAGACGGTCGGCAAGCTCCAGACAGTAATGAAGCCAGAAGTAATGTCAGCAACAGAAACGTACACTGAAATATCGACTGGAAAGAAGAGGGGTCCTTACAATACGACGCCTTCGACCCACAGCACGGAAGCTGCAGAGTCATTTGAGGCGTACAACATCGAAACGTATGGGGGAGTCGAATGCATCAAAGTATTCGCTGGAGAAGGGGGTATACTAAAGGATCACGAAGATATTTGGTGAATGCTATCAACCAGCTACACTCCACCAAAATGGGGTGAGCATTTCCAATCGTCCCAAACAATTCCACAAGAGAAGAAAAGGAGGATTAGCAGTGGTGCAGATTTGAATCTAAATTAGAGCAAAGTATTGTGCAAGATCAACATTGAATTGGACGCTATAAACATAAAATAGAATATATTGTCTAGGATAGGTTACATCCAGTAGTTTGGTCGATCAGCCATCGCTGCGCTCGGCTGCTTTACACAAATAGCTTCTCTATAGTGTCCGCTAGCTGTACCAAGCACCATTTGTCACTCTGGTACAACTTAGCATGCTACAGAAGGCAAGGCAATCGGAAACCATGGTCGGGGAGTAACTATTGGTATCTTATCTACAGGTAACAAGAAAGTACAACTACGTACACAAAGACGGTACGTACCTTTGGGGGGCTTGCCCTCGTTGGTTTCCCCGAAACCCCGCGAAGAAGAGGTAAACCAGAGAAACGACCTTAAGTGGGATTTTCACCATTTTGAACCAGTGTGGTATAACGATCCAGCAAGAGTAGCATATAAGAGGTAGACTATTGATCATGAATAGTAAGTGTATCACTTCATACAACTGAATCATTACAGCATACCTAATATTACTAACGTTATATGTAATTATAAAACCTCCCCCCAACTTCTTATTTGCAAAGAGTACTTGACACCTACCATCCAACAACAAAACACAACCTCAACACTTCCATCTATTATTGCAATTCAAACAAAGGACAAACACCGTCATGGGTTCATCTGCACTCCTTGTTTGTTTTTGCGTACTCGTCGTCTTCACGCTCTTACAACGCCCACAAGTAAACAAACTCGCCTTGAGTAAGTCTCCCTTGATACCACACATTTCATTAATTTTCTTCTCATTCGCCGTATCCCAATCCAACCTACGTGAGTCTTGTAGGTGCTTCACAGTTTCATCCCTCTCCTTTGCCTTTTCTTCCGATAGTAATTCCTCCGATGACATTCTAGTAAGACGATCTCCCGACACTTGACCAAGTATGACTTGTTCACGCAGGGGACCATTCTTCTTCAGATTAAATACCAAACTACGAACCTTCTCCATGTACGTTGGTTTCATCCCCTTACTCCATGTATCGATTGCTGCATCCACTTCTGCCGCACGAGAGATGCACAATTGACCAACTGCTGCTTCATTGAGTTCTTTGGATAGTTCGTTTTTTGACATGAGGAAAATGGTATGGAATTTTTTACAGATATTGATTCGATGGGGAGGTAGGCCGACGAATTCAGCGTCAGCGCTTAGTTCAGACGAACCTGCGCTAGAGAGGCGTTTTAGTTTTGCTGAGGATGGGGCTGATTTTGCACTGCCACCGCTGCTGCTAGTGCTATTATTGCTGTCACTTTTTGATGCTGCTTTTCCGCCACCACCTGACGCAGCCGCCTGAGCCTGAGTCGCTACACCCTTCCATTTCTTCACCAATCCCTTGGCTGTTTTTGCAATTTCAGCATTCTCATGTTTCTTCAATTTGCTTACGGAAGCACCGATGAGAGTTTCCGTGAGGACGGCAAGATCTATTTTTTGTTTTTCGAGTCGCTGGAGGATATCCAAGATTTTTTCATTGCGACCATCACCCGGCAGAGCTGCCTGTTGCTTGAGGAGGTCTTCTTTTAACTGGCGGACGGCTTTGATTGCGGACATGGTTTGTTGGTTGGACTGCTGCTGCTATCTACCAAGGCAACTCTTGTTATTGATGTTCAGCACTGGCTGTGATTGATTTCATGAGATTTGGGGAAAGCTGGGCGGGAAGGCTACCTACATCGGAATCAGTACCGAATTGGCGGTTCTGGTCACTCCAAACTCTTCCTATCCTTGGCGTTTTAACATGAAACGTCGGCAGCTGGCATAGCTGGCAGCTGCAGATGTTACATACATATATTGCCCTTACTTCCACCATGACAAAAGTAGCCCTCATTACTGGAATCACAGGTCAAGACGGCAGCTATCTGGCCGAGCTCCTTCTCTCGAAAGACTACATCGTCCATGGAATCATCCGCCGGTCCTCCTCATTTAACACTGGTCGGATAGATCATTTATACCGCGACCGTCACGAAAGTGGCGTCAAGCTGTTCCTTCACTTCGGTGATCTATGTGATGCCTCCAATCTTATCAACATTATTGCAACTATAAGACCAGATGAAATATATAATTTGGGCGCAATGAGTCATGTCAAGGTTTCATTTGATTTACCAGAGTACACAGTCGACTGCGATGGTATTGGTGTCCTACGGCTGTTGGATGCGTTACGAGCTACTGGATTGGAGAAGACTCGTTTCTATCAAGCGTCTACTTCAGAGCTGTATGGAAAGGTTTGGGAGATTCCACAATCTGAAACAACCCCTTTCTATCCACGCTCTCCCTATGCAGTGGCTAAGCAATACGCGTATTGGATTCTTGTGAATTATAGAGAAGCGTATGGGATGCATTTGACCAATGGTATATTATTCAATCATGAATCTCCTCGTAGAGGCAGAACATTTGTCACGCGAAAAATCACCATGAGTGTTGCTAGGATTCATTGTGGTATTGATCGATGTCTCTACTTGGGCAATTTGGACTCGAAGCGCGATTGGGGGCATGCCCGTGACTACGTTGAAGGTATGTGGAGGATGCTTCAACAGGATGCACCAGATGATTATGTGTTGGCTACTGGAGAGACTCATACTGTACGGGAGTTTGTTGAGAAATCATTCAATGTTGTCGGTACAAGAATAAAATGGATTGGAAGCGAAGGGACTGTGGATGAAGTTGGAGTGGACACGTCCGATGAATCGAGAGTATTAGTTCGAATAGATCCAGCATACTTTCGTCCAACTGAAGTAGATTTACTTCTGGGTGACCCTAGCAAAGCGAAAAGTGTTTTGGGGTGGCAATCAAATACATCGTTCGATGATCTTGTGAAGGAAATGGTGGAAGAGGATTTGAAGGTAACACGATCAGGTCGTCTTGATTAATCAGCAAGTGCTGGGAGGGAGTCACATACTCTGTTCATTTCGAGCAACACAAAGGTAAGAGACGTGTCTCTTGTTCCATACTACACAACCGCACGGTTCGCGAAAGGTCCAGACACGAGACCTACGTCATGGATCCGATACTGCCGTGCTATATTTAATTGAGCAAAGATTGACAGATGGGCATCTATGTCAAGCTGACCAAGACGAGTGATATGCGCCAGCCTGCACGAACACAAATGCTAGCCCCATTCATTTGGGACTGTCTCATTGGGAGACGTGATCGAAGCCTCCTCGTTCGTGGCTATTGCTGCGGACGTAAAACACAAGAAGAAATTGCAGCTGGTTCTTTTGCTTCGTCTTGATCTTTTTAGTTCTTGTCATTGATTGTTCTCTGTTGGCTTTGTGTCGATAAGTGGCATCTAAATCTGACTGAGAGAGTATCACCCAGTTCAGCAATTATCGCTACTTACATCTGAACTATTCAACTCACACCTTCGTTCATTCCATATCTTCAACTTCCAGGTCCAGAATACAATTAACGCCGTGAAAGTAGTTTTGTTGTCCTAATAATTTGTACAATATAACGTAATTCTCTTATCCTACCCTTATTAAACTTCACATACCCCGAGTAGCTTTGACTATTGAAAGCGCATTCTCCAACCTGATACGAGCCGCATAAGATAAGTAATGCGCAACGTGACTCAGACTTACAAGGGATTGGTAGGGCATTTCCGACAACTCTACCTTGCTGTGCTTGCCCCCTTGGGACCCATTGGGGTGACGGGGGTGCGATGATGATACCGCATCTACCAAGAGTTCCAAGAGTTGTGGGTGCATGGTCAGTGACTCTACGGTATTACTACACACCAGATTGAATATTACTGCAAATGACTTTTCCTTGGCAACTGGATCGTGAACATCCTGAGCAGCAGTGCAGAGTGCATCAAGCAAAATGCCATTCTTAAACGAACATAGCCGATATTTCTGCTCTGGTGGAGCACTTGCAATGTTTCGTAATGTGCTCATGGCAAACCTGCGGGTTTGAGTTGCCATGTCGTTTAGGGTTTGGGGGATTCCTACCCATTGTGATGTCTGCAAACCGATCACATAGGCAATACTCCTCAAGAGCCCATCTTTTCCCACCATGGTGATCTTATTCTCCTTGGGGTGCGAGAGGTTCAAAAGGCACCTGAAGGCAGTGCAATTAAACCGAAGTGGTTGGTAGTATTCTGCCCAAGAAGTCTTTTCAGTAGCGGTAGTCACTCGATTTTGATCCGCTGCATATGCGACCGTATCCATAAGTCTATCATATGAGGATAGTGTCAACACGCATGATCTACAGCAGGCCATATTGGCCAATATAAATAAAACATTGTGTTGGGCTTCAAAGGGCACGACGTCGATTGGGTATTTGATGAGAGTGATACACAGTGATAGAAGTTTTTTGTGTTGGACCATGGCTTCTGTTAACGATTGCACTCTGGCGTAGAGGAAGAGTATTCTTGTGGCGGATTGGAGGCAGGTGTCCTGTTGAGCACCCGAGTCATGTCCCCCCCTTGATTTCGAATCAGGGGGCTGACTTAATTCGGGATTACTTAATTCGGGATTAAGGGGAGGCGCATACCTTTCTATTTCATACATGATGATATGACACAGCATGCGCAACAGATCCGGCCCCACACGCTGAAAGGATGCGGTTATTTTTTCCTTCGAACAGCCGTAAATCAGTTCAAAGAGCTGACAGTTGAGCAGAATTTCTTTCGGAAGACAGTTAAGCCTCTCCTTACTGTCCAATTTGTCGATGGAAAATTCCTTGAACAGAAGGAAAGAAAGAAGACGACATAGAGCGGCGTCTGCCACTGAATCGATTTCCTCATCGTGGACGGACTCGTCGGAGTGGTTGAAGGCCCGTAGTCCCACTGTGAGGGCCGTCATATGTTCTGGTCTGGAAATAGAAGTTGCCAGAGCTAATAAATGTCAAAATAATTGTGAGGGGGGCGCCGAAACGGTGAACGGGCAAAAGCTGCTGCGATAACTATGAGAAGACTGCTGCGTATTTACCTGTAATGGCATGCTTTCGGATAGCCTCGGTCGAAGCATGCTGAGATTCCTTCCGTCCTTGCCGCCTCTTGTCCCCCGCGTGTGGTGACGGTGGCCTGATGCTGGCATTCCTTTCGTCCATCACGTTAGAGGACTGCGTAGAAGTACTGGAGACGTCAATATTCATCATCCTTTCACAAAATGGTTGCTTGCTTCAATTGCTTCTTCGATAGATTGTGCGATAGATTGTGAAAGTGGGTACTTATTAAGGAGGTGAGGAACACAACATACACATTGACATAGCTGTGAGCTTGTTGCCAGGTCTGGCATTTGCGCTTCTTGTGTTTTGGTTCTTCGCTGTGTTTTGACGGGGCGCATCGACGCGTGTTCTTTCCCTTTTCTCGTCCCTTTCTCCTTTTGAATACACATTCTAAAGACGAGTCATTTATAACAGATGTGGAACAATGCACATAAAACGGGCCAGACCAAACCTCACGCAAATTACACAATCTGACTACTTCAATACCAGAGGTGACTTAGCTTGCGAGCGTCTCGCTTCTTTCCTGCTTGAGCGTTCTTTAATAATACACAACCTCGAACGGTTCGCAGGAGGCGCTTCAATGCTCTTCAATGCAAGGGTTAATCCTACTTACTTTGTAGTTGCTTCAATATTTGTGTTCGGCATGGGTCTTACCATGTCAATCATACTAAGTACTTCTCATGATTGTGATGTCTCTTCATTGCGCAGGCACTAAATCTATGATTAATTGACATTCGGCTATCAAATTCCGATAAAATGCTGAACGGTTGCGTGAATTGAAGAAGAAAATAATGATGGAGACAGATATCCACATAATACTTCTCATTTCTCATGGATGGTGACGTCTCTTCATTGCGCAGACACTAAATCTATGATTCGCAGGAGGTGGTTTAATGTTGACATTCGGCTATCAAATTCCGATAAAATGCGGAACGAGTTGCGTGAATTGAAGATGACATCATTGTATGGATTACAGACATAATACTTCTACTCATTAATTTGCACCACAACACTGGAACTAATTTCCTTATTGACCTTATTTGCGGGGGACTGTGGACGCAAACAACTTGTCAAGTCAAGAGTGACTCAAACGCTCTAATACACATCAAACGGATTGCCTTCTTTCTCTACAGGAGCTAAATTATTTGGTGGAGGTGCCGTAGCCGTAGGTGCCATCGTAGGGGAAGGTGCATATGGCTGCGCACCCATTGACTGCATCATTGATGGATTGGGAACTTGTTGCTGAGCCTGGGCACTCCCTGCATTTGACATCATTGGTTGCTGTTGCATTGTTAATTGTGGCACTCCAGTGTTGCCCATCCCTTGAACTTGAGCGGGCTGCTGCTGTGCATACATTTGCGTAGGTTGTTGCTGTTGCTGCATCATAGGTTGCTGAGCATTCATCTGAGTTGGTATACCACCCATGTTCGACGCCATTCCTTGCATTTGATTGGTTTGTTGAAACGACGCCATCTGTGGTGGAGGCATAGAATTTTCTTGAGCGACAGCATTTTGATTGTGAATTGGCGTACTACCCTTTTGCTGATAAGACATTCCACCCATCTGCTGCTGTGAATGGTTCATGGCATCGTTATTTTGCTCTTGCTGGACCATTCCCATGGATAGCATGGGTGTCGGTTGAGCAGACGATTGTAAACTTGCAATGAATTGTTGGACTTCCAAGAGTTGCGATTCACTAAGATCTTTGAGCATCGCCGCGGTCTCCTTCAACTTGGCACTAGACTGGTCACTAGGCTTGTTCGGTTGATTCTGAATCGTTTCGTTAGGGAGAGATAAGTGTGCATCATCAGTTTGCTTCTCTCTTCCATTCAGATTAATAGTATAGAACGGTTCCAACTCATCATCAAAGTGTACTTTCTGGATTACTGCCACGACAGAACCTTGAGAATTAGTGTAGACAACCTGCTGGCCTTCTTTGAACTTAGAGAATTGGAGATCTTTCGGCTTTTCGACGACCTCACGTACAGGAGTCTTTGTACCTCCTCTGGAATTGGTAGGTTCCAATGATAGACTATCAAATGCACTAAATGCATCCTTCTTGTCATCCGCCGGCTGAAAGGCATTTGGGTTGATTGCTTCAGGTTGCAATTCTTGATGCGGCTGTTGAGGCTGATTCTCAGGGATTTGCGACGCGTTCGCACTGCCATTGGACTGGACATTCATTGAAGCTGGCTGCTGAGGAACTGTGGGCATCTGCTGGTTAGTATCCATTCCTACCTGCTCAATCCCCATTTGCTGATGCTGCTTCTGCTGCTGCTCTTGGAATTGGCCGAAATTCATTCCACCTGATTGCTGATTCGTTGTCACCTGAGTTTGAGCTGGACCAACGTTCATCTGGGTAGGTTGCTGATGTTGCATTTGGTGGGCCATCGTCTCACCAAAATTCGCTTGGAACGATTGATGAGGTTGCTGCTGCTGAGTAGCCGGAAAAGATCGTTGAGGTTGCTGCTGTTGAGTAGCCGGGAACGATTGTTGAGGTTGCTGCTGTTGATTAGCCGACATCATGCCGTTTTGGGACACTTGATCAAAGTTAGCTTGAAAGCCCGATGCTGATGCGGATGCAGGTGGTTGTTGTTGCTGCTGCTGTACTTGATGTTGCTGCATCATTTGACCTTGATCAAAATTGGCCTGAAATGGAGATTGCTGCACTGGTTGCTGCTGTTGTTGTTGTTGCTGCAGCTGCTGCTGTTGTTGCTGGGGAGGTTGCATCATTCCCTGATTGAAATTTGCTTGGAAGGGTTGTTGCTGTTGCTGGTTTCCCGTGGGAGTCTGAACAAAGTTCCCCTGTCCAGGCTGCTGCTGCTGCTGCTGGTGCTGCGGCATAGGTTGCATCTGCTGTGATTGTCCCTGAGGAGGTGGTGGCGGAGGCATCATCGATGGTGGTGGCATTGAAACCATGGTGGGCTGAGAAGAAAAACTGTTACCAAAATTCGCTTGGAATGGTGTTGACGCCGGAGCTGGTGGCTGATGAGGAGTTGGAGTCGCAGTTGTTGTTCCATTCATCCCACCAAAATCTGCTTGGAAGGTGGGCATAGTGGGTGCTGCAGGTGGAGCAGCAGCAGGAGGAGGAGCAGAAGACACTCCATCCATGTTGCCAAAATCAGCTTGAAAGTTTGCGGGAGGAGGAGCGGGTGCTGCACCAAAGGCATCCCAGGATGAATTGTTAACAGATGCTGAGGGCGCAATGGAATCAAATCCAAAAGGATCGGCAGCGGCAGGTGTTGTGGCGGCAGCAGCGGGAGGAGCTGGTGCTGATGTTGTTGTCTTTGGCTTTCTCCTAGACGATGATTTGGAAGAAGAAGAAGAAGAAGACTTCTTCGTGGCAGCAACATTATTATTCGCCACAGCTGCATCCCGTTCACACCACGCTTTATCAATGTACTTCTTTTTAATCCAAGCACGCAAAAGTTGCATATCGTTATTGTTGTGTGGAGCCTTCAGTCTATCCATTCGCGGATCGTACCGAGCGAGATATTTAGCATTGACTGCCTCATTTCCCGCGTTGGAGTGTTGTAATTTGGTGATTTCTTCCGCAGTGAAGGAGGAGTGGCCGATGCCTTTGATTTTGTGGCTGAACTCTCGACTGTGGAAAAGATGTGAGAATAATTCAGAAAACAAATAGAATGAAGCGAAATAATCGAATGATTGTATATACACTTACTGAACCCCAGAGCAGGCCATGCAAACGAACGTCCCATGGCTCAAATTTACGCATTGCGTGAGTTTCGAAGTGCAGTCGGCACAAGCCTTGTTTGGAGGCAAACGCTGCAGGCGACGAACGGCGTCATTTGGATCCTCGATCGCCGCCTTCCGTCGACGTTGGGTAGGTGTAGGCTTCTGCCGTGCTTCTCCTGGTCTTGCTAGCATGGTGGGCTGGTGTATGGAGCTGAGAGTATCACGGCTCATGTGAAGAAGCATTATTTTCAGATTTTTTAGGAAAGGGTCATTTTAGTCATTCGTCACTCGTGTTCGTGGTTCGTCCACAAAATCCTCTTGAATGAAGCTGTGATAGTACTACTTGGAAGCACTACAGTAGCATGAGGAGGCAAGATCTTGATATGCTACCACTATGCACGATAGCAGCACTATCTGTATCTCTAGAGTGTATCAGCTAGCTCCAAACAGACGAAATGTTGAGATTCTAGATCTGGAACTCGACGAAGAGAATGCAGTCGGATCTACCACACTGACCAGAGAGTGTGTACATACTTCGATTTGTAGGTTAGATTTGCCCGAGGCGCAGTGCTTCTACAATAATAATATAATCTTGAGAGTATTCGTTGACAATAACACATTCTTTAGTTTTTACAGTAACACATTTAGTAGTTACAACAGTACCTAAACATTTAATGGTAAAAAGGCCAGCAAATGTGGCATGGCCTTGTAAAAGTGCGGACAGTTTCGGAGGAAAATAATTGCCCTGATGCGAGTGGTGTACATGAAAGATATAATAGTGATTGAAGCGGTTTGTGGTGTGTGTGCGGATCTGTTCCTCTGGAGCGAAAACGGACTCATCATTACAAACTGAGATTGGTAGTTGTAATCGACTTTGGAACAGAAGCATGTCTATCCTCCTCCTCTAAGTGGCGTTGTTTCTTGCTCGGCCTGTTGTCGTGGCTGCTATGATCATCCTCACAACCATAACTACTTTGATCAGTAACATCTGATGCGGCACAGGAAATGGAAATCGCATTGACTTCACACTGAGATCTATTCTTCTCAAAGGCTCCTGCCGCAGCTAAAAGAGATTCAATTTGATTCAAAAAGTCTCCTTTTGATGGCTGTTCCGTGGCAGCAGCAAGAGGGTCAGCAGTAGCCGAGGCTGAACCAGCAACAAGAGAGTTGCTAGGGGCAGCCACTGGACCCAACTCGGGTGAAATAGTCGGTGGAGGCGTCAATGCTGCCGTAGCCGCCAACAGTTCTGCAGCAGCAATATTCTCATCGGGATTATTCTCATTCAACTTGTCCATATAACCCTGTAACAAAGCATTCTCATCTTCTAATTGCTTGATCATGGTTTCCATTTCCTCCATAAAGATACGCTTACGATCACGTGTTCGTTTGGCGTGCATTCTATTTCTCTCACGGCGGATTTGGTCTAATTCTGCGGGAGTGCAGGAGCCGCGGTCTTTTCCAAGAAGAACGTAGTCGATGCCATCTTCTTGTTCACCTTCTGGGATGGTGACACCTTCTCCATCAGCGGCAGGAGCAGCAGCGGTGGGGGTATTGTCTTCGGAAGCACCGTCATTCGATGAGGATGACTTTCTCTTGGTATGTTGACCAGGGAGGATGAGCGCCGGCAACTCTGGAATTTTGGACGCATCTGGAATCTCTTCCGTAGGTCTCTTCAACAACACTTCCACCTGTGGATCCATAGTCACAGCAGTGTGACTATCATCACTTCCATCGGCGGCAGCACTATCCTCACCAGTTTGGAACAGCCCCACCAATATATTCGCAGTATTCTTCTCATTGATACATTGCTTTAGGCGGATTTGTTCTAGTTTCAACTCGTCGGCTCTGTTTTGGAGCTTTTGCATGTGCTCCTTCTTACGTTGACGGGTCTTTCGGGCGTGCATGCGGTTACGCTCGCGGCTGAAGACCGAGGTGCGGTAGATGCGTGTGGTGGGGGTGGAAGTTGACATGAGGAGGTAGTCGTGGTGGTCGGGAGGTATGGAGATGATAACAGAGGAGCAATAGTGGTATCATTTGTTAGTGAATGAGAATAATGAATGGATCGATTGATGGGCACACTTCAACTTCACGGAAAGCTGCAGAAACAGCAGGTTGTGTCTCTCAAAGAAAAAGCGTCATTGTTCAAGAATTCAACGCAGCGCCTCCCGCCATCTGGCCACCGAAAAACAAGCTGGCCTGAAAAACAATCTGGTCCCCACTAAAAAACATCTGGTTTCTTTGTCTTTTTGCTGCAGACGCGTACGTGGCATGCGCGAGGCCTCAAGTGGATGAATTCTGGAAATCAGCCGTGAAACGACCATGGCGATCAATTAGGGGCGTCTTTGGCCGCCCTGTTCGACACCTTTTGGTGATGTAAATAAACTTACCTGCGCTGTAATCGTTCTGTAGATGATGGTTTCTTATCGCCTGCTTGGGCTTCGTCAAAAACATCTTCATTTGATGCGGTAGTTTCGATCGGCCCACTTGTGATGTTTGCGGTATGTTTGCCTCCGCCCGCCCCGTTTTGGGATGATGTGCTCATCTCATGGTCGCCATCTTGAGATTGGTCAGCGGCGATGTCAGCAGAATATTTTTCGTCGCTTACCGAGCCAGATGATGTGTTATTTGGTGCCTCCGAGAAGGTGGACATGGCAGCAGTTGGATAGGAAGAGAGCGAGAATACCCGCTTCGCAGCTTCGGCGATCCGCGCATCTGACGACTGCAGCAATTTTGAAGCGATGTCTTCTTGATTGGATATCATGATGATAATGACATAGGAGTATATCTATTGTCTGCTCGACTATTTTTATGATGAATCAGCTTCCGGTCGCTGACAGTAAAAGTAATGCTCTTGGCTGGTGTTTTTGTGGTGCTGCCGAAGTTCTTTTTTTTCATCTGCAAAATGCTGCCAGTTACTTCAGTACCGGATTAGAACTTTTGTACTGCGGTCTACGTAGGAATGAAAAACTAATTTAGCATTTCTGACATGTGACGCCGACAGATCTGTCTTTTAGCTGTCTTTTTTGCAAAAACATCAACTCTTTGATGACACGCCAGGGTCTACTCGCACTCATGTCGCCATAATAATATCATGCGTGACACCGTTGATGGGGTGAGAGGAAACTGATGTCACGGTGCGAGAATTGATGTGTGTTGTGTTCGCTGTGTTCAATAAAGCAGTTTCAAGTAAAGCTATTTCATTTGGTTCTCATTCGAATTGCTTTTATTATTATTGATTGTTTTCTGTGATAATAATGTAGAACAATTCAACTTTCCTCTCTCATTGATACAGGTGTTATTGTTGCACATGCCTTCATCTCATGCATCCATTGCAAACTGATAAGAATGATCGCATCTACACTCTTTGGTTTTGTTTCAACATATCTTTTTAGAATATTCTTTGCATTCCAAGAAAACTGATAAAGCTGCTCACGAATTAATCCAGAACGTACCAATGCACGAAAGCAGCATCATATTCTATGCATCATAAACTACAGGAGCGACGACCCTTTCTTTGTCTCATCTACATGTATATATACCTTGGCTATATTTCATCTTCATGCAAAATCATATTCGGAATACACTCCTTCACAGGGAACTTTCTCCCAGTATCCGGACATATCAACCATCCCTCTACCAAGTACACGTCAAATAATACTTTATGCAGATTGGCAATTGCGGCATCATCCAAGTTTTGATTTTGTTCTGCATTTGAGACATCCATTGTTTCTGGTAATTCTGGCAAGGGTTGTTCGCAATGTGGACTCATTTGTTTCACCGCGGCGACTAGTGCATTGTAGTTTACTTTTGGCAATAAATTGAGTAGGAACTCTTTGTCTACTGGCGATTCTTCGTATTTGATTGTGGTTACTTCAATGTTTAGTGGGTAGCCCTTTTCCGTCCTGCGTGTGGCCGTGGAAAGTATGAAAAAGGTTAGAAGAATTGCACATAACTTATCTTCGAGTTCAAATGCGGCGGTGATACATGTAGTTCACATGAATGCTGGCCTCACCCAAGGATGAAAAACAATTATGTAGCTGATCATATTATTGTGTGGGTGGCCATCAAAATCATGTTGCGGAACAAAGAAAAAAGCGAACTCCCGATACATAACATGTACAAAGCAAATCGACGCACCCTTTGACGTTAGACTGGAGAAAATTATGTGTTAGTAGCCTCATTTTGCTACTGATGCCTCTGTTGCGAGTATTATCTTTCAATTATTACCACTGCCGGCCGTGCTTTATGTAGTTGCATCTACAATGCAGGCAACAGTTCCGATAGAAAAGTGGAGTGGGTTCCACGCTGCAGACGTCAGAGCCACGACAGACTGTCAAAATGTACGGTGAGAAAGCTAGCGTTGAATGTCGGAGGGAAGTTCAAAATGAGAATGATCGATGATCGATGGATGATGCTGAAGGATTCGGCCAATCATCACTTATTCCTCCATTGCCATCATAGCCATCAATTCATAATATATCAATAAAGCTGGTCGTAAAGATGGGGAAATTCACAGTCGCAATCGTTTGCCTCCTAGCCGCTCTTCAGGCATCATCAGGATTCTCTCCTGCTGGTCGGGTCGGAACTCTCGTCGCTCCAACAAGTAGTGCTTCCAACACAAAAGCGTTCCGATCTCCCTTTGCAAATTCGATTGACAACAAATGCAGTTCGAGCAGTAGCCTCTACATGTCAGAAGGAGATGCTGCAGCCGCTCCAAAGAAATCATTCATGCAGAAAATGAAAGCAAAGATCCCTCCCGCTAATGAACGCAAGAAGCTCATCCCTTTGGCTAGTATGTTCTTCTTCATTCTATTCAACTACACTATTCTCCGTGATACCAAAGATGTGTTGATGGTCACTGCTAAAGGATCCGGCGCAGAAGTTATCCCATTCATCAAAACATATGTGAATCTCCCTGCAGCTATCGGATTCACCGCATTATATTCCAAATTGTGTGATAGGATGGAACAAAAGGATGTATTTTATGCATGCACTATTCCCTTCCTCTTCTTTTTTGCGGCATTTGCATTCATTATCTTTCCCAATGTTGGTATGCTTCATCCTCATGCATTTGTGGATAAGATTGCATTGGCTTTGCCAGAGGGATTTGGAGCTCCATTGGCTATCGTTCGTAACTGGAGTTACGCCGTCTTTTATGTTATGGCTGAGATGTGGGGAAGTGTTGTAGCAAGTTTGTTGTTTTGGAGTTTTGCAAATGAGGTTACGACTGTTGATGAGGCCAAGAAGTATTGTGAGTGCGAAATGACGTGATATGATTGTCAACTATGTATTCATTGTATGTTTTATGCTCACACAATACATCATTTTCAACAGATCCACTCTTTGGTCTTGGAGCCAATGTTGCGCTCATCTTTTCTGGTCAGTATGTTCGATTTGTTTCTGCAATGCGAGCGAACTTGCCACCAGGTGTAGACCCATGGGGAATGAGTCTTAAATACCTAATGGGAGCTGTCGTCGCCTCGGGAGGTTGCCTTGTGTCTATCTTTTCGTATATGCAAAGAAATGTGATGACTGATCCAAACTGCGTTGACCAAGAGAAGCAGGCAGAGAGAAAGAAGAAGAAGAAGGTAAAGATGAGTTTGAAGGATTCTGCCAAGTTCTTGGTTTCTTCTCCATACATTCGCAACCTGGCTACTCTTGTTATCTCGTGTAAGTGAATCTTGACAATCAATGTATTTCTTGTACGCACCTTTTACTCATTTGAAATCCATGCTTATGAATTCGTAGATGGAATGTGCATCAACTTGGTCGAAGTTAGTTGGAAGTCAAAGCTGAAGGCTGCCTACCCTGACCCTAACGCATACAGTGCTTTCATGGGTAACTTTTCCTCAGCTACGGGATCCGTGACACTCGTCATGATGTTGCTCGGAAGGAAGATCTTCCAGAAGTTTGGATGGGGCTTCGCTGCCAAGGTCACCCCTGCGATGATTGGTATTACTGGAATGGCGTTTTATGCGCTTACTCTCTTCGCTCCGTTCTTCGCACCTATCGCTGCCAGTCTTGGAACTACACCGCTGATGCTCGCAGTGCTCGTAGGAGCTGCTCAGAATATTCTCAGCAAGAGTGCAAAGTACTCCTTGTTCGATCCATGTAAAGAAATGGCTTACATTCCATTGGACCAAGACTCCAAGACCAAGGGCAAAGCTGCCGTTGACGTTGTTGGAAACCCATTAGGGAAGAGTGGAGGAGCGTTGATCCAACAAATCCTCATCTTCGGTGTTGGCAGTCTCGCTGCTGCTACTCCGTGGTTGGCAGGAATCCTCGCCGTATTGCTCGTATTCTGGTTCAAGGCCGTGAATAGTTTGTCTGTTCAATTCGATGAAGCCATGGCAACAGAAGAGAGCTAAATGCCATATTATTTGATGTAGATAGATATTAAACGCCATCGATTGTTTTAGAAGTTGTTTCGGTGGTCATAAAACAACACACTACTAGCTATAAAGGTAAACGCAATTGTTTGCTTGAAGCAACTCTACAATGAAAATTATTTCTTAGTCACAGTTAGACTGTCTCTATATGCTACACCCCTTCACTGATATGAAACCGATCATTTGTTGTGTTGTTCTATTCAAACGCAACTAATCTATGGCTCCTTCTTCCAGTCATCATTTTCCCAAACAGGATGGTTCAAAAGCTCTTTGATCAAACTTGTACCCCTCAAGGCACTAGTCAAAGGCAAATGACCCTCAGGCGCCTTCTTAAGATCGTAAATGAACTCTGAAGCTCCAAACCAACGCTTCTTACGCTCTACATCACCATCTGTGGTAGTCCATCCAATCTTTTTGCACCAGGCTTCAAAATCATTCTTGCTCTGTCTCCACTTCTTCTTTTGCACACTGTAGCCAAACTTACCCTTGGAAAACTTGTTCCAAAGACGCTCAATTGTGGCCAAATCTGTCGATGGGATACGCTTCACTTCCGTCCAGTACACAAAGGTACGTCCCTTCTCTTTTGATCCGGCGAGGACGATGAGTGCATCACGAGTGAATTGATCGGCTTCGGCCCATTGTCCGGTGGCCAACATGGTCGCCAATGGGACGTAATCCATACCAACATCACTGGGTAACTTGGTGGGGATTAAATCATCAGATACATTTGAATCGGCTTCTGATTCTGCTGGTGGCTTTCCAGCATCGGCCATGGAGGTCGATTCTGCAGTGGCTGCCTCGGACATGAACAGAGGAGAAGAGGCAACAACATTGTTATGTCTGCAGATGGGTGCCGGGGCAAATGCACTGGCGCTTCCTGCGAGGAGGATAGCAGTGGCTGATAATAAGAAGCGCATATTAGATGATATTGTTATATATTTGTACAGTCTATTGTCCTATTGCTTGGAATAGAATTGAAGGCAGAGATCCAAAAGATTGTTGATTTCGAAGAACACCTCACACTTTTTGTGTTCATGTTGAGGTTCCACGTTTCGGATCGGATAGTGGCAGCAAATTCCTAATAATACTAATTCCTTAAAACGGAGGCATCTTTGCCATCAAATCTCAAAATCAAAAAGCGTCTTCAATGCGTTCGTATGGATCTGTAAAGGCCGACACAATCATTGGTTGGCAGGGTTTACAAAGTAATCCCATTCATAAAACGCTCAGGGAACATAGACATAATCCATCATAAGCATGAGCGGTAGCATGGAGATGAAAAGTGAACAGCGAGGGCTCCTAAGCACCGCTGAGGAAGGTGCTGTTGGGACTGGTAGGCGTAGCTCGGTAAGCTCCTATCAAAGCGGCGCATCTTCAAACTCTTCCAGCAGCGCTGCAAAAAGTAATTCCAATGATGATGAGTCTCCTTCCGACTTTGGCACTCATGCTAGTACCCGTCGGTATGTGTCTGCAACGATTGCAACATTGATGGTAGCTTGGGTCGCCGTCATGAAGATAACCTCTTCAAATACCATGGAAGCAACAAATGATGATGAGCTGTCACCATTCCTACTCGGTATCACAGGTCTTGTTCCTCCATACAAATCAAAGGGGTTACCATCCTCTCCATCAATGAACAATTTCCTTGACAATGATCCCGCCCCATTCTCATTGAAATCACCAGCAGAAATTGGTATTGATGATTTCATCCGTTCAATGGATAGTCGACCAGGAAATGTGTTTGGTTCTTTGAGGCGAGAAGATGCTCCTTCGTATGAATTTAATGATCCAAACTTTGATGTGGAGACTGTACCTAAGCCCGCCATGCCAACCAATGCTTGGTATCAGAGTCTTCTTGTTGGAAGTGTCAATGATGGACATTTGGGTATTGCCAATAGAGTTTACACTATACGTGAGTGCAATTGTATTTGTTTCACATTTTAATGACATTCTATTGCAAAGTGGCGTCATCACTAACATCATCGTTACTCTCTCCTTTGTTTCATCTTTCACAGCATACATTTTAGATTTCGTAGGACCTATTCAAGGAGTTAGGATACAATTCCCTCATCTGGAAGCCGGAGATACGATTGTGCAGTTGTCGACAGTAGCCCGGCATGGATTAACACTGGGTAGTAATGCAGTGAAAGATGTGTACACTGTTGATGAAGATAGTCCACCAAGCCAACTAGGACTTGGATTGAAGTGGACCAAGTCAGAAAATCACAAAATGAGAACAAGTATTGTCCGCGGTATACCCTATGTTACAGTGGAGTATGATGCGGAGATGTCTCCTACCGTTATCGCTGAGGTGCCTTTAAGTGTTACTCCTGCTATTGATGGCGTTCGTCTTGCGACAGACGAGTACGAACCTGGATGTTTGGGCGATGATGAAGCCAATGAAGACAAGGCAAAGCAATATCGTGTCGAAAAGGAAGTATCACTGAGCTTCAAGGAGTCAGACATGACTTGGCTGCTATTCTTTTCTCGGCCAGCGATTGTTGAATTCCTCCGTGATGAAGCGGCTGAGACTCCCAAGGCACTTCCTCCTGGTGTAGTTGACTTTTCAACACAGGCTGCTTTTGGGCTTCGTGTGGTTGATGATGACGAACCAATCATCATCCGAGCAGCACTTGAGAACAACTGTACTTTTGGAGGTAATGCACTCTTTTGTGAGGGTAGAAAGCCTCGCGGCGAAACGAAACTTGCATCGCTGTTGAGAAAGCACAACGATGCTTATCCAAAGAACCCTTCCTTGCTATATAACTTTCCTCTGGATCGTGATACAAAAGAAGTTACTGACACCTTCATCACATTTGATTGGGGTGCAACATCCATGACTGGCTCAAACTCAACAACAGATCACGATCTATTGATGTATGCATTACCTCATCACCTAGACTCGATGAATTATGAAGTTTCTTCGAGTAAGGAGACTGGCTACTGCAGTGAAGGAATTCATGGGTCTGCTTGTTTACTTGCTGGTAACATGTGGAACCTCCGTGAGAGCTTGGGTGGTCCACCGTCCTTCGTAGCATTGCGACCTCCCCATCATGATCTAATTCCATCACTTGCAAAGGCGGTATCAGAAGATATCCACTTTGAGCTGCCAGACAATTACATGTCAGGTGATGGAGACACTTACTTTAGTGGGAAACAGCTTGCCAAGCTTGGAAGGATCATAATCATCGCATCGGAGCTTAGAGGACTAGCTGCCACTCCAAACACTGACTCTTTTGATCTTGATGATTCCAGTGAACGTGAGCTCTTGAAAATTGTTCAAGAATGCAAGAAAGCAGACTTGCCCTCTGATAAAGATATTGCTGCTGCAGTAGCAAGGCTTCGTAGCGGGGTGGAAATTTGGCTCAATGGAACTGCTCCAGCAAAGTTCACATATGACCGCGAGTGGGGTGGCATGGTTAGTTGTGGTTGCTTGTTCGATGACGCAACACGGACTTGTCGTAACAAGTTCCCAGACTGCCCGTCGTACTCTGATCCCGGTTTGAATTTTGGCAATGGCTTTTACAATGATCACCATTTTCATTATGGCTACCTTATTTATGCTGCTGCAGTTGTGTCAAACTACGATTACGTTTGGGCTAGGAAACACTTTGAGGAAGTGTTACTGTTAATCAGAGACATCGCTAATCCTTCCACCCATGACAAGTTCTTTCCGCAATTTAGACAAAAGGATTGGTTCTTAGGAAGTTCTTGGGCTTCAGGTATCGCAACTCTTGGAGGTCAACCTTATCCAAATGGCCGTAACCAAGAATCGTCTAGTGAGTCAATTCATGCGTACGAAGCAATAGCTTTGTATGGATCAGTGAGTATGCATGTGTGGGGTGATGGC
Organism: Skeletonema marinoi; assembly: GCA_030544225.1. Classification (NCBI taxonomy): domain Eukaryota; phylum Bacillariophyta; class Thalassiosirophyceae; order Thalassiosirales; family Thalassiosiraceae; genus Skeletonema; species Skeletonema marinoi. The sequence continues at coordinate 915,171 of CM060492.1, forward strand.
ACTGTGGATGATCCATCAGTGGCGAATAATGCTGATGTTGCTCGCAGAGTTTCACTGATGGGAAGGTTACTTACTGCTACTGAAGTTCGTTCTGCACAGCGGTATTGGCACGTGCTACATGGTGATACGCCTTCCAAGACTATCTATCCAAAACAATACAAGCCCGCAGTAGTTGGTATGGTTTGGCAGACAATGGTTCAAGCACAGACATGGTTCGGGTCTGCTCTGTTTTTAGTCTACGGAATTCAGTTGATGCCATTGACCAGTATTTCTGAGAGGAGGGATGATATTGACTGGCTAAGGCAGGTCTATTTCCCTTTCTCTGAAAGTTGTGAAAGTGATAAGACTTGTACAGATCAAGGCTGGTCTATTCTTCAGTTTGCTGTACTTGCCGCCGTTGGACATAGGGAGCTAGCGGCAGAACGTGCAGTAGACTTGCCTAAGGATGTGTTTGATTCTGCTGGTGGCAACGGGCATTCTTTGAGCAATACTCTTTGGTACATCTCTACAAGGCCCGACGTGGAGCCATTGAGGCTTGAACATGTCGAATCAGTTGTCGAAGAAGAAAAAATTGTAGTTGAGGAGCCACCGAAACCAATGCCTTCAAAGATTAGCTGCGAATGCAAGCATACTTGCAAAGAAAAGGCACTGGAGCGAGACGCAGGAGGATACACTTGTCGCGAAAGGATTACATGGTTGATGAATGCGTTTGGAAAGAGCGAAGTTGCGGCATGTCGTCAAGTAGGAGGGAGGGAATATATGAAAGAATGTGGTCCTTGTGATCCTGACAGATGCGCGCCTGTCACTCCTGAGGAGCCTGAGACTAAGGAGGATCATGAAACAGATCAAGTTTGTCCTCCCTGTACTTCTGATGTCTGCCATGGAGATATAAATCGCTGTCCAAAGTCTCTTCTTGCGCCGTTCCTTTGCGCATCTGGGGCAAACCAAGGAGGTTGCTCGCAGATTCCCTGGTCGGAAGAATTTTGCACTGATTGCTGCCGTGTAACAAAGGAATGCTTTGAGTAGTGTATGTAGAGCTTGATATATATCGCATTGTTTGTAGGGATAATCATAATAACTGATATGTTACTTTGTATGGGCGTATGTTTGTCCTTTGACTTGGTGTATGCGTTCCTCTATGCGTTCTTCTTTGCGTCAACCAAAAACTGCTCCACGAGCTCTTGATTTACGGGGATGCCCTTCTCCTCCTTGTCAACTTCATCTTCCTCACCAATGATATCCAACAATTTTTGAGCACATCGTCCAACCATACGCATGTACCATTCGAAACAGCTCAACTGATATTCCTCCTCCACTACTTCTTCGTTTGATAGCTTCTCTAGAGTCTTCTTCTCTGGGTAAAGGCCAATGTTATTATTCATTGCGTTTGCTAAAGATGAGTCATCGTCTGCCACTTTCGAGGTTGATTGGAACACACGCTCCATGGCCTTCTTTTGCGCAGCTTGGTTCTTCTCCGCTTGAGTGACAAGCCTATCCAACTTTTCCATCTCACGCAATATCACCTCTCTTTCCGATTGCGCTTCTTTTAAATCAGAATCTTTTGCCGTGTTCATTATTTCATCATTGAGTTCAAGAGCTCTGACCAAATCCAATTCGGCAGAGACATAATGGCCCATCAACATACGCGTTCTTCCTCTTCGAAAGTTTGCTTTTACAGAACACTTTCCTGCTTCCATCTCAATTGCATAGTTGCAAAACTTTTCAGCCTTGGAAAGCATGCCCTGCTTTAGGGCGCAAAGTGCAAGATTGAGGAGGACGGGGAGTTTGATTTCTTCTTCTATTTGTTCAGTTGGGACAATGGAATTGCTTTCATCTTCTTCTGCATTGCCATCATCATTTTTGGAACTTTGATCCATCGCAACCAAACATGTCAAATAAACATCCATAGCGTCCTTGAATTCCCCTGCGGCAAAGAGTTTGTTACCTTCCATCCGTTGATGCTTCGCCCACTGCAATTTTTGTTGTGGAGGTAGCATTGCCACCATCTCCGCAGCTTGCTTCATTTTCGTTTGAAAGTCAGCCGCAGCCACCTCAGCTTCACTTGCAGGACGATGGGACCCATCTGGAAGTTTTCGCTGCAGTTCGAAACCTCCTGTGTCTGACGATAATGCACTTTCGTTTTCTTTGATGGCGGCATTCATTCGCTTCATAATATCAGAGGTTGTGAAGAACATCTTCCTCGTCTCTGAGGCGGCATTGCTAGATGAGGAAGATGATGTCCTCTCTTCCATCATGATAAACGAAACAAAATATAAAGGCACCGTCGTACTAATAGAGAAGTAAGTATGCGATATCGCCGCCATACAACACAGCAAGCAACTCACTACATACACTGCAACAGCAACAACAAAAATTACGATAAATAAGATTCAGATACGGATTGAAAAAATTATATTTGAGAATTGATCCGGTAGTCACAACTCACACGACACGTAAGAAACAGTAAGAATGAATGCTACTATATAAATAACAAAAGCGAAGAAGGACCAATTGTAAATGGCCCCAGTTGTCAATTGGCCAATTGGTTAGGATAGTATAGAATGATATATTTCACAACTCAAGCTCTTTGTACTCGTATCGGCGTCGCTACAACGTCGTAGGTGACCTGATGAGGCCCAATTTGGAATAGCGCCAGAACTATTCTCACAACATATCGTATCTCAAGCTGTTAATATAGCAATCCACAGCTTCTAGTGACCCACGATAGTTGGCCATGATAGTATAGAAGGATATGCTTCAATGCTGATGCTCTTATTCGTCGCATCGGCGTCGCTACAACGTCGTAGGTGACCTGATGAGGCATAACGGATGGCCGCAAGCTTCTATGTTGACAGTCAGATCGTATCTCACGCTGTGAATATGGCAATCCACTGCTTCTAGCGACCCATAATAGTTGGCCATGATAGTATAGAAGCATCTTTATCACGGCTCAAGCATTGTTTGGACGTATCGGCGTCGCTACAAAGACGTAGATGATCTGATGAGGCCATCTGAGAAGTTGAAAGCTCCTCAGTTGACGGCCACATCGTATCTCACGCTGTGAATATGGCAATCCACTGCTTCTAGCGACCCATAATAGTTGTCCATGATAGTATGGAAGCGTCTTTATCACGGCTCAAGCATTGTTTGGACGTATCGGCGTCGCTACAACGTCGTAGATGACCTGATGAGGCATCTCGGATGGCCGCAAGCTTCTATGTTGACAGTCAGATCGTATCTCACGCTGTGAATATGGCAATCCACTGCTTCTAGTGACCCATAATAGTTGGCCATGATAGTATAGAAGCATCTTTATCACGGCACAAGCATTGTTTGGGCGTATCGGCGTCGCTACAACGTCGTAGGTGACCTGATGAGGCATCTCGGATGGCCGCAAGCTTCTATGTTGACAGTCAGATCGTATCTCACGCTGTGAATATGGCAATCCACAGCTTCTAGCGACCCATAATAGTTGGCCATGATAGTATAGAAGCATCTTTATCACGGCTCAAGCATTGTTTGGACGTATCGGCATCGCTACAAAGACGTAGGTGACATAAAGGGGCCATCTGAGAAGTTGAAAGCTTCTATGTTGACGGCCATATCGTATCTCACGCTGTGAATATGGCAATCCACAGCTTCTAGCGACCCATAATAGTTGGCCATGATAGTATGGAAGCGTCTTTATCACGGCTCAAGCATTGTTTGGGCGTATCGGCATCGCTACAACGTCGTAGATGACCTGATGAGGCATCTCGGATGGCCGCAAGCTTCTATGTTGACAGTCAGATCGTATCTCACGCTGTGAATATGGCAATCCACAGCTTCTAGTGACCCATAATAGTTGGCCATGATAGTATAGAAGCATCTTTATCACGGCTCAAGCATTGTTTGGACGTATCGGCATCGCTACAACATCGTAGGTGTCATAATGGGGCCATCTGAGACGTTGGAAGCTCCTCAGTTGACGGCCACATCGTATCTCACGCTGTGAATATGGCAATCGACTGCTTCTAGCGACCCATAATAGTTGGCCATGATAGTATAGAAGCGTCTTTATCACGGCTCAAGCATTGTTTGGGCGTATCGGCGTCGCTACAACGTCGTAGATGATCTGATGAGGCATCTCGGATGGCCGCAAGCTTCTATGTTGACAGTCAGATCGTATCTCACGCTGTGAATATGGCAATCCACTGCTTCTAGTGACCCATAATAGTTGGCCATGATAGTATAGAAGCATCTTTATCACGGCACAAGCATTGTTTGGGCGTATCGGCGTCGCTACAACGTCGTAGATGACCTGATGAGGCATCTCGGATGGCCGCAAGCTTCTATGTTGACAGTCAGATCGTATCTCACGCTGTGAATATGGCAATCCACTGCTTCTAGTGACCCATAATAGTTGGCCATGATAGTATAGAAGCATCTTTAACACGGCACAAGCATTGTTTGGGCGTATCGGCGTCGCTACAACATCGTAGATGACCTGATGAGGCCATCTGAGACGTTGAAAGCTCCTCAGTTGACGGCCATATCGTATCTCACGCTGTGAATATGGCAATCGACTGCTTCTAGCGACCCATAATAGTTGGCCATGATAGTATGGAAGCGTCTTTATCACGGCTCAAGCATTGTTTGGACGTATCGGCATCGCTACAACGTCGTAGATGATCTGATGAGGCATCTCGGATGGCCGCAAGCTTCTATGTTGACAGTCAGATCGTATCTCACGCTGTGAATATGGCAATCCACTGCTTCTAGCGACCCATAATAGTTGGCCATGATAGTATAGAAGCATCTTTATCACGGCTCAAGCATTGTTTGGGCGTATCGGCGTCGCTACAACGTCGTAGATGACCTGATGAGGCATCTCGGATGGCCGCAAGCTTCTATGTTGACAGTCAGATCGTATCTCACGCTGTGAATATGGCAATCCACAGCTTCTAGTGACCCATAATAGTTGGCCATGATAGTATAGAAGCATCTTTATCACGGCTCAAGCATTGTTTGGACGTATCGGCATCGCTACAACATCGTAGGTGTCATAATGGGGCCATCTGAGACGTTGGAAGCTCCTCAGTTGACGGCCATATCGTATCTCACGCTGTGAATATGGCAATCGACTGCTTCTAGCGACCCATAATAGTTGGCCATGATAGTATAGAAGCGTCTTTATCACGGCTCAAGCATTGTTTGGGCGTATCGGCGTCGCTACAACGTCGTAGATGATCTGATGAGGCATCTCGGATGGCCGCAAGCTTCTATGTTGACAGTCAGATCGTATCTCACGCTGTGAATATGGCAATCCACTGCTTCTAGTGACCCATAATAGTTGGCCATGATAGTATAGAAGCATCTTTATCACGGCACAAGCATTGTTTGGGCGTATCGGCGTCGCTACAACGTCGTAGATGACCTGATGAGGCATCTCGGATGGCCGCAAGCTTCTATGTTGACAGTCAGATCGTATCTCACGCTGTGAATATGGCAATCCACTGCTTCTAGTGACCCATAATAGTTGGCCATGATAGTATAGAAGCATCTTTATCACGGCACAAGCATTGTTTGGGCGTATCGGCGTCGCTACAACATCGTAGATGACCTGATGAGGCCATCTGAGAAGTTGAAAGCTCCTCAGTTGACGGCCATATCGTATCTCACGCTGTGAATATGGCAATCGACTGCTTCTAGCGACCCATAATAGTTGGCCATAATAGTATGGAAGCGTCTTTATCACGGCTCAAGCATTGTTTGGACGTATCGGCATCGCTACAACGTCGTAGATGATCTGATGAGGCATCTCGGATGGCCGCAAGCTTCTATGTTGACAGTCAGATCGTATCTCACGCTGTGAATATGGCAATCCACAGCTTCTAGTGACCCATTATAGTTGGCCATGATAGTATAGAAGCATCTTTATCACGGCTCAAGCATTGTTTGGACGTATCGGCATCGCTACAACATCGTAGGTGACATAATGGGGCCATCTGAGACGTTGGAAGCTCCTCAGTTGACGGCCACATCGTATCCCACGCTGTGAATATGGCAATCCACAGCTTCTAGCGACCCATAAAAGTTGGCCATGATAGTATGGAAGCGTCTTTATCACGGCTCAAGCATTGTTTGGACGTATCGGCATCGCTACAACGTCGTAGATGATCTGATGAGGCATCTCGGATGGCCGCAAGCTTCTATGTTGACAGTCAGATCGTATCTCACGCTGTGAATATGGCAATCCACAGCTTCTAGTGACCCATTATAGTTGGCCATGATAGTATAGAAGCATCTTTATCACGGCTCAAGCATTGTTTGGACGTATCGGCATCGCTACAACATCGTAGGTGACATAAAGGGGCCATCTGAGACGTTGGAAGCTCCTCAGTTGACGGCCACATCGTATCCCACGCTGTGAATATGGCAATCCACAGCTTCTAGCGACCCATAATAGTTGGCCATGATAGTATGGAAGCGTCTTTATCACGGCTCAAGCATTGTTTGGACGTATCGGCATCGCTACAACGTCGTAGATGATCTGATGAGGCATCTCGGATGGCCGCAAGCTTCTATGTTGACAGTCAGATCGTATCTCACGCTGTGAATATGGCAATCCACTGCTTCTAGTGACCCATTATAGTTGGCCATGATAGTATAGAAGCATCTTTATCACGGCTCAAGCATTGTTTGGACGTATCGGCATCGCTACAACATCGTAGGTGACATAATGGGGCCATCTGAGACGTTGGAAGCTCCTCAGTTGACGGCCACATCGTATCCCACGCTGTGAATATGGCAATCCACAGCTTCTAGCGACCCATAATAGTTGGCCATGATAGTATGGAAGCGTCTTTATCACGGCTCAAGCATTGTTTGGACGTATCGGCATCGCTACAACGTCGTAGATGATCTGATGAGGCATCTCGGATGGCCGCAAGCTTCTATGTTGACAGTCAGATCGTATCTCACACTGTGAATATGGCAATCCACAGCTTCTAGTGACCCATTATAGTTGGCCATGATAGTATAGAAGCATCTTTATCACGGCTCAAGCATTGTTTGGACGTATCGGCATCGCTACAACATCGTAGGTGACATAATGGGGCCATCTGAGACGTTGGAAGCTCCTCAGTTGACGGCCACATCGTATCTCACGCTGTGAATATGGCAATCCACAGCTTCTAGCGACCCATAATAGTTGGCCATGATAGTATGGAAGCGTCTTTATCACGGCTCAAGCATTGTTTGGACGTATCGGCATCGCTACAACGTCGTAGATGATCTGATGAGGCATCTCGGATGGCCGCAAGCTTCTATGTTGACAGTCAGATCGTATCTCACGCTGTGAATATGGCAATCCACAGCTTCTAGTGACCCATTATAGTTGGCCATGATAGTATAGAAGCATCTTTATCACGGCTCAAGCATTGTTTGGACGTATCGGCATCGCTACAACATCGTAGGTGACATAATGGGGCCATCTGAGACGTTGGAAGCTCCTCAGTTGACGGCCACATCGTATCCCACGCTGTGAATATGGCAATCCACAGCTTCTAGCGACCCATAATAGTTGGCCATAATAGTATGGAAGCGTCTTTATCACGGCTCAAGCATTGTTTGGACGTATCGGCATCGCTACAACGTCGTAGATGATCTGATGAGGCATCTCGGATGGCCGCAAGCTTCTATGTTGACAGTCAGATCGTATCTCACGCTGTGAATATGGCAATCCACAGCTTCTAGTGACCCATTATAGTTGGCCATGATAGTATAGAAGCATCTTTATCACGGCTCAAGCATTGTTTGGACGTATCGGCATCGCTACAACATCGTAGGTGACATAATGGGGCCATCTGAGACGTTGGAAGCTCCTCAGTTGACGGCCACATCGTATCCCACGCTGTGAATATGGCAATCCACAGCTTCTAGCGACCCATAATAGTTGGCCATGATAGTATGGAAGCGTCTTTATCACGGCTCAAGCATTGTTTGGACGTATCGGCATCGCTACAACGTCGTAGATGATCTGATGAGGCATCTCGGATGGCCGCAAGCTTCTATGTTGACAGTCAGATCGTATCTCACGCTGTGAATATGGCAATCCACAGCTTCTAGTGACCCATTATAGTTGGCCATGATAGTATAGAAGCATCTTTATCACGGCTCAAGCATTGTTTGGACGTATCGGCATCGCTACAACATCGTAGGTGACATAATGGGGCCATCTGAGACGTTGGAAGCTCCTCAGTTGACGGCCACATCGTATCCCACGCTGTGAATATGGCAATCCACAGCTTCTAGCGACCCATAATAGTTGGCCATAATAGTATGGAAGCGTCTTTATCACGGCTCAAGCATTGTTTGGACGTATCGGCATCGCTACAACGTCGTAGATGATCTGATGAGGCATCTCGGATGGCCGCAAGCTTCTATGTTGACAGTCAGATCGTATCTCACGCTGTGAATATGGCAATCCACAGCTTCTAGTGACCCATTATAGTTGGCCATGATAGTATAGAAGCATCTTTATCACGGCTCAAGCATTGTTTGGACGTATCGGCATCGCTACAACATCGTAGGTGACATAATGGGGCCATCTGAGACGTTGGAAGCTCCTCAGTTGACGGCCACATCGTATCCCACGCTGTGAATATGGCAATCCACAGCTTCTAGCGACCCATAATAGTTGGCCATGATAGTATGGAAGCGTCTTTATCACGGCTCAAGCATTGTTTGGACGTATCGGCATCGCTACAACGTCGTAGATGATCTGATGAGGCATCTCGGATGGCCGCAAGCTTCTATGTTGACAGTCAGATCGTATCTCACGCTGTGAATATGGCAATCCACAGCTTCTAGTGACCCATTATAGTTGGCCATGATAGTATAGAAGCATCTTTATCACGGCTCAAGCATTGTTTGGACGTATCGGCATCGCTACAACATCGTAGGTGACATAAAGGGGCCATCTGAGACGTTGGAAGCTCCTCAGTTGACGGCCACATCGTATCCCACGCTGTGAATATGGCAATCCACAGCTTCTAGCGACCCATAATAGTTGGCCATGATAGTATGGAAGCGTCTTTATCACGGCTCAAGCATTGTTTGGACGTATCGGCATCGCTACAACGTCGTAGATGATCTGATGAGGCATCTCGGATGGCCGCAAGCTTCTATGTTGACAGTCAGATCGTATCTCACGCTGTGAATATGGCAATCCACAGCTTCTAGTGACCCATTATAGTTGGCCATGATAGTATAGAAGCATCTTTATCACGGCTCAAGCATTGTTTGGACGTATCGGCATCGCTACAACATCGTAGGTGACATAATGGGTCCATCTGAGACGTTGGAAGCTCCTCAGTTGACGGCCACATCGTATCCCACGCTGTGAATATGGCAATCCACAGCTTCTAGCGACCCATAATAGTTGGCCATGATAGTATGGAAGCGTCTTTATCACGGCTCAAGCATTGTTTGGACGTATCGGCATCGCTACAACGTCGTAGATGATCTGATGAGGCATCTCGGATGGCCGCAAGCTTCTATGTTGACAGTCAGATCGTATCTCACGCTGTGAATATGGCAATCCACAGCTTCTAGTGACCCATTATAGTTGGCCATGATAGTATAGAAGCATCTTTATCACGGCTCAAGCATTGTTTGGACGTATCGGCATCGCTACAACATCGTAGGTGACATAATGGGGCCATCTGAGACGTTGGAAGCTCCTCAGTTGACGGCCACATCGTATCCCACGCTGTGAATATGGCAATCCACAGCTTCTAGCGACCCATAATAGTTGGCCATGATAGTATGGAAGCGTCTTTATCACGGCTCAAGCATTGTTTGGACGTATCGGCATCGCTACAACGTCGTAGATGATCTGATGAGGCATCTCGGATGGCCGCAAGCTTCTATGTTGACAGTCAGATCGTATCTCACGCTGTGAATATGGCAATCCACAGCTTCTAGTGACCCATTATAGTTGGCCATGATAGTATAGAAGCATCTTTATCACGGCTCAAGCATTGTTTGGACGTATCGGCATCGCTACAACATCGTAGGTGACATAATGGGGCCATCTGAGACGTTGGAAGCTCCTCAGTTGACGGCCACATCGTATCTCACGCTGTGAATATGGCAATCCACAGCTTCTAGCGACCCATAATAGTTGGCCATGATAGTATGGAAGCGTCTTTATCACGGCTCAAGCATTGTTTGGACGTATCGGCATCGCTACAACGTCGTAGATGATCTGATGAGGCATCTCGGATGGCCGCAAGCTTCTATGTTGACAGTCAGATCGTATCTCACGCTGTGAATATGGCAATCCACAGCTTCTAGTGACCCATTATAGTTGGCCATGATAGTATAGAAGCATCTTTATCACGGCTCAAGCATTGTTTGGACGTATCGGCATCGCTACAACATCGTAGGTGACATAATGGGGCCATCTGAGACGTTGGAAGCTCCTCAGTTGACGGCCACATCGTATCTCACGCTGTGAATATGGCAATCCACAGCTTCTAGCGACCCATAATAGTTGGCCATGATAGTATGGAAGCGTCTTTATCACGGCTCAAGCATTGTTTGGACGTATCGGCATCGCTACAACGTCGTAGATGACCTGATGAGGCATCTCGGATGGCCGCAAGCTTCTATGTTGACAGTCAGATCGTATCTCACGCTGTGAATATGGCAATCCACTGCTTCTAGTGACCCACGATAGTTGGCCATGATAGTATAGAAGCATCTTTATTACGGCACAAGCATTGTTTGGGCGTATCGGCGTCGCTACAACGTCGTAGATGACCTGATGAGGCATCTCGGATGGCCGCAAGCTTCTATGTTGACAGTCAGATCGTATCACACGCTGTGAATATGGCAATCCACAGCTTCTAGCGACCCATAATAGTTGGCCATGATAGTATAGAAGCATCTTTATCACGGCTCAAGCATTGTTTGGACGTATCGGCATCACTACAAAGACGTAGATGACCTGATGAGGCTATCTGAGAAGTTGAAAGCTCCTCAGTTGACGGCCATATCGTATCTCACGCTGTGAATATGGCAGTCGACTGCTTCTAGCGACCCACGATAGTTGGCCATGATAGTATGGAAGCGTCTTTATCACGGCTCAAGCATTGTTTGGACGTATCGGCATCGCTACAACGTCGTAGATGACCTGATGAGGCATCTCGGATGGCCGCAAGCTTCTATGTTGACAGTCAGATCGTATCTCACGCTGTGAATATGGCAATCCACTGCTTCTAGTGACCCATAATAGTTGGCCATGATAGTATAGAAGCATCTTTATCACGGCTCAAGCATTGTTTGGACGTATCGGCATCACTACAAAGACGTAGATGACCTGATGAGGCCATCTGAGAAGTTGAAAGCTCCTCAGTTGACGGCCATATCGTATCTCACGCTGTGAATATGGCAATCGACTGCTTCTAGTGACCCATAATAGTTGGCCATGATAGTATAGAAGCATCTTTATCACGGCTCAAGCATTGTTTGGACGTATCGGCATCGCTACAACATCGTAGGTGACATAATGGGGCCATCTGAGACGTTGGAAGCTCCTCAGTTGACGGCCACATCGTATCTCACGCTGTGAATATGGCAATCGACTGCTTCTAGCGACCCATAATAGTTGGCCATGATAGTATGGAAGCGTCTTTATCACGGCACAAGCATTGTTTGGGCGTATCGGCGTCGCTACAACGTCGTAGATGACCTGATGAGGCATCTCGGATGGCCGCAAGCTTCTATGTTGACAGTCAGATCGTATCTCACGCTGTGAATATGGCAATCCACTGCTTCTAGTGACCCATAATAGTTGGCCATGATAGTATAGAAGCATCTTTATCACGGCTCAAGCATTGTTTGGACGTATCGGCATCACTACAAAGACGTAGATGACCTGATGAGGCCATCTGAGACGTTGGAAGCTCCTCAGTTGACGGCCACATCGTATCTCACGCTGTGAATATGGCAATACACAGCTTCTAGTGACCCACGATAGTTGGCCATGATAGTATAGAAGCATCTTTATCACGGCTCAAGCATTGTTTGGACGTATCAGCGTCGCTACAACGTCGTAGGTGACCTGATGAGGCATCTCGGATGGCCGCAAGCTTCTCTTTTGATAGCTATGTCGTATCTCACGCCGTGAATATGGCAATCCACAGCTTCTAGTGACCCATGATAGTTGGCCATGATAGTATAGAAGCATCTTTATCACGGCTCAAGCATTGTTTGGGCGTATCGGCGTCGCTACAACGTCGTAGGTGATGCCTCATGGATGGCCGCAAGCTTCTATGTTGACAGTCAGATCGTATCTCACGCTGTGAATGTGGCAATCCACAGCTACAAATAATCAATTGACAATTTGTTAGGATAGTACACTTAGAAGGAGAAAATTCACAACTCAAGTTCTTTGTACTCGAATTGGTGGCGTCACAATGTCATACCATAGGTGACCTGATGAGGACCAATTTGGATGGAGGCCTGCAATACTCGAGCACCATATCGTATCTAGCGCTGTGAATATGGCAATCCACTGCTTCCAGTGACCCATTAACGCTGGTTAGGATAGCACGGAAGGATATATTTGACAAGTCAAGCTCATTGCACTCGTATCGGCGTCGCTACAACGTCGTAGGTGACCTGATGAGTACCAATTTGGATGGAGGCCTGCAATACTCGAGCACCATATTGTATCTAGTGCTGTGAATATGACAATTCACTGCTTCCAGTGACCCATTAACGCTGGTTAGGATAGTATAGAAGGATATATGCCACTGACGTGTTATAGGGAGCTTATTTTTTTGAGGTTTTATGTTTACTGTTGTTTTGTTTCGAGTTTCTGTTCTGGTTTGCATCTTGTTTAATTTTCATGCACTTTGAACCTGCACCTTGCTATAATGTAATTTTTATACCACACACTGTGTTCAACTCTATTTTCTCTTCTAACTACTCGATGTATCCCAACCATTGACTTAATACACCTGGACTTCCATACCACACGATGTCTTCTGGTAGTTTGATACTAGCAGCATTACCATCCACAAGGTTCCAAGGCGTTGGAAGGACATGGGCATGCCGAACTGCACAACCACTTAATGAACACTTTTCGATTTCAACTCTTCTAGCAGGTGATTCCATAAATGCTAACTCAGTTGGCACTATACCATCTCCCTTGACATCATCGCCCAATTTACCGACGAGAGGAAGGTAACTTGTAGCAGCAATGAGTTCCTCAACATCGGTCGTGATCAACTTTCCCGCAAGAGAAGATGAACCAACACAAGTAATTGTAACTCCTCTCTCTGATAGAGCCTGTGATGAACATTCATCTGAGGTTGCTATCTCACGAAGCAAGCCACGCGTTTGGTCAACAAGGGCACTCTCTGGTGATATGTGTGGCGTTCCAATTGTGACTAGAGATTTGATTTGTTCTCTGCCAAGACGATACACACTCGTAGATGATCCACTGAGACCACCCAGATAAGCTCTTGCCACCCAGCCTCCTATTGAATGCCCTATGATGCATATTTCCGTGTCGTCTCCACCCTCGGCAAACAATTCCGTCAACGCAGACTCGATGGCATCAAAATACCAATCAAGCGTAACTTTCACAGATAAATTTGCATCAATAAAGTTCTTTGTTGGCAGTTGCTTCGCAACCTTGATCCATTCTGTTCTTGGCAGAGGAGCCACTTTGGTTGCAACAACGTCCACATTGGTTAATTCAGATTGAATTGTGTCCAATAACTCAGCGTAGTCAACAGGAACACAAAATTGTGCTGGACATAAGAGGACAGCAACTTTCTTTTTAGTTGATTGATTACGATTTTGCTCAGATTCTAATGCTCCATTGATTCCGATAGTAGGAGATGCCTCTATCTTGGCGGACAACGCCAATGGATGCAAATTGTTACCACGGAAGGTGTTCAAAGTCAGTCTGGGCCGACGTAGATTGGAAGTGAAGCCTGTTACGACGGCCAACAAGGCTGAGAGATGGATGCAATAGAGATGCAAGATACACATGAAAAATAGATGAATGGTGCTGATAGATCTTCTTCCAGCGATCTGTTAGGTCGAATGGTAGTTTCATGTTGTTGCTCCGTGTGAGGGAGGGATGTGAGCATTATTCGCGTCATGGTCGCTTGTAGTAGAAGGCAAGAGTAAGAGTGGGGTGATGACATCGACCACGCACGTGCGTGCATATTAGTACGCAAGGTAGTGTATGTATTGTAGTACATAGCGCAGGACTAATAAGACTAAGTATGCACTGTGCCGAACACCAATTTTCCTGCACAAGGGGCGAAAGTTTTGCGCTACAGTGAGCAGCTTCTACGAGGATTTTGTACCAGTGGACCAACCCTGTTTTACCGGCTTTTTAGCGGCAATTTTTTGCCGCTACAGGGCGAGTGGGGGAAGAGCGCAGTGGCTTAGCGGCAAAAAATTGCCGCTAAAAAAAGGGTTGGGCTATCTCCAGAAGCTAATGAGAAGTTGAAAAACGACACGATATTAAGGAGCACAGAAGAAGAACAACAACGGAGGAAGAAGCTGCAAAAGGACTACGCACGAGCTACATACTTCGTTATTGGACGCACCACCAACTTCTGGGACAAGCCAGTATGCGGAATGATTAAGGAATTAGTCAAGAAGCACAAACTACCATGGCTTCGCTTCAAGATGGCAAACTCGAGATTCACAAACCTAGGCGAACTATTCAACGCGGACCTGTCTAAGAAAGTCATGACGGGGATTGTGGATGAAGAGATGTTGGACTTACCTTGCAACTGTAACGTCTTATCCTTATGCGAAGATGGAGAATGTCTGTACGGCGGCGACTGCCGCAAGAAGATGGTAATCTACGGTCTGAAAGACAAGACTACCGACAAGACCTACTACGGAAAGACAGTACAACACCTGAAGGAGAGGACATCGACACACTTCCAACAAGTTTGGTCTCTAGTCGACTACAAACGAAACCCAAACGACCCGAAGAAGAAGAAAGCAGCTGCCAAGTCGGATTCTTTCGCCTACCACTTTGCCAAACTATGTGGAGACTGTACGAACAGTAACCGATCAAGGGCAAAACTCAAACAGGTTGTCTCTGTCGAAGTAATTTGGCAGGGAGAGCCTATCCAATGTACGAAATCGGCACGCACCAGGGCTTGCAAAATCTGTATGGTAGAAAGGAAACAGAATATGAAAGCCCTACGTGACGACAAGCACAAAGTTATTAACGAAAATGACGACATTTACGCAGCGTGTAAATGCTCCACGAGATTTCACAAGTTCGCCCATATTGATTCTGATGCACTGAGGACGCGCTTGACGCAGAAAAAAGTCACTCCCAAAAGAAAGTCGAAGAAAGCTTGCGGCCATCGGAAGCCTGCTCCACCAGCAGGCCAAGAGAACCACCAACAAACCACACCGGAATTGGTAAGACTCCTAGAGTCCCCAACTCGCCTGATTGATACTAATGTGCCAGGTCTGCCATACAGATCGCCATGTGAGCATCCGTCAAACCTCCACTTAGCACAACGGAGACAGTGGGATGTTGAGCAAGCCACCCAAGAAAACCAAGGGATAGATGTCTAATATAGCCAGAACCTGTCGGAGGGAAGTTCTCTCCAATAACGGGTTTCGGCGATTTACGACAGTAGTTTTTTAATGAAGGCAGGTGAACTCTCGCGAGATCCCGCTTAGCCTCTTTAGAGCACTTTTTTGCAATTAATATGTTTTAGACACTTTTGTGAGGAGTGCCAAAATTATCGAGGAAAGCGGAAAGCGGAGGGACCAATGCACAGCTTCCGCTTCGTTACAAATAAAATTGGTAGGATTATGAAAAGAAAGTTGAAAGAAGTTTGGGGTATCTAATGCAGTAAATTTCAGTGTATACGAAGCTTGGAATATTTCCCACATCTTGTATGGCATTTTAAATTAGTAGTACCAATTCCGACGTGAATCCTCCACAGGGAAAGGGTCTTCTTTGGCGCTGCCGCCTTGCGCCTTCTCCTGTGCACAGTCGAAGTTCCATGTCGATTTGTCAAAGCCGCGAGCATCATAAAACAACCGAGACCCTCTTATAATTGTCTTATTGTGCAGGTTGTACTGTAGCCTGTATCTATTGCAGACAAATTCTCGGAGACGACATTACTAATTATCCTATTCATCTCTCTCTAGAGACAGCATCTGTGAGAAGGATGGCGAGAAGTAATAGTGAAAGGATGGGCTATCATCCAATCGCCCCAGCGCCTGCGTTGTCATTGGTAGTTCTCTCGGTATGTATAGCTACCTACTGCTATCAATCAAGCAAGACTCTATCATCCGTCATGTCCAACAATAATGCGGATACACATGAGGTGGTGGTGCATGCGCCTTTAACATCATGTGATGAAGAAGTTCTGGATAGCCTAGACAAACGATTCAACCAAAAACGCTCCGAACGCCAGAATGCAATGAAGTCAAGCATGGGTGAAAAATTGTCATTCGACATTTATGAACCGGAGGCAACCTGTTTAAGCGAGGAACGGTTCGGGACTGACATCAGATATCACGCATTTGGCGATGGGCCGAAGTTTATTTGTGGTGTGGATTTCATTGCACATCAGACGGCCCATGAAGGTAAGAAGTGTCTTGTATATTCAGTGGGAAGCAACAATAATGTTTCATTTGAGAAAGCTGTCCATACATTTATGGATGGTTGTGAGGTCCATACATTTGATCCAACCTTGAGTAGTCCTTTTGTTGGTGGAAAGTATGCGACATTTCACCCATGGGGGCTGGGCAAGGATGGTGTCGAAGGAGAACATGAGGGCAAGAAATGGTCTGGTAAAAGTTTTGAAACGATTATTAGGGAATTGGGACACGAGAACCGCACGATAGATGTTTTGAAGATAGATTGTGAAGGATGCGAATGGGATACCATGTCACCTCTGTTTGAGCTCATATCATCCGGAAGAGTAAAAGTCAACCAAGTCTTGATTGAGTTGCACCTAAAATTAGGTGCTTATCAGTTAAAGGACTTCTTCGGGAATGCAGACAAGGCCAAAATGCGCGTCTTCCACAAAGAGCGTAATGGTTGGGGGTGTTTTGGGAAACTATGTGTTGAGTATGCATTAGCAAGTGAGACCTTCCTTCGAGAAGCAAATAGGGATAGTATTTGTCCCAATCAAAGAGTTAAAGGAGATGATGTAGATGCAGATTGGAAGGCCGCGGGGAACACGACTGATAGAGCTAAATAAGACGAATACAAGATATTTTTGGGTCTGAGTAGCTGTTAGGAATGATACTCAAGTACATATTAATTTAGACTTTTTCGGGGACATAGCAAAAGCTTACACTCTTAACTCTTACTCTTACACAATGCTAAGCTCAGGGAATTGAGACTATCTACTATAGCCTTGTTAAGCATCGAGTTGCGTCTTTTGGACAGAGTAGATCAAAATAGAAGCATGATTGAGAGTATCATGCATTTTCAAGTGAATTCAAATTTAGGGCAACGAGAGAGCCCTAAATGTGCTAGATAAGTAGAGTGTGGGAAGGAGTGGGAGTGTTGTGTGTGTGTCATAAGGATGTGTGTCTTGAGATGAGGTATGAGGTATGAGGCATGAAAAGTCGTCGAAGAATAGCAGTAACAGTAGCAGTAGCAAATCATGATATGAACAAATTTGTGAGTGTTCAGCTTCCTCATATAGAGATTTGGGTACATGGTCTTTACATAAAGCAATTGATTTGATGTTGAGAATGCTGCTGTAAAACAAATAGCTGCAACTCTTGGCTCAGACGGGGTAACATCTCTTTGTTCCAATCTTTAAACCGACCTTGTCCTCTCTCTAGTGGCATTACCAAAGTGTTCTTTTCGGCTCGTTATCGAAGAATTTCGAGTATTTATTTCTTTTCTGTCGGTTGAACTTTGTCGTAAGCAGTTGATCAAGTTGGCGTTGTCAGGGATTTGTCTCTCGATTCCAGCCTTTATATGAAAGATAATATAATGCGACGATCTTTTGCTTCCCCTTGCTTGAGAGAAAGAAGAGGGTGACCCCCCAATGAGAATAATCTGCCTCTTGTATAAAAGCCCTTGCTTACTTTATATAAATATCCTCTCTTACTATATGAAAACCATACAAAACAGCCCCGTCGTCACTGAAGAGTTAGGGCAGCTTACTCAACATTCCCAATAAAAAAATGATGATGCTCGACGTTTGAGGCTTGCTGGTATTCCTCACGAATATAATATCCTTCAACTTTATTGTCCTCTTTATCGACGATGAATAGCCTAGATAAATATCGAATGATGGAAGATGACGATGATGTAATGGTTGCCGGCATGGACAAAAGAACACGAATCACAGGAGGAAGTTGATATGGTATTGCAACAGCGTTGGAAGAATTATCATAATCGTATGACATCTTTGGAGTTGAATAAGGACTATCTAATGTTGGTTGGGTCTGGGAGGACGTCTACTTGTTGTATGCATTACATATTATTTGTGGTGGTGGTTGGCCGGCGCTGGCCGCCAATAAGACGATTTGCTGTCTGTGTCTATTCAGACAACGAGGGCCTTCTCAAAAATTGATATGTCACAGCACGCAAGACAATACAACCCATCACACAGCCACCAGAATGCTAGCCACAACACACCAGCCCTCATCACCTGCACCAACACTACAACAAACATGACGTAGTACGAGCATCAACATATTGACTGGAGGTGTCATCACACATTGAGGGAAAATGATGATGAAGATGTGTATTAGAAACTTGTGGTCTACGAACGCTAGTAAGTACGTTGATGGCACACAGTCCGACACATCATCTCATTCTCATCACAGACTTGAACAATAATAATAACCACACAAAGCTGGTCCGTATTATGCAGATATCTATCACAGCGACAATTCAAATTCAAAAGTAACAAACACAGAAGAGGTTTTTGTTGTGGAGTAACAAAAACGTTCCCCCCCCAGAACCAAAGTCAAAGTCAAAGTGCAAATCTCGTCTCACAATACGAATGATTACTCGCATCTCGTTGCAATGCCATTCAAAGCAATAAGCAAAATGATAGAAGAGAATGTCACGAAAGGCAAATATGATCACGCTGACAATGATGTACAACGACGACGACGTAGAAGAGCTCCCACTAAATTCTTTATCAACGAAGAATCGAAAGAAACACGGACACGATCGAGTAAACCTTCTGGAATGAAGAGAAAGAATGAAATTGAGAGTGACGATGAGAGTGACGATGAGAGTGATGATGAGAGTGATGATGAGTGTACCATTCCAGCGCATCACAGAGACAAGAAGAGACGTCGAATCGTACGAACTCTTGATGATTCGAGTGACGATGAGATGGCTTGTGACGACGCCGTTTCTAGAAAGCATGACTTAATGCAACGAAGAACGCAAAATTTGGAAGCGGCGAAGATGATTGACAAAGATGTTGATCGGTATACAAACATCAATACTCATGATGAGTATCAATCTGTAGAAGAAGGCGGATTGGATTTCAACCTTGTGCAAGAGCTGAAAAGGCAGGATGAATTAGACGATGATAGCACCGGTGTCAAGGAGACACGACTGGAACTCCAGCATACTTTCGATACAAATCAAAAGGCGAAGAATCGACAACTTTCCGAGGCATTGGCAGCAGACAAATGCAGTACTCTAAATGATCCTTTATTTGATGCAGATTTGAGTGAAGAAGAAAAGGAGGAAGCAGCAGAATCAAAGTGTAATTCCACTCTCTCACTCAGAGATATAAGATTACATGGTTCCAACAACAATGTCTCGATCAATATTGTTCAACCAGGGAGAGAGAGAGACTTTCCTCCTTATCAACAATTGGGAGGATATAACGTTGCAAACTCTCAAATGATTTACCCCATGGGTTACAGTCCAATGTGGGGCAATGGATCTCTCGGTCAAGAAGCTTCTAATTCTTACTTTGGATATCAACATCAACCAAGATTCCTCATGGCGAGACCATCTTGTTTTCACCAACAACAACCGCAACGCCCTACTACGATAGAGTCAATGATCAGATCAAAAACATCGGAGTATTATCATAATCTGTCTGACGTAGATAAGATTTGGGTCGATAAGATAATTGCAGTCGCGATGAGTGCCGAGAAGAACTCACTCACGTACGATCAGAGAGATTGGGTATACAATCAACGAACACGCCACAGACACAATTGGAAAGGGAATTTATTACAACTACTACAGAATTTATCGGTACATTAATAAACTAAATGAACGTCATCATCAGATGATTGTAGTTACTTTGAAAGGAGCTTGGATAGATCCAGCAATGGGGAAAGGAACCCCCATCCATCGCACGGCAGCAGGGCCGGGCGTGGATGGGGGGGTTTGCCTTCCAAAAAATTGTGGGAGAGGTCAAAAGTGGCGCGAGAAAGAGAAGCACAAAACGAAGTATTGATTCCTTCGTATGTGGAGCTGGCAGAATTCAAGACCACTTTCTTTCGAATTTCGAATTCCTCCCCTGCCCTCTACAATGACACCCCATTGCAGCCACTTTTTCCGTTACGCTCCCACCGACACGCTGTATAGAGAACAGCTCTTGAGGGTATGATCAACTCGTGGCAATGCTTTCTTCTTTTGTCTTATTGTATGATTAATTGACCCCTGCGCCCCCTCTAACAATGTCCCCACGCGTTGAATTATTTTATTCCACAGGAGAGAAAAAATGATGGCCAATGATGAAGACGACAATTCAAATGACGGTGGTCGT
This sequence comes from Skeletonema marinoi, assembly GCA_030544225.1. NCBI lineage: Eukaryota > Bacillariophyta > Thalassiosirophyceae > Thalassiosirales > Thalassiosiraceae > Skeletonema > Skeletonema marinoi. Next base: position 935,951 of record CM060492.1, read on the forward strand.
AATGTGAGGACTAGGGTAATCCCACCTATCCCTCCGGAGTTCACTCCACGTCATGTCTACAGTGAAAGAAATCAAAATGTAACTGCATTTGTACCGATGAAGTCAGCATCAAATATTTCCGCTCCAATCAATTTTGACGGCGTCAGAGTAACATCGTTAGCAACAATGGGCAACCGTCCTACGTTCATGAGAGGAGGTGTTTTCCAGATCGTCTTTATTAAGAGTGCACAAAGGCAAATCCAGGCAAACCCATTCAATCGTGGACAAAGCAACACACGAAACAATCAGGCGTCAAATAATATCACGTACGAGCAAGCAATTTATGTAGTCGATGTACTTGCTGGTAATGATCACACATTGCAAGTAATCTTTACTGGTGGTGGGAACAACCCATCGATCTACTCCGCTGATTTTGGTGCAAGATCACAGCTCATGCGTGAGTTATACACTGTGTTGTTTATGATGTCCCCTCATCGTTATCGTTTATAATCTAACAACTCTCTCCGCCGCTATATCAATTTATTTCAGGCCCGGGAAATATGTTCTATTGGCAAGGTGTTCAAGTAGTTGCAATCATGGGTTCGGAAAATGATGGAAGGAACCAGCCCATTCTTCGCTCACAGTATCCAATTCGTATGATTCATCAAGTCAGCCACGCCAATCCATCGCCTTCCATTGACAATTCAGTTCTCAACATGCACTCACGTGTATTTGTTGGTTGCCAAGTCGAAATCAATGATATTGAAGTCCATAACACAAACTGCTCTGGCTCTGGATGTGATCAACAAGGGTTGTTGAGACCAAATGGGACTGTCGAAACCTCGTGTTGTTGCCAATTGATGCACCAATTCAGTGTCCTCGGCATCGCATGCAACTATCAAATCACTCTTCCATCGGGTGATCTGATTGAAGTGTCCAATCATATGAGTCGTTCAATTACGAATGTCCTCATGCTCACTGAGCCGATCCGAGCGGGTACGACGTTGTTGCGTGTGCAAAACAAAATCGCAGGTGTCTACGAATGCTACTCAAATGTGCTGCAACATATCAACGATAACGGTGGGTTTATCGTCACGTTGTGGATGAAGAGGGGTCGAAGCCTCGATAGATCAGTGCCCGCTGATACTGCCAATGGATATGGTCGTCAGGAAAGGCAATACGTTGTTTCGGATACAGTCCATTATCACATAGTGTCTCTTGTGCCGACCAATCCGGCATCTGCCAAATGGGATGAAATTTATGGCATGAAATACGATTCATCCAAATTCGATCTCGATGGATAGATAGCCCATTCATTTTGCTACACCTACACTCACTCATTTCGATTCCAATCTCGATAGTATAGATAATAACATTGATTAGTATTACAAACTACGGCTGTTGTTCAATTGACCTCTTTCGATTGTAATTACAAAACGTGCAGAATTACCCTGCTCCTCCAAAATAGTAGAGTTGTACAGTGCAGCAACATCTCCGCCCCTGTATACCCAAGAGAAAACGTCGTGTACCCCACGTGCTTTTGCATCATCAATGAATTCTTTAAACTTTTGCTCATATTGACATAGAATACCACTATCACTTGGCAGACCTGAAATGTATCCAGCAAGAGCCCATGGTCTGAGCATGTGATCATTCGTCGAATTAGATCCAGATCCACTATTGTGTGATCTGAAACGGATTGCAAGATTGCCGGTAGAGCCGATGTAAATTTGCTCTGTATCTCGCACTGATATCAAAATATAGACGTATCCGCCATCCTCACGTGGGATAGGGATATTCGAGATTGTAAACGGATAGTGGGTAGTGTAATCCAAAGTTGGCATGTCATCACCTTCGTTGTTGATTGTGACAAGGTGTAGGATAGCATCCATCAATTGACACCATTGTGTGCGTTGGGTGATAAGCTCCCATAACTTCTTCTTCGTGAACTGTCGGTTCCCAACTACAACCATAAGTTCAGATTTGGTCGAGCGGCTAAAGACAACAACTACCTGACCTTTTTGCCAAGGGCTATACTTGACTGTAATTTCAACTGCAACGCCTCCGAATAGAGTCTCTCCTTGACTTTTGTTAATTGTATAAGCACCTTTGTGTTTCAAAAAATATTGTTGACGCTTCCCTTGAAACATACGACTTCTAACAATTTGCTCAGGAGCACATCGTACTGTAACTTCGACCCAACCGTGCGCAAGTAGCTCATCTCTCGTGGGGCGGTTGGCGACGTCATTAAAATCAAATTCGATTGGTCTCCCAGGTGGAGCTGCTAACACTTTAAACGGTTGAAATCTATCAATAGTCGACTGTTCTGGAACATTGATGAGTAAGCAGTCTTGTGATTGAGAGTACTTATTTGACTCGTCAGTAGAGTTGACTGTGAACTCATACATGCAATACGCTGTGAGTAAGAGAGTTTCTGGTTCTTTCAACTGATTGTTGAGACTTTTGATTGTTGAAGCATTTGCTGCTCTCCATTCTCCATGCGAAGATACATTCTTTTGCAAGTCTCTTGCTGTTGCAACTGAGTATGGCGTATTACTGTTGTCGAGGTGCGATTGCATTGAAATGATCATATCAGATATGGATGATTTTGCAGGTGATTTCCGTGAGTAGATTCGAGCCATGCCAGGAGCAATACCTGGATCATCCCATCCGTCCACAAAACGGATAAATGACGGGTCATCAATTAACTCATCAAATTCATTCTTGACATCTTCGATCAGTAGTCCAGTTGATTCATCGATCAATTCAGAGACATTCATGCGTAAAATCTGTTGAAATCTTTGAAACTTTTCATCCGAATGAGCTCGAACCGAATGTCGCAACTCAACCATGTCAAATGACGTAAGTATAAGACTCGATAGAAGAAATGGAAGCTCGTTTATTGGTGGGATCTGTCGATGATCCATGGAAGCAAGCACCAAGCAACCTCCAAAAGGTGTGCGTGAGTCCCTTGCGTGGCGAAACACAATATCAATCACTGATAGAAACTCAGATGATATTTGACCGATCTCATCTACGAAAAGAACATCAATAGTTTGAATCGCATACAAATACTCTTGCTTCCGATGGATCCGCTGCAATGCTGCTTCGGCAATTTTGAAAGGCGAGATACGATTCCCCTTCTTTAGACACAATAACTTGTGAAGATGAATGCCTCCAATCACAATAGCACGAACAGACATTAAAGCCGTACTCATCACCCTCAATCCCTTCGATACAGCATATAATACGGCAACTTGAGTAACAAATGATTTGCCCGTCCCAGGAGCCCCATGCACGACAAAATTTTTGATGTAACGGAGAGCTTGCTTGCCCATTCCTTTTCCTTCGCGTATATATCGGTCTATACGTGCTTTGGCAGCTGTAATAGCCAAAGACTGCTCCTCGAACGATGCTTGACTTTGTAGCTCATTTCGTACATTGAAAGTCTGTAATGGATCCCAAGAATCCGGCGAATCACGAGTTGCACTAATCAACCTCTCTTTACTCGGTATACCGTCGACAGATGAGAGCGTATTCAAACAACTATCGATCTGCGTCGAAATCATATCAGGCCAGAATTTGTCGAATTTTTCATTGAAAGCATCAAAAACAGCAGTCATGGTGTACGGCGGAAGTTCATGCATCGGTAACTCATTGTGCACAATGGAATCCTCAAAGAACTGCCTTGATGCTTGCAAATATACCTCAGAGAGTCGGTATGAATTCGGATAAAATACAAGCTGCTCATCAATGTACCTTGTCATAAGCATGATTGCATCCTCTTTCAATGACTCAACGTCATCACTATCCCTAACAAGTCGAGCAGCTCTGAAACATTCTCGTGATGTACGATGAAGTAATATATCTTTCTCCGTAATGTACTTCCCAAAAGATAGCAATACATGCACAAGAAAGTTGTGAGAGTTCATCGGGCTAACATTCGTTAGAACAGGGATCGGCAACATTTCGTTTCCATCGTAATGTATGTAGCTCTTCGGATTCACATTTGACTCAGTCAGAGCCAACACAAACTTGTTCATTTTGATGGCAAACTCCTTCTTCTCCACATCATCATCAGCCGAAAGCCCTTCATAATATCGAATATTATCCTTCACCAATGATTGAAGATCATTCTTTGCGAGGTGCCGAATCCTCACTCCCCTTTGCACAAAGTCAAACCAAAGACAGTTCTCAATTTCAACACTCATCCCTTTTCTAATGTCTGCCATCTCTGTCTCTTCATCGTCAATGTGAAAGAAGCGGAAGTAGTCGGCTGGATTTTCTACAACGAACACGAGCTCACTCGGTCGTAAACCAAACAGAGAAATTTCGTCGTAACGAGTTGTCTTCCCGCCGTGATCTCGATACGTCAACTCTTGAGTTGCAGTCATTTTTCGGCAAGAGATAAATCCCATATCGTCACGAAGCTTCTTCATTGGTATTCCGGCATGATGTGCATCAGGAGATCGCGGACTGCCGTCATTACCAATGACTTTACCCTGTGCCGAGCGTCTTACTCTATTCTTCGGCCTATTGCAAAATGGCTGTGTGCTCACTTCCGTAAAGACACAATTTGTTATTATCTCGGGATATCCGAGCAGAACGTGGATGATCTCCATGTGGCTGATGTCTCTGCCTGTATCGTGGTCTTTCATGCGACTCTTCTCAAATGCCTTTTCTTCATTGTAATTCGAAGTTGCAATTTTGCTATTGTGTATGCGCTCTTTACCGACTCTAACATCACCGGTATGAACATCGGCGAAAGCCATAGCTCGGTTAACTTTGTCTCGCTTTACGAGGTACTTGACAAGATACTTGCACAAACCTGCTGTGTGTAGCAAGATCTGGAGGTTTTGCATAGAATCACACACAGTAAAGAGGCGACGGTCAACTGGGCTCATATTGTCCTCGGCGTTCGGGTTGCACTTCACCATAAAACGACGACTTTTGAAGTACTTGTGTAAAAATTTACAATTCGTGCATGAATGTCCATGAGTAGCATCCTGGCAAATGATGGTAGAGTCGTACTTTCCACATTCCTCTAATATATCAATAGTTTCTTGGCAGAAGGGATACGGTATCTCCTTGATAACATTTCTATGCGGATCGGGATGGTCTTTCACGGAGTGTAACTTCCTGCATCTTAGATCTTTCGTCTTGTCTCCAGTTGTATCCTTTCTCATCATGCATCGATCTTTACATTCGTGCCGTAAGTATCTCTTAGCAGCTTCACTAATACTGTCAATTTGCTCTTCTTCTCCAACTTCACGTAACAATCCTTCATTACGGAATGAGATGATATCCTCCGGCCTGAGTATTTCCATGGCTGATGTCGCAACGAGAGAAGATACATATTCTAGAATCCTTTCTTGTTCGTGAATACCTAGATGAGAGAAATCTACCGCCATGATCAAATGCATATGAGGTACGTTGCCCACATCGTCTTGATACTCGTCTCTCGAAAATAAATGTGTAGTGGCACCCAAATGAGTGATGTTTTCTTTGATAAATTGTATCAATAGATATCTCGTTTCCATCCAATTGCTAAAACAGTGCGGTGCGTATATCTTTTCAAACGCATAAGTAAGCTCTTTTTCAGATGCGATAGGTTCTTCATTGTTGTCGACTGACATGAACTGTTCTAACCATTTCTTTGATTCCTTCCATTCATGTAGGTGCTTCACTCCAGGGTGGCCGGACTGATTTAATGTGAGAGTAATGAAAAGACTCCAATCCACATATTTCTGAGATGCTCCAAGTTTACGGACCATTTGACAGCTGTCGATATCACCAGATAGTCCTGATTCCCCCTTAGCACGGACTGATAACCCCATAGGACTTTTTGGATCAACAACAAAACCTCGTTCGTTGATATCTCTGGAATCATTGCCAGATAATGTGAAATTCGCCATCACATCCCACAAATGAAAATGATAATTTTGATCAGTACTTGTCGTAGAGCTAGGACAGGTGATTCTTGCCCTAGCATGTTCGAGGACTGAAGCTATGCCAAATGGACGAAGAGTATTTGAATAAAATGGCAGTGCCCTTGCTCCAAGAATTGCATCAGGGTCATTCGTCGCAGTGCAGTGAAAATGACGCGGAAATTGACTAGCCTCAATATACAACAAAGGGTATGAAACACCTGCAACTGAATGCGTGTATTTCTGAACAAAATTCTTTTGCCTCTGAGTACCACTGATGACGTGTTGCCCTCTCCGGGTACAAGCTGCAACCTGGTTGAGTATTACATGGCCGTTAACCCGTGTGTGATTGTCCGCTGGTAATACTCGTATTGGTACATCGCCAGCATTCGTCGTTGCCAATCCAACATTATCGTCGCTTTGGGAACCACCCACTCCATCATAATCTAACATGTCAGGAGCTGCTACCAAGAAGTTCTCAAGATCTTGATCGAGATGTTGGATATGACTGGTTCCATCATCTGTTTGAACGTTATCATGTTCCAAGTTATCGTCATCGTTGTAGTCGTCGTCGTCGTCGTTATAGCTATCATTGTCTTCGGAACTGTCGTGGTTGTCGCCTGTATCACTGTCATCGATATCGTCATGGATGGCCAAATTATCTTCTTCGCCATCATCTTCTATCTCTACTTCGTCGTCACTATCTTCTACTTCATCGTCATCACGAAGAGCTTGGGTGCCAATATCTTCTTCGTCGTCATCATCTGCTTCTACTTCATCGTCATTACCCCCTCCTAAAGTAGAATTTGAAGATGGCTGTATGGCTGACAAACTAACATAGTTGCCTTCGTTCATCTCACCCCGAGAATGCTTATCAAAGCAAGTTTTGCACACTCGCAAGCCACACTTCTCATCACTACACACATACGACTCAAATCGTTTACATATTGACTGATTGTGAGGACAATTGCATCGAGCATTGCTCTCCTGCTTTTTCTCTCGAGACAAGCCGCTAGGGATCAGTGGCTTTCCGTTACATGAGCACCTTACCACGATTTGGCCACCCATACTTTCATGAAATCGAAGACGATACTCTTCTTTATCAACATCCGCACAATTGACGTATAGGAATACATGCGTTCGCATAAAGTCATCATCTTCGTCTTCGACTTCCAGTGATTCAAATAAATTGTAACTAGAAAAAGGCATTTGGACACGAGTGACAATAGCATCACCTCTTTCCTGTTGAAACCACTGATCAAAATGGTTACCGTATCGCATGTAGCGAATGGCATCAAATTTGGGTACATTACCAGAGTCTGACTCGGAGACATCTACTTTCAATATGACTCTCAATTCAAAACGAATATTTCCTATTTGGAGATGCTCACTTTCAGGTTTGTAAGATCCAACGACGAGAAAAGCTCTCTTCCCAGCCAACAGAGGATCCTCCATAGCATCCGTATACTCGTCATAGATAGACAAAGTAGGATAATCGCTTGGTGGGAATAACCTCTCAAATTCGTCCTTTCTTGAAAAGATCGGCTGACTAGAATGTCGCCTCTTAAAATCATCTATCTTTGTTACAATTCCTTTCACAGCACTGATCTGCGCCTTCTTGAATGGGGACTTTGGATCAGCACGCTTGCTAACATATGGAAAGTCGGCATCCAAATAAGTCAGCAACCACCCTTCCCATCCCCACACATGAAATGGTGTTGGTTTGGTATGAACGATATCCCATATTTCCTTTGATCCTACTAACAAAGCAGAAAGCATCCACGTGGTCACAGATGCAGTGTGCTTCACATTGAATTGGGGCACCGGATGAGGTTGAATCCCATATCCATTATTATCCTCCATTTGCACAAGCGAAATCTTTGGTGCCCAAGGACATCGACATTTGATATCATATGCTCTGTATCGATTTTCGTCGTCGTCGTCGTCGTCTTCGTCGACAACTTCGTTATTCCTTCTTCGATGCATTCCGACAGCCGATATTTCAGCGTCTCCCTCGAGATGAATAGCCATTGAGTCAGCAAACGTTGTGTACGTCGCCCCTTGTGCAAGCTGCTTCATCAATTCTTTAGGATATCTCCTATTGGCCTCAACCTTACAAGATTCGGTAAACCCTTGTTCAGTAATATTCCTCTTCTCTAAATTCTGTACATACATCAATATGTCCGGTCTACCAGACGTAATAAGAGCATAATGATCAGCTGCTAAACCACTTTTTGTTCTAGCCGAGAAGTCGTTGAATTGAGTTAAATCCATTGTATCTGCTCCCGCAAAACTACATTGCATCTGATGCATTGCAAAAGTGGTCGAATTTTTCTTCGCTCTGATAGGTTTTTTGATCCTGGGCTTTACGACTATTGGGCTGATCTGATCTGTCGTTGGCGCATTGAATAGATGGGGAGATCGTGGGGGATAAAGATAATAATTCGGAGTTCCATTGTTGTGATGCGGACAAGTCAATACAAATGGTCCATCGGCGTTGAACAGAATCTGAGGCTTCACTCTCCACATGTGATGATTGTACATGACGGAATCATAATCATCGGGGTCGCGAACGTATTGCTCCCAGCTTGTCTGGACTTGTGTCTCGTACTTGCCTTTATTCGGACTCGTTGGTTTGATAATGATGCTCTGAAAGATACGCTGAAGAATGACATCAAATCCAACCCTCCCACTCGTTCGAACATTACTTGAACAACCCCAAGGACACAGAACATGTCTGTTCATCATTGACGGGGTGTCCAGAGCATCGCGTAAAGTTGCCATATTTACATTGCTTCCAGATAGTTTGGCAAGGAATTCCTCATATTCAATCGTTGGGTCATCAAAGATACAAGGATCGTCGACTCTACATCCTTCATATTCATTATTGCCTACTCTTGAGATGCTATCAATCCACCATTTGCGCATTGCGACAGGAATCGCTCTCCATATCTTCTCCGGTGGAACAACACGGTGGAAAACGTATCGCGAGTAATGGCCATTATGATGGCCGGAGAGTAAATGCCAGATAGAAGAATATATCTCTGAGTGATAGTCTTTTTCCCCTTCAACTAGATGATCATAGCATTGAGTGCACAAATCATACGTAACGACATCCTTTTCATGCCTCTTGATAAATTTAAAATTGGCTTGTCTCTTGATCTTATTAGATTCGATACAGAAGAATTTCAGAGTGTACGGCCCCCCGGAAGTGTCAAACTGTTTCCTCCTGCAATTCGCGCAAATATCTTGGGAAATGAATGCATGTGAGAAAGAGTGTAACATTATGCATTGTAGAAAGGACAAGGGATAATTCGTATGACTCACCAGCAGAAGAAATCTCTCTTCCATCATCAGACAAATCACTATCGAGGCCCTCTCCAACAAGTTGCTCTGACTCTTGCTGCTGTGGTGGAGGGTGAGGTGGCAGTAGTTGCTGCTGCTGTTCAAATTCCTGTCGCCGCCTTTTACCTTGTTGTTTTTTCAATTGCTCTCGTCGTTTGTGCTCCTCTACGAGACGCTGCCTTTCTCGGTCATTCTCTTCCTGCTCACGCTGTTTCATCTGCTCTTTCCTCTTAAGGCTATTCGCATTTTTATCAGACTGCTTTCGCTGTCTCTCTTCATATAATGCTTTGTCTTCTAGATGTTCAGAATGAATAGTGCCGTGATCAAAGACAAGGCCAGCAATCTGCTGGCGAATCTTACAGCTTTGGATTTGCTGCTGTGTAAATATTGAATGGGTCGGAACAATACTTTGAGCTAAAAGTGCGCAGTTCATAATGGCAAAAATACCACAATCGTGACCGTTCCGTTGTCCTGCACAAGTAGTCGACATATCTAAACCACACCACATTTCAGCGAAGTGTTCGAACTGCATGGGAGCTCCACCTACGTAGATATGTGCTCTCCAGAGAAAATCAATAATTCTCGGCATGTAACGTTCATTCAAAGGATTGTGATGTCCCAATGAGTCTCTCAACTCGACCACCTTTCTCTCCATATCTACATGTTGAAGTATCCAATGATCGTCCGTCCTATGCAGAGGAATGAAGATTTTCTTTAGATGGAAAATAGAATCCTTTCCCCCCAACGTGTCTGGATCTACTGCGTCTTTAATATCGACATTGTTCAACAGCGTGTAAAAGTCAGTGCGAAAGAATAAAGAGTCTTCGAACATCTGGGCAAAGACATTTTCAAAGATGTGGTTGATGATTTCGTCCCCTAAATATTCACCGTCTTGGAGGGATGACAATTGATAGTCAAACACATCAGCAGGTATATCATGTGTGAAAGTTGAGACGACCTTTCTTTTACCGCGGTACAATTGAGGTCGATGTTTGATGTTGTCAAGACAGATATTCAATATTACTTGGCCTGTATCAGCTCTTTTCGTGGCATCTCGATCGTTGGAAAAGAAGCCAAACTGTTCTGTGTGAAGGATGGGATTTGATTGCTCTTGATTGACGTATATGTATTCTGAATAATTAGCAAATGGTATTGCAGCAGCATTGATAAACCTAGACACTTCATTGAAAATGGACAAATCATGTGCGGAATCAACCGTGAGATCAAAGTCGGGTTGAGTGGTCGCACTATTGTACAAACACTCGATCTGATCACTTCTTTCTGACACGAATGTTGAGTAGCTGATTCTATTTTCCACTGTATGCATTTTGCACAATTTAAATATCTGACAAGAAATAAGTAGCGACGTAAGCAACACTCCTCTATAGGCTCTATAGGTATGGCGAAAGTATTAAATAAACTCACTTGATTGTATTCTTTGAGAGCGTGGCCCGTATTACCAAATTCTTCCTGAGAAAGTCCATGAGATGTCAACACGTGAGGATGCGCCTCTTTAATATGATCAGACCAATCGACGTCACCGTCAAAGCAATATTTTGCGGCACTACGAAAACCATCACCACCCTCCATAATGCTAATCGGATCTAATGTTGTCTTTTGCAGGAATGGAGATCGATGATCCGTTTCGTATCCCGAATGCTTTTGGTAGCAAAAGAGACAATAACGAAGACGACATATCTTATAGTCACAATCTTCTTCCGTTGCCGCATCATCGTCACTATCTTCTTCCGTTGCCACATTGGGTTCATGTTGTCGTTCACGTCTTCTTAACTGCGGAACGGGAGGGATGTCATCTGCTTCTGGAGCTGGCTGATGGGGAATAAAAGACTCCGATTCTACTGCCCGAGAGACGACATCTTGCTTGGGAATATCAGGAGGCTTGTCCCCTTCACTCGGTTCCGCCGCATCCTTTAATAATTTATCCAATCTTTTCTGAAGATTCTTCTTCTTCTCGTGAATAGAATAACCAGCTTGATATCCTTTCTGCTCATCCAACAGTCTAGCTATCTCTTCGGTTGTCAAATCCTTCTTTTTTAATTCCCTCTCTCGAATACGGCGATATTGTGAGTGATGAGATTGCGCAGATTCCCACTCGGAGTTTGAATGTCTCGAGACCAATTCGTTTAGATCGCGAGTTACCGATTCTACAGTAGCAGTTGCCTTTCTCCCCCCACCCCGCTTACGTTTGGCTTTATTTTTCTTCGTCATGACAATTGCTTGAAGTCAATAAATATTATACGAATGGAGGATACGATGGAGTGAATGTTATTGCATTGTTGAGGTGGTGGTCCTCTCTCTCTCAGGTCGTCCGTCTGTCGAATGAAATCGAATGAAATCGAATGAAAGCGAGAAGCGGTCGAACGGTTGAAACAATTCGTAACTTGTTGAAACTAACGTAACAATGACGTAACACTCGTAACAAAATCCGGGGGTTATTAATAAGGGCCGTCCCGCAATTTCGCAGTTCACCTCGACGTTCGCTAGTTTAAAGTTCTTGATTTTTCGGCGCTTCTGGGTCCCTCCCCATTCGCGCAGGCTCTTAGACGCCGTCGGACTGATTCTTAGAGGGGGGTAAGGCGATTCTAACTAGCTATAATAAGCAGATCCATCTTTGTGTTTCTGCAGTCATTGGACAGCTGCTGGCGAATAAAAGTTCTACATTACTTTGGAGATAAAAATCAGATTCAGATGCAACAAATTCAAACGAAAAGATCCAATCCAATATTCGTATGAGAAACGATTTTGTCGCATGGAGCTATGCCCTTCAGTTCAGATAGTTGACTAGGCGAGTCAGGTTCAGGAGAGCCAAAGAAGCAAGCCGGTGCGTTTTCAGGGGCTTTCAGTGCATGACGTGCAGCAGTGTTTCCCCTCAACTTTTCGACTTCATGCCAACAGAGACGCTGCGGAGTCAACTCCCACTTCCACACCCACGAGTTTTGGAAGGTTTCATTTGAGTTTTCCATATCGGTCTGGTTATGTTTGATTTCATTCTTGCCCACCCATTGCACCGTGTAATGGGTGCTCTCTACAAATCGTAGGGATAGGTTTGCTTTGGCAAGAGTGGTGCTGTTGAAATGGGCCAGGCGATCAAGCCATTCTTGTTTTACCTTTTTATGAAGGGAATTTTGCTTTGCCTGATCATAACAAAAACCTCCTAGGCAACAGATGACGGGCAAGAAGCAGGCCCATGTCGGTAAGCCGCAACAATTATCATTTGATCCACACCCCCGGCTGTCACGAAGATCTCGTCGACGCTGCGATAGGTCTTTAAAGACACCGTTCAGCAAATCCTTTTCCTCCTCCGACAGCATCGTTTCAGCCGTAACGTTTTGACCCGTAGCAGAAATACCGCCTGGAACGACAAGATTGTCCATGCTATACCGATCACCGAATTCGACAAACCACGCATTCACTTCCGATTGGTTCCTCCATTGCGACTTCGGAAGCAAGTATACAACATCATCTATTCCGGCCGGTAGACGTCCATACTCCGCCCAATATTGACCCGAAATGGAAGATTTTCCGCTTTGTACCTCGACTTGTTGTTGGTTCTTGCTCTTTGCTTGCTTCACCAGCTTTTTAAAGGTTGCTTCATCTTTCTTCTCGGGTGCACGGTAGTGTTGGTCCTTCTCCGGGTTGTCTGGAGGCGAAGAGAGTGTTGTACCGTATTTATCTAAAAAATGCTGAGCTTTTCCTTGCTCCATCATGTTATCGAGATATCTCCTCAATAAAAGTAATTGAACAGTGCTGTCGACCTTGTGATCACAATCGCTGCTTACTTTCACTGATGGTTGTTCGAGCGAATTGATATGATATTCATGTAAGTAGGTGTGAGACTCCTCCTATTTCATGTTGTATGTAACGACTATGTCAATAAAGACTCCTTTTGATAGTCATGGCTACTATGGCAGCAGGTGCCGGCCATGCCATCTCCATCAAAGATTTTTCGATTTCGATTGGCTTTTGTTGGGGGGCGCGCGCGGGGGGTTGGACAAAAGCATTTTCATGGCTTTTGTTGTTGTGGATTGGGGGGGGGGGGCGGGTTGACAAAAGCACAAATCTTCCCCCGTTTTCTTTCCCCCACCCACCTCTACCTACTCTCTTCTATGAGATCAGTTCATGTGTTCCCATGCTTCATGATTGTAGATTCAGATCAGTGCACTACAATATAATGATGATCAGATTCAGTGACTGCAGTTTGCAAATATCAAACAAGCTCACAAGATCAGCAAGACCTACCTGTCACTGCTTTTCACTATTCTGTGACAGACTAATGACTGGATTTGTGACTGTAGATTGCAAATCTCAACTACTCAACAGGAGTAAGGAGCACACTAATCATTGAAGAAACAAACGCTTCTCTCTAGTATAGTTAAACATCTACTCCAATATCACAAACACCAACACCAGACACTCGTATTACCTTTACGGACTGACTGTTACAAGATGATAAGGCCTCAAGACAAGTATGCTCTGAACAAGCCCCCACCCCACGCTGACTTTAACTGTCATCCTGTTGCTGCTCCACCTCGAGAACGTCGATAAGAATAGCAGACCCGGTGAGAACTAACTTCTCCTCTGCTGTTGCGTTATCAGGATATACGACGTGGAATGCATCGCGCTTTGTGCAGCATTCGTTTTTCCATCCAGCCCAGAGCTGAGTCACTTGCGCATCTTCTTGTCCAGCGTTGCCCTTCAGTGCCTCATAGGTCGTTGGGTCCCTGATAATGTAAGGAACACGACAACACTTGCCTTTTCCTCCACCACAACGGCACTGGACGCAAATACCTGCACAACAGGTATCGGGGCGGAGACGATACTTCTTCTGCCCGTTGGCGTCAGAGATATCATACTTGGGAACGAAGCAACATCCATCACAGACAAACTGTGTCTTGCCGATGACGTTACCATTTGCATCCTTCGTAGTGATGCGAGGAAGGCAACAGCAGCAGTTCATGCCGCATGTCAAGGGCTTTTCATGTGTCACGAGGACATCCTTGTTACGATCTTCCTCAGTGAGGCCCTTGGGAGTCTTGTCGCACTGGATCCTGCAAAAGTTATATGGCGATTATGGACAAATATTATTAGTGAGATCATGCATATTATGACGAAATGAGTGTGAATGTATAAACTAACCTGCACCAATTGTAGTCCTCCTCCTTCTTCACGGCAGCAGGGATAGGAGACGTGTGCTGCACATACTTGGTCTCCCTACAGGGCGGCAAACAACACCTCATAAACCACGAAGATTCCTCATGGATCCACGCAACGCTGGGCTGATTGTGGGGATTGCCTCCGTCGAAGTTATCCGCTTCTTGGATAACCCAGTTGAGTGAGGGCTGGCAGATCCCCATGCGGCAACACTGGGATGTCGATTGAGCGATGATGAGCTGCTTCGTCTCATCGACGCGGTCCATGGTCATGGCTTTAGGGGCGGACATGATGTGTGGTGTGGTGTCAAATGAGTGTTCTGTTTTTTGTGTTCTGATTTTGGAAGGCGAAGGTGAGATTATGTAAAGCAAGTGAAAGTGTGCATTGACGTGGCAAGAGCCCAGATAGGTAGGAATTAGTACATCACCGCCGTAAGATCTTTCTTTTGCGGAGTCGAGTCAGATGGGACGGTACTTTTCTATATACTGTATCTCTTCGAAACTTGCCTATCCCCCTCGAAATCTCAGCCTAGCTGAAATGCTCATACCCCCCTCTTCTAGACACTGGGAGAAAGCTAGGTGAAACTTCGACTTATACCCCCCAAAAACTCAGCCTAGCCAAAATGCTTATACCCCCCGGGGGGTACAGTTCGAGCGATCCCCTTTGTATCAATCTGATAGCTTAGTGACTTTGCCGTACAATATTTAGCACAGTTACTATGCTTTTGATTCTGAGGATGAATAAGCAAGATAGAATTCACACTCCATCGATAAAGCGCTGCGCATTTTCATGTCTAGTGTTTTAAGCTGCAATGCTACAACCCCCAGGCCAGCCACATTCTTGGGCCACATATACCCCCAATTTCGCCCCTACTACCGAAATCATCGATGTCGCTGGTCTAACCTCCCAATAGCTGACTTAAATAATGTCTCGCCAAAGTCGTCCATTCTGCGTTTTTTAGTATTAGAGACGAATGGACTCTCCTCAGCATCACTCTTGGTTGGACTCTGTGTGCATACATTTATGTTCGCACCAAAATCTACGCTTTCGCTTAAACTGGCCGTGTCATCATACGAGTCTTGGGTGCATTCGCTCTTCACCCTCTCAACTAAAGCATTGAAACAGTCTTTCAAATGTTTCGAAACAATTCCATCACCATCAAGCTTCTTGTAAAACACTCGGATGGATCTCTGAAGGTAAGATTTTGAAGTATCACATTCATAGTTGGACTCATCCACTTTTATTGCTACTGGCAAATCCTCTGGTTTGTTGCGTGTTTCGATGAGCAAAGACTTTGGCAGGAATCTCATGTGGCTCACAGCTAAAGAGGAAGAGGACAGATGGAAAACATTAGTATTGACTCAAGTTTTATTCACACAAGCAACCTACACGAGTCACTTGAAACTTACGATTCTCCTCCTTCATACCAAAATGCATTTCCATCTTGTCAATAATAATATCAGAGCTCTTTAGATTCATGCAGCTATCGCTCAGCTCCAGAATGTCTCGTACTATCTTTTCCTCCTCCATCTGCCACAGCTCTTGAGTCCAAGCGACGTTTGTAGATACGGGCTGCTCAGTTACTCTTTTGTACAACTTGCGGCTGCGATAGCGTTCAATGAGCTCTTTTGCAGGCTGTAGATTGTCATCATCTGTCAGCTCTATAATGTCGATGATGCTATCCTTAAGCTTGACATAGGCATCTGGATTAGACATAGCAAGAGAGATTGGTAATTTTGATCCTGGTAGCCTGTAGTATGGATCAGCAAGCGCAAGAATATCTGAGATCATGTACGAGCTAGCTTTTGATTTGTGGTGCTCGTAGATGTTCTTGTAATTGTTGAATCGCTGTCGGAAGAAACTCATGGCAGTGTTGATTGTCTTTGGTGATTGATAGCAAATCATCAAATGAAAATGTTCGTTGCATGGTTTTCCATTGCACTTCCAACATTTCTCCGGCGCGTCACACCGCCCTTTTGCAACGTATGCATTCTCAAGTAGAAAATCATTGAAAGCCGACTCACCAGTGGCAGTGCGGCATCCATCTCGAGAGAAGTAATCCATTTTATCTACGTCCAGACCGGAATGTACGTTTGAGATAATGTCATACAAATACTCCTTGTTTTCTCCTTTTCTTCCAACGATTTCCAGCTTGACATCTGGCGACTTTTTTGCAGCCTTTATCGACATTCCCTTGGGTGGCAGAGGACCTCCTGCAATCAACTCCTTCACGAAAATCCAATCTCTTGATGTCAACACAAAATCTCGAGGAAGCGCTTGCGTGCCATCATACCAAACATCTTCTTCCTGTTTGTATCCATAGATTCCAAATCGTGTTGCATCAATTCCATCACCAATTTGACGTAGAGGCTTGTCTAATCCGTCTTCAGAGTCATCAATCTCCAAGCCCAAACTTTTGAGAAGTGCATCAAGCATACTTAGGGAAGAATCTTCATGCTTCCATCCGTCCACGACCTTGCGACAATCCAATGGTACATCGTTGTAGAGGCCAACATAACCAGATGCCTTCTTCTTCAACTCCTTTCGGAATAATCCATCATACACATGCGAAAATGGCCCATGCCCCAGATCATGCAGCAATCCAGCAATCTTGACACAAAGAACATCCTTCTCTGTTATCCCAAGCCTAGGCTGTCGTTCCGCAATACCCTTTAGTTTCTTTTCCGCAAGGTGCCCTACACCCAGTGAGTGCTCGAAGCGAGTATGAGTTGCTGTCGTGTAGACCAATTCCGCTGTACCTAGTTGCTTGAGACCACGTAGTCGCTGCATCTGCGGAGTATCGATGATGGTCTTCGTGGCGGGGCAAAGGCGAATGGTTGTATGCACGTCATCGTTTGTACGGATTGTGCCTGGCTCATCGATGGGAGCACGTATGTTGAATTGACTGTCCTGCTGCATCTTTTGCTGCTTCTGCTCGTCGGGTATGATTGTGCTTGGCATGCTGGAAAGTGTGTTGGCTATCAAGACTCCAATTGTTGGTTAAATGATGTCCAGGAGGTATTTGTAGCGGCGATAATGCACCTACCTTTTCCTAGTGGATGATAGATGGCTGTGATGTGGGGGATGGTGTTGGCATCAAAAGGCTGGAAGGGTTTTTTGGCGATGAAAAATGTACTTTCTCGTAAGTACTTATATGTACGTATTTATGGTACCATGTACATAAGGACTCATTTTTACAGGTATTTAGTCGCCCCAAACCTCCAAATCAAAAAACACGCGATGGCGATGGCCGATGGCCGCACGGATAGTTTAGCAAAATCCTCCTCATGTGCAACTGCAGCCGTATAATAGTTAGTAGTCATACTCAAACCAATACTCTCATATAATCATGTTCAAAATTCGTACATCGAAATATCGTCACGTATTTTGTGATGCTCCCAAGACGGAGGTGAGCCCAGTCCTTGCTTTTTTGCTGTCTATTCGAAACAATGACGACAGGCTGGTTTACTCTCTTTGAAGGAGCGATGAAGGTCTTTTTCGCCGAAATTGGCAATGGCTGATATTTAAATGGATGCCATAATCTCACTCGCTTATTCTGACTTCACTGATATGGATGATGTATCTCAAATAATGATTGTCTCACTCTTCTTCTCTGCTATCAATACCGAAAAACAAACACGTGATACAAAAATTCAAAATTACCAAAACAACAATATAATATATATATTCAGTCCACACACACTGGCTTCCGCCTCTCCACAGTCACCGGAGACCAACAGTACATCAAGGCATCCACAAAATACTTCGCCGTCGCCCTCTTCGGTGGCGGAGGAGCCGTCTACGTAGGCCGACATGACCGCCCCGGTCGCTTCGTACCCGGCCACACCCCCACACTACACGGACATGCGGGGGCGATTCTCGATTTTGAATGGAATCCCTTTGATGATACTATGCTTGCTACGGCAAGTGAAGATACTACCATTAAGTTATGGAGTATTCCAGAGGATTGGGAACCCATTGCTGCCAATGGTCAGAGTAAGAAGGGGACTGATATTGAAGAAAGTCTTGTCGATTTGGTGGGACATGCCAAGAAGGTGAATTTGATGAGATTCCATCCCACTGCGGCCAATGTTTTGGCTAGTTCGAGTAGCGATTATACTGTGAAGCTGTGGGATATTGAAACGTCGCAAGAGTTGAGTACCTTTGAGGAGATGCAAGATTTGTGTCAGGATATTGTGTGGGATTATAAAGGGGACAGTTATGCGACTGCGTGTAAGGATAAGTCTGTCAGATTTATTGATGCGCGTTCTGCCAAGGTTGGAAAGATGATTAAAATGGCGCATGATGGTGTCAAGGGGGTGAAGGTCTGTTACTTGGGTCAATCTGGAAAAGTTCTTACGACGGGACATTCTAGAGCAACTGGTAGGGAAGTTAAGATTTGGGACTTGAAATCACTCGACAAACCGTTGCATGTGGAAAAGATCGATACGGCTGCTGGTGCATTGATGCCCATGTATGACGCAGACACAGATGTGATCTATCTATGCGGGAAAGGTGATGGTAACATCAGAACGTGCGAGTTTGAGGACAAGGCACCCTATTTCCACAAACTCAACGATGGATTCCGCTCTACCGTGCCTCTCAAGGGAGTGTGCATGGTTCCAAAGAGAGGTTTGGACATTATGCAATGTGAAACAGTGCGATTGCTCAAAGTTACCAACGAACAGGGCGTGCAGCCGCTTTCATTCACTGTACCTAGAAAGAGTGACGCATTCCAACCTGACATTTACCCCAACACGGCGTCAAATGTTCCAGCACATACGGCTCAGGAGTGGTGGGGAGGTTCAAGTAAGGGGCCAAAGACAATGAGTCTGAACCCTCGCGACAAATCAACCAATGGAGCGGGAAAGGCACCCAAAAAATTTCAAAGCGTAGCCACACTCTCATCAGATGTGAAGAAGCTGGAAACACGAATCAGGTACTTGGAGGGGAAATTGGATGCAGCAGGAATCAGTTATGACAAAAAATAACCATGGAGTTAAAGCGCAGTTCCTCAACAGTTGGTGTTTATGGGAGAGCCATCATGTGTGGATGGCATATGCATTAATTTTATAATTTTACCGGTATTATTGTACCGTTGTCTGCATAGGAGATGAAGATAAGTCAAACTCCTATGTATCCCATACTTTATGCGCACATCTCCTCACGCAGTGGCGATTCCTCTTGTGGCGAGGTATCATGCATTCGCTCCAGCGAGAAAAGTGAAAAGGTCAATTCCAACAAAACGCCGCCTGTTATTGTAGTTCCTTTCACGATATCATTGTTACGAGAAATGGTTGCTAAACAAGACCAATTTTGTCGGGTGCTGCTTGGCGCGCGTGCACAAGGCTGAGAAAAAAGTTTCACAAGAGCCTCCCTCCCCTACACTGCCAATAACCACTGTCCAAATTCTTGCCGAACGTTCATGCTGTAAATGTAGGGATGAACAATCAAAGTAATACTGAGTTAAGATGATGATGGACCAGAGCGACGTCCTGGCGCAGCTTAAGCCACCCACGCTTGAGCCACGTGCTGATGACAGTCAAGTCGGAGGTGTGATGCACACGACGGGAGATAACTCCGCAAAAGCAATCTACTCCAACGATAGGTTGCAAGAGGGAGATACCTACCCCATCGACAATACCTTTGTTGGAAAGTTTGAAATGGCACTTGAAGATGCAAAACGAACGTTGGAGAAGGAGAAGATGCTGAATGTAGATGATCAAGAGGAAGATAGGATTGATCAGACGGAAAGCAAAGTTATTGACGAAGAAGAATTTATCGACATCCGTTCTAATCCTGATCCCGCTGTATTTTATACAATCACCGACGAGACAACGAATGCAAGTAGAAGTATGAAGAAGAAAAAGAATAAGAGGGATAACGATGATCTACTGGTAGCAGCTATCAAGAGTGCACTCAATGAAAACATATCTATGTCAGAAGATGATTCCTATACACAGTTTTCACATAATGCGAGCTCGTATTATACTGATGCTGATTTGATCAATCATGCAAACAGCACCATGAGTAGCACTTATAGTGGCAGCTATGATGAAGATGCCACGTTGGCTGAAACGCTACTAAGTGGCTCGTCCGCATATGACTCCCAAAAGCCCTCGGATGAGAAGAGACATTTTCGAAGTAGAGCACCCACTTCGGACGAAGAAACGTTGTTTAGTGACTATACTGAATATACGACCATGACTAGTTCCGTTGCATCTGACTGTCAGAGTTCAGTCTTGTGCACATCACGCCCCAATAAGAAGCAAGAGCGCACTCAGACAAGACATCGAGGTGGAGGAACAGTTCATTCTGCGTTCTCTGAACCAACTTACTTGGAGGATGAGGATGATTATTATGACGATGATAACGTCAGCTGCGATGACACATACGCGACAAGGGGGACTGTTGGCCTGGTGCAAGATATTGTAACCTGCGGTACATATCGTCTTTGTTTTGGGGACGGAAAGAAGTACCGCCCAAAGGATGACCTTACCAACTTAACAGTCAGCGCGAAGAAGACTAGGCGTAGGAAAAGTTCTAAGGCAACTTCGTCAACTCCGTTAACGGTGAAAGAACGGCTATGCAGATTGAAGAAGAGTTTGGCCGATGATGATGCTGCGGAGGTGACAGTGAAGAAGGAGGATTCTATATTTCTGGAGGAGGAAGACGCCAACGCAATTGCTGAAACACTTGATAAGATATTTTGGGAGGGAGATGGATTGTTTAGCGACGAATCATGCAATAGCTCAGAGAAAAGTGGCAATATCAATGATTTGCTAGATCAGAGCCCACAAGGGAATCCCCTCAACTCCACTGAGAAATCGTTGCCTGCCACCTCAGAAGCAAGCATTGCAAGCTCAAAGAAAAAGATGAAACCTTACTTGCTGAGCGCTGCCAGGTCCTTTGGCAAGTCGATATCTTTTAGGAAGCAGAAAAGTTCTGCCACACAACAGCTCCCAACTGAAATTGGTGTCGACGAAGAGCAATCAATTACTGGACTTACAAAACAGCTCCCGATTGAAATTGATGTCGATGAGGGCCAAACGACGAAGGCTCCTCCTTCTGTCGATCCGAAGATGCTAGGAGTCGCGAGTCATGAGGCAGAAGCTAACATTGCCACCGTTCAGGCTACAGAGCAGGACTTGCAAAGAGATCGATGCACAACAGATGAGAAGAAGTCTTTCCGTCAGAAGATACGACCTCGTAGTAGTAGCAGAAAGAGAAGTGCCAAACAGTCATCCATCGTCGAAACCCCAACACGTCCAGCCCGAACCGAAGACAGTAATGATAAGAAGAGTCCCAAAAAGTCATCTTTCGTTGAGTGGGCAAGTCCCGATCGAACTGTAGACGTTAGTATCAGCAGTGACTCTACAGGCACCGACCCGGAGCTTTCCGCTATTACCGCAAAGAAATGGAGAACTGCTATCGACAAGGTAACAGGAAAGACCTACTTCTACAACAAATTAACCAAGGAAGTGACGTGGGACGCACCAGATGATGTTGTTGAGGAGAAACAGGCATCGCCAGTCTGGAAGGCCGCCTACGATACAACCACCGGTCAAACATACTACTACAATCGGCAAACAAAAGCAGTTACTTGGAACAAGCCTTATGGCTTCGTCACACCTCGTCACAGCTTAAAATGAATTTGTTTACGTGTAAATATTTAGTGAAACTCTATACCACAACATTTTCTGTAATATCGGTACCTTCATCCGTCTCCTCTTGCTTCGTCGACCCTTTTTTCTTTGAAGTTCTCTTTGGCTTACTCAAGCACCACTTCTCGAATGAGAAGCCAATTTCTTTGAGCTGCCTGATTGCATCGGGGCTCATCTTGCGACTACGAAAATTCACTACCTGTGACTTGACCCACTTTTGGAGTGATTGTAACTCCAAATTCTTTGATTTCTCACACTGCTCGTCTGACGGAAACCTGAGTGTTCCATGCTCTTCCTTGTACTCCACAAGCTTCTGCAGCATGGCTTCGAACGTTTCATCTCTACGTCGGCCAAAGCTGATGCCCAATACTTCTAGACTCTGTTGACGATGGGGGTAGTCATCGATCATTCTCTTCGTTTTGCTGCCCTTCTTCTCATCATCATCTTCTTCGTTCTTTTCGTGACGAACAGTATCCAACCAAACAGATAAAGACTTCTCTTCTTCATCTTGGCTCTTCTTAGATGGCAATTTCCCGTGCAGCTCTTTGTACGCACTCAGCTTTTGATAGTTCGTATTCCACTCACAGGGCTCTTCAAGTTCCAAGTCAAACACCTTACGCGTCCAAGTTCCAAGCTTTTTATTACATTCCTTAATCTCATCATTAGCCAACGAAAGAGCTAATTTCTTCTCTTGCAATTTCTCTCGAAGCTGTTTACACTCTTTCGCCATATCAGCCTTCTTTTGCTGCGCAATCTTCTTCTGATATTCCATCTTTGTTTGTTGTGAGTATGCAATTTCAAGAGGACGAGATGGTTCCTCAAACAGTGGCTTCGTGAAAGCACCGGCTAGATCACTGTAATCCCCATGTTCATCAACTGCCAGCTGAGGATATTCAGCAGTGGAAAATTCAATTGCTTCATGCTTCGCAGCAACAAGTTCAATACGAGCTTGATTTGCATTCTTCTTTGGTCTACCGCACTTCCCCTTTGTTTTACCTGCGCTGATTGGCACCTTATCACCCGAGTTCTTCCCTGCAACAACTCTCGTCTTAGGATCCTTCGGAACTATCCTCTTCCGTGTCTCTTCATCAAATGCATCAGGCTTTCGGAATAAAATGTACGCAATCGCGTCATATCTCGCCCCTCCTTCTACATCATGCTCTTGCGAGTTGTTGCAGCTAGCACATACGCAGTCGTCGTTGCAGTATTTTCCTCCGCTGAAACATTCGCAGTATAATTTGAGGCATTGTGTCTTGGTGCACGTACATTTCCCCTTGTTCATTCCACTTTGCCATCTCCCACCCTCGGCGTTCTTGGTAGTTGACATGATTTTGGCTGCTTGATCAGGGGAGAGACAGAGGCGACAAGATTTTTCGTTCCTGAAGTAGCGTGGCTGGGGTGCAATATATGATCTGATCTTATGTCAAGCGCAATGATTTTGAAGTCAATTGTTGCCAGGTGGTTTGCACAGTTCTTCTGGAGGAGTGCACTGATTGACGTTTTTGTGAGGCTGCTGTTCTCCACCGATAATAGTTCTCCACTCAATGGTACAATATCTCTCCTCTGTCGTTGCAGTGTCGTTGTTGATGCTTGTGTTCGTTGTTGTTGTTGTTGTGTTGATCCGAAGGGTCCGGTTCCGGGGCACTCAAAATCAACCTTTGGGAACTCATTTTATAGAGTGTCCAAATACCATGAACTGATCCCCAATTAGCACATCACAATACCCTCTCAGTGCCCAAAGATTACCCTGAATCCATCAAAAGGAAGGGCTTTAGTACAATGCCCTGTTTCCCGACCCCAGACCGATGAAAATGATTCGAAAATTTGCCGTTCAACGCATGAAGCTCGTCTACGAAGCTCAGAAACACAAATTGATTGTGAAGATTACTTATTACTCTTGAAAAGTCTCTCCTCTGCACTACGATGTGGTAGCAAAAGCTCTCTGCACTACGATGTGGTAGCAAAAGCTCTGTGTATCTAATGTATGTAATGTATCTTTATTTCTACTCTCTGCTACGCTACACGGCAGCTCCATTCAAAACGTCAGCATCAGCAGTTGTCAATGACTGTTCCAACTTCTCCTCATCTTCCTTTCCTTTTGCTTTTGATTGCTTCCTTTTCTTCTTTTTTGGACTGCTCAGAGCTTGGTGTGCTTTCACAACCCGTACATCTTCATCTGTCATCTTGCCTCCATTTTGCACGTACCGACGGATGATGTCATCAAACTTCGGAAGATCTCTTTCAAACACATGTGTATTGGTTGCATACCACCTCTCGAAAGAAAAGCCAACATCCAAGAAACGCTTCGCAATCTCTACGTTCTTGGTTGGTAGCTGATACCTAAATGCAGCAACGTGGGTGAATACCCAATGGTGAAGCTTGACCAACTCTTTGCATCCAGACTCTTGGCATAGCTTCAGACTTGGAATTCTAAACGTGCCATGCTCCTTCTTGTAATCCAATAGTTTCTGAAACATCATTTCAAACTTGGAGAATGAAGCATTCCCCCAACTCACCCCGAGCTCTTCTAACGCCATTGCTCGATGAGGATACTTGTTTGCTAAATTGTGATTGTTGACTTTATTCTTGGCCGAAGCGATGAATGTAGCAAGCATCTTTTCCTCCCCGCTGCCTCTCTTCCTCTTATTCAGTTCTGGCAATTTTCCATTTTCACCAACATAATCTCGTAACTTTTGCAACTTGTCATTCCATGGGCATGATTCTTGCAGTTCTAGATCGAACACTTTTCTATTCCACCCTCCCAACTTTTTGGAATTTGCTTTGAGAGAAGAATTCATCAACAACAATTCTTTCTTTTTGGCATAAAACTGTTCACGTAGTGCCTTCAAATCACTCAAGACTACCCTCTTGTTTTTACGTAATTGCTTCCGTTCTTCAACGGTAGCATCACGCTGAGAGTACGCAGCGGAGAGAGTATCGGAGCAATCTTTTGGAAAGAGTCGTTGCTTAAAGGCGTGTGCAAGATTGCTATGATCTTCGCCCTCATCAATAGCCACCACCGCCGGCTCAGAATAATTTGCTGATTCTTGACCTCCTTCAATATTAGACAAGTTTTCATTAATTCTCCTTCTTTTGACACCCCTCTTTGAAGAATCATCGACCAATGACTCGCCTTCGGTAGGTGCCAAAGCATCTAATGCCACTGGTTCTTCGGCGGCCTCGAGAGAATCGGGCATCGGCAAGTCACCGATCGGAGGCAGCGGCGGCAGCGAATTAGGTTGTGGAACTGATGAGGACATATTCTTTATACTGTAATAAATGAATAATCAATAGGATAATAGATTGCTCTCCCCAATCCCCAACAACATTTTTGTTCATATCTCTACATTCCCCCCCGCCAGCGGAACACAGCGTTCCGCAAAAATGGCTGTGACCAAAAAATCCAAAAAAAATCAACTCCTCACAACACGCACCATGCCGCCGCCACGATGTGCAGTCCGTGTAGACAGTAACCACTCGAATTAACCAATCCAACACGTCTGCAGTCCTTACTAAAACATACCCGAGTGTCGGCTTGCTGTAGTAGCATTGGCGGAGTCATCAGAGCCTCAGAAACGCCGTCGTAACACCCGTGCAGTTGGGGCCGGAAAGTTGATGACGATATCATGCTGTTGACGTCGGGGAAACATCCCATACAATCCCATGTGTTCAATAATAGCCATTCAAGTGCAGCGCTTCCATTAGTGTCTCCTCAATGTCCAAACAGAGCGAGAAAAGTCGCTTTAGTTGTCCGTCTTTGGGAAGCATATTGCTCCAATAAATAGCAATAAATAAATTCCTCTCTGCTTCACGCCCTCCCGATGGAGATCCTACGAACTACGCAACATCCTTTACAACAGAAGAAGACGAAGTTATGCAGCAATGTCATCCATAATTACATGATAGCGATGAAGTAGGACGAAGTCAAAAGTATGGCCAACGATGGCGAACTTTTGCGTTGTACTATGGGGGATAGATGGATCGGAGAGATGAGGGAGAGAAAGTCCGAGCAGGGGAAAGTCAAAACATAGCAGCTACTCAAAGTAGGCCTGCTTCATAATAATGTCTTGTCTATTCGGGGGATGGCTGCAATAGTTTTGAAATTTCTTTGCATGGCTGTGTTCACTTCGAGTCTGCGTGGATTTCTAGATGATGCATATTACAACAATACTCTACTGCCGAGATGATTGTGGGCTGCTAGCAGTGCAGATTGTCCTGCCGCTGCAGCTGAAAACGTTGGGTTGGGGGAGATCTGATCCGATGTTGGCACTGCTTTTCTCCATCCGATGATAAGCGATTATACCCGAATGAATTGTTGAGAATGAAGGCTAACGTCACATGGAAAGTCGGATGCAGCCAGTATGGTCATGGAAAGTCTGTGTTACATCTTCTACGACATCTAGGCGAGGTAGATCGGCCACTCATGGATAAGAGATGGAGGGCGCACCAAAAGACAGCTAGCCAAGCACTGCTGACTTGCGTGGTCATGAAACAGGGGATGATGGGATAGCTGATAACTAGCGGAGGTGTGCAATGTGACTGAACGCACATGCTCCACTTTTAAGAGATTGCTCTTCCCATCTCATTCATTATGAGAGGAACTTATGTGATCATGAACCTACACTGCGGGTAGAAGGTAATCAATCGGATTAATGTGCAGGAACGAAGTCAGGAGTTTCCAATGTCAAATGGGGAAGAAGATGTCATTATAAACACTAACAACTACTTTGCCATTCTATCAATTATCTTGCTAGGGATTACAATCTTCCTCCCCCCTCTTCGTCATCTGCACCACCTCAACATACTCTTCCTGATATCAGACGTCTTCCGCTTATACTGGCTTTTCCTCGGTTGTTTTGTGCCTTGCCTGATGGCCTTTTCTTTTCCCCGAATTGCCTTCTCGTTCAGAAGCCTTCGTCCGTTCTGCTCTTCCTTCGACAATTTGTTCCTTGTCATGATCACCCTCGCCTTATCTACTCATTGTCGAAGACGTCAATAAGGTATGTGCGGCCGTAATTCGTAATCGTATAATGGCTCCTCCTGAATTAACAGTAATGTCTTTAGACTCATTGAGGTTGCATAGAACTGCCTTCATCCGCCAACTTGGTTATCCTTATGCTTTCTGAGAGTCTCCATCTGCTGCTCCTTCGGTCTCCGGCGGATTAGCAAGGCTGCCACGATGTCGCCCCCCTCAAATCTGCTATATACTTGTCAATAATGGATGACTCATTCTCATCGTCTTGACGAAGCGATCCGTTCTGGACTTTATCATCAAGCACGTCAATATAATTCATCGATCTGCTCGAATTTTTCTTTACCGCCAGTCGCCTCTAGACGTCAGCCACAGCACTCTCGTTGATCACAGTGTGGCAGGTTGAATCCCATCAAAGAAACCGTGACGTTCTCTCGCTCGCCATAACACAGAGGCCCCATTTTTAAGACGTCGACTTCCACATCGCTGGGGTTGATTGTCAAGCTACTCCGATGATCATCGCGATGACCGATGACTGAAATAATGCGATGCTTAAAGGGTAGCTAAAGGCACCCGGATCGCTCGAGGGGTCACAGCTGAGTGTAGAGCAGAGACTAGAGCCGTCCCCGGTGGTCGTTTGGGCACAGGCCTCCTGTGGAGAGGGCGTAATGGATGGTTGGAGGCGGCGGCGGCATGGTGTTGTGAGGAGTTGATTTTTTTTGGATTTTTTGGTCACAGCCATTTTTGCGGAACGCTGTGTTCCGCTGGCGGGGGGGAACATAGGCTGGAAAGTGGAAAGTGTAGAGCAAAAATAAATGCGGCCAACCGCGTGACGCGTTCGCGTACCTGGAACTGTTGGGCGAATTTTGAATAATTTTGAGAAATCTAGATCTAGAGACAGAAGAAGATACCTTCATATGTGAGGATGTGAGTCAAGATGTGCATCGCATACTTGACTTTCATCCTTCATTTCCCTGAAGCACTTACAAATTGGCTTTTGGCACTGCGTTTGCAAAATGATCTCCTGATAATTGTACTGTAGAGCTAGAGTCTAATAGTGATAGTAATAGTGATAGAAATAGAGTGACTCTCAGTCTCAGCTCCAGCCCCTTGTGCTAGCACATCCTACAATAATTGGAACTGATTTCAGCTTTATTTTCGTTGTGGTAATGGTTCTTTGTCGTCGCTCACTTCAGTAGTAATATTAGCACTAACCAAAAAATTGGAAAGACTCTCGCATTTCCCAAATGCCCCCCACTCATGATACTTTTGATGTGCTAGCAAAAAGTACTGCACTGCTTTTTCTGTCTCTCCGATCTCCATATAGAAGTACGCTGCTAACTCACAAGCCAAAGCTTCTTCATGCACAAACTAAAAAGAACAAGCCACACAGTTCGTTAGTCAAGAACGTTGTATCAAGCGAACAGGAGTAATGTTCACTTTGCTTCAATCTATCTCGTCTTACCTTGTGATCTCTGGATGATGATATCGCTTTTTCGTAATAGAATTTAGCCGTACCATAATTATTTTTGCAGTATGACTCCTCAGCCTCCAACAGGTACCATTTATTCTCAAATGTCCACTGGGACGACTCTGCCCATCTCTTCAACGTTAATTTGCTTCTTTTGCCACTTTCAAGCCATTGTTGTTGTTGCTCATCTCTCGACACTCTTGCCACCCAAAAGGAAATGAGACCAAAGTAAAATTCATGAAAAGAATGCGCGACTAACAAGTTAGCCCACGTGTTGTCAATAAATTCCAAGAGCTTCTCTGTGTAGTGTTTGGAATCATCGTATAACCGAAACATAAAGCTGACGTATGCTTTTTGAAAGAAGTAAACCGCCGTGACGCTACTGTTTGTCGCAAGAATATTACAAACTTCTTCAGCAGAAACATACGCTGGCTTTTCATCCGCGCCGATCAACTTGAGCACACAATGCTGAAAACACTGCATTTGTACCACGAATATCAACATCTTTCTTTCATACAAGAAGTTAGTCACTTCATCTGATTTTTCCCGCATGGATTGTAAGTTCACACCAGCAGAGAGAGAACTGCTGCAGATGAGCACAAGGTTGAGGGCAGCTTGGATGATATCACCTGATGCCATTGAAACAGCATAACCCTCATTATGATATTCAAATGCGGCCTGAAGTGGCTCGATGTATGCTCTGACTTGCGTACCTATGGAAATGACCTCGCCGGCACTTTCCGTGGATCCAACTCTGTCTATTAATGAACGTGCAAGTTTTACATAGCGGTAGCCCTCGCTGATATCTCCGAGCTTGGCCATATACGAGCCAAGGTGCACAAATCCTATTGGAGACACAGGGCCAGGGCTCATGCCGTGTAATATTGAAAGTTGAATAATTTGTTGAGTCACATGCGGAAATAATTTGGGCATAGTTTGACTCGCCATTACCTCCAATTTCCCTAAGAACTGCATTGCCTTGGTCATAGTGGGATCGGACATTTGTCTGGTATTTAATATTTCATCATTGGTGTAAACTGACAGTAGATCTTTCGTCTCTTGTACGCAAACCCTTAAACTTGATTCATGTCCTCGCAGCTCAATGCCCAGCTTCGCCAAAATATCAAGTCCCTTTTCAATTGCTTCAGGCAGCCTGAATGAAAAAGCCATTGCACATGTGACGAAATACATGACGTTGAGCTTATCTTCGTACGATCGCCCATGCGCTATGACTTGATTAGAAAGAAGCTCCAAGTTGACAATGTCTCCATTCGTGAGAGCACACGTCGCTGCCATGTCAAACAACTCTAAACTCAATTCGTAGTGCTCCTCCCAGTGTTTCTTCCGCAGGAACAATATCCCGTTATCAAAATACGAGTATGCTGCTACGAAATCTGACATCTCCATTGCCTTCTTCCCAGCCCGTAAATTGAGATTAGCAACAATGTCATTCTGGCTCTCTTCTTGAACGGCTCCAGGACCTGCTAAATCGAGCTGATTCGCAGCTGTTAGCAAAATGAATGCGTCTTCCTCTCTCTCCGCCAAAGGGGCTAGAGCCATGCCATAGTCGAAGTGACAGTTGCGTCGATCAAGGAAATTCATCATGTTGTAGGCAGCTTCTTGAAAACGGTCGTGTGTGAAATGGTACCGATCATCTTTCTTCTCCAATAATCCTTCTTTTACGGCTGAATCAAGGTTTCTTAGTAAATTCGTTTGAAGAGACCTTTCCAGTGTTTTGATAAAAACAATCTCTGCCGATGATCCAAAGCATGACAAAACTTTTATAGAGAAGATCTCACATCTTCAGATAACGCTTCGATGCAGTTAGTTAGAAACTTGGCAACATCGTCAGGTAACTTATGGCATTGAATCTTCTGTATGTCCCACTCCCACCGTCGCCGGCCGAAGCTTGGACGCAAGCTACCTTCCTTGCTCAACGACAGCATCAGCCGCGAGACGAACAGTGGATTACCCTTTGTCTTGCGGAATATTACACTCGACAGAGACCGAGTGAGACGCGGGGATAGACACAGAGTCTCCGAAACCATAATGTTCAAGGTCTCTTCTTTCATGCAATCAAGTTTGATGTCGGTAGATCTTGCGTTGAACAGGTTGTTGTTGCATAGTGTCTTCCACAATGGATTGCAGTTGTCAATCTCCCCTTCGCGGTAGCATCCTAAAAAGAAAAAATGTGTGCCTTGAGAAGCCAGACCACCGGTAAGTAGGAGTTGGTTCACAACTTCGATGGATGTTGAATCTGCCCACTGCAAGTCATCAAGTAATAAAGTCACAGGGGCAGCAAATGTACTTGATATCACTTCCACAAACCGACATAACAAGTACTGCAGTCGCTTCTGAGGGTTGGTACAGCCTTCATCGTGATTAACTCTCATCTCTAGACCTAGAATATTTGCCAAGTTGGGTATGAGCTTGGCCAAGTGATATGCATCCCTTCCCAATGAAATGCTTATCTGATGAGCCAGCTTATTCCTCGACGAAGCAAGTCCGCTATTTTGCAATAAAAGACCGCAATATTGATTGAAAGCTGATGCCAATGCACTGAATGGTTTGCGCTGCTCAAGTTGGTCGAACTTTCCTGTGAGAAGGATTCCACTTCCACCGTCTGATAGCACGTACTTCCCGAATTCATACGCCAGCAGCGATTTTCCCGTACCAGATCTACCGGAGATAGTTACTAACTCGCTGTCACCTGACACTGTTCGTCGGTAGACCTCCTTGATAGTGGATAGTTCGGCATTTCTACCAAACACGGTGACACCAAACTGCAATCCGGTGGTTGACAATCTCCCCATGTCTTGATCATAGAGGTAGACAGAAGGTTTATCGAGCATGAGCTGCAGATCATCTCTCACCTCAGACAGATCATCGTATGTCTCATCTTTCCGAAGAGCGCCATTAGCGCAATCCAACATGTTGGCAACCAAATCACACAAAGACCTCGGAACTCCTTTCTGCATCAAAGGCTCCACTGAAATTGAAGCCCACATTTTGCAGTTTTCATTTTGAGTTCTCTTCTTCCTGGGACCATCCCCTTGGGAATGGGAAGCTATGCCGTGTGATGTACTATCATCATCAGACAAGTTGTAATCACTCAAAAGATTTTGGAAGATGCTGAGTTCGCCAGCAAGCCCATTAGGTCTATCTCCTATTTGTTTGAGCTCAAGCTCAGCAGGCCGCTCCCTCGAAAATATTTCGTAGAACACTATCCCAAGAGAATATAATATTCCATCCATTCTCCTCGCATCATTATCTATCTCACCAAACAAGGACGGTAATATTCCTACTCGAATGTCATCGTCATCTGCGATCTGCGAGAATTGTATCAAACACATGTTCTATACCACCTCCATTCGGATTGTTTGACTTCAAGTAAACTACAATACTAGCTATCCAATCAAAGCTTGGAGTAGGCGACCGGCCAGTTTCATCTTCTACTTTGCAAATCTCATCAGCAAGGGAACAAGCGAGACGCAGCGCCGGCATTAAGTAATCAGCGGACGATACTGTCGTATGATTGTTATTTGTCTTACGTAATTGCTGCTGGTGCTGGTCCAAAAATGTTTGGAATGAGCTGATCCACTTTGAAAGTGGTATGCCTTGGTCACTTGTTCTTCCTGTTCCTGACATGATATGTTCGAGTAGTAAAATTATGGACTGTTAGTGTAGATTCTATGATCTCTCAGCAAGACAAATATATTATGAGCTGCAGAGCGTGCGGGCCGTTGGCCAGCGGTCATTGTCGTTTGTCGGGGCAGCAGACATCAAAACTTCGTGAGGTTCAGAAGAAACAATATTGTACACTGTTTTGTCGATTGTCATGTGGTCTCGGGGACTTCTTGGGGATTTAGTCGCGCAGACACCTCACGAACGCGACAAGCGGGAGCGCGAAGAAGGCAAAAACAATCATCTCGAATCTTGACTCTTGGCTCTTCGAGCTCTTGCGCTGCTCTCGATCTCATATAGTCTCGTAGTAGAGGGTTCCACGCTGTGCTATCAATAGGAGAAGAAACAATGGAAGCAATTCGGATCATCGGCAGCGGTCGTAGTTGCGGCAGCACTACGTCTGACGGCAACTGCAACTGTTTATCTATAATCAACCTTCCTGAATCTATTTTACGTTTTGTTGGAGGGTATCTTCCAAACTCATCTCGAGCAATCATGGCTTTTGCGTTGTCTCGCCCAGCGTGCTTTGAGTCTGATACGCTGGATTTTAGTGACATTGGCAGAGACCTTGCGTCAAAGCTGACAGACAGCGACATCTCAAATATTCTCGTATCGATTGATGCTGTCAATACGTTGAAAGTGTTGAAGCTCATCGGCTGTGAAAATATTACCGGTGCTGGGCTGGATCCACTGAGAGGATCCACCATCCTCGAGCAAATTGACTTGAGCACTTCGGAAAAGGGGCCTGCGATGAATGGTGAAGATCTCTTCTCTCCGAACTTTCCATGGGGTATTTCTTTGTCAGAGGATGCCGTGATTCCAATTTTGGATAGCATCATTGCTGAAAAAGATAGAGCACTGCGACATGTGCAGTTTCCTCTGGCTTGGAGGCAGAAGAAATGTCAGATCCTTTCATCATTCTTGGAAAGGTACAATCTTGCTATCACTAGACTGACATGTGCGAAATGCAGCGCCTGCAGATGTGGGTGCACAACATGCAGGGAGGAATTTCGAAATATGAATACCTCCTCCAAGACATGGGAGTGGGGGCTACAAAACTTCACTTGTTATGACTGCCTGCGATATTTCTGTGAGGATTGCGAAGAAGATTTTTGCGAAAAGTGCCAAAAGAAGGTTTGTGAGGACTGCTGCCCTACGCAGTACTGCGAGCATTGTGGAAAGGCATCATGCAGTGACTGCCATCAAATATTTTCGTGCGAAAGTTGTAGTGGAACTTTCTGTCAAGACTGCCTACCTGTTTGTACATGCGAGTGTTGCAACCGAACAAGGTGCATGGAATGCATGCCATATTACACTTGTGAAGGCTGCCAAAAGTCAAATTGTGGTGACTGTGCTCACGAGAATAACGTGCAGGATTGTGAACATTGCTTCGAAGAAAATTGTAATGATTGCCGTCTCAATGCATACAACGAGGGAAACCTTGGATGTAATGGCTGTCGCAGTTTATTGCTACCACGGATCATGCAAGAGAAAGTTACTGCGCTGCAAGAGAAGGAAGCTGCTCTACAAGAGAAGGAAGCTGCGCTCTTGAAGAAGAACATTGCTATCCGAAAGAAGAATGCTGCAATCAGAGAGAAACAAGATGTAGTTGAAGAGAACGCTTCTTTGCGCAAAAAGCTTGGCGAGTCATTGCAGCTATCTGAAGATGATATTCAGCTTTACATGATACGAGCTGGATGCCCTCCAGAGATCGCATACACAGCCGCCGAGGAGATGAAGAAAGATAAAGTCATTACAATCACACTGAAGGACGATAGAAGCGGCGAAGAGATCGCTGTCGTTATGTGGGAGAAATCGACGACGATGCGAAGAATGTTCAAAGCCTACGCTGATAGAGAGAATATCGACGTAGGATCTATTTGCTTCAAGTTAGACGGGAAAGTAATCCACCCAGATGACACCGCAGCAATGATTGGGTTAGTAGATAATGGTGTCATTGAATGCGTTTGGCCAAAGTTTTGAATAACATGTCTCGGGCCAAATTGATTTTCAGGGCCAGAGCTATCAATTCACTCCTATTTGTAGAAATCCCAGAAACTATCTAGAGAAGAAGTACCAAAGCTCATTAGTAGAACACACAAGTTATAAGAACACGTAACGCTAACGAGTACTTGATCTAATCACATACACACATTTATCACAATGTAGGTGACACACTGGCAAGGTACAAGTACAACTATCAGTCTCTCTTTGATTATGTGAGCGAGATCTACCATCTCTCTGATCAAGCCAAAGCAATAAATACGGCCGGCCGCCGCTCTGAAGATGCGGATGCGGGAAGCGGTAGGAAGCGGGAAGAGCGAAGTGCACGAACCTCTCTTATGTGAAGAAAGATCATGATAAAGTAATTCTGATCATTGTCTGATGCCAAAGTTGACAAAGAAAGCAATGGGAGTAATTCGGACCATCAGCAGCAGCCTTTGTTGCGGCAGCTCGGGTAGCAGCACTGATGCCATCATCAAGAGCAGCTGCCTATCAACAAACTGGCTCCCCGAATCTATTTTATGTTTTGTTGGAGAGTATCTTCCAAACTCATCTCGAGCAATCATGGCTTTTGCGTTGTCTCGCCCAGCGTGCTTTGATCACGATACGCTGGATTTTCGTGACATCGGCAGAGACCTTGCGCCAAAGCTTACAGACAGCGATATCTCAAGTATTCTCGTATCGATTGATGCTGCCAATACGTTGAAAGTGTTGAAGCTCATCGGCTGTGAAAAAATTACCGGTGCTGGGCTGGAGCCGATTCGAGGATCCACTGTCCTTAGGCATATCGACCTTCGTATTTCCTCTGAGCATATGTTGTTAGAAGAGGCTGTGACTCCGATCTTAGACAGTATTATCTGTAGAGAGGGTAGAGCACTGAGGCTCATAGAGCTTCCTGATACTTGGAGGACGGAGAAGAGCCAAATGCTTTGTGAATTCCTGGAGAGGTTCAACAACGCTCAAAATAGACACACATGTGTGTGTACAAGCTGCAGTGAAGGCTTTCAAGGGTCTCCGTGGGTGAAACACGACGAAGCAGCAGGTGGTTTGGTCTGGGGAGTACAAAATAATACTTGTTACGACTGCTTGAAGTATTTCTGCGACGATTGTGAACCACCTCTTTGCCAGGAGTGCGAGAAGAAGATGTGCGAGGACTGCTGTCCTACACATAGCTGCGGCTATTGTGATAAGATAGCATGCAGCGAATGTGATGAATTCGATAAATGTGACGAGTGTGGATCAAGATACTGCCCAACATGCATGCCCGTCATCTTATGTGATTGTTGCGAACGTAGCAGATGTATGGAGTGCGTACCATATTACACTTGTTCTGGATGCAGGAATGTGTCCAATTGTGCAGAATGCGCACATGAGAATAACGTCCAGTGGTGTGAAGTCTGCCAAGACGAACATTGTAACGATTGTCGTCACAAGGCATACAAAGAGGGAGAGCTCCCATGCACAGGCTGTCGAGGGTTGTTGTTACCTCGTGTTACGCGAGAAAATGAAGCTGATACCCGAAAGAAACAGTCATTACGTGAGAGACTCGATGAAATTGAAAGGGGATTGACCGTGCATTTGTCTGAATCAGATATCGAGTTTGTCATGAATCGAGCTGACTGCTCTAGAAAGGATGCTATCTGGGCTGTTAAGAACTTTTATTGCCCATACCGACACCTTGCTAATGCGATAAACTCGTTGAACCTTCAAAACTTCGAGCATGGAGTTGAATCTTTTGGAAGGAACGGAACCTGCACTTCCAGTATAGCAGTAGATGGAGATGCCAGCAACAAATAATCTACACGGCTTGAACAGAATGCCAATAGTTTGAAGAAAGATAAATCAAAATATATGATAAACCAAAAACACACACTCCTTCTTTTATTCCTTCACAAACCCTTTCATGCCCCTCTACTCCTCCTTAAATTGCTTAGAAGATACTACATATTATGTATTGCAACTATGCGTCAACCTCCACGAGTTGGGCAGTATTCTTCATTGAGCTGCAACATGAACATCAAGAAAGATATGTTGATACCAAATGCTCCCCCTTCTTGTCGTCCCAAATACATCCTCTTATCAATCCATCCTCCTTATGCTTGAGAGATCTCCTTTCAATAGATACCAGTACTTACTACATTACCTAAATATGTGTGGAGATGAGAGATGAGAGTGAGAGAAGCTCTGAGCGAGAGAGAGCAAGCATCGAAAATCAAAAACGCTGATGATAGTTCATGGCATACTTATGGCGCAGACGACAGCATTATCATAGCTTCGTAACGGAAAATACCAGCACCATGACAAACCAACATATCCAGAGTAGCCGTAGCAGCAACAGCATTAACTGCGGCCATGACGGCCCTTGCAGTTTACCCGACCAGCAGAGCAGCTGCCTATCAATCAACATTCTTCCCGATTCTATTCTCCGGTGCATCGGCGAATATCTTCCAAAATCATCTCGAGCAATCATGGCTTCTGCACTGACAAGATCAGCGTGCTTTGACTCTGATACGCTTGGTTTTAGCGACATCGGCAGAGACCTTGCGTCAAAGCTGACGGATAGCGATGTCTCCAGTATTCTTGTATCGATCGATGCTTCTAATCGGCTGAAAGTGTTGAAGCTCATCGGCTGCACAAATATTACTGGTGCTGGGCTAGATCCACTGAGAGGATCCACCATCCTCGAGCAAATAGACTTGAATACTTCAGTAATTACAGCTATTGCCAGTGATGGGTGTCCGCCGTGCTTTACTTTGTCAGAGGATGATGTGATTCCAATTTTGGATAGCATCATTGCTGAAAAAGACAGAGCGCTGAAGCTTTTAGAGCTCCCTCTTGTGTGGAGAAAGAAGGAGAGCGCACAACTTGCTGCATTCTTGAAACGCTACAACAATGCTCAGAGTAGCCGTACGTGCTTCTGCTGTGAGTGTAGTGCAGACTTCCAAGCCTCGTCGTGGACGGATCATTTCAAAGGCAGTTCATTCTGGGGGCTACAGCGCCACACTTGCTATGACTGCACGGAGCATATTTGCGTTGATTGCGATGCTGCTTTCTGTGACGAATGCAAGAAGAATTTTTGCAACGATTGCTGCCCTATACAGTACTGCGCTTGTGGAAAGGCATCATGTATGGATTGCTTTGGGGTAGAGTATTGCGAAAGTTGTGACGAAGCTTACTGCCAAGACTGCAGGCCCGTTTTCATGTGTGAGTGCTGTAATCGCTTCAGATGTATGGAGTGCGCCATCCATCTCATCTGCTCTAATTGTAACGAGTCAAATTGCATGCAGTGTGCAAATGAGAATAACGTCCAGTGGTGCGAAGTTTGCGAAGAAGACAATTGCAACGATTGCCGCCACAAGGCATTCAAGGATGGAAGCCTTGATTGTAAAGGTTGTCGAGGGTTGCTGTTACCGAGAATCATTCAAGAGAACGAAGCTCAACAAAGAGAGATCGAGATGTTAAAGCTCGTAGTATTGAACGCAGTCAACAAGGAGATTCTCCACAATGTTCGTGCAGTATGAAGTAATGAGAGTGCAGACAACGTTCTTTCCTGCTTGCATTATGACGCGATACAAATGTATTTCGATGCTTAGCGAGAGGAGATTGATGACGCAAGTCAGAGCGGTGAATAGATTCATAGAGAAACTACAATACATTTTTTCATTATCAGAGTACATTTATGCACGTAAATGCTTGCACTTCTTCATGCCTAATCTTCTTATTTCCTACCATGTCTCTATTATCTGCTTCGTTCTTAGGTTCCCATGGTTCTTACTTTAATTCTCCACATCGTCCTTGCATACTCTTCTCGATCATTGATAGATACCAGTAATAGTCGGTACCTTTTGCGTTTACGTAAGCTGTCTTTTCTCAAGTTCTGCACTCGTCGGAGACTCGTCGGAGATGGCACATATTGACACCACACTATCGTAGCGTCTAACGGACAAAGACAACCACCATGACAACCCCAGCCCAGACGATCCGCAGCAGTAGCATAAATCTCGGCCATGACGACCCTTGCAGTTCTTTCGATCGGCAGCGCAGCTGCCTATCAATCAATATTCTTCCCGATTCTATTCTCCAGTTCATCGGCGAATATCTTCCAAAATCATCTCGAGCAATCATGGCATCTGCACTGTCAAGATCAGCGTGCTTTGAGTCTGATACGCTGGATTTCAGCGACATCGGCAGAGACCTTGCGTCAAAGCTGACAGACAGCGACATCTCAAATATTCTTGAATCGATCGATGCTGTCAATACGTTGAAAGTGCTGAAGCTCATCGGCTGCACAAATATTACTGGTGTTGGGCTAGATCCACTGAGAGGATCCATTGTCCTCGAACAAATTGACCTGAGTACTTCAGACAATGCAACGATTGCCAATGGTGAAGATCTCTTCTCTCCAAACTTTCCATGGTGCTTCACGTTGGCAGAGGATGCTGTGATTCCAATTTTGGATAGCATCATTGCTGCAAAAGACAGAGCACTGCGGCATCTTCAATTCCCTCTAGTGTGGAGAAAGAAGAAAAGTCAGCAGCTTGTTGAGTTTTTGGAGAGTTATAATCTTGTGAAGAGTAGCCATGTGTGTTTGTGTGTCCAATGCGATGATAATGTTGTCGAATCCTCATTGTGGATGAATCAAACCAAAGACAGTTCGAACTGGGGGCTGCAGAACCACACTTGCTATGAATGCACGGGGCACATTTGCCAAGAATGTGAGGTAGGCTTCTGTCAAGACTGCAGGAAACAATTTTGTAAGAGCTGCTGCCCTACGAAGATATGCGATATGTGTTACTCTGCCGTTTGCGCTGCGTGTGAGGATCTGGAAGTATGTGAAGTGTGCAACACTTGTTTTTGCCAAGATTGCATGCCTGTTCGATTCTGTGACTGTTGTAATCGCAACAGATGCATGGATTGTATGCCACATTGGGATTGTTCACGATGCTGGAAGTCGAACTGTGATGATTGTGCTGATGAGCACAACGTCCAATGGTGTGAAGTCTGCGAAGACGAATATTGTAATGACTGCCGTCTCGAGGATTACAACAATGGAGAGCTTGATTGCAAGGGATGTCGAGGATTGTTGCTGCCTCGAATCATGCACCAGAAGGAAGCCCTGAGTAGAGAGAACGAGATGCTGAAGTTTGTGGTCATCAATGCCTTGAACGAAATATCCAAAGATCCCTCACATCCACTGGCAAAGTTGCGCTAGAGGATGATTGCATACCCACTGCCGCAGTGTGAGACAGTAGTAAACGATTAGATCCAGCAAGAGATTGCTGACCGAAGAGACATGCAAATAGTGTATAAAACGTTTATACAAGTATCTTTCATCCCAAATCTAGTGCTAAAACGCATCCTCCCTCGCAGCGATATGCCAAAGTGAGCAACGAACGGCGCTGAACATCATGGTTGCTACCACTTAAACAACTTCCCAATCTATCAAGCACCTTCTTGCTTCCAGACTTCCCGTCAACATCTTATCTACATCTACCATACACAACTCTGAGCATCGACCTCTTTGCCTATTTGAAGCATCGTAGCGCAGCTGAAAAGAAGGTTGCTTTCCTTTTCTTCTTCTTCAACAGAGACTACGAAGCTTCGCCATGCCACTCTTACTTGAGCACTCTTGGCCTCTTAGAAAGTTGCTGCCGGCTCCGCCGTGCTCTTGGACTGACACTGTACAATATTGAGTACGGAATGTACTTCGAAATGATTTGCACTGTAAAATCCCCAAATTCGGGCTTGCGCTTCCTCCGTCACACAATCGCTTGCGTTGGACATCAATTATCTTCAACGGCAGCCTGATAGAGTAGTTGTTGAGGCGAAGAACCCATCAAGATGGCGGTGGTTGCAAAGAGATGCCGATGCATCTCCATTGTTGCAATTTTTGTGGCATTAAACATCATATGTCGAGTAACGCCGACTAATGTTCATTTTGTCCACGCTTTCACATCATCCGAGAGATATCGGCCGTCCAACAATAAGCGAATACCACCACAACATTCGACAACATCTCTATCTGTAATTGGAACGGGGGCAGCGTCTCTCTTGGCAGGGAGTGTTGGTGGAGCTATCGGTGTTGGTGTCGCATACCCACTTGACACGCTTAAAACGAAATCACAAGTGTACAGTTCTCAGCAATCTCGTCAGATGAAAGATGAATTGATGCAACAATCAGAATCAGGGGTAGTTCGTTCTGGAGATGATGTCTATAAAGTTGAATCCCCAGAAGATGATTTGATATCTCTAGTCAAACTTATACTAGAGGAGGAAGGAATTGCTGGATTCTTTGGTGGAGTCAAAGCTATGATGATTGGCCAAGCGTTGATTAAAAGTGTTGCCTTTAGTGCCAATGCACTTGCTTTAGAGTCCTTGACAGACTTTGATTGGGATTCGATAGGGTTGGGACAAGTTATCGGCACTCCAGAACAACATGCTGTTATATCCAGTTCATTCTTGACTCTGATTTTGGCAGCATCGTTTGCAGGGTTTGTTACTTCATTCTTGGTAACTCCTGTAGAAAGAGTGAAAGTAATGATGCAAGCTCAGTCAACGAACGATGGGGCATATGCCAATGAGCTGGAATGCATTAAGGCTGTTCTCGACAACGAAGGGTTTCTTGGGCTTTTTTCACGTGGTCTTGGTCCAACATTGGCTAGAGAAGTTCCTAGCTATGCTATTTACTTTGTAGTATATGGATTATTGATTCATACGAGTATAGCAGAGAATAATTTGGGAGCCACTGCGCCACTCGTGTGTGGAGCAATGAGGTAAGTCGTTATTACATATTATCCGAAGAAGGCTTCATCCCTGTTCCACACCATTGTTTCCTTACTTTTATTTATGTTGATCAACAGTGGATGCGCTTGCTGGATTCCAGTTTACCCAATAGATGTAATCAAGACACTGGTCCAAAATACGGAAGGTGGTGACTCAAGCAGCGCCATTGATATAGCTGTTCAATTGTACAAAGATGAAGGTCCTGGAGCATTCTTCAACGGATTAACTCCTAAGATGTTGCGAGCGTCAGTGAACCATGCAGTGACGTTTTGGGTTTATGACTTGATTATGGATGCGCTGGCATGAGAAGTGAAAGAGTACTTGCTGATAATCACATCATATTATTTAGGACACATAAAACGTCAACTATACTCTCTATTACTTTGCTATTTTCTTGGTCTGAAACAAACTGTCTCCAGAATAAGACGATTTCGATGTTGAAGGTTTCGATGTTCCTACTGTTTGGATGCCACTGGATTTGGGGATCTTCTTAGCTGTGAACATACTGTCTCCAAGGTAACTTGATGTTCCTGCAGTATTCTTCCAAGACGATGTCTTAGCAATCTTTTTCGTTTGGAACATACTACCCCCCGTGTACGAAGAGGTCCCACTTTGTACGGAGTCTGCTTTCGCAACCTTTTTAGCTGTGAACATGCTCTCTCCCGAATACTTGGATGATCCTGTCTGTACGGAGTCTGCTTTTGCGACCTTCTTAGCTGTGAACATACTCTCTCCCGAATACTTGGATGATCCTGTCTGTACAGAGTCTGCTTTGACAACCTTTTTAGCCGTAAACATACTCTCTCCCGAATATTTCGATGATCCTGTCTGTACGGAGTCTGCTTTGACAACCTTTCTAGCTTGAAACGCAGACTCACCACTATATTTTGATGCACCAGTTTGTACAGCATCTGCTTTGGCAACCTTCACAGCCTGGAACGCACTGTCTCCGCTGTAATTTGACACCCCTGTTTGAACGGCGTCTGCTTTGGCAACCTTCACAGCCTGGAACGCACTGTCTCCACTGTA
Organism: Skeletonema marinoi; assembly: GCA_030544225.1. Lineage (NCBI taxonomy): Eukaryota > Bacillariophyta > Thalassiosirophyceae > Thalassiosirales > Thalassiosiraceae > Skeletonema > Skeletonema marinoi. The sequence continues at coordinate 977,981 of CM060492.1, forward strand.
ATTTGACACCCCTGTTTGAACGGCGTCTGCCTTGGCAACCTTCACAGCCTGAAAGGCACTATCTCCGCTGTAATTTGATGCACCTGTTTGAACGGCGTCTGCTTTGGCAACCTTCACAGACTGAAAGGCACTATCTCCGCTGTAGTTTGATGCGCCTGTTTGAACGGCGTCAGTTTTAGAAACCTTTGTCGACTGAAACGCAGATTCTCCACTATATTTAGATCCCCCTGTTTCCATGGAGTCTGCTTTGGCAATTTTCACGGCCTGGAACGTACTTTCTCCACTGTAATGTGATACACCTGTTTGCACTGCGTCAGTTTTAGAAACCTTTGTCGCCTGGAACGTACTTTCTCCACTGTAATGTGATACACCTTTTTCCGGAGAGTCGGTTTTAGATATTTTCGTGGTCTGGAACGTACTCTCACCATTGTATCCCGACGACGACTTTGAATTGCCCCCATCGCTCAAGGCATCAAATTCTGTTACATCTCGTGGAGATGGAGATTCACAGTTTTCAGATAGGTCAGCACCTTCCGTCTCCACTGAAAATTTTGCCCCCTTCTCAGGTTCAGAGGCACCTTCGGTCTTTTCCGTAGCTGGTTGCTCAGCTTCATCTTGATTTTCATCTGTTACCATTGTATTCTCAGCACTGACAATTTCATCTGCGACTTCTTCGAGTTGCTTCGCTTCTTCCGGTAAAGTTTCTGTGACAGCCTCTTTTTCAGCTTCTTCGTCGACACCTTCTTCTGTTTCACCAAGTTCATCCTCGACTATCTTTCCTTCTTCCATTTCTAACTTCTCTTCCTCCGCATCTTCTACAGGTTCATCCAGATCAGGCTTCTCTTCCACATTTTTTTCTCCTCCAATCTCTGATTCTTTGGCAGGCTCAGTGAGTTCGTCTTCTTCTTCAACTTTTTCATCTTCCACAGCTGCAATTTCTGGAGCGGTTTCATCTTCAACTTTGTCTTCCTCTGCGTCTTCTACAGGAGCAGCCTGTTCGGCATTATCTTCCACGTTTGTTTCTTCCTCAGTCGCTGGTTCTTTGGAAGATTCAGTGAGTACAGCCTCTTCTGCCACATTCTCATCCTCAGCAGCTGCATCTACGATGGCCTGTTCATCAGCCCCATCATCCGCTTCTTCTACAGGTTCAGCCGTCTGTTCCTCATTTTCTAATTCTTTGGCAGGTTCAACCTCCTCTTCCACGTTTGTTTCTTCCTCCGCCTCTGATTCTTTGGCAGCTTCAACAAGCTCGGCCTCGATTTTATCTACCTCATCTTCTGCTTGTACAACTTCAGATTCAATGGTTTCGACAGGAACATCTTCTTCAACTTCAGTGTTTGATGCAGCATCGCTAACTTCCTCTTCAACGTCATCTGCAGTGGTGGCCTCCTCCTCTTTAGGTTCCTCCACAACTACGACAACAGTTTCCTCCTCCACCTCATCTTTGATTTCCTCTACAGTGTCGACCCCCTCCTCATCGATATCAGGTTGGACAACTTCCTTTGAGGATTCTACAGTAGAAGCTTCATTATCTTGATCGGAAACATCCTCATCGGCAGCAGCCTCCTCCTTTGCTTCTGCTTCAGCAGCAATTAGATCTTCTTCCGCCTCCTTTGCAGCTAATTCTGCAGCAGCCATCACCTCCTCTGCCCTCTTGGTCTCAGCTGCCTCTGCTTCTTCTTCAGCTCTCTTTGCTTCGGCAGCTTCTGCTTCTTCAATGACACGTTCAGCAGCAGCAGCGGCCTCCTCTGCCTTCTTCAACTCTTCTGCGGCCAACATGGCCTCTTCTTCTGCGATTTTTGCAGCTACCTCCTCGTCCTCCTCCTTTGTTGTGACTTCAGCCAATTCCTCCTCCTCCTCCTTGATAGACGGTGCAGCCGTTTCTGCTTCACTTTCCTTGGCCTCACTTTCTATTGCGTCAGACTCTTCTGCACCAGTTATTTGATTATAAAATTCTGTCAGGACGCTGCCAATTTTGTCTCCTTCCTCTTGACCACATACTGACAATTCCAAGAATACGATCTGTTGTGAAAGGATGACGAAAAAATAGACAATTGTGAGATGAATGTTTCTGAACGCTTTAATCACACATCATGCACATTCGTGATCACTTCAACGTACCTCTTCCACCACCTGACCAATAGTGTCACCACCCTTGATCATATCAAAGGCATACTCCAATAATGTCTCTGCATCCTCCTCATCTTGAATTAACGTCGTTATGTTAAGCTGCAACGTCAGTAGTTTGCGTAGGTCGGTCTCCTCCACTTCGGTGAGGTCACGAGGGATGGTGAGGTCCGCATCCATTGTTAGTTGCTAATTATATGTTAATTGGTCACTGGCTTGGCTCTTTTGTCAATACAACAAGGATAAATTATGAGCAACGTATTGACTTCATGGTTCTGTTGAAGAGAGTGGAAGTGTCGATCGGCCTCTCTATTTTTGAATGAAGTCAAAGAATCTCCCACAACTTTCCTCTGGTTTTCCGAAACCTGCGAAAGAGAATGGGGGGTTTGCCCCCTATCTTATTCTTTAAATTGTAGAAATTGGTATTAATTGTGGCGGTAATTACACTGCCCTGCGTTATGTCCGGAGGGCATGCCCTCTCTTTGTTGCGCTCCAAAACAATGACCACGCATCTCATGGATGCGATGATGCAAGTGCTGTCATCTGACGATGATAGTTGAGAGCATAAGTAGAAGGAAGGAAGCACATCGCTGCCACCACAAACCATATTTCCTCAACAATGAGGCCTACAACCACTACATGCTGCGTACTGCTGCTAGCAGCAGCTCACAATCCTACGACACTAGCATTCAGCCCATCATCTCATGTGCACTCACCATCAGTCGCTCTCAGATCACAACAAACACGTCGCACATCATTGCGCCTATCCGCAGCCATCGCAACTCCAAGCAATGATGATTCCTCCTCCACCACCACAACACTGACCAAACAACAAAAACGAATTCAACAAATTAGAAAAGAGGGAGGCATACTCGCCTTCAACACCAAATTCGGTGCACTCAACCCATACGCTATTTACTATGGTCTCGTCTCAATAGCATTAGGATTAGTTTGGTTTGTGGCCTTGACGTTCAGTCAATTATTCTACAAGTTGACTGGGGGAAAGTTGGATAAGAGGCGACGACTTCCGGTGTTTTTTAGTCATGTGTGGGGAACGTTGTTGATGTTGTTTACGGGGTGTTTTCCCAAGGTGGAGGGTTGGGATGCTATTAAAGAATTTCACAAGAGGTAAATATACAGGATGCTATTGTCTAAAGAGAGAAGACTTTGTATGTTTGTTTGTTTGCTTGTTTAATGGTTCTGTGTGCTAACTTGACCATGTTTTTCGTGTTTCATATAAATGGTATGAACTGAACATCAATAATCATAATACGACAAACATTCAGCGGAAGAAAGGCCATGTTTGTAGCCAATCACAATTCATGGATGGACATTCCATTCTTGGGACATACCATTGGATGGCACAATTACAAATTTGTTGCAAAGAAGGAGTTGGAGAAGGTGCCTATTCTTGGAAAGGCTATTAAAGTTGCCAAAAATGTCTTGGTGGATCGGTGAGTGATGTAGTTGATATGAACGAATTTCATCATATGATGTGCAAATAGTGTTCTTATGAAATTGTGAACGGTGTGTTTGCTTCTCAGTTCCAACCGAAGAAGTCAGTTGTTGACATTGAAACAGGGAATGAAGTGGCTTGATGTGAGTATATAATCTTTCAATTTTTGTGAAATGTTTTATCTTTTCACTGGTGCTCTGACATAATTGCATTTCGGCTTTGTAGGATGGAGTGAATCTTTGTACATTTCCCGAGGGAACTCGATCTCGATCCGGTCGTCTCATGCCATTCAAAAACGGAGCATTTAAAATGGCTCATAAAGCAGGAAAGCCAGTGATACCCGTTTCAATCTGCGGTGCAGCAAAGGTCATGCCCTCTTATTGGTTGTTTCCTTTCAAGCCAGCTCACAATGTATGCAAAGTTGTTGTGCACGAGCCAATAGAGTCGGAAGGAAAGACGGAACAGGAACTTGCAGACGCAGTGAGGGATGCCATTGTTTCGGGACTTCCTGAGGAGCAACGGCCTCTTACTACTACTCAATAATTCACTGTGCTGAAAGATTGGCGTTGTTGTCAATTTGGAGTGGTGTGATGCTAGCGACGAAAAGGGGTACAATTTTGATAGAAACAAACTACTTGATTATGGGGTAAGCAAAGATAAACAAATAAACAATACTAGGGAACAAAAAGCTTAAAGAATAAAGGAACCGTACAAACTTTAGCTTATCAGTCTATTCGTCAGCTTGTACGTCAATCTCAATCAATACACATCATACTCTATACATTTTACAAACTCTAACAAATCATCCAGATCATCCTGATATCTGTGCAGCTTGAACACTAATTACTCTTGGCACTTGGTCTTGTTCATCTGCATGTCTCGTTCTTCCATCGACCGAGCATGCATCGCATGTATGACTTGGCGACAGATTCACACTGTAGCAGTTCACTGTCACCATCAGAGCATCTCTTGAATTGTTTGAAGGACTCTTGACACGATGCTATCTGTCGCGATTCTCTACGCGGCCTTGCGTTTGTCGCCAAGAAGGTAGTAGATCCCTCATTGGAAGATGTGTCGAAGAACATTTGCTTGATAGTAGACATTACTTCTGTGGTAGCTATGATGTAGGAGGAGGTAGATTGTGTTTGAAACTATTTATTGTATGCTGAAGTAAGTAATCAGTAAGCAGTGAAGTACTTATGTGATGTTGTTGGTTGTTTTATGGCGTAGGCTATGAAAATACAAACATCACTGACGTTATTCTTCGGTGGTGGAGGGATGGTGCGGAGCCTGTCGGAGGGAGACTTGATTGGCTTCGATGATGCTTTTGTTCTGCCCCCACGCAGTTCAACGAGTGGTCGTGAAGAAGGAGGAAGCTGTCGCAGCGCGTAGTCGCAGTCACAATAGAAACTTGAGAATCTCTATATATATTTGATTCTGGAACTGAGTGCAGCACCAACCCGACATTTGTGTGAACGGGGGTTTACTAAACAGAATGTGGTTTACACAAGTATTTTTGAAGTAAACCTTGTGTTTAGTCCATGTACACACAAATGTCGGGTTGGTGCTGCTGTTGTGAGGGGCTTGATGTGAGTATGTATATATTCTTTCAATGTTTGTGAAATGTGTTATCATTGCAGGTGTCCTTACATTATTGCATTTTTGCATTTCGTCTCTGTAGGATGGAGTGAATCTTTGTCCAACTCGATCTCGATCGGGTCATCTCATGCCATTCAAAAACGGAGCATTCAAAATGGCCCACAAAGCAGGAAAGCCAGTGATACCCGTTTCAATCTGCGGCGCAGCAAAGGTCATGCCGTCTTATTGGATGTTTCCTTTCAAGCCAGCTCACAATGTATGCAAAGTTGTTGTGCACGAGCCAATAGAGTCGGAAGGAAAGACGGAACAGTAGTTATGGGGTAAATGAAGATAAACAAATATTTCTAACACTATGGGAAAAGGGAAGCGAAAATAATGGATACTTATAGCAATATGATGGAATGTACAAACTTTAGCTTAGCAATCTATTCGTTCAGTTTGTACACCAAGCAAACTCGATCAATACACATCATACAATACTCTACATAGCAATACAGAGCGTGGTATCTTTGCCTTGACAACAAGTCATACACACCTCTCTTAACTTGGTCTTGTTCAGTTGCAGTCCTCGTTCTTCCATTGACCGAGCATGCATCTCATGTATGACTTGACGACAGAATCACACTGTAGCAGTTCACTGTCACCATCAGAGCATCTCTTGAATTGCTTGAAGGATTCATGACATGATGCTATCTGTTGCGAGTCTCTACGAACAAGCGGTCGTCTTGGGTTTGTCGCCAAGACGGCACGAGGCCGCTCATCGGAAGATCTGTCAAAGAACATTTGCTTAGTAGTAGACATTGCTTCTGTGGTAGCTATGTAGATCGGTGTTGCGGAGCGCGAAGCTGATTGTTTGCTGTATGAAGAAGTGAGATAAGTGGCTTGATTATTCGTTATGGAGTAGGCTATGAAAATGGAAGCATCACTGACGTTGGATCAATTCAGGAAGGGTTTGGAGGCTGTCGGAGGGAAACTACGAATAGACAAGCTTGTCGATGATCCTTTGTTCCTCCGCCCATTATCTCCTTCCCATGAGGTCAACACTGGTCCGAGGAAAATGGAGGAAGCAGCTTTTGTCATCTGTGCAGTCGCAGTCGCAGTCACAATAGAAAGCTTGAGAATAACTAAACCTGTAAAAGAGTGTTCTCGATATCCCTGGCGCGTTCACTACTGATTCATCAAAGCAAACTGACGTCTTTTGCTCTGAAAATGAACTTCCACTGTTGTGTTCAAAGAATATAAACAGCACCACCATGAAGATCTCCGCAACCGCTCTAGCATTGGCATCCCTCACAGGGCTCTGCTACTCCTTCACTACCACCAACACCGGCTCCTTCAAAATCCGTCCAGCGAGCAGCACCGCCATTCTCTCCGCAACCGTCGAAGAAGCTGCCACCTACGCCGACCCATCGCGTTATCTCAGCGACCATCCCAAAAACAATGTACCCCCTCACATTGCTGCACTCGTCGGAAGAGGATTGCACACCCGCCCAGACCATCCCATTGGTATCATCCGTGCCAAAATTCAAGAATACTTCGCCTCACTCCCCAACGAGTACATTGTCTACGATGCCGAAGATCCCATTGTAACAACCACACAGTGCTTTGATGATTTGCGCATCGCTCCTGACCATCCTGGTAGATCTCCCAGTGACACCTATTACCTAGACGACAGCACATTGCTACGAACACACACCTCTGCTCATCAGAGTGAACACTTGCGAAGTGGAGTCGATTGCTTCTTGTGTGCTGGAGATGTGTACCGTCGTGATGAAATTGATTCATCGCATTATCCTGCGTTTCATCAATTGGAGGCGGTAAAGCTTTTCCCCAAGGAGGATATGGCTGGTGCGGATGGTCTTTCTGGTGAGGATTGGGAGAACTCTGCAGAGTGTAAGGTTATTGCGGAGGATCTCAAGAGTGTACTTGAGGGACTTATGGATCATCTTTTTGGTGAGACGGAAAAGAAATGGAGTGAGGATTATTTCCCCTTTACTACTCCTAGTTACGAACTTGAGATCAAGTATGAGGGCGAATGGCTTGAGGTGCTTGGATGCGGAGTTGTTCACGAGGAAGTTCTCGAGATGGCGGACCGTGCCGATCGTCGTGGATGGGCCTTTGGATTGGGATTGGAACGTTTGGCCATGATCCTATTCGAAATTCCCGACATTCGTCTCTTCTGGACAGATGATGATCGTTTCCACTCTCAATTCAAGGAGGGGCAAATCACCAAGTTCAAATCGTACAGTAAGTACCCTCCCGTACTGAAGGATATTGCATTCTGGATCCCAGAGGGATTTGAAGAAAATGACTTCTTTGAGTTGGGACGTGGAATTGCTGGTGATTTGGTGGAGAGGATGGAGTTGATTGATGAATTTACCAACCCCAAGAAGGGTAAGACAAGCAAATGTTATAGAATTACTTACAGGAGCATGGATAGGAGTTTGACAAATGAAGAGATTGATGCCTTGCAGGATGAGTTGAGGGAGAGGGTTCTTGACTTGGGTGTTGAGGTACGATAAGCAAATACGGTGCGATTGAATCATCAACTGGTTCTCTTAGCGAAATATGGATTGGAAGTGTGAAATTTAATGGCTGAAATCGTTTTAAGTAACTAGCTATTTCTAATGGTCTTAATACTTGTGTGAGAAGACTTAGATCCCATTTCTATTGCCTCTAATTATGATACTCTTACCACTTTTCACGGAAACTTTTTTCATGGCGCTGAGCATTGAACAAGATGTTAGTTAACTGCATCTCCCCCCTTCTTCTATTGTTTGTGGGCCGTTTACTGTTATCCACCATCATCGTCATCCATCACGCCAGCGTCCCATCCCCGCGGCAAACTTGGATCAGAAATTCCTTCTAATGTAGTTAGTACGATAGAAGCACCCTCTACCACCAATGCCGCTCTAGAAGTCTGTATGACATTTCCCGAAAGGAGTCGTCGCTGTAGTGCTGCTTTCCCAGTACTTTTTGTTTGTAGAGTTCGCTGCACAGTAGCCTGAAATGATGGAATTTGAGTCATTTGGTTTGTTGATTGTCGAGCACCCACAGATGATGATTGCCCCCCCGACAAACGAAAGGACTTGGACATCTGATTCATAAATCGAAATCTCATGTTTGTTTAAATTATTTGATGTGTCGAGAAAATTACAATGCGTCGTTGTCCAATTTCCAACGATCGATCGACACAAGAAAGACACAGCCTTCACAAGAGTAGCAACCCGATATTGTGGTGAAAGATATAGCTTAGAGCTAGCTATTATTAAATCAGGAGGCAAGCTACTTATCTAATGCCATCAACACCACCATCCGTCCACCCAAGGTCAGTTTTCGTTTTCATCATCATCATCTTCCATCTCTCATCTCCTCTCCCCTTGAGGAAACACAGGGAGTGATAGATGAGAGAAGACGCATTAACAGTTAGTCACGAGTGCTCGGGCGGTTTTACTTATCACCGGTCATCAATCTTGCCAGCCAAGACCACAAGGGTCGACCAAGACACTACTTTTGTGCACCCTTGCACAAGACGATGATGACCTCCGCATATATTGACTAATAGTGATCCATCCAGCCGGTCTTGCTTTACTATAATGATCCCTACTGTTCTGGCTACTCTGTATCCAGCCGGTCTTGCTTTTCAGTAAACCCCGAATCGGTATTCGATACAATCCGTGAATAAATCAAGACAAGGCCAAACCAGCGGCGCCTCCTACAGCCTTTGTACAAGCGTCGACAACTCTTCCATATTTTATTGTTTCGACAACATCAAATAAGATACAATCCCTTCCTTATCAATTATCTTCATTTAAGAATGTTGGGATATCGTCGCCAGCTTCTTCTTAGCTTCCTCCTCGTCGCCAAGAGCAGCGCCCAGTTTGGTCAATCCGATGAAGGTCCTTATCTTCGTAAGTTGCCGCATCTTTAGTGTACGACAAGCGGCCATCGACTCTATAATGATATCGAGTGCTGGCGTAGACGATCTTCTGTGGTGATATTCATGCAATGCATTCAACTCACTTATCTCTTTACACACAACTCCATCTCTCCTCCACACAGAAAACTTTGACTCCATTCAAGCCGCATCATACTCGGTCATCGATGATCCAGATGCAAGCTTGCCCCCTGACCTGCTTTCTGTCTGCAAAGACAAAGGCAATAATCCTCCTTCCCGTGAAGTTGTAGTCCAAGCTGATTCTGGTGGACTTATCAACTCTGAAGCTGTGTCCACCCAATGCTCAACTGATTCAGTCTGCGTTATTCCTTTAGGAACAACACTTGAAGTCGACACCAGTTTGAACTTGTCTGCGTTGGTTGTAAAGGGCGTTGTGGAGTGGAATGATGAAACACAAGTCAGTCAGAGTGCGTTCATTTGTGCTGGTTACATTGCTGTTGAAGGCCATGGAAAGTGGGAGATGGATTTGCAATCCAAGGATGCCTTCGTCTACATCAAGGATAATGGTGCTGTGCACACCAAGCTTCGTAGCCGTGGCTTCGGTAGTGTTGCGATGAATAATGGTGATTATCCGACCATTGATATCAACGGCCGTGACCTTGCTAGGACATGGAGTCTCCTATCCAAACGTCTTCATCCGGGTGACGACAAGATTGAGCTCATGCACAATGCTAACCTGATGGACTGGAGAGTGGGTGATAGAATCTCAGTTGCTCCTACAGCGAAGTTAGCCACAGGGCACGGTGAAGTCTTCTCCATCACTTCAATTGAAGCGAATGGATCCTTGCGCCTAGACAGAGTAGCTCAGTATGACCATCAATCCAAGTTTGTCAACGCGTCTCCAGGAGGACACCCGGCTCTATTGAGTGCTGAAGTCGTCAATCTTTCCAGGAATATTGTTATCACCGGAGATATCTTCAAGCACGAAAATTGCGATCCTTCACTGCCTGAAGCTGTGCCTGGCGAGGAAACAAGTGTACTGGGCTGTCGTTGCTCATCCTTCCGTCAGCAGTGCACTAATGGGCTCCATACAGCTGCCATGCATGGTGGTACTGCAAGCATCCAAAACACAAGAATTGAAAGATGCGGTCAGAGAGGAGTTGAGGGAAAATATTGCCTCCACTTTCACAAGCTTAGCGATTGTCCTACTTGTCTCTTCAAGAACAATGTTATTGAGAACAGTCAGCAAAGAGGTATTATTGTGCACTCGACTCACTCGTCAGTTGTTGAAGGCAATGTACTCTACAATGTCCGCGGCGCAGGAATTTACATTGAAGATGGGTAAGTGATGTGCTTCTATTTTTGCCATGAGATCTATGTTTGAACAGTTTCAACCCTTCTAACAGCAGTTTCCTGAACTTATCCATCATGTACACAGCAATGAGATGTACAACGATATCAAGCACAACGTAGTTATTTGTCCTCATCCTTTTAATGATAGCGTTCTATCTGGATGCACCGTTCCTGGAACAAGCAATCGTATCGCCGACACGAAGGATAATCAATCTGGCATATTTAGCAGATCTAATACGAACTCTCTTCAAGGAAATCGCGTGTCCAACAATTTTAATGGGATGCTCCTTCTTAACGAGGGTTCTGGACGTGGTGACAGCCAAAACAAAGTCTGTGAAACTAGTGCCAAACTTGGTCGAATAGAAGGGAACACGTTCCATTCAAATGGAAGGTTCGGCACGTACACACTCACTCGCAACTACCCCAAGCAAACTGATCAATCCATCCTCACAGATGGGCATAACATAGACCAGTCCCTCTGCTCAGGCTTTGATAATGATGGAAATGCAAGAGGTGAATCTGGTGCTATCGTAAACAACGTCGATTACTACAATGCCTTCGTTGGCCACTACGAGGCTGGAGATATGCAATACAATGGCCATCAATCGTTTGACAACAACAATCTTCTGTAGTAAGTTGATACTTGAAGTGTGTTTCTCATTCTATCTAATAACCGTCGATTTATGCGTACTGACACTTCCTCTTGTATATCTTGACAATTTCAGCTGGAAAGAGACAAAGAACTTCGAGAATGGCTGCAGCGCTCACATTACCGGTTCATCGTATGCTGAGGGTAATGTTGCGCTCCCTGATCAAGCAACGTTCATCATTGAGAACACACATTTTGGTAACGGCGTCAAACTCGAAGCTAGCCACCATTGTGGTGTAGGGAGCACTGGTGGACTTTGCCAGCCTACATACATTCTCGATAATGTGAAGTGGACAAATAGAGACACCTCCCAGAAGTGGGTTTGGTTCCAATATGATAACTTTCAGTCTCACAATGCCAACCAGAATCACGGAGGAATCTTCACTTTGGCACCTCCAGATGCAGCTATTGTAATGAATGGAGAGACCCTCGAGAATTCATTTTTTCCTCAAGGTTTCGCCTCCTTGGTCTCGTGGAAGTATACATACCTCCTGGACCTACCAGGTGAGCCTTGCGTCCTTAGTAGCACCCTCGGTGCTGAAGCTGGGCGTTTGTATGACAATAGCATTCTATGCAAAGTCCCTCTTCGCTCTCTGAAAGTCTGGAGTCGTGGTTTGGATCCGTGGACGGCTCCTCCTCTTCGAGTAGAGTTATGGTATATGAGAGGAGGCTCAGGCGTAGATAACCAGGTAACTGCTCCTGACTCAACGCAAGTGATTGGATTTCATCAGATTGGTTCTAACTCTCCCAAGCAAGGCTTCTCACTGCCTGTCATTCCTGGTACTGAACACTCTTATCGTCTGTCTCTAACAACTGGAGATGGGCACATTCCCTCTGATTGGATCGTTGAGTTTAGCGATACCGTCATGGGCAATAGATATTCGGTAGAGCATACCAATTTGTCCTTGAATGGAAGAAGATGCGGCTCGAATGGATTAGTGAGCAGTCAACATGATAGAAGCTTTATTTGGAGCGGTGGTGAGTTCTTGAAAGATGAAGCTTGGGGGAACACTGGCGCGTGCTCTTTACAAGGAACAAGCGACGCACCTACCATTGATTGTACCAACAATGGAGTGTTGCAAGCCGAGGAATGCCCAGAAAAATGCAACTTTAGTTGCGATGAAAGTAACTCGTTTTGTGATTGCGGATCCGAGACGTGCCAGCCTAAGCAAGGCTTCGTTGCAGAGTCGGCGATCAATCTTTGTGATGCTGCACGATGCGAGCACGGGCGTTGTACAGCAACTTTTCTGGGAGGGTCTATGCCAGTGAATTCGAATGCTTGTGTGTGTGATGAGGGTTGGTCTGGTCCATTATGCCAATACAATCCTTGTGCCACACTTGGTAAGACTTGCAATGGTCATGGTAAATGCATTGCACTCAGTGATGTATCGGCAGGATGTGAATGTGATCAAGGGTTTTCCGGAGACAATTGTGAGGTGAGCTGTGATGAAGTCTGTAACGGAGAGTGGCCCTACGGATGTGCAACAAACCTTGACGATATCGAAAGATATGGATGCAAAAATAGCGGCTGCTTCTACTTGCGAGAGAATGAGGAGTATCCCTTTGACGGTGTTTGTACTTACAAAGAAGATGGTCAGAAAGGATGCCTTTGCGACGATCAAAACGACTGCTTCTTAACTTTACCTTGCAATTCTGATGGCAGCTGCCCACCTTCAGAGTACGCACCAGATGCCTCTCCATGCAACAGCGTTCCTTTCGGGCAATGCCAAAGTGGCACTTGCCAAGAGCCAACAAATCCACCACCAACACCAAGGTCTACTCCAACAAATCAGGTAAGTCAAGGATCCTTGTTCACCACTAAGATTATTCTTACACTTACATCTAACTTGAAATCTTCTCTTGAATTTATTTAGCCAACTAATGGGACCCCAACGATTGAACCCACCCATCTTCCCACAAGACAGCCTACAACCCCTCCTACCCCTAATCCTTCACCTGATGAGACTTACTGCGGCTGCCCACAGTGCACCGAAGCAGTCTGGGACTCTCTTGCTTGTGATGATGCTTTGGGTGGCTGTCACACTTGTGGTAGTAGAATTTCGTACGTCGAGTCTATCAATGGAGGCAATACCCACAACGCCTGCCATACAGTGGCCAGTCAGTTTCCTATTCCTAACGGGCCGTGTGGAGTATGCAATCCTGATACATGCAATGTCACAGCAGAACCTACAAAGAGTCCAACACTACTGCCTACTCCCAAACCAACTTCGGAGCCTACTCTGAAGCCGACACCACTTCCCAGTCAACCTCCTTCCAGCAGACCTTCATTAGCACCAACTGCGCCACCTTCGATGAAACCGACAGATATGCCTACTACTGAGCCCACTCGCGATCCAACTCCCCTGCCAACTGTTGCACCATCTCCAAATCCCACCAATGCCCCGACTCAAGCGCCTATTTCTACTCCTGACGAGACTTACTGCGGCTGCACTCAGTGTACTCAATCAGTCTGGGACACTCTTGCGTGTAATGATAGCTTGGGTGGTTGTCACACTTGTGGTAGTAGAATTTCGTACGTCGAGTCTATCAACGGAGGAAACACTCAAAACGCCTGCCATACAGTGGCCAGTCAGTTTCCTATTCCTAACGGACCGTGTGGAGTATGCAATCCAGATACATGCAATGTCACAGCAGAACCCACGAAGAGTCCATCACCGCCACCTACTCCCAAACCAACTTCAAATCCCACTAATGTCCCGACTCTAGCGCCTATTTCTACTCCTGATGAGAGTTACTGCGGCTGCACTCAGTGTACTCAATCAGTCTGGGACACTCTTGCGTGTGATGATGCTTTGGGTGGCTGTCACACTTGTGGTAGTAGAATTTCATGGCTTCAATCCAACAATGGAGGCAATGCCGATGAGGCATGCAAGACAGTATCGGAGCAGTTTTCGACTGGTCCATGCGGAGTTTGTAATCCATTGCTTTGTAACAACCTTGTTCTTGATGACCCCGACCCCACCAAGTTGATTTGGAGTGATGAATTCAACGCTGATGGTGCTCCAGATCCATCGAAGTGGAGCTTTGATTATGGAGATGGATGTGACGTTGGCTTGTGTGGCTGGGGCAATAATGAGTTACAGTATTATACCAGTGATAACGCTGTTGTTGCAAATGGGGTGCTCCGTATCAGTGCCAAGAAAGAGTCTGTTGGTGGAAGAGACTATTCTTCTACTCGCATGGTCACGCGTGGCAAACAAGCCTTCAGGTATGGGCGCATACAATTTCGTGCTAGGACAGCTGGATGTACTGCTCGTGGAACATGGCCCGCTCTATGGGCGTTACCCGAGGAATGGGTGTACGGCGGCTGGCCAAATTCTGGCGAGATTGATGTAATGGAAGCAGTTGGATATGAAGAGAACAAGTTTCATGGAAGTGTCCACACAGGAGCATATAATCATGGGATTGGTACTCAAAAGACCGCTTCAGTCATCAAATCCGAATTGGATTGGCACATCTTTGAGATTGACTGGCAAGAAGACAAGATTATGTTTGCTGTCAATGGAGAAGTGTATTTCACGTTTGCTCCAGATGATGTGACTAATTCTGCAAAGTGGCCATTTAATCAAGACTTTCATTTGCTACTGAACATCGCAGTGGGAGGCATGTGGGGTGCTGTGGAAGGAGTTGATGCTGCTGCATTTGAAGGCGATGGTCAATACATGGAACTAGATTGGGTGAGAGTATACAGTAGTTAAATGTGTTACTAGGAATTTCTTTATGTTATAATACATACACTTTTAAGCGGATATTCATACTCTATATCTAGAGTCATGTTTACAGTGGTAAAGTACTTGTAAATGTTCTCGTGTGGACTGAAGGATTGAAGAATTGATTCACGTGTAGGTACATGCACTTTATATTACCTTTTACTGCAGGTGGATAGCTCCATAAATGATCTTTAAACTTAGACCCCCATCCACCACGCAAACCCGACCTTCTCTAACCTTTTTATCTTGTCATCAGTCATAGCAGACGGTTCACCTTCACTATGTTTCTTGTACTCAGCCCGTTGTGTGGACACCCAGCGTCCCAACGCCGTGTCTTCTTTGTACTTTGTTGGAACTGAGCAATGTCCAAACTCCTCCTTATATGAAACAAGTGCAGCATAATGATTCTCCCAGCTAGCTGCACCCTTACGCTTGGCCCATCGAAAGCCTAAGCTCTGTAGTTTTTCCAATCTGGAATCAGTGAGTGACGACTTCTTTCTTCCATCTATACGCTTGTTGTATTCCATTCTCTGCTTGTTGACCCAGATTCCCAAGCTCTTATTCGGTGGATACTTCTGAGGCACATTGCAATGTCCGTGATTTCGCTTGAAAGCGGTCAACTCTTTAAATCGTATGTCCCAGATGCTATCAGCTTTCTCATACTGACTACCTGCTAAATGATGTGTTGAGCTGACCTCAATGGGAGAAAAGGAGTCAGCTTCTCTTCTATTATAATGATAGGCGCGTTGCTCTTCTGGTGGAGATTTTAGTGTCGGAGGTGAGCTCTTTTTGGATGCATCTGGCAACGTTCTATTGGCACGTGCTTGTTCCTCCGATGTGACAAGCATGGGTTGTGCTTGTGCCTCGTTCCAAGGTATGGGTTCATAGGGATCCAACTTTCTTGATCCATCACTATCATTCCTAGAATGCATGATAGCAGGGCGCTTTCTCTCATCATCATCATTATCTTGACGATGTTTGACTTCATCTGTCACGGGAACGGCAGCTGCTGGTCTAGACGGACGAGGATGCCACCTTGCATCAGGCGACGGCACAGGTGGTGCGGCGTGGTAGGGGTAATGTGGGTAGTGGTAATGATCATAGGGATAGCTGTGTGGCGGTGGCGGTGGCGGCGGATAGTAATGATGATGGTAGTATTGATATTGCCGATCCTCAGCGCTATAATACACGGGTTCGCTACTTTGATCTTGCCGATGGTGGTTGTCGTGGGGCCGACGCCGATGCTCATCGATGTTGGCTTCTTCGTCATGGGCTTCCTCAGCCTTTGGTTGACGTCGATAAGGCTCCATTTTAATTGCTGCTGCTATTAGCTGTCTGTTATTTGTGTACACTAACATTGTTTAATGGTTGTTCGCTCAATCGCATTGGATGAACGACGAATGATGGGAGTATCACGAGTTATGTTGGTGATTCGTGATGGTCAAATTTGAATTGATTCTTGACTGAATCGAAACGTGTTTCCGGGTTCGGTTCTTGCGAACCCTGTGAGAACAGCGTTAGGTAAAACGATAAAACTACTCAAAAACATTTCTCTTATACCCCTATGCATAGTTGATTCACCAAATACATAAATTTTCTATCTTTACTACGCTACTATAATTTGATCGATTTTGGTGCGTTCCGGGGTCTTGCCCTGTAAATATGGCGAGTCGTTCGGGATCTTTCATTTTTTCGACAACAGGTACGTCCGCTTTGTTTGACAGGAAATTAGACACGAAATACTTACTGGGTGGTTGTGCCGAAATGACTCTCACTAAGTATTCTCCTCATCAAGGTCAGTGAGAGTCTTTGGCTGGTAATGATTTCTATTATTATATATTACAAACTGAGAGTCCTCTATGTGTTCTTTTCACGCACAGTACCTACAGATTCTTCTTCATATTCCTTCATCTTCATCCGGGTGAAAAATATTCTTCGTCAGAGGCTTTTCATTAGTATGTATCAAGCAGTGTTGTCCACCAAGTATTGATAGCTTATTGGAATCAAGATTCAGAAGGCTCAGTTAGTTATGCATGACAATATGAACACCTGTCTAACCGTGACACAAGGCAGAAACACTCTTCATAGATGTAGCTCTAAACATGGAGATGCTAGTAGAAAGTAGAAGTCACTGTCTTCTATCTGCTTCTCCTGCATTTCAAATATGATATATGAGCACATATGTGTTTGATAACAATGTCTGTATAGTAGTAATTGATATAATCCTGGTCCTGACCTGCACTTTATAGTTGTCTCTCGACATGATGTTGTGATGTATACGTGTTCACTTCTTCTTTCCAAAGCCCAACTTCCCACTAACATAATCTTGCCAGTAATCAAATTGAACCGTCTCAAAATCATCCTTGGAATCGTCGTTCGTTGCCAGCAGCTCCAAGAATCGACCAAGACCCAATAGCTCACTGTCATTTTTGCCGCTCTTCTTCTTCTTTCGATAATATGCAGAACATTTCAACCCATTCCCTATATTCAATGCAAAGTTACGTTTCAAATCGTCAAGGTGGACAGTGTTGTGCGCTCCCCAATGTGGAAATTTAGTCCATATGATTTGCAATGGCTTGACATGATGGGTGACCTTCTTTCCAGATCGGTTCGTAGAGACAATTTGGAACATGGACGTTTTATCGAGCACGAAACAAAATTTGTATCCTGGATGCGTTAACATTCCAAGTTCAGTCAATTTCACCTCGAGCCATCTCCACGATGTCTGCGACCAGACCACCAAGTCATAATGTTTGTAGGTCCAAGTCAGAAACTCATCCATGTACGGTCGTTTGAGTTTATTGGCAACAGCATCATCAGCGGCACCCATGGCCGCTGCGGAGTGCCCATTCTCTTGCAAATGACTTCTCGAAAAGTCAAGAAGGGTATGATCCAGATCCAGCACAAGCAGTGGTTTGTATTTGTCCGATTCAGAAGATACTCTTCTTGGAGGATTGATAATATGGACAGCGGTAGACTCGGTAAATTTTTGCAAGTTATCTTCCTTCGCCTTGTGTTGTATCCATTCCTCACTGCCGGCATTGAAATCTAACTCAAAGTCATCCAAAACGGCCGGTAAATCGTCCTTTTCAGAGGGATCAACAAAAATCGCTTCTTCCGGAGTCCCCATCAATATAAATTGACGCACTTGGACGGCATTCCCATCATTGCTACGTTTGGATTGTTTCAATTCGGATAGTAACGTTGCATCGGTGAGTTCTTGGCCCTTGGTGGAAGTCTTAAG
This sequence comes from Skeletonema marinoi, assembly GCA_030544225.1. Taxonomy (NCBI): domain Eukaryota; phylum Bacillariophyta; class Thalassiosirophyceae; order Thalassiosirales; family Thalassiosiraceae; genus Skeletonema; species Skeletonema marinoi. The sequence continues at coordinate 996,038 of CM060492.1, forward strand.
ACCAATTAGCTTTTGACGGATGGGCAAGATGCCAGTTTTTTCGCGTAGGAGATCTTTTACTTGGCCAATTGTTGTGGTTGTAGATGGTAGATCGGATAGTTCGATTTTTTGTTTGCCGTATTTGGCAACCATTGTTGTTGTAGCGGCGGTGGCGGCGTCCATGATTTTGAGGGTGATGATGTATAGTGTAGAGAGCCTTGTATTACCTAACAACTTCCTATGTTCCGTGTGAAAAGAGCCGTTATTATTCTCCGCTACAATGATCTTCGTTCACCATCTCAACCTTGCCTTCGGCTCGTTCACTAGTCAATAGGGGAAAAAGCGCCTCCGGAGCTCCCAAACCCTACTTTTTAAGCGTACATACTATTCCTACCGTAGAAAAGTACGAGAAACGTTGACACTCATCATGTGACAGAGTTTTGATGCCATCGTAAACTGCAGAAATGAGTGCGGGGATGGCCAAGAACGCCAGGTGAGGTACTAAGCAACTGTTCCGGCAACCGTTTCTGAGCTTTGCTAAGAGTTTGAAGCTGCAATAGAAGCTGCAGAAGTCTCGGCTAGTTGGCCAAAACCAAAAAGTGTGTTGTTGTCCTGTGCCCTAAGCTGTACTTGCATTATCTGAGACCTCCTCTTTGGATTGATATTGGTTGTTAAGTTAGTGATATACATTGACATCACAATCCGAAAAAGGTTGACAATGTATGTTTTACGCAGATATCTAATCTGGTCAACTTATATGAGCACTTCAAGCAGTTTCTATCCACTGGCCCACTGGCATGGCATCCAAGACCTCAAGAATACACAACAGACGAAGACTGGAAGGTAGCAAGTTCGACCTAATAATTCTTCTTTCTTTGAGCTAGCATGTCTGTTACGTTGTTGTTATGTTTCAGAATTGCGTTTGTTGCTACTTTGAACCAGCATACATGCCAATATCAACCCAGCCATGCCCGTGAAGATGCCATTTTAAGCGGCGCTTAAGTCTTGAGCTGAAATAACGCCGATTCTAAGGCCCGTTCCGAGGTCTTAAAAATCGCTGTAAAAATCGTTGTAATTGTCGCTGTAAACGCTAAAATATCGCCAATTACAGCGACCAAAAAAATTTTACAGCGACCTAAAATAGGCAGCCGATCTGCCCCCTATTATGTCGCTGTCAAATTTTTTTGGTCGCTGTAAAGTTACACATTACCAGTGTTTTTGCCCGCTCCCCCCAATTTACAGATTTTTTACAGCGACAGTTTACAACGATTTTTACAGCGATTTTTAAGACCTCGGAACGGGCCTAAGCCGCTTTTCCCCTATTGACTATCGTTCACTCAAAAATTTTCAGAAATTTTTGCGGGACAGGGCATTTTTGCGGGACAGGCAGACACGTAAAAGCGACTAACTTGTACTTTCTCGTAGGTAACGTTAGTAGGAGTTCTGACATCGTTTTCTTCGAAGTTGAAGTAGACTTCGCCAAGGGGTGAGTTTTGAAGCTATAATTTAAATTTTCTCCGAATGTCTAGTTCAAAACAGTGCAGAAAAACAACTATCCAAAATTTAGGCCACCAGTTTGCGTAGGGGTGAAATACCACCTCTCAATCAGTACCGCTGCACACGTGACGAGCTGACTTTCATTTTTTTGGTGGCCCCGACAGTTGGAAAGTGCAACCTGGACGAGAGGGCAGCAGGCGTTGACAGCACAGCTGGCAAACTGGCAAAATTTTCTTCCTGACAGAGAGAGCGGAGAGGCTACCGAGGGCTTGCGCTGCGTGTTATTATTCTTTTTGGGCGAGGCGAAGGTTGATTGACACCCTATTGCACCACTTCTTCTTCCTGTTCTACATCGTGGCTACTGTCGACTCCTCCAGTACTACGGTCTTGGAAACACATCTTGTGCACTTCACGACTTTTAATCGGAAGAATAATCGCCACGCTTCGCATCGGCCGGCTTGTTCCTCTCTCACTCCGTTTGGAACACTGTTGACCTCTACACGTTGAGTTCACCCCTTTCACGGCGCTCATGACGAGTACTGAAGACTCCTTCTTATTTCAAGAGCCCTCCTCCATCCTGTCGGGCAGCACAACGTTCGAAGAAGACGACGTATTTTTGGCCCAATTTGACGTTGGAGTGTGTTCTTCGTCGCCTCTTCCTGCCACCAGCACTGCGTCGTTGGTCGTTCCGTGCCCTTTGTCGATTGAATTGCCTCTGAGCGAGCTCCCGGAGTTAGAGAAAGACTCGTTGGCCGTATCGACAGCCGCTGCCATTGCCGCCAGCAATCCCTCCACTGCTGCTCCTTCGTCGTTATCGATTCAGTTGCCCACCGTCTCTTGGACGGAAGCACCACAACAACTTCTTCCCGTTGTTACGCCTCGATCTCCCGACGTTAAATCACCCAGGAGCTCATCAAGAAAAAAGAAGCCTACGAAAAAGGCGGCTGCTGCGAAAAATAAGTCGGCCCTGACGGCAGAGTTAATGTCCAGTACGACGGCACCAATTCCTCCATCCGTTTTGCAAGCAGTAGAAGACTCCAACATTGCTCCCACAGCAACATCATCATCATCAACCATGTCTCAACAAATCCCACGTCAAATGGTGGCACCATCGGCAGTACAATCATCTGTTCAACCACCACCTGCACCACAATCCTCCTCCTCTAATCCACCGCCCTCTCATCATCATCACATTCATCAACAACCACCACCACCCTCCAAACCATCCGGTCCACCAGTCCAAGAAAACACCGGTCGATGGACCGCGGAAGAACACCGTCTCTTCCTCCAAGGCCTCGAACAACACGGCAAGGGCTGGAAGAAAATCGCCTCATTAATCAAATCACGTACCGTCGTACAAATTCGTACACATGCTCAAAAGTATTTTCAGAAATTGGCCAAGGCACGTCAGAATGGGGAACAGGTTGGGGGAGTCATGGATGGGGCTGGTGGTGCAGGTGTGGCTGTTGCGGGGGGGAACCAACATCATCATCATGTACCGATGGCGACACGTGATGAGGTGGGGGGAGCTTCATCAGCGGCATATCCGCATGTTTCCATGAGGACAGTATCTCATCATGACCGGGGGAACATGAGTATTGGTACCGATCCGACTAGTTTGGCCGCGGCCGCTGGTCATGTCGGTATTGCCGATTCAGGTGCAATGGGTGGGGCAAGAAAACGTCGTGCTGGTTCCAACCCCGGTGGATCGACGAAACGTCGTGCTATTGGGAGTGTTGTCCGATCAAGTGTTCGAGAGGGGAGGACGGTCAAGAGGCAAAGCAAGGCTGCTCAGAGGCGCAAGCAGAAAGAGCAGCAGCATTTGCAGGTGGGGGGACAGCAGGGTCTTGAGGTTGGTGAAGTTGATATTGAGGATGTTCCCAATCCCTTGCCGTCTATTTCTCAAGTGTTGGATCCGTACATGCCCTTACCCCCACCTCCGGGGACATTGACTGCCAATGTGTCCAAGACTACGGGAAGGAATCAATTGGTGAATACGGCTACTCATAATACTTTGCCCATGGCGGCGTTGGAAGATGCAGTGTAAGTGCACATCTGTGTTGGAATTATTATTATGATGGATAGAATTGCATGAACTCACATGATTCTCATACTCTTTTTCATCAACAGTTTCCGTCTCCTCACACCTGCCACCGGAGCACCCGCTCCTCCTGTCCCAACTGCTCAAAATATCAATGATCCCCTGGCTCCCAATCCCGTCAAGGCTCCAGGACAACCTCAGGGTGCTGGTACTCCTAGCCCTGTCGGAGTTGATCAGGTAATCTACCCAAGCTGGGTGGATGCCAAGAACCCTCCTGCCTGGTACAACGATGGAGGTGATATTGAGACTTTGTTGGAAGATGCAGAGTGCTTGAACTGGTTGAATGACACAGGTGACATGGAGGAGACGTATCCTCCCGCTGTTGTTGAACCCAGCTCAGTTATGACCGATGCCAGTCAAGTGCAGAGCCATGACTCTCTCTCGTTCCTGATGGACCATCCTCATGAAGGTGCGACTACAGAGGACGATACCGCTGCTACTGCGGATAGTGCTATAGTCGACCCCACTGCGTCCGCAAAGCCTGCGGCAGTCCCCACTTCAAATTACGCATCTGCTACCGAGGCCATGGCAGCAACCTACCAACAACAGCAAGAGGTTGTAGTCAAGGAGGAAGAACAGCTATTTCCCGATCTTGACATGGGTGATGATCAAGCATTCGTATCAGCGTTGCTGGATCAGGGACAAAGTCATTTGTCTTTCTCCAGGTTGCATTCCGAGTTGAATGGTGGAGAAGATCAACAGTAATTAGGTTAGGCAGACTGAAGGAATGTTTATGTGGAAGTAGGGGAAAAAGTTGTACGGGTCAAGAGATCGGAAAAGAAGTAGTCAGCTGGACTCGTATCAATACTACAAATAATTGAACCAGGGGAGTAGTTAACAATTGGGGTTTGTTCTAACATGAAGAGTCATACATCGTCAAGAAAAACAAATGAGAGAGAGTGCAAGTGCACCACGAACATCATCACGCCCTGTGTATTTTTGAATGAGCTAACTTGTTCAACGCAGCTCATTCACTGTATCAAGAGTGCTTTCGATAGGGGGGCAATAAGAAAAAAACAAAATAAAAATAGCATTTCATTTTATACAACACTATTATTGTCTATACCACGTGTTTTGAGCGGTGCCAGTTAGTTGGCTCGCTGCATCCCAAATTGAATAAGATAATCCTACTTGACAGGATGGGTCATAAAAAGTAGCAAACATGTGAGCTGCAGTTTTGATGTCACGTGCATGCAGCATTGGGAAAACAGCTCCACATCAGCCAAACCATATAAGGGGTATATAAGTAGGTCCTTGTTATCCATCTGCTTGTGGAAAAACAGCGTCAGCTTACTCAGATTGAATGCAAACATCTGTCGAGATTTATAGGCCTTACCTATTCCATGAGTCAGCAAATAATGCTCAGGCAGCTTTTTGACGCTTCTCAGATCGTGTCAATCCACGTTTTCCACGTGTGTATTGATTCCTACGCAGAACTTTTGACCTACGTGGTATAACGTGGTCGTGGATGGAGCTACTCCATCCCCACACATCACGGAATCAGCACCAATCAGAACTCATAAATTTTGCTCAGCAAATAAGTGAACACTAAACGAACAACGCCGCAAACATAATTGAATCTAACACACGCACCGAAACAATAATAACAGACAGTAACAAATCGAATACAATGACGGGCAAGAAGACCTACATGAAGAAGGATGAAATCCCTGTCTTCCTCAAAAAGGTAAGCCTATGCTATGCTTTTTGTTCTGATGGCGGCCCATGACTTTGAATTTCGCACGATAACTCGCCGTTGCCGTTGTGGCCTTGGCTTCACTGGGCGGTCTGGGGACGATTGCAATGGCCTCGTCGTCGCCCCTCTGCTAGTTCATCATCTGCTGTCCCTCACAGAGCGGCCGCAATGGTCATTTCATGGTGGGCTATGCCGGTGATGTCTATGCAGCATTACATGTCACGGTGCACGACTGATCAACTGATATGCATCAATTATTTAATGACCCCAACATCGTTTCTAACCACCTTATCTTTCACCTCTACTACCCTTTATCCACAGACTTATCACATGATCGACTCTTGCGATCCCACAATTGCCACATGGTAAGTAATCGACCTTGCTCCTATTTGTTGTTGTTCGGGTTGTTGCCACTCATGTCCACCACGCTACACTCTCTCTCTTGGGTGTGCTTCCCGCTTCGCAGACAATCAACCAACTCAACTGTTGCGGTTGTTACATTATCCGGTATGTATATCAATTTCACATGTTCCTCACCCCCATTCTTTGTTATATTTGTTATCCTATTTCAGGTCAAGTGACGGCCGCACATTCTTAGTAAAAGACCCTGAGGTCTTTGCCTCCGACATCATCCCTCAATTCTTCAAACACAACAACTTTTCCTCTTTCGTACGCCAACTCAATTTCTACGGCTTCCGCAAAATCAAGAATGATACCGTCCGCATCCACGACGAGGAGGAGGAAGCTCAAAAGTATTGGAAATTCAAGCATGAATTCTTCTTGAGAGGACGACCGGACTTGTTGAAGGAGATTCGCAAGTCTAGTCAGATTAATGCTGCGGATCAACAGGAGGTTGATAAGCTGAAGGAGGAGGTGCATTATTTGAAGGGTGAGGTGGATAAGCTTTCATCGATGGTGACACAGATGGCTCAGACGATTCGCCAAATGAATGAAGGCACTGCTGCTGCTGTTACCACCACACCTGTGCCTACCTACGAGCCTGTGCAGAAGAAGCGCAAGCTTGATGTTGACAATGTTCTTTCCATGCCAGTGAGTCAATCACTTGGACATTCGTTGGATGGATGCGACAATGAGTATGCCGGAGTGGAGCTTCTAGATCCAACGGTGTCTGACGCAGATCTTTTGGTGGAGGACTATCCCGTCTTCCAGTCGAGCAGAGAGCCACAAAGATGCGAATCAGCTGATTTGGTGGAAGACATGTTTGACTTTGTACAAGATGATGGCAAGTTTGACACTGCCAACTCTCTTGCTCCCGAAAATGTGAACTCATCTGCATGCTTGAATCGTAGCGTTTCCTACAATGGCAGCGATGAAAGCGTGGGTCAGGATCAACAACACAAAGTTGATCCAAAGGTATCGGAGAAACTCAATAATGCCCTTTCCATGCTTCCCAAGACATTGCAGGGAGCTTTTGTGGAGCGAATGGTGGACACCATTGCCAACCCTGACTCATACCAAAAGCACGTCGATGCAGTTTCTGTCCTCGCGACAGCAGCGGCAATTGAGGCGGAGAATCACGAGCAGCAACCTGCATCTACCAATGCTAATGCGGTTCCTATTGCAGCTGCTGCTTTGGGTGCGTTCTTGACTAAATACAGTAATGCGATGGATGGTAGTGCCAGCGCGGGAGGACAAGTGCATGTCAAGCAGTGAGAGGTTTGCATCGCTCCAGACGTGACAAAGACGTGTCCAGATGGATCTACTTCAGATACTTCTGGCAATCTATTTTCAGTATCCAACGATTTCGAGATTACAATCATGAACACCAAAGAGAAAGCGAATAGTGGACAGCAACATGTCCAATGAGATTTGAACACGAAAAGAGATACATCTTTTTGTGACTATCCTTGTACGAAAATGAAATGAATCATTACCAATTGAAAACATACTGGTGGTATTTTGTGGAGGGTCAGACATGGCAGTTAGTGGGCTAGCTGCATGTTAATAATATACTAAAAAAAGAAAAATTATACACGTATTAGTTTACTCCTTCATCGCCGCCCATTGCATTGCTTTTTTCTCATGAAAACTCAGTGTGGCGTATTTCCAAGTCCTGCAACTCCTCTACGAAGGGTCGCCCATATCCTGGAGCATTTGCCTCTACAAAGGTGAGAGGTGCACCAGCAGCATCCACTTCAAGAACAGTGAACCGCAGCTCACTGGCCAGAAAAGCGGTACCATCAAGTCGCTGTGGAGAAGCTGCCAACACACACCAAGCACTACCTGTGGCTCGAGGGGGCAACGTCTTAAGGGGAACTTGCAGTGTTGGCAGCAGGGCTTCATCTGACGATTCGGCTACTACAAAAGCTACATCTGTCAGTGTTCGCACATCGTCTTGATATGCTTGAGATGAGTTGACGTTCATTACCTGAGCCTGGATTACCAAGTGTCTCGAAAAGAAATGTTTCACTAACAATACCTCTGGGAAGTTTGGTGACGAGGCAGGGTGAACAAGACGTGCCTTGGTAGGTTTGGATGAATGAAGATGTTCTCCGAGATTCAATTTCTGCAGTGCTGGTACAGTATGGAGTGACGCTTGAGACTTAAGCTGGGCCTCGGTGAGCTTTTTCTTGAGCTGCATGTATCTTGAACGAAACAGTGCCGACGCAACACCGAGTCGGCGTACTTGTGATTGATTTTCTACCACAGCTGGTATAAGAAATGGCCGAGTCATCTCAGACAATGGGACATTTTTTGGAAGAAGCCGAAGGGCTGCACTTTTGTCAATGACATTGCGGCGAAGGGCCAACACTTGAATAGCAGCAGCGACTCCTCTGTCCGGATCAGAATCTGCATTTAGTGCTACCTTCACAAGAGGGATGTAGGCACATTCAGATGGTGTTGAGCTACGAACTTTTCTTCCTTCATCCTCCTTCCTTTCGTGTCTGATATCGCAGTACTCAAGTGCCAATTCCATGCTAGAGAGATCGCAGTAGAAAATTCTGAGAGCATCCTCATGTCTTCCTAGTCGACCCAGTAGAAGCGCATGCTCTCGTAGAAATGAGGTGGGTAATGATGTGAGTAGACGTTCAGATCTAATCATAGAATTTGGCCAACTAAGGAGTCGCCGTAACTTCAATCTATACAATGCTCCCAAATCAGAGTCCTCAGCGGACTCCCCATCTACTCGTTCTGAGATTACACCTTCAAGGAGAAGATAGGAGAGTTCATCATGCATGTCAGCCTTTCGCTCGTCGAATTCACCATGATAGGAAGGATCACTTTGACTTTCTGTTGGCCGCCCAGATGAAATACCTAATGCAGATTCGAGATAAGCAACAGCAAGAGCTCTACCGCCAGAGTGAAGAGGCAGCGATCCTGAAGCATCATTCGAAACCTTTTCAAGCAACTCTTTTGATGTAGCATGTGGTGACACCAATTTTAGAAGTTCGGTCACTTTCGATGGATAAAAGGGATGAGCAAGCGGGTCATCACCAGGCTTCATTTTTCTCCACTCAGTTTCATTCTGTGGATGCGTGGAGGTAAAAATGCTCAGGCCGAGTGAAGGGTTTCTCGCTAGTAAATCCCTCGTTGCTGATGATTGGATCACTAGTTGGCAGTACTTTTCGTCCTTGCTCGACCACAAATCTCCTAGATGCGTGGCGATGTAGCTATCAAACTTAATCTGGGACCAGCCAAATGCAAAACCATTACCCATTGTCCCATCACCAGCAACAGAGGCGTTTCGAAGAGCAGGGTCATTCATACGTTCTTCAAGAACGAAAATGGCCTTTTCATGACATCCACATGATCTCAGCAGCCAAACTGCAGACTCAACAAACTGCATACTAGCTCCACTCGGGGCATGTCGATTAGATGGTGAGATTGGGGATGGAGAAAGACGAGAAAAAGATGCAGCTGCCGCTTCTTTTAGCAATCTATCCGCAATGAGTTCGCAAACTGTCACGGCTGACTTCGCCACACTCGTGTCTCCTCGTCTTCTAATTCCCATTGCACTCGCACAAGCTTTTGAGGCTCGACAAGCCAAGGTTGCATTGGGTGGGTTCACCTGAAAACAAACCAAGCACAACAGTGCGGTGCATGTAAGGAGTGCATTCGGCCCAAGAGAGGAAGATGCAGCCTGTAAGTCATGTTCTTTGTTTGGTTCATTGACTTCTACTTCCATACCACCCTCTTGATTGACATAGATTTGTATATTCTCGGATGCCATGGACGAGAGCCTTCCACCACCACGTCGAACATCATCGGCCAATCCCAAAACAACTTCCAAATATTGCTGCAGCAAAGAACGTTTGTGTGCAGTAGGCTCAGGGCCAACATATGAGGTTGCTGAGAAGGTCGACCCGATAGAATTTGCAAGCTCTAATCTCGGAAATCCATTTGGCCCAAATGCATCAATCGATAGCTTAATAAAACGGTCCGCAAAGACTTGAGGACTCTCAGCCTGACAACAAACCAACCGTGCCTCTCCACCGTAACTAGTTGCAAGCATCGTTTTCTTTCCCCCGCCATGCTTCAGTAAACTGGGCAGTGGTGACAAGGAGAAATAATCATTGGGTCTCGTTCCCACCTCAATCGTTGTTAAAGGCACGGCAATGCATAATGGTGATCGAATGTGAACTAATCCATCAGCAGTCAATAATGAAACCAATGGTCCAGACGAAATGTCACCAACACCACTACCCCCTGTCAATGATGCAGCAGCGACAATAGGACTAGGTAGCGTCGCGATTCCATGACGACATGCCGACGACTGTATAGCTGTCCTGACCATCCCACCCAAGACAGTACCTCCCTTTTCTATAGTTGAGACAGCATTCGCATCAGGAATAGATTCAATATCAACAGTGGTACATTCCCTCCCACTCGCCAACACAACCAGACTTGTTACCGAGCGTAAATATCTCATGACATCCCCAGAAGAAGCCGATGAAGCAGTACTCCCATCATTCGAAGACAATACCTCAATCGCAATGACAGGATGAACTTGTGAACTTTGCGCAAACGACAATAACTTTGTAGCCGACACACTCGGCAATGATGCCATCAAAGACGACGCTGCCGCAACATTGGCAGTTGATGGTTCCTGATTCCTCAACACATTCACATCCAAAAATGCCGGCACTGCATAAAACGTATTGGTCACTGCCACAATTGCCACACGGCCACTACATGCCAATGTCATGGCGTTTTTGGATCCTCCCCTTACACCCGGGGGTGGGAGGACATGATTGCATTTGAGATAGAGTGCAATGGGTGATTTCATCATTGTGGATGTGGATAATCCTGCTGTTGTCGTTCCGATACCACCACTACCACCACTGCCACCTTGTCCACCGTGGCCTCGCCGATAATATGTACTACTACTGCTACTTCCACCACCACGTCCACCGGATGACGAAGTGTCATTCATCATTGTTGTCATTCCAGCCAAGACAGCCTTGACAGCTTGGGGTGGTAACCCATACACTCCTGTCCCAGCTGCATACACAAAACCTGTATGAGGATGATATGTTGCACATGACATTCGTGGCAATGATCCCAATGACGATGACGAAGCCGTTGTTGAATTGTTATTGGAATTCGTATTGCCAGGTGTCGCCAACATGGAATTTTTAGGAGTGGACATTCCCATACTACTACCACTTGTATTGGAAGATTCTCCAAACCATCCACTGCTACTTGTGCTACCAAATCCTCCTGTACTTCCTCCTCGTTTGTGGGAAGGAGTCTTGTCCATTGGTGTTGTTGTTGTTGTCGCATTACTACTACTATTTGCAGCTCCGTCTAATAGTCCATCACCTCTTCCACTACTGGAAGGAGCAGGAGGAAGTTTATGAAATGAACCATTCTTGACAATCACCAAGTGTGCTGCATAGGTACCTGAATTATTATCCGTTGCAGAAGTTGCTGTTGTTGTTGTTGATCCACGATTGTCATCAACCAACAATAGAAAAATTGGAGGTGATGTCAAATTACTATTAGTTCCATCTGACAATACCAACTGTTGTTGTTGTAGCTGCTGTTGCTGTTGAGTTACACCAACCGTACAACGAGTCGCAAGCGTAATCCCCACAATGGCACCCTTCACAGCTCCCTGTAAATTAATCAATCCATCGGGTATAGTTGTCTCTGCATCAATTAACAATTGACTTGCATCGTCTCCTTGACTAGTAGTAGCGCTGGTAATGTCAATGGTGTAAGTCCGAAAATGGAGTGAGCCACGTTCTGTTCCAAATGCTACCGAGTAGACAATGTCAGAAGAAGAGGAGGAGGAGGATGGATTATCGTCGAATGGATTACTTGGGTCATTGTTTGATGATGAATTATTGGATGTGTTTGATTTGGATTTGGATATGTAGCCTGTGAGACAGCGCGGTGAGGCGTTGGATCTTAGTACTAGTGATGGACCCAGTGAGGCGGACATGATCTTAAGGTTGCGTGGGTTGGTTAAGGCTGTGTATTATTAATTCAACTCGTCAATAGCATAATAGGTCGACATGGTTCATATCTTGTGGATCGGCGTGGATTTATTTTAGTGATATCGGAGGGGCGGGCAGATTTGTACCCGCCGTCATTGTGGTTTATTTTTCACGTCGGCAGTCTTCAGTCGGCATCGATGCCACTACTATTGTACGACGCTACTTTTGAGTCCAATAACCATGAGCAGCGAAGCAGAAAACGCCCCCTCCTCATCAGGAGCAGCCATGCTCAATCAGCCCATTGTCATGGACTGTGGTACGGCCACGATTAAGGCTGGCTTTGCGGGGGGTACCAAGCCCAAGGTACGATTATTTTTGATAATGATAAAATATTGATTTTTCATGAGAAACTAACAACATCATGTGATGTCAATACACTTCTAACAAACATTTGCTTCAACTCTACCAAAATAATTATATGTATAGATCACAGTGGGCACAAAGGTAGGCCGAGCAAAACATCAACGAGTAATGCCAGGAGGTGCCCTCGAAGGAGAAGAACAACGAACCAGCGGCAGCGGTGGTGGCAAAAAATCATCCAGCGGCATTACATCCTACTTTGTCGGATCCAAACTAGACGAACATCGTGGAGCATTCCTATTAGAACACCCCATGGAACGTGGATCGGTTGTTGATGGAGGATGGGATGCCATGGAACTTTTATGGGAGCATATTTACTCCAAATCGAATTTAAATGCAAGGATGGAAGAGCATCCAGTGTTACTTACTGAATCGCCGCATAATCCTTCGTCACATAGGGAACAACTTGCGGAAATATTCTTTGAGACTTTTCGTGTTCCGGCGTTGTTTGTGGCTCCTCCGGCTGTGTTGAGTTTGTATGCATCGGGGCGTACCACTGGTGTAGTTTTGGATGTGGGTGAGGGTGTGACTCATTGTATCCCAGTGTATGAGGGGTATGCATTGCCACATTCGATTGTAAGAAGTGATTTAGGTGGGGTTGATGTAACAAAACGATTGCAATTGTTATTGCGAAAGAGTGGATTGGCATTTTCAACGACTGCGGAAGCAGATTTTGTGTCGAGGATGAAGGAGGAGGTTTGTTATGTTTCGAGTGTTCCGACCAATGAGGAGAGTGATTATGACATGGGTGGTAACAGCAATAGTACTGGTGGTGGTGGTTCTAATGCAGCAGCTTCCAAGGCACAATATCAACTACCCGATGGACAGGTAGTCAACATCAGCAATGAACGCCATAGATCCTCAGAGGTGCTCTTCCAACCATCCCTCATTGGATCAGAAGAACGTCCCATACACGATGTTCTAATGACATCCATCCTCCAATCCGACATGGACCTACGATCCACACTCTTCTCCAACATTGTCCTATCCGGTGGATCCACCCTCCTCCCGGGACTAGGCGATCGACTATTGTACGAGGTACGTCAACGTGCTCCAGAACGGACGAGGATACGAATTTCGGCTCCCCCCGAACGACGGGATTCGGCTTGGGTTGGTGGGAGTATTTTGGCGAGTTTGGCCACGTTTAAGAATATGTGGGTTGGCAGGAATGAGTATGAGGAGTATGGTAGTTCGATATTGCATCGTGGATCGTTGTAAGATGGTGTGAATTGAGGATAGATGATGATGTAAGAGGCTGTTGAGTTTTGTAGTGGTGGTGGATAGTCTCTACAGCTGGTGCAATTTACACCATATTCACATAAAGATAAGTTTCGGAAGAATTGAGTGCAGATTATACATCATGTACAGACAATCGTCAATATTTGTCAGGTATGTTATAAAAAATTATGTTCACTCCTGCTCTTCCCTCACATACAGCCAACAATGATTTAGGTGCGTGGATGATTATGATAATGCAAAGTAACGTGGTTAGGAAGACGCAAAAGTCTCCTCATAGCTTCCTTCACCTTATTCACCATCCGAGCATTCCCACCCGATTTGGTCCACACAGAAAGAACATCCTCACGATCCCTGCATGAAATCACTGCACCAGTTATTTCACCGTCGGGAATACCAACAAATTGCCCACCAAGCAATGCAAGGATAACTTCCTCCCAGTAGCGAGCTCCCAACAACCCCTTCTTAGGAAGACGGACTGTCCATTTACCACCAGCAGAGTTGGCAGGATCCTCCCAAGTTGGCTTGACCCCCTCACGAAAGAAATGATAATCGGTAGTGGAAGGCAAGGAATCAGGTCTGACAATGTAATCGTATATAGTCCAGAATTCTTCAATGGTACGAGCCGTGCCTATGGGCTTCACGGCATCGGTCCAATCGTCGTCTTCGCCTTTGTTGTGTCCCCGCTTGGAGCGGCGCATGTAATAAAATGAATAGCCAGCTTGTAGTTGCGTTCCCTAAGAGAGCAAGAGATGCGTTATTAAAACGTAAGTGATACAATTCAGAAGGAGCATTGTTGCAAGTGAGGGTGCAATACATGGCGTGTTTCGACGTTGCGATGCGGCAAACCACAAAGATACATCATCCAAAGATTTGTGAGGCGGTGGATCCATATCGTCGGCAGCCAAACGTATCACTGCATAAGCGCTTACCGACGTCATTTTGCACTGTAATTAAATGATTGCAAAGTTTCCTCTAATTGTTCTCTATCAAATAGCCTCAATTGGTTTCCCAACAATAACGCTTCGTCTTTGCTCTCCGTTATTGAGAGCTTGCTATCTGTCACAGGTGATTGTGCCACTTTAAAGTGTGTCAAACACCATCACCGCCACACCCTTGTGTCAAGGTAAGTTGTTGTTCAAAAGCAGAGTCCCTGCGGTTTGTTTGTGCTTTATTGGTGCTTGGTGTTGTTGCTTTGGTGCGTTTATGTTGGTGCCTACTCTCTGTAGTACATTAGTAGCAGCTAGTAGCTTACTTTGACTGCAAGATGGAGACATCATCGTTCTTCAGTGGTCTGGAAAATGAAGCCATGAAAAACGTGAAATGGTACGTGTATGAGTTGGGTGGCAGCGGTGCATTCACTTGTATCACATAAGTAGGAAATGTGGTAAACATTGCTGCTGTTGTTAGATATTGAATTTCTAACAAATTTATCTATTGTTATCGACCTCTTTTTGTCGCAGCACACTCAAAATTCAGCCGACATGGACGTATGCACCTAACATTTTGGAACTCAAACCAGCGAGGGTAGTTAGTCGCATAGACGGAGGTCCCAGTGAAACTGTCAATTTTCGTGGCTGTAAAATAATTAAACTTACTGCCGACACCCATGGTGAAAGCAGCAAGGATGTTTTTTATCCAGTACATTTGACTGTTGCAGGACCGTGCTACTATACCAAGCAGGATAAGAAAGATTTTGAGATCATGATGAGAACGAAGGAACAATCTCTGCTTATGAAACTGCCATACACCTCTAGATTTGATTGGCCGGACTATCGTGCTGTTGAGCAATGCCCGAAGTGCTGCAAACGCGCCAAGCCTAGTTCGTCTAAAGATCGTTATTGGTTGGTATATCAGCAATGTCTACAAGGGGCGGCTGAAACAGGAATTGGAACTCGAGTGATGCCTCGTTTGATGTGTGAGGAGTGCTTCGAATCAATCATAGAAGATTGTTGTCTCCGTGTTACGGTAGGATCTCAAACAGGACCAGAAGCGGAGATTCCCTTAATTGATGCCATTGAAGCACAAGGATGCATCACTTGGATACGAAATGGACACACTTTAGAAAAGAGCGATGATGGGCTCTATTTTGGTGCCTATCAACTGTACTGTGCATGGGAAGGTTCTGGGGCATTTCAAGCAATGTGCGACGACTTTAGCAGAAAAATGCAGGCTGCCAGTTCTTTCGAAATGGATCAGAAAAAGGAAAAAACTGATCCTTCCATGTATTGGGAAATGAGTCAAATCCCTACTAAAGAAGGTCGAAAGTGTGACTACGCAGCTTGTTCAAATGTTCATGGTAAGAGAGAGAGACCCGAACCTGGAGAGAAGAAAGGTAGAAAGACTAGACTTCAAGAATGCTTGGGTTGCTTTGATACCATGTACTGCAGTGCCGAATGCCAAAAAGCAGCATGGCCTGATCATAAAGTATCCTGCAAAGAAGCGCAACAAAAGCGAAAGGAAGAAGGGGAGAAGGAAAAGGCTCGACAAAAGATGGACGATGAAGAGAAAATGGCAGCTGCGTTGGCATCATTTGTACCATTGAGTATTACACCTCAAGGTGGAGGAGGAGTAAAGAAGAAGAAGAAGAGTAAGAAAGGAGGCGGAAAGAAGAAGAAGGGAAAGAAGTAGGAAAGAATTTAGTTTGCAGCGCAACGAACGAGGAAAGAGTGCTCATGCAATTCCAATACATATCTATTCTATAATATAATATTTGAAGAAGAAACATTAGTTCTGAGATATGTCCATGCTGGGTTCGGGCCGGGCCCAATGATGCGTTCTCCTTCTGTTCTTTTCTATCTTCTTTTGTTCATGCTCTTTCAATCATACCAAGGGAATACGCGTCATCGCTCTTCGCTCTGTCTTCGCTCTGTTGATTGTCTATCTGTCACAGGTGATTGTGACACTTTAGTGAAGTGTCAAACTCTCCACGCCACTCCCTTGTGTCAAGAATTCAGTTTCATGTTTAATGTTTATCAGTTGCATCATCTATTAGAGGTATGTACATCGATCTCGGCATACATCTCGCCTATTGCCGCTTTGATTGTGGTGCTTGACTCTCTCTACTCTCTAGAGTATATTACAGCAGCTGGTAGCGGCGTACTTTGACTTTGCAAGATGGATGCCTCATCAATCTTTAGCGGTCTGGAAAATGAAGGAATGAAAACCTTGAATTGGTACGTGAGTGTTGTGCATCATTTCGGTATTTACTTTTGATGATGTACATTAACAACTTATCTGCCGCAGCACACTCAAAATTCAGCCGACATGGACGTATGAACCTCTTATCATCGAACTCAAACCAGAGAGAGTAGTTTGTTGCATGGATGGTGCTCCTAGTAAAACTGTGAATTTTCCAGGCTGTAAAATCATTAAACTTTGTCCCAACACCGATGATAGCATTTATCCAGTGCATTTGACTGTTGCAGGGCCGTGCTACTATAACAAGCAGAATAAGAAAGATTTTGAGATCATGTTCCGAACAAGGGAGCAATCTCTTTTGATGAAGCTCCCATATACCTCAAAATTTGATTGGCCGGACTATCGTGTCATTGAGCAATGCCCAAAGTGCTGCAAACGCGCCAAGCCTAGTTCGTCTAAAGATCGTTATTGGTTGGTATATCAGGTATGTCTGCAAGGGGCAGATGTAGGGATAGGAACTCGAGTGATGCCTCGTTTGATGTGTGAGGAGTGCTTCGAATCTATTGTAGACGATTGCCGTGTCGATGTCATGGTAGGATCTCAAACAGGACCAGAAGCGGAGATTCCCTTACTTGATGTCATTGAAGCACAAGGTCGCATCACTTGGTTAAAGAATGGACATACGTTGGAAAAGCGCGATGATGGGCTCTTCGGTGCATATGAATTGTACTGTACATGGGAACATTTTGGAGCATTCCAAGCAATGTGTGACGAATACAGCAGAATGATGCAGTCTGCCATGAGTGAGAGCGGATGTGAAATCGGTTTTAGGGGTCAGGAGCAAGCGCCACCTTCTACTTACTGGGAAATGAGTCAAATCCCTACTAAGGAAGGACGCAAGTGTGACTACGACGAATGTTCAAATGTTCATGGTAAGAGAGAGGCACCCGAACCTGGAAAGAAGAAAGGTAGAAAGACTAGACTTCAAGAATGCTTGGGTTGCTTTGATACCATGTACTGCAGCGAGGCTTGCCAAAAAGCAGCATGGCCTGATCATAAAGCACTCTGCAAAGAAGCGCAACGAAAGCGAAAGGAAGAAGAGGAGAAGGAAAAGGCTCGACAAAAGATGGACGATGAAGAGAAAATGGCAGCTGCGTTGGCATCATTTGTACCATTGAGTATTACCCCTCAAGGTGGAGGAGGAGTGAAGAAGAAGAAGAGTAAGAAAGGAGGCGGAAAGAAGAAGAAGGGAAAGAAGTAGGCATGGGCAAGAGACAAATCCAAGAAGTAGTGCTATGCAATGAAAGAGACTCATGCATTATATAAAATATTATTTAGACATACAACAAGGAACATATTATAGTATCTGAGATATGTCCATGCTGTGTTCGGGCCGGGCCTTAAGTGATTCTTCTTGCTCCTAATTCTCCGCCTTTTCCTTCCACTTTTACTCTTTGAATTAATCATACTCTGCACAGAAAGAGTCAATAAGTTCCCCATATGTAGCACCATCCTCAAACAATCCATGATGCGAACAACCCTTCATAGTCTTGTACCTCAAAAACTTGGTATTAAACACACTTTTCCAAGGTTCAATACATTCCTCCGACACAAAGTCATGCTCCCCCCTCATTATCATAGAGGAAGGCATACGGGATGCACCCTCAGCGGGAGGAGTTGCCACATAATCCTTGATGGCATCAGTGCCCCTCCATACTGTCCCGGCGTTTGCATATGCTTCCTTCAGCTTTGGCGGCATCTCGGGCATACGACACTGATGATTGGTTCGAAACAAATCTCCCAATTCTGCATCAGTTAATTCTCCCCAATCTTCTTTTGAATGTGTATTTTTCAATTCATCTAATAATCGCACAAATTCCCCTTCTACCTGTGCAACATTGGATGGTGCCGATGATAAGATTGCTGATAGACACTTTGCATCATCTTCATTTGTTGAAGAATCACTAGCCACACTCTTCATGTATTCAAAAGCCAAAATACCCCCATAACTCTGCCCATACAAATGGAATCTTCTCACCCCCAGCTTCTTCAACAACACTTTCAAATCCTGCACCGAGTCTCCAATCGAATACTGAGTAATGTCAGTCGGTTGATCGGATTTTCCACAACCCAATTGATCATAAAACACGATGGATCGGTAGGGAACAACATCTTCCAGTGGATGGAGGTAGTTGGATGGAATGGATGGACCACCGTGTAGAGCTATGATTGGAGCTGCCTGTTGAGAGGATAGATTCATGGGTCGGACGACTCGGTAGGAGAGTTTGTGCTCGGTGCCGTCGGGACGTGATACTTGGAGAAATCCTTCATTTGAATTTGTGGATGATGCGTGTAGGGAGGATGATGATGAGGGGGTTTTATGAGTGGAGATTGGGACAGATGGTGGTGCAAGGAAGGCAGTGGCCACCGACGATCTTGATAGACAGATGCATGCCACAAGGAGGCTGATTATTAGATTGAACATCCTCCGGCGGATAAACGTCATCGTCGACGTCTTTGTTGAGCTTGGTAGCAGGCGCGATGAAAGCAAGATTTAGTTTTGAGAAGACCACATAATAATGTAGGGGAAAATCAACTATTAATTCCTCCGTAGGAAGCCTACCCGCCATCAGCTTCTCATCTGCCAAGTGCCCCAATCTCGAGTTGGTGTATGTCATGAGCATTGCCATCATCATGCCATAAACTTGTAGGCAGAGCCAATCAAACTAATCTCAATATATAGTATCCACCAGCACACAGTGATATGAAGAGACAGGCAGCAGTCGGCAAACGCACCCGCAGCAGCAAGCGCAAGCAAACATCCCTCCACGACTTTGACGGCTCATCCTCCACCTCCTCCTCCGACAACAACAGGTCCAGCCGATCAACAGCTACATCGAAACGTGCCGTAGAAAAGCTACGTCGGGCGGCATATTCCTCACTATCGGCAGATTTACCAAAGCGGGTCAAGAGTTCAGAGGATGGTAAGAAACAATCATCTTCACGGCGGCAACGTGGTGATGGAGGTAGTACTACGACAGGCATTGCTGCTGCTGGGTCCTCCTCCTCCACCAGTGACGACGACGGTACACCATGTCAACCGGAACCAATCCAATCATCAGGTGACAATGACATATCCAAGCGAGATACCACCTGTACAGATAAAATAGAAGCTACAAAACCATCGAAGCGGACAAAAACAGAGCCTCAGAATGTTGAAACAAGCAATGACAATACAGGCAAAGTCAACCAACCAATCAGAGGTGACATTGCACAACACAATCACAACAATCACCACAACAATGATGACGAAAGTGACCAAGAATCAATCGAAGTAGAAGTCACACCAGCAGCTAAAATCACTCAACTACGACAGGTAACAATAGAACCAAAACCTCTCCTCCTCCACAACCACAACCACCAACCACAAATTCAAGACAGTACTCAAATCATTACACCTCACTTCCACACCTCCTGGAAACCACCCTACACCACCACAAACTCACCACCACTACCACCAGGAGTCATTGACATTGACACCTTCCACCACCAATGCTGTTCCCACTCCCTCATCTCCCACTGTGGATACTCATGGGTCACCTCCCAACGTAGATGTCATTGTGAAATTGATGCCAATCACAACACTAGTGAGAGTTACTCTCAGGCATATTTGGGCTCGTATGGTCAAGAGCGGTATACGACTAAATTGACGGAGGAGTGGAAGGCGGAACAATGGTGTCTTGACCGTGTGATTAGTGAACGAACGGCACAAGTGGAACGTATGAAACAAGGGTTGGAACCACGATGGGATGTGCGCAATCTACCCCCCCACTTTCAAACTCAGCTAAGTGTTCATTTGGATTACATGTTTCGACAACCTCACATCAATACAGATATGCGTGCCATTCTAATGGATTGGTTGGTAGAGTTGGCAGAAGAGTACAAGTTGACGAGTGAGACGTTGTTTCTGAGTGGGATGCTGGTGGATCGGAGTTTGGCTATTTCGTATGGTGTGGAGGGGTTTCGTGGGGGTGAGATGATGGTGCAGAAGGATCAGTTGCAGTGTGTTGGTTGGTGAGTGTGTTGTTGTATGATTATTGTGCAGGATGTTTGTTGATTGTCATGCTCCTGCTAACAGTCGTTTATTATTATGTATATGAATATCCAACAATTATGCATGTCACAGCGCATGTACAATGATCGCCGCCAAACTACTCGAAATCACACCACCAGGTGCAGATGAATTCGTCTACATCTCCGACAACTCCTACAAACGAAAGGACATTTTGGAAATGGAAGCCAACATTGTCAACTCTCTTGGGTTCAACTTGAACTTTGTCACTCCGTATCATCACGTGCATCGCTTCCTTGCTGCCAGTCAGGCTAGTAGTCCGTGTTCGTTGTCTGCTGACCGTGCCGCAATGAGGTTGGGGAAACACAATGCCACTAATGATATGATGGAAAGCCTTGTCATGTACTTGCTGGACTTGTCCATGTTGGATTATGCATTTGTGAATAAGAAACCAAGTTTGGTTGCAGCGGCAGCTGTCTACCTTGCTCGTTGCACCTTGGGAATTCGTGAACCAAGTACTGCTGCAATGACTCCATCCTCACTTCATGATGAGTTTGATTCCCCCTCGTTTCAACGTGATGTGGAAGGATACTGGTCGAAAACGTTACAGCATTACACGGGATATGACATGTGGGCTCTGGAAGAGCCAGTGAAACGCTTGCACAAGCTACAAGAGGGAGCTGAGACGAGTCACTTGAGGAGTGTTTATAACAAGCACAAGAAGCAAGCGCACGATTTTGTCGCGCTCAAGGTTGTGGTGAAGAAGGAAGACTTGGGGTTTCTCTAGAGACAGACTGACATTGGATGTTGGGATGATAGTTGGAAACCTCTTGTTTGGCTAGCAATACGTGCTACTCTTTAGAATTGCTAGATGATAAATATTAGACCAACTTCTTGGTACAACAACCGTTATTTTTACTACTTCACAAACATACAAACCTTAGGCTTGCTTGGAAAGATACAATTAAAATATATGTAGAAACACTTCATGTCTAACTCCATGGTGCATTCGCGTCCTCTTCAAACCAACTATTACACTGAATATCGATTTCCTTTTCTTCTCCTTCAACATTGTATTTATCTTTTCCATCCAACACCTTGTCCAAGTCCTTTGTAGGCTTCCAGAACATTCTTACCCGAACATCCTCAATCTTTTCCTGTATTTCTTCTGCCCCATGCCACAATTGATAGGCAACTTTATCCTCCATAGTTTGCTCTTCAGTGGGGATTTCCTCCAAGTCTCGAATGTGGTATTTATCTTCGTCACTATTCTTATCAAACTTGTTGGGTAGAACATTTTTTGCAAGCGCCCTTGGAAGAGGCGATTTGGGAAGGAAGTTTTGAACTGTTCCTAGATATTTAGAAGATTGTTCAAGTACCCATTTTTGTGTAGCTAGCATCACTCTCTTTGGCTTTTCATACTCTTCATCATGTTTGTTTTTGAAGTATTCTGCAGTCTCGGGAGTAATGTACTGTGGCGATATATTTGGGGCACCACAATCGTCATCATCGTCGATATCTGGTTTTGAACACGATGTGAGGGCACATAAACGAGCAGAGCTACATCTTGTACATTTTGAACACTTCATTTTCGTTCCAATAACTTCGTAAAACGTCTCCCGGTCAACTATAAAGATGAACCCAGTGAATAAAACTGCACTGAGAACTATTCCTAGAACTATGCTTAAGTATGGATGGTCGCCTGACGCGTTAGCATTGTAGGATGTGTATTGCGATGGGTATTTGTTCGATGATGAGAGCAGTCGGCTTTCCGCCGCTTGACATGCACTGCCCAATAGAAGCAGTATTTCTGCTTTTGATGGCATCATCATCCTCCCGCGCTTCTTTGCATGCATTGTCGTCTGCTTCTGCTTGCTTGCTGCTCCTATTGACCTGCTCTACTCTGCTTTGCTTCTGCTTGCTCCTTCCTGCCTGCATGCCTTGCTCTTGGCGGCAGCTCATTCTCAAGTATGATGCACATGACATGTGTTTCTCGTAATCAGCGATGTTGCCTTAACGCAAGAAAGTAGAAATGAGACAGAGAGAAAAGATCGCCGAAAGAGGACAAGAAGTTATTGTGGACACTTCCCAAGCAAAGCAATCGCCTAAGAACTATGACCCTGACCTGAATGAGAACTGGAACTGAGGCGAGCACATAACTATCTAACAACTCAAACTCTCTGCAATGGTTCCGTCTCTTAGAAATAGAGGGTTTGGTAGTGAAACATCTTTAGACGAGCCCCTTCCTACTCTTCGCGAAGGCAAATGTTACCAAGAAGTTCAAGAAAACATGGCTGCTGGAGATGTGCAGCAGTTTTGGTCCACCCTTTCCATCCATGCAGCATCGACTGTCATGGAATTTGGAGGAGGGAATGCATCTGCCCTCGGTGCTGCTGAAGCAATATTAGGACATGGCGAAAAGATGACACGTAGTGGCACTATTACTACTCAAGCGGTGCGGAATGCTGCCTCGAGTTCATCTATCGCCATATTGAAACATGATGGTGAGGACTCTCGCATAGCCTCTGCGGTTGCAGTTGCTGTCATTAAGAAAGGATCGGCATTACTGCAAGAGATGAATGAGAAAAGGTTAGATCAGACGGATACACAATCCTGTATGAGTATATTGACAGAAAGACATACGCAGGACAACTCATCGAGGGCATCGTCACTGAGAAGTAAAAAGTCCGGTAATTCGTCGTCTAGAGGTAGAAAAAAGAAGAATGTCATGATCAATGATATGAAGAAGATGAGAGGATCAGAGTCACAGGAGAATCAGCCTGATGACAATGTCACAGTTAGCAGTATATCTACATTTGGGTTCAAGACATGGGACAAGTATGCCACTGAAATGGAATCGGACAGTGAAAAAGAAAAAGGCAAGAAGAATGAAAAAGAAAAAGCTTTGAAGTCAGTGGCAGTGACTTCTAAAGTGGTGGATAAGTATGCTACCAAGTATGCTACCGACTCGGAGAAGATATTGAACGGATGTTTGAGTGGAGAGGCATCAGAAGCAATGTCTCGATATAGCATTGATCAAAGTACCATTGCTACCGAGTCTTACCACTGTTTGGGGAAACATTCATCGCGTCTTACATCAAAAGAGGAAGACTTGAAAATACCAAAATACTTTAGCACCCCTGGTGGATCTTTAAGCTCGTACAACATTGGAAAGAAAGTAGATACTCTTGCAGTGTTGGGTGCTGATTCTTCCGACATTAGCAGCATGAGACGTAAAGAAGAAGAGTTGGGGCGAAAGCATGCTGAGTTTTCTGCCGCAGCGGAAGCTTTAGAGAAGAAAATCGCTTTAGCCGTAGCAGCTTTGGAAGAATCGGGGTCGTCGTCAACACCCAAGCTCAAGCCCGATAATGTTGATTCCACCAACAAGAAGACGCCAAGGGTGTCGAACCGCGGCGACAAAGCCAAGAACAAGACTTCAAGGGTATCAAACCGCCGCGACACAACATCCAAGAGAAAGACTCCACAGGTGCCAAACTACGACGCCGCGTCTATGGAGACAGACACAATACAAGAGTCATGGACAACTGCTAACGATAGCAACATAGATGACGAGCTTACACCACCGAATGGTAAGCAATCTCGGGGTCGATCAGTCTTGGGGTTGGCATCTAAACTATCTCGCATTTCCGAAGATATGACCGAACACACAAAGGATGATACAGCTGGCAAATCTGATAACAGACGCGCGAGTCTACCTACTTCTTTTAGCGTTGAATCCGATCAAAACGAAGGAGATGAAGATGATGAGGGTGAGGAGGAATATTTTGAAGATGAGTATGACGGAGAGGAATCAATTGAAGTAGACCTTGATAAACCAACAATCAAAGACAAAGTGAAAGGATTCTTGCATCAAAAAAAGAAAAGGGTCACTTGGGCTGCAACAAATGCCTTCAAAACAATTCCAGCAAGAAGCAATGCAGGAATAAAGTCTGCTGAAAAGAGATTAAGTCTGGCAAGTCGGCAGGCAAGGAAGGCAAGTCGGCAGGCAAGTCGGGCATTGCGTCGTAAAAGGCGAGAGTTAAAACGGCGATTTAGCCGCAGCTCTGGAGGAAAAAGTATTGAGCAGGGGCACAACAAGAATGTGCCACCAACATTGAGTGATGTAGAGGTGAGGGTTGTCACGTTTAATGATGCAGCTCTGACCGCCGAAGCCGACATTCAACCGAATGAGACCTCTTCTATATTCAGTGGCTCTATATTCAGTGGCATCGATTCTCGTTCGCAAGCCAGTGGCAAGCATTCGCAGGCCAGTGGAAAGCATTCGCATGCCAGTGGAAAGTCGGCTTTGAAGCATGACCAAGAATTGAAGAATTACATGTCCTCTCCCATCACACGGTTTCTTGATCAAGCGTTTTACTCTCAACCAGAGCGTAGCATCGATGAAGAGACTGCTGTTACATTTAGCACAAACAATTCTGAGGCTCAATCAAGCGTAGAAGCGATTTTGGAACTGGGAGATGATCTCTCAAGAGTTACAGGCGATACAAGCAACTACTCGTCGTCTTATAACTCAGGGAAATCACGCTCCACGATAGGATCAGGGTCAAACTTAGGACTCCGTTTCGCATGAAATTGTAAAGAACATAAAGTATGTGACAGAAATAAGTATTTCTATTAACAGTCAATCAAAGTATAGTTGTATTAGCAAGTTGTCTTAGCGCCTTTTAATTCCCTATTTGTCTTTAGGCAGGCCCAAACTTTCATGTGTGTGTCCTGGAGGAAGAGCGAAGCCATCAACACTATATTATGATAAAGAGAGGAGATTGAGGCGTGTCATTAGCATGAAATTTAATGCTCATCACAATAAACACACAAATGAAAATCAAAGTAAACTCACGCCTCAGAAAACCGCACCACTAAATTCTGTGGTTGAATCTCTGCGGTTTTTGCAACTTCGTTGTTTGTGATAGCTTTGATAATTGCAGAAGCTACTTCTTTTCTAACCTTGTCATTGCGGCATGCCTAAGTAGATGCGTGCGATACAAGAAGGAAGCCAATACATTTGTTAGTCACAAAAACATCATTATTCCGCACAAAGATACCGTGCAGAAAAGATACTATACCTTTGGCAGCCATGTTACATGTACGAAGGGCATTTTGGGGGTGATGTAGCTGAGGCTTTGTTGGTCCGTCTGGCAACGAGGCAGGGAGTGATGGCATTTCCGCAGGTGGAGAGTCAAACAGCCGAGGTTGGATGCGAGGATTGAGGGGAAGGCAAGGGCTCCTCTTTCTCTCGCTCGCTCGACAAATTCGTCGGCTAGATATGGTGCGTGTGATTTGCCGGCGCGTGTGCTGTTGCACTCGCCTCATGCTCATATCTCTCTCCTCTTCCTCGCTCTCTCTAACTCATCAGTGGTAGTAGTTAGTAGCCCTGGCAACCCTCGCTCTACGGAGTTGCTATGCTACTTTATTGTTGATAATACTTCATCTTCAATCATCTAAATTCTGACCACCACGGAAGACCTTCAGTATGACGGCAATATCATGGAATCGCGATGCTCTTGTATCAAAGGCTCCAATTGCGCCAAGTGAGCGTATGAGTCCTCACGCCGATCAAATACACAACAATGATGATTGGAAGAGCGACATGCAACCATTTTACGCTCGAGCTACGTTCATGAAAATGGGTCCCTTTGCGCTTTTGTACTCCATTGTATTCAATAGCGTTCTGCGTATTCTCAGCTATGTCCCATTCAACTCATTGCTGCGCATCAATCCTTCGACGTTGCATCCGGAAGATTGTTTCAAAATACTAAATTCATCGACACCGCCTATCGCTATCATCACGGGTAGCAACACTGGTGTAGGTTTTGAGACTGCACAGGGGCTTGTTCAAAGAGGTTATCACGTGATTCTGGCGTGTCGTAATAGACAAAAGGGGTTGGATGCTGTACACAAAATCAATCAACACATTATCACTTCTTGTAGAGAGGAGGATGAATCAAAAGTAGTCGGGAAAGCATCATTTTTACAACCTTTGGATTTGGCCAGCTTTGCTTCTATACGATCATTTTGTAAATCTTTCTCTGAGAAATATGATTCACTCAATATACTTGTAAACAATGCTGGAATAAACTCACAAGGAGATGTCACTGAAGATGGATTAGAAATGTGTTTTCAATCAAATTTCGTTGGGCACTTTTTGTTGACGAAGCTGTTAATTCCATGTTTGCTGAATGCCAAGAACACTTACGAAAACAATAAATACAAGGATGAGGCTGGTCGTATTGTCAACTTGTCATCCGTTACTCACCACTTTGCGCCAAGTAATGAAAGAATACATCCCAATGATGGTAGCTCAGATCTGTCTGAGAACAATGGCATACATGACAAAAACTTTTGGCTGGGGTCATCAACGCCAGGAGTATCAGCTGCAACATATAGGGAGTCGAAGCTGGCATCAATTCTTTTTACAATTGAGTTGAATAAGAGGTATGGAGGCGTAGGAGAAAAGGGGTCTGTTCGATCAGTAGCAGTCAGTCCTGGCTCAGTTTCAAGTGATATCTGGCGGAATGAAAGTGCATTAACACAGAAAATATATAGGATGGTGTATCTGACTCCTAAGCAAGGTTCAAGCACATCAATCGCTGGCTCCATCGGTAACCTTCCTATCGATGCAATCTATTTGCAACCTTACTGGCATCCGTTCATGAGGAGGACGCACTCTACAGTCCGGTCGTTCCAAAGGAGCTATCCTCTTTCTTTCCCAATGTTCGAGATGCTTGGCCCTTACATAGGTCACTCAGTAAGTGTTCCGAGGTTACCTGCAGATGGATGTGGCGGCTACAAGAGCTCGGGGCAGCTATGGGATGCTTGCGAGGGCTTAACTGCAGAATGATCAAATCTTAAGAATGTCTGCTCTCGTTGATGACTTGGCAGCTTCATTGAAGGCGATATTCATCAAGAGGTGTGGAGATAGACATGACGTGAGATGTGTCTGTGTTTTCGCGAAGAAGAAGGCTCAATGGGGATGAAGCATAAGAATCATGCGTTAGCAGGCAAAGATAAGAGTAAGCACATTTCAGGTAGCAATAACTGCATTTCTGAGTTGACAACAATCAATAAATCGGACTCCTATTAGGTATCACTCCTCATCCTCAGCCGCAACCGCAGAAGCCCCCCAAGTAAAGTAAAGCGCATAATTCAAAATTAGATTTGACCTTTCTCAATGACAAAAGATGCGCTGCATCGGTAAAGAAGTGCTCATGATGAGCATAGCACTATTATGACCATAGGATTGCAAGTAAGATGAGCAGCGTAGATGATATGAACTCGCTGTCCTCGTCGTCGCTCATAGTAAGGCAAGATGATGGATGCAGCAGCGACGACGCACCATTACATGACTCGGGTGGGGAGGCTGATATTAAATATGGCCGACGTGACATTACTTCCTCGGTTCGTAAAAGGAACTACGGGTGGCGGAACGTGCAGCATTTATTAGATGATAATAAACGTAGTCGTCGTTCCAAGCAAAAGGTACATGACATAAATAGTGCTCAGCGGAGTGGTGCGGTGCAGCAGCAAAGACAGAGAGGCAGCCATAATAATGCTTACATGAGAAGAGACAGCGATAGTAGCGGCAGCCTACCAAATAATGACTTAATGGCTGTTCCATCAATGATTGCACCCCCTTCTTGGGGGACATCAGAGGGGAAACGATCGAAGCATCATGCTAAATATGATCATCCGATTGTGAGGCAGCGAAAATTTGCTGTCAAACGAAAAGATAGTGAAAGTAGTGATGATTACTTAGTAGGTAGTGGTAGACCGACCAAGTCACTGCGGGAGAATGACTTAATGGCAATACCTTCAATGATTGCGCCTCCAAAACCGTCACCAAGGCGTAGATCGGATATTCCTCAACAAAGGCCAGTGCCCAAACCTTCTCCCTTGCCAAAGCATCCGGGCAGAAGGGCGAGGAGTTTCATGTCACCCCGAGATAGGCGGATGTTGGCAGGTAAATACAAACGAAACCAACGACAACAAAACAATCCTGTCGTGGATTCGCCAAGGAATAATATTCAGCAACGTTCGCAGAGAATGAGTCATATGCCAATAGATGCAATGGCATCTACAACGTCAAGTCATGATGAATCACAACCTCGAATAGCTTCTCCGCAACATGTACCTCACGTGAACATCGGTACACCTATCAAAACACCACAATATACAGCGAGCATTGACTTCAATGACGAACAGTTGCACTATAAATCGGTTGAAGAGACTAGTTTAGAAGGAGTGGGAGACTACCAGAGTGAAATGTTCCCCCCGTTGTCACCTGACAAATCTTTATTCAGTCATGCCACCGAAGCATCGGGGTCGCCTCCCAAGACTTTATTCAGCTATTGGCTATCGCCACCGTCGAACAAGCATAGAAAGTACAGTTCCTCCGATGAAGATGACTCCACATTCGATGGATTATCAACAATGTATTCTTCGATGGTCCCATCGGATTTTGGTTCACCAGCGAGACAGGCACAAACAATAAATGCAGATGATGTAGAGTTTCACCCACCACGACCATTTGATGATCTCATGAGCCCTCCGGATAAGAAATGGTCAGATTCAGTTGACCTTGTTAGCAGATGTCCAGAATCACCAAATACTCCCCAAGACCAACATTTGTTTGGTCATCTTCACAATAACTATCCGGAAAGAAGTTTCACGCCTTCAAGAAAAATAGAATATGACGATGAGTTTCCAGCTCTAACACACGGATCACAAGATGAAATAGAGGTAGAACCTGAATTCGAATCATCGGTATCGTATCCTCCGCAAGATACTCAACCGACAAATCCATTAGGAGGGAAGAAAAGGCCAGTTGCCATAAAGAACACAAAGCTTAAATCTGCCTCGTCCCAACAACACCAACGCAGGAAGTGGGATTTCAACAATTTGGATGCAGTTTCGTCCGACTCGGTTGATGACAGTTCTAGAATGGAGTCCAATGGACGAAGTAGTCCCATTGAGACTTCTTCCAAGCCTGAAAAACGGAGATGGAAGTTTGAGGAGCTATTGGAATCTAATGATGATATTGCTAGTGACATGAGCCCTTCTGCTGAGTTGAATGGCAGCTCTCTACCTATGTCTTCAGTGAAAAATGATCAGAAGGAGAGTCTGAACAAACAGGACAACGTTAGTAGTGATGATATGCCAGGCAAGCGGAAATGGAAATTCGAAGAATTATTAGCATCGCCTGACGATGGACAAAGTAGTCGTGCTAGCTCTGTCGATGAGCTGGTCGACAACATTCTTGTGCCGTCGTCTGAATCAGATGACTCAGTTCGCGTCGAAGATTCGAATAATCAGGAAAATGTACCTGGCAAAAGGAAATGGAAATTTGAAGAATTGTTGGCATCAATTGATGATGCAGACAATAATGGGGTGAGTCGCGACTTTGCACAGCAAGAATCGATTGTTACTCACAATAAAACGAATATCTGGGACAATAACAATGATTCCACAACACCTGGTAAGAGGAAATGGAGATTTGAAGAGCTACTGGCATCTAACGACGATGGAGAATCCTCTCCTTTCGTCAGGATGGATAATGAATCTGCACAATCCGATTCGGATGACAGCATTCTCAACATTGTTTTGGAAAAACAGAACAACCAAAATAGTCCTGTTATTACATCTGGCAAGAGACGATGGAAGTTTGAGGATCTTCTTGCTTCAAATGACGATGACGAAGAAAGTAGTAGTGCAAGGCTCTCTTCAGTGTCTATTGAGAGTCGATCTACACACCTCAACGAAGAGAGAGAATACGTTCAGTCTCAATCAGCTATTATCGACGAGACTGAACTACACGACATTATCACCATCTTTCAAAGCCGTGTTCGAGGTGCCATTGTTCGGCAATCTTATCGTCAATGTCACGACGCTGCCGTTATTATCCAAAAGTTCGTTCGAACCCACAACTTGAACAGAGTACGACAGTGGGAAGCGGCAATTGTAGAGGGGTTGAAGGATTTTCCAGAAACGGAAGCAGATCGTATCAAAAAGCATCTTCTGACCTGCAATGGAAAGGCCCATTTCAATCTGCAACAAAGTCAGAACTATTTGGATTACCATTCTTCTATTATTGGTATGCTGGGTACCAGAATATCAGACATAAAAACTCTCCGTCGCTATGAGCAATACCATCGCTTTCTGAGCTCAGTTGTTCAAATGCAAGCAAATATACGTGCTCGCCAATCTCGAAAACCTTTGACTAGATTGGAGAATAAATGCTCGCAAGAAATAGAAGGAACGGGCAAAGAGAAAGACAAATCAAACGATTCGATTTCAGATCAAATAAAGAGATATTCACAGGCACACGCAGCTATGGTGTTGTTGCAGGCATTGTTTCGGGGTGCACTATGTAGGAGGAGGATGCACGCTATGCATTTGGCGACCATTCAGTTGCAACATTATACTCGCGCTGTGCTTCAGCGTAGGCGATATCGTCGATTTTTGTCAGGATTGATTACTTTTCAAGCTACAGTGCGTGGAGTGCTAGAAAGAAAGTCTAGCGTCATTCTCAAATCAGTGGTTTCTGTGCAGTCTCATATTCGTGCTTTTACAATGAGAAGTCGCTATCTTCAGGCAAGGACTTGTATCATATTCATACAGAAGGAATTCCGTGGAATGCAAGCGATGACACGTGTAAAACGCTTACACTGTTGTGCGTCATCAATCCAATCTATTGCTCAAGGATTTATGGCTAGAAGGAGGTATGCCAAAATTAGACGAGGGGTCATATCGTTCCAGGCACTAGTGCGTGGACATCATGCTAGGAACATTGCAGCTGTCACCGTATCTGCATTGATGAACATCCAATGTCATATACGGACTTTAATTCAGATGAAGAAATACAATCGGTTGAGGATGGCAGCAATTTTGGTTCAATCTAAAATGCGTGCCTTCAAACAGAAGTCACAGTTTCAGACTACTGTTGCAGCTACTCTATGCATTCAATCATTTGTCCGGGGCTCATTAGTGCGTAAACAATTGAGTTTCGCATCCTCAAATGCAGTCATCATACAACGAAAATGGGTATTGTATCGTGAGATAGCAAACATACAAAATATCAAGATATCGTATGCTTACGATCTCACACGAGTATATATGGCAGCTACAAAGATACAGAGTGCTTTCAGGATGCATCAGTGCTGGCATGAAGTGCTTCGAAAGAAGGAAGAATATCGTATTACTTTAGCTCAGAAAGAAGCGATTGCTGCTACACAGATTCAATCAGCAGTGAGGATGTGGATGTGCCGCCAATTGGTATCGCAAATGGCAGAGGAGAGGGACGTATCCAGGAAGTGTGGTGCTGCAGTGGTCATTCAATCATTTGCTCGGTCGATACATTGTCAACGAGAGCTGGCCACATTGAAGGAAGCTGCTGCACTGGTCGATGATGAGAGGCGCTCAGCTGCGGCTGTCGTCCTTCAGTCGTTTGGACGCTCAGTGATTTGTCAACGTATGGTAGAAGACATGAAGAGGCAAAACAGAGAGCACAACGCAGTGAGAATGGCTGCAGCTACCACTATTCAGTCAAAGGTGCGATCTCGTCATTGCGAGAAAGAGCTATCTCGTAGAAGATTGCAAGCTTGTGAGATGCGTAATGCTGCGACGAAGTTGCAATCATATTGGCGGTCTTGGGCGTGCAGGACGGAGCTAGCGGTTGCATCAAGACATGCTTCAACGATTCAATGTTGCTACAACCGTTTCAGGATCACGACTGGCATTAAGTCGGCTGAGCTCATGAAGCTGGATTATGTTGATGGTCTGCGAGAAGCATACATGGCAGCTACAAAGATACAGAGTGCTTTCAGGATGCATCAGTGCTGGCATGAGGTGCTTCGAAAGAAGGAAGAATATCGTATTGCTTTGGCTCAGAAAGAAGCGATTGCTGCTACACAGATTCAATCAGCAGTGAGGATGTGGAAGTGCCGCCAATTGGTTTCTCGAATGGCAGAGGAGAGGGACGTATCCAGGAAGTGTGATGCTGCAGTGGTCATTCAATCATTTGCTCGGTTGATACATTGTCAACGAGAGCTGGCCACATTGAAGGAAGCTGCTGCACTGGTCGATGATGAGAGGCGCTCAGCTGCGGCTGTCGTCCTTCAGTCGTTTGGACGCTCAGTGATTTGTCAACGTATGGTAGAAGACATGAAGAGGCAAAACAGAGAGCACAACGCAGTGAGAATGGCTGCAGCTACCACTATTCAGTCAAAGGTGCGATCTCGTCATTGCGAGAAAGAGCTATCTCGTAGAAGATTGCAAGCTTGTGAGATGCGTAATGCTGCGACGAAGTTGCAATCATATTGGCGGTCTTGGGCGTGCAGGACGGAGCTAGCGGTTGCATCAAGACATGCTTCAACGATTCAATGTTGCTACAACCGTTTCAGGATCACGACTGGCATTAAGTCGGCTGAGCTCATGAAGCTGGATTATGTTGATGGTCTGCGAGAAGCATACATGGCAGCTACAAAGATACAGAGTGCTTTCAGGATGCATCAGTGCTGGCATGAGGTGCTTCGAAAGAAGGAAGAATATCATATTGCTTTGGCTCAGAAAGAAGCGATTGCTGCTACACAGATTCAATCAGTAGTGAGAATGTGGAAGTGCCGCCAATTGGTTTCTCGAATGGCAGAGGAGAGGGACGTATCCAGGAAGTGTGATGCTGCAGTGGTCATTCAATCATTTGCTCGGTCGATACATTGTCAACGAGAGCTGGCCACATTGAAGGAAGCTGCTGCACTGGTCGATGATGAGAGGCGCTCAGCTGCGGCTGTCGTCCTTCAGTCGTTTGGACGCCCAGTGATTTGTCAACGTATGGTAGAAGACATGAAGAGGCAAAACAGAGAGCACAACGCAGTGAGAATGGCTGCAGCTACCACTATTCAGTCAAAGGTGCGATCTCGTCATTGCGAGAAAGAGCTATCTCGTAGAAGATTGCAAGCTTGTGAGATGCGTAATGCTGCGACGAAGTTGCAATCATATTGGCGGTCTTGGGCGTGCAGGACGGAGCTAGCGGTTGCATCAAGACATGCTTCAACGATTCAATGTTGCTACAACCGTTTCAGGATCACGACTGGCATTAAGTCGGCTGAGCTCATGAAGCTGGATTATGTTGATGGTCTGCGAGAAGCATACATGGCAGCTACAAAGATACAGAGTGCTTTCAGGATGCATCAGTGCTGGCATGAGGTGCTTCGAAAGAAGGAAGAATATCGTATTGCTTTGGCTCAGAAAGAAGCGATTGCTGCTACACAGATTCAATCAGCAGTGAGGATGTGGAAGTGCCGCCAATTGGTTTCTCGAATGGCAGAGGAGAGGGACGTATCCAGGAAGTGTGATGCTGCAGTGGTCATTCAATCATTTGCTCGGTTGATACATTGTCAACGAGAGCTGGCCACATTGAAGGAAGCTGCTGCACTGGTCGATGATGAGAGGCGCTCAGCTGCGGCTGTCGTCCTTCAGTCGTTTGGACGCTCAGTGATTTGTCAACGTATGGTAGAAGACATGAAGAGGCAAAACAGAGAGCACAACGCAGTGAGAATGGCTGCAGCTACCACTATTCAGTCAAAGGTGCGATCTCGTCATTGCGAGAAAGAGCTATCTCGTAGAAGATTGCAAGCTTGTGAGATGCGTAATGCTGCGACGAAGTTGCAATCATATTGGCGGTCTTGGGCGTGCAGGACGGAGCTAGCGGTTGCATCAAGACATGCTTCAACGATTCAATGTTGCTACAACCGTTTCAGGATCACGACTGGCATTAAGTCGGCTGAGCTCATGAAGCTGGATTATGTTGATGGTCTGCGAGAAGCATACACGGCAGCTACAAAGATACAGAGTGCTTTCAGGATGCATCAGTGCTGGCATGAGGTGCTTCGAAAGAAGGAAGAATATCGTATTGCTTTAGGTCAGAAAGAAGCGATTGCTGCTACACAGATTCAATCAGTAGTGAGGATGTGGAAGTGCCGCCAATTGGTTTCTCGAATGGCAGAGGAGAGGGACGTATCCAGGAAGTGTGATGCTGCAGTGGTCATTCAATCATTTGCTCGGTCGATACATTGTCAACGAGAGCTGGCCATATTGAAGGAAGCTGCTGCACTGGCCGATCATGAAAGTCGTTTATCTGCTTTGTTGTTGCAGTTGAATGCACTTGATTTGGTACATGTGACGCGTGTGCAAGCTTTGTTACGTGGTAAGCTTGTTAGGAAGGTGTACTGGAATGCTCGTGCCAGCGCCGTTTGTATTCAAAAGCATTGGAAAGTCAAGTCGAATGCAGAAGGTGTCACCTATTCAACTTACTTCAAGAGCATATTGACAGTGCAAAAGAAATTCAAATGTTATTACAGACTTCGAAATGCGGCTGCGAAGAAGATACAGCTGTCTTATTTGTCCAGAAGAATGAAGAGGAACTTAACGAAGGTTCATCGATCGGTGAACCTCATTCAAAGAGCAGTGCGTGGTCATCGAGCAAGGTGCTTTGTTCAGAGAATAAAAACAATCAGGCATCAAAGCGCGGCGACTAAGATTCAATCAATTGTGCGTTCTCACCGATGTCTTGGCGAGCTTCGATTAGCTGTCACAAGTGTCACAAAAATTCAGAGGTGCTACCGTCGTTTCAAAGTCACATTCTGTGAGAATGCTATCCGTGATGAAAAGAGAGCTTACGTCAACATGCTTACGATCTGGCATCGAGAAGCTATGGCTATTCGCATTCAAACTGTAGTTCGACTGTGGCTACGTCATCTAAAGCGCTCAAACGCAGGCACGAAAGTCAATGCGGTCGGTACGGCCAAGAGTCCGACTTCTCACACTAATGATGCGTCAGCTAGAGTGATTCAGTCGAAATGGAGATCATTCAGGTGTTGCAAAGAGTTGTTGGTGATGCGAGCAGCAGCTGTTGTGATCCAAACTGTTGTTAGGTCTTGGCTGTGTCAAAGAGAGCTGGTTAATAGAAAAGCGAGAGTGATTGAAGCGGAGATGCTGGCCAAGGAAGCGGCGACTGTTACTATTCAAGCATTTGCAAGGTCACTCATTTGCCAGAAGCAGCTTTCAAAGCTGAAAGGAGAAGCTTACTTCACTGAGATGCAACGGAAGGAGACTAGATTGCTGGCCGTCCGAAAGATCCAATCAATTGTGCGTGCTCGTCGTCTTCGCAGAAACTTGCAATCTGCATTCATGAATGCAGCAAAAATCCAGAGTTGTTACCGTTGCTACAAAATCAATACGTTAGAGAAGGCTCGTCAGGATGAGAAGAAGGCTTATACTGTAATGCTTGAGAGGTGTCATCAAGAATCAATGGCTACTCGCATTCAAGCGTTTGCCAGATTGTATTTATGTCGGGAGAGGCTTTCAAAGCTAAAATCAGCACGTCATGGTGAGATGAGAGTGGAGAATACTATCTCTGCAGCAGTTGTGATCCAAACTGTTGTTAGGTCTTGGCTGTGTCAAAGAGAGCTGGTTAGTAGAAAAGCAAGAGTGATTGAAGCGGAGTTGCTTGCCAAGGAAGTGGCGACTGTTACTATTCAGGCATTTGCAAGGTCGCTCATTTGCCAGAAGCAGCTTTCAGAGCTGAAAGGAGAAGCTTACTTCGTTGAGTTTCGAACAGCAGCTGTTGTGATCCAAACTGTTGTTAGGTCTTGGCTGTGTCAAAGAGAGCTACGTAGTTTGAGATCGAAAGCGGTTGAATCGGAGTTGCTTGCCAAGGAAGCGGCGACTGTTACTATTCAAGCATTTGCAAGGTCGCTCATTTGCCAGAAGCAGCTTTCAAAGCTGAAAGGAGAAGCTTACTTCACTGAGATGCAACGGAAGGAGACTAGATTGCTGGCCGTCCGAAAGATCCAATCAATTGTGCGTGCTCGTCGTCTTCGCAGAAACTTGCAATCTGCATTCATGAATGCAGCAAAAATCCAGAGTTGTTACCGTTGCTACAAAATCAATACGTTAGAGAAGGCTCGTCAGGATGAGAAGAAGGCTTATACTGTAATGCTTGAGAGGTGTCATCAAGAATCAATGGCTACTCGCATTCAAGCTGTAGCTCGATCGTGGCTTCGTAAACGAAAGATAAGAACTGCTGATTTGTCAGCTTCAGTCATTCAGTCAAAATGGAGATCATACAGATGTGAATGTGAAATGTTGAGGAGAAGAACAAAGTTGTTAGAGAGAAGAGAGTTGGCTATTCATGCTGCGTCAGCGGTTGTTATACAATCTCTTGTTAGATCTCGACAATGCCGACGAGAGCTAACAATGAGGAGAGCGAGATTGCGTGTTATGGAGGCGGCAGCCGTTACTATTCAATCATTTACAAGATCTTACAATGCTCGCATTGTGCAGTCGAGAATGGTTTCGACACAACTTTTGATGAGGTCAAAATCGGCAGTCTTAATTCAGAGCATCGTTCGAATGTATCTCTTCAACAGCAGGTTTGATGTTGCAAATAAAGCAGCATGCACCATTCAGCACGCATGGAGGCGGTTCGTCTCTTCTCTCCAGGAAAAGATACTCGTCGTATCTGATCTCCTCACAGTGTCGCGCTGTTCTGCTTCGTTTGATCTTCCAATGCCGATGCACAAGGCGAGAACATTACTACCTCGTGACTTGAAACGATTGAATCGCATCAGATCTATCACACCTTACCTCCCTCGCCGATATGAGTGTGGAGTATTTATTCAAGAGGTGATGAATTCCGTTGCGATGGTGATCCAAAGCTTTGCCAGGCGGTACCTTGTTTTGCTTCAAGTAAAGAAGCTCCATCAAGCTGCGTCTAGCGTGCAGAGAGTATGGAGATTAAGATCACGTCGGAAGAGGTTGCATAATGCCGTATTGAAAATCCAATCTGTTTTTCGTGAGAGGCTTGTTCGAAGGAACGTAGACGTTTCGTCTACGATCATTTTACAAAAATGCAGCAGAATAGAGAATGAACTCACTTTTGACGATGAAGAAGCAGAGCAAAATGCGACGATTGTGCTCCAGAAGTTTTTCCGTGTTTGTCTGGCCAACAATTTTGTCATCAAACTTCGTTTGAAGCAAGGCCATCATAGCAGGTTACTCGATGAAGATGATGATCTAAAGAGACTTACTCAGTACTTTGCATCTCTTCGTTTCACGAACAAGCAACTTGAGGAAGCGGCCGAAAAGCAATGGTGTGAAGAGAAGTCAAGACTCACGGAAGAAGTACGACTAGAAAATATTGCAATGATCAATCAGAAAGAATCTATGAAGGAAAGAGAAAAAAGCAGTTGTACATTGCGCATGTCAACTGATGCCGAAGTAGATTCAATAATGAAGACGATCTACCAACGAGCAGAGGCTAATGCCATTGCAAACGAAACTAATTTGACAACAGCGGTGCAATGTGTAAAGGCCAATACAACACAGCTCGAACATGCCCTGAAAAACGAAACCAAAAGCAAAATAAAATAGCCTATTCATACTAATTAATACTATCACAGGAATAGAATTAGTGAACAACGAGACATAATGACTAGTGCTGACATGGAATTCCAACTATCGAAGTATCTACATAGATACATAATAAGTATTACCAGTCAACACATCATCAAAACAAACCCGCTCATCAACTCCAATCCGCACAATACTTGAGCCAAGGGTTGTTATATGATTATTTGTCGCCGTTATTGCTTGTAAGTAGGCTTCGAGCACCATCTTGTGTGTCTGTGTTCTTGTTGGATTGGGGGGTGCCACACCAAATTCGCTCATAGAAAAAAAATCGCTCCTCCCCATCCCCCTTTTCGGGGGGTTAAGGGGGCTATATAGATAAAATTTACATACTTAAGCGAATTAGCGCATCGCCCCCTAGATTTAGAGCGCTCCTGGCCCCCTCAACTCATCCATCAAAAATACCAAAAATCAGTGATGGCCTATCTCCTACGCCAATATCAATAACGCCAGGAATTATTATAATGCGACCTTCAACACATATCGTCTATGGTATCATATCAAACGTTTGTGCCCAGATTTGCGATGATAAATGACGATTACATTGAGAAATTAATGCAGGCAGCGATGCGACGGATTTCGCAATTTATTCAGCTCTTCGCCTCGTAACGAGAAGTAACATCATCTCCGTTGCAATATGTAGCCCCCAGACAAGCCTCCGCCATTCTTATATATATGATACGTGACTTTCACCCAACAAATGCATGATAGTACCCACCCCCTTCTATTATACACTGCGGAATTTTGAACACGTCCGCCACGAGCACATAATAACGTTTTTCATGGAATAAACGTTCTATTTGGGACTTACACTGACATAACTTACTCTGTTTAACCATCATTATTATAGTGATGGATGGGGGGACCAAATTGCCGATAAAATGTAGAGGATGGGGCCCTTGGCAGCAGCTACATGTCGGACGCTCCGTCGACATTTCGTTGATGCCAAATATTGCACATAAGAACAGGTTTAAGCGCTTTTGAACGGGGTAACAGGCTCTCTGATGGTTTATAGTGGATAGGTGTGCGATGAAGTGCGGTTGTGGGCATTAATACCGACAATAATTGGGTGATAATGTCTTGAATAATGAGTAGAGCTTGCTCGGAATTGTCGGTGGTAGCTACAAACGGTGATGATAATGGGCATGGTAGACATCATGCCTACGTGCGAAAAATTAACCTCTACTTTAATAGGTCGTTATTAGCAATTTCGTAAGTTGTCGCACATAGCCACTGAATATTGCAATTGTTATTCATGCAGGTCAATGTTTGTTTTCCTCAGTGAAAGTGGAATTGAAAAAATATCTCCATGGTTTGAGATGGTTTCGCTTCTTATCCTACGTACGGTAGCGTAAGTAGGTACGTAGAAATTACGTATTATTTTTAACACGGGGAGCGGGAAATGAAATTGATGTGGGTGGGCGAAAATCGAGCAACATTTTGTCTCAGGGAGGAGAAGAATGAAGTAGGCTAGAGGAAGGAGAAGGAGGAAGAAGAAGGTTCAGCAAAGGACAGACCACCAGAAAATTGGTAATCTTACAAGCTTCAACTGCAGGAGAAGAGAGAAGATTCAGAATGTGTATGCTGTTGGTAGCTGAAGAGGATACAACAAAGAACACGTAAGTTTGGCGACAGTGAGAGCGTATCTTTTCCCACGTAGGAATTCCATACGCTTTGTGTCATACGGCTCGGAGAGGGCGAATTTTTGGCCGGCTTCGTGAGTGCCATCTGCCAAAGATCCAAATGCCTCAAACTGCGGTAAGTTGGAGGATGCTCTCTTGTCACTTTTGATGTTAGCAACAAGCAAAACAATCAAGAGCCTGAGTGCCCTGAGTAGCAATTCAAAGTTTTACAGGTAAGAAACGCTAGAATACGAGTGAGCGGTGAGCGCTTGATAGAGGAGATGTTCGGCCGTCCAGCTGATTGACGTTCCTCCTTCAGAAGACGATTAAGTGCCATCAGGTGACGATACCGCAGCATCAACCAAATCTTCATTATCGACCGATGGCCGTGCCTACAGGATGGTGGTTGGACGAGTTGCTTTCCGACAGACTGGATATCAGCACCCATTGCCATTGCTTGCCGACAGAATGGCAAGTGGTATGGGTATGGGCTATGTGGCTATGGCGACAACTCTGGGCTGTGGGTGGCTGGTGGTGGTGGTGGCTCGTATGCTGCCATGTCAACAACACCAATATGTATGGGCAGATATTGTTATTCTTTGCCTTTGCACAATCAATGATTATTATTATTTTCTTATTATATACTTCTCACATCCTTATTATTATCACCACCCTCTTCATCTGATGCTGCACTTCTACAGATAATACTATCGCCACCACTATCACAATGCACTTCTCCAAAGCAGCCCGTGCTCTTCTCCCCCTTCTTGGTGTGTCCTCTCAAGCTCATACTGCTTCCGCATATGATTGCTTTGGTGCTGATGGCACTGATCTGAAGACTCAAGTTGATGCATATACTGCAAACCTAGGCGGATATACCAGCAGCAAGTATGGACCAATTGATCAATGGTGCACCACGCCTGTCACTACCATGAAAGACTTGTTCAGGAGCAAAACTACATTCAATGCAAATATTAACATTACAGCATGGGATACATCCTCTGTTACTGACATGAGCGGCATGTTCTATGAAGCACTAGCTTTCAATCAAGACCTTTCTGGTTGGGATACAACATCTGTTACTACCATGGTTAGCATGTTCAATAAGGCATATGCTTTCAATCAAGACCTTTCTGCATGGGATACATCTTCTGTTACAAACATGGCGAATATGTTCAATAATGCAAGAGCTTTCAATGCAGATATTTCTGGATGGGATACTTCCAAAGTTAATAACATGTATGGCATGTTCAATACTGCAAGAGCTTTCAATCAAGATGTTTCTGTCTGGGATATATCCAAGGTTACCCTGATGTACAGCATGTTCTATGGAGCACGAGCTTTCAATCAAACCCTCTGTGCATGGAAGGATAACTTCCCTTACTCCAATGCAGGAGCGAATATCTTTGGTAGTACAAGCTGCCCCTACAAATCTGTTCCAAATGAGTCCAACCAAGGCCCATTTTGTGCTGGTTCTGCTGCTGAATGCCAAGCCTACACCACTGTCACTCCCGTGCCCACAAAGTCACCAACGAACTCGCCAACAAACTCGCCCACCAACTCTCCTACACCTGCTGCTGCTGCCCCCATTTCCAGTTGGGCCCTTGAGTTTGACTCGCTCAGCAGTAACTTCACCAAGGGTAGTGAAAGTGAAGTCACCGTCAACTACAAGATTGGAGCCGGCCGTGACTACGAAGTCGACATTCTCAAGAAAGGATGCAAGGAAGAGATCAATGGTGCTATTGTTACCCCTACCTACTCTATGTCTTCCATTGAAGACGATCCTTCCCGTTTAAACTTTCAAGCCTCTTTGGACATTCAGAAGGATACCATTGCGAACAGTAACATCATTAACGAAGATGGAAACATCCTTGAGCTGTGTGTCAGCTTTAAGTTGACTTCGGACGGTTCTGGTGAAGTTAAAGTCATGAAGAAACTTGAGACCAATGTTGGTATCGAACTCTTATTCAATACTGAATTTGAGACTGTTGCCGAAGCTCAGTTTGGCAAGATTTCCCTTGAGTCTAAAGAGGACGAAGCAGAGGTGAGCAACTACATCAAGGCGTGTACATGCAATGATAAGGAGTCCTTCACCTGCAACACAAATGTTCTCGGCCCTGATGATTTCTTGAACATTTGCATCCAGTCTCTCGTCACTGATGAAATGGAGATCAACTACCTTGACAGTTTGAAAATGACTCAAGAAGATGGCAATGAGCTTGTTATTGTTGAGGCGCAGAAGCTCGTGGATGGCACTATTTCCTCGATGTCCTCTGTCAAGCCCAAGAATAATGTTCACGTCGCTACCGTCATTCCTGCGAGCTTCTTCAGTTATAATGAAGCTACCTCCGCTCAAGTGTCTGGTGTTGTGTACCTCAAGCTTCAAGGAAGCCGTCGTCGCCTTGCTGTTGAAATCGCTGGCAATGGACAGCCTGAAGCCCAAGCCCAAGCCGCTGGTTCTTCTTCTGCTACTAGTACTCCTCGTGCCTTGCAAGCTGAAAGTACTGGTACTGGTACTGGTACTGGTGATGGTGATGAGGAATCCGCCTTTGCTATCGAAGTCAAGCTCCAGAAGAGCGAGTTGGGGGATGCTACCAATGCCAACGGTGCCATCAATGCAGACAAGACTGGATTTATTGGTGTTGTCACTGCCATTGGTACTGCTGTTGCTGCTGCAATTATGATGTGGTAGGTTGTTGCGAAACAGATCGAGCAAATGCTCTGGGGGGAATAATTTGAAATAGAAAATGGGTTGGGAGAGGGGCGGGACTCATTTACATGCTGTGCTGCAAGTTGCCTTGATGATGTTAAAGATAATACACATCTCTTGGAACGTTTGTGAGCAGATGTGAAGAAAGAAGATACGAAGAAAAAACAAAACAAAAAATAGAATATACCACTTGAGATAGAAAAGAATAAATAATAGGGGAATGATTTTGCGTGGGAAATCATTTGTATCAATATCAGTTGGATTGTATTGCGTTGAGTTGATATATCTAGAGCCTCGAAAGAAGAGAAGTGAAATTCGTTATCGTTACTCTTCATCTCCAACAAATTCACTGGCAAACTCACCAGCATCTGCTGCTGCTGATGACATTCATTACCTCCCCAGCCACCTTTTCGTTCGCGTTTCAGACTGCTAATACCGCCTGCATGGGCAACTTGGCTCCCTCATGACTATTCCTCCCTCATTCTGACAGCCTCAGTGGTCAAATACAAATACAAAACTGGGGAAGGGCGGACCAACCAATTAGCCAGTGTGTTCGAGGAAGGATAATGTAACGATAACGAAACAATCACTTTGAGGATGTCTGTGCTTTGTCTCCCCGCTCGTCAACGTCCCTGAACCTCGCGACACTAACATCGCAGATGTAGAAATGGAAAGATTTGCATGCCTTGAACTTCTTGAGGTTGAGGAACTTAGAGACGAGGCAACATAGCAAGGCTATATGGGAAGACTCGAAACCAAGAATTCTCCCCTTACATTACTGTCGAGGAGTATCAAAATTGGTGGTTGCACTGTCGAATCATCATTTTCGAACATCCTCTTTGATCGTTATCGATGTACTGCGCACGATGATGAACTGTCAAAACTCCAGGTAGCAAAATTGAATGCAGCTATCAGGATTGGTTGGCCACTTCATCGATGGCTAAACACTGTTATCGTTCTACTGCAAAAAGAGATGGGCACAATTATGGTCAACAAATTTTGAAGCTAACTCCAATCTCCAATTACGACCTGAAAGTGAAAGTAATCTTTGCTAAGCGTATAATAAGCAAGCTCGATCAGAGAAATCTGCTTCCAACCGAGCAACATGCTAAAGATTACTCAGGTGCCAAGACCGCTACGATGAAAAGGATGCTCTAACAAGATGTCCACTACAATCACAAAATGCTTCTATACTATCACAACCATCATCTAAAATGGGTCGAACAAAGCTGTTAAAAGAGAAATGCACAGCGTTAGATACAAAATGGTCCTTGAGAGAAAGCCGTCTCAGATCTCAGATCTCAGATGGCCTCATCAGGTCACCTACGGCATTGTAGCGACGCCGATACAAATACGAGTACAAAGAGCTTGAGCTGTGAAATACATCCTTCTATACTATCGTAACAAACAATATTGTGCCACTGGAAGCAGTGGATTGCCATACTCAGGCGTTAGATACGATATGGTGCTTGAGTGTGATGGCGGCCATCCCAAATTGGGCCTCATCAGGTCACCTACGGCATTGTAGCGACGCCGATACGAGTACAAAGAGCTTGAGTAGTGAAATATATCCTTCTATACTATCGTAACCAACAATATTGGGCCACTGGAAGCAGTGGATTGCCATACTCACGGCGTTAGATACGATATGGTGCTAGAGTGTGATGGCGGCCATCCCAAATTGGGCCTCATCAGGTCACCTACGGCATTGTAGCGACGCCGATACGAGTACGTAGAAAGAGCTTGAGTAGTGAAATACATCCTTCTATACTATCGTAACAACTAATATTGGGCCACTGGAAGCAGTGGATTGCCATACTCAGGCGTTTGATACGATATGGTGCTTGAGTGTGATGGCGGCCATCCCAAATTGGGCGTCATCAGGTCACCTACGGCATTGTAGCGACGCCGATACGAGTACAAAGAGCTTGAGCTGTGAAATATATCCTTCTATACTATCGTAACAAAGAATATTGGGCCACTGGAAGCAGTGGATTGCCATACTCACGGCGTTAGATACGATATGGTGCTAGAGAGTATTGCTGGCGGCCATCCCAAATTGGGCCTCATCAGGTCACCTACGGCATTGTAGCGACGCCGATACGAGTACGTACAAAGAGCTTGAGTAGTGAAATATATCCTTCTATACTATCGTAAAAAACATTATTGGGCCACTGGAAGCAGTGGATTGCCATATTCACGGCGTGAGATACGATATGGTGCTTGAGTGTGATGGCGGCCATCCCAAATTGGGCGTCATCAGGTCACCTACGGCATTGTAGCGACGCCGATACGAGTAAAAAGAGCTTGAGTAGTGAAAT
Source organism: Skeletonema marinoi (assembly GCA_030544225.1). NCBI lineage: Eukaryota > Bacillariophyta > Thalassiosirophyceae > Thalassiosirales > Thalassiosiraceae > Skeletonema > Skeletonema marinoi. Next base: position 1,040,718 of record CM060492.1, read on the forward strand.
ATATCCTTCTATACTATCGCAACCAATATTAATGGGCCACTGGAAGCAGTGGATTGCCATACTCACGGCGTGAGATACGTTATGGTGCTAGAGAGTATTGCTGGCGGCCGTCTCAGATGCCTCATCAGAACACCTACGACGTTGTAGCGACGCCGATACGAGTACAAAGAGCTTAAGTTGTGAAATATATCCTTCTATACTATCGCAACTAACATTAATGGGCCACTGGAAGCAGTGGATTGCCATACTCACTGCGTTAGATACGATATGGTGCTAGAGAGTAGTGTTGGCGGCCGTCTCAGATGCCTCATCAGGTCACCTACGACGTTGTAGCGACGCCGATACGACCAACCAATGCTTGAGCCGTGAAAAAGATGCTTCTATACTATCATGGCCAAGTTTAATGGGTCACTAGAAGCAGTTGAGCGCCATATTCACAGCGTGAGATACGTTATGGTGCTAGAGAGTATTGCTGGCGGCCGTCTCAGATGCCTCATCAGGTCACCTACGACGTTGTAGCGACGCCGATACGACCAACCAATGGTTGAGCCGTGAAAAAGATGCTTCTATACTATCATGGCCAAGTTTAATGGGTCACCAGAAGAAGTTGAGCGCCATATTCACAGCATGAGATACGTTATGGTGCTAGAGAGTATTGCTGGCGGCCGTCTCAGATGCCTCATCAGGTCACCTACGACGTTGTAGCGACGCCGATACGACCAACCAATGGTTGAGCCGTGAAAAAGATGCTTCTATACTATCATGGCCAAGTTTAATGGGTCACCAGAAGAAGTTGAGCGCCATATTCACAGCATGAGATACGTTATGGTGCTAGAGAGTATTGCTGGCGGCCGTCTCAGATGCCTCATCAGGTCACCTACGACGTTGTAGCGACGCCGATACGAGTACAAAGAGCTTGAGTTGTGAAATACATCCTTCTATACTATCGCAACCAACATTAATGGGCCACTGGAAGCAGTGGATTGCCATACTCATTGCGTTAGATACGTTATGGTGCTAGAGAGTAGTGTTGGCGGCCGTCTCAGATGCCTCATCAGGTCACCTACGACGTTGTAGCGACGCCGATACGACCAACCAATGCTTGAGCCGTGAAAAAGATGCTTCTATACTATCATGGCCAAGTTTAATGGGTCACTAGAAGCAGTTGAGCGCCATATTCACAGCGTGAGATACGTTATGGTGCTAGAGAGTATTGCTGGCGGCCGTCTCAGATGCCTCATCAGGTCACCTACGACGTTGTAGCGACGCCGATACGAGTACAAAGAGCTTGAGTTGTGAAATACATCCTTCTATACTATCGCAACCAACATTAATGGGTCACTGGAAGCAGTGGATTGCCATACTCATTGCGTTAGATACGTTATGGTGCTAGAGAGTAGTGTTGGCGGCCGTCTCAGATGCCTCATCAGGTCACCTACGACGTTGTAGCGACGCCGATACGACCAACCAATGCTTGAGCCGTGAAAAAGATTCTTCTATACTATCATGGCCAAGTTTAATGGGTCACTAGAAGCAGTTGAGCGCCATATTCACAGCATGAGATACGTTATGGTGCTAGAGAGTATTGCTGGCGGCCGTCTCAGATGCCTCATCAGGTCACCTACGACGTTGTAGCGACGCCGATACGAGTACAAAGAGCTTGAGTTGTGAAATATATCCTTCTATACTATCGCAACCAACATTAATGGGCCACTGGAAGCAGTGGATTGCCATACTCACTGCGTGAGATACGATATGGTGCTAGAGAGTAGTGTTGGCGGCCGTCTCAGATGCCTCATCAGAACACCTACGACGTTGTAGCGACGCCGATACGACCAACCAATGCTTGAGCCGTGAAAAAGATGCTTCTATACTATCATGGCCAAGTTTAATGGGTCACTAGAAGCAGTTGAGCGCCATATTCACAGCGTGAGATACGTTATGGTGCTAGAGAGTATTGCTGGCGGCCGTCTCAGATGCCTCATCAGGTCACCTACGACGTTGTAGCGACGCCGATACGAGTACAAAGAGCTTGAGTTGTGAAATACATCCTTCTATACTATCGCAACCAACATTAATGGGTCACTGGAAGCAGTGGATTGCCATACTCATTGCGTTAGATACGTTATGGTGCTAGAGAGTAGTGTTGGCGGCCGTCTCAGATGCCTCATCAGGTCACCTACGACGTTGTAGCGACGCCGATACGACCAACCAATGCTTGAGCCGTGAAAAAGATTCTTCTATACTATCATGGCCAAGTTTAATGGGTCACTAGAAGCAGTTGAGCGCCATATTCACAGCATGAGATACGTTATGGTGCTAGAGAGTATTGCTGGCGGCCGTCTCAGATGCCTCATCAGGTCACCTACGACGTTGTAGCGACGCCGATACGAGTACAAAAAGCTTGAGTTGTGAAATATATCCTTCTATACTATCGCAACCAACATTAATGGGCCACTGGAAGCAGTGGATTGCCATACTCACTGCGTTAGATACGATATGGTGCTAGAGAGTAGTGTTGGCGGCCGTCTCAGATGCCTCATCAGAACACCTACGACGTTGTAGCGACGCCGATACGACCAACCAATGCTTGAGCCGTGAAAAAGATGCTTCTATACTATCATGGCCAAGTTTAATGGGTCACTAGAAGCAGTTGAGCGCCATATTCACAGCGTGAGATACGTTATGGTGCTAGAGAGTATTGCTGGCGGCCGTCTCAGATGCCTCATCAGGTCACCTACGACGTTGTAGCGACGCCGATACGAGTACAAAGAGCTTAAGTTGTGAAATATATCCTTCTATACTATTGCAACTAACATTAATGGGCCACTGGAAGCAGTGGATTGCCATACTCACTGCGTGAGATACGATATGGTGCTAGAGAGTAGTGTTGGCGGCCGTCTCAGATGCCTCATCAGAACACCTACGACGTTGTAGCGACGCCGATACGACCAACCAATGCTTGAGCCGTGAAAAAGATGCTTCTATACTATCATGGCCAAGTTTAATGGGCCACTAGAAGCAGTTGAGCGCCATATTCACAGCGTGAGATACGTTATGGTGCTAGAGAGTATTGCTGGCGGCCGTCTCAGATGCCTCATCAGGTCACCTACGACGTTGTAGCGACGCCGATACGAGTACAAAGAGCTTAAGTTGTGAAATATATCCTTCTATACTATTGCAACTAACATTAATGGGCCACTGGAAGCAGTGGATTGCCATACTCACTGCGTGAGATACGATATGGTGCTAGAGAGTAGTGTTGGCGGCCGTCTCAGATGCCTCATCAGAACACCTACGACGTTGTAGCGACGCCGATACGACCAACCAATGCTTGAGCCGTGAAAAAGATGCTTCTATACTATCATGGCCAAGTTTAATGGGCCACTAGAAGCAGTTGAGCGCCATATTCACAGCGTGAGATACGTTATGGTGCTAGAGAGTATTGCTGGCGGCCGTCTCAGATGCCTCATCAGGTCACCTACGACGTTGTAGCGACGCCGATACGAGTACAAAGAGCTTAAGTTGTGAAATATATCCTTCTATACTATTGCAACTAACATTAATGGGCCACTGGAAGCAGTGGATTGCCATACTCACTGCGTGAGATACGATATGGTGCTAGAGAGTAGTGTTGGCGGCCGTCTCAGATGCCTCATCAGAACACCTACGACGTTGTAGCGACGCCGATACGACCAACCAATGCTTGAGCCATGAAAAAGATGCTTCTATACTATCATGGCCAAGTTTAATGGGTTACTAGAAGCAGTTGATCGCCATATTCACAGCGTGAGATACGATATGGTGCTAGAGAGTATTGCTGGCGGCCGTCTCAGATGCCTCATCAGGTCACCTACGACGTTGTAGCGACGCCGATACGACCAACCAATGCTTGAGCCGTGAAAAAGATGCTTCTATACTATCATGGCCAAGTTTAATGGGTCACCAGAAGCAGTTGATCGCCATATTCACAGCGTGAGATACGTTATGGTGCTAGAGAGTATTGCTGGCGGCCGTCTCAGATGCCTCATCAGGTCACCTACGACGTTGTAGCGACGCCGATACGACCAACCAATGCTTGAGCCGTGAAAAAGATGCTTCTATACTATCATGGCCAAGTTTATTGGGTCACCGGAAGCAGTTGATCGCCATATTCACAGCGTGAGATACGTTATGGTGCTAGAGAGTATTGCTGGCGGCCGTCTCAGATGCCTCATCAGGTCACCTACGACGTTGTAGCGACGCCGATACGACCAACCAATGCTTGAGCCGTGAAAAAGATGCTTCTATACTATCATGGCCAAGTTTATTGGGTCACTAGAAGCAGTTGATCGCCATATTCACAGCGTGAGATACGATATGGTGCTAGAGAGTAGTGCTGGCGGCCGTCTCAGATGCCTCATCAGGTCACCTACGACGTTGTAGCGACGCCGATACGACCAACCAATGGTTGAGCCGTGAAAAAGATGCTTTTATTCTATCATGGCCAAGTTTAATGGGTCACCAGAAGCAGTTTAGCGCCATATTCACAGCGTGAGATACGTTATGGTGCTAGAGAGTATTGCTGGCGGCCGTCTCAGATGCCTCATCAGGTCACCTACGACGTTGTAGCGACGCCGATACGAGTACAAAGAGCTTGAGTTGTGAAATACATCCTTCTATACTATCGCAACCAACATTAATGGGCCCCTGGAAGCAGTGGATTGCCATACTCATTGCGTTAGATACGTTATGGTGCTAGAGAGTAGTGTTGGCGGCCGTCTCAGATGCCTCATCAGGTCACCTACGACGTTGTAGCGACGCCGATACGACCAACCAATGCTTGAGCCGTGAAAAAGATGCTTCTATACTATCATGGCCAAGTTTATTGGGTCACCGGAAGCAGTTGATCGCCATATTCACAGCGTGAGATACGTTATGGTGCTAGAGAGTATTGCTGGCGGCCGTCTCAGATGCCTCATCAGGTCACCTACGACGTTGTAGCGACGCCGATACGACCAACCAATGCTTGAGCCGTGAAAAAGATGCTTCTATACTATCATGGCCAAGTTTATTGGGTCACTAGAAGCAGTTGATCGCCATATTCACAGCGTGAGATACGATATGGTGCTAGAGAGTATTGCTGGCGGCCGTCTCAGATGCCTCATCAGGTCACCTACGACGTTGTAGCGACGCCGATACGACCAACCAATGGTTGAGCCGTGAAAAAGATGCTTTTATACTATCATGGCCAAGTTTAATGGGTCACCAGAAGAAGTTGAGCGCCATATTCACAGCATGAGATACGTTATGGTGCTAGAGAGTATTGCTGGCGGCCGTCTCAGATGCCTCATCAGGTCACCTACGACGTTGTAGCGACGCCGATACGAGTACAAAGAGCTTGAGTTGTGAAATAAACCCTTCTATACTATCGCAACCAACATTAATGGGCCACTGGAAGCAGTGGATTGCCATACTCATTGCGTTAGATACGTTATGGTGCTAGAGAGTAGTGTTGGCGGCCGTCTCAGATGCCTCATCAGGTCACCTACGACGTTGTAGCGACGCCGATACGACCAACCAATGCTTGAGCCGTGAAAAAGATGCTTCTATACTATCATGGCCAAGTTTAATGGGTCACTAGAAGCAGTTGAGCGCCATATTCACAGCGTGAGATACGTTATGGTGCTAGAGAGTATTGCTGGCGGCCGTCTCAGATGCCTCATCAGGTCACCTACGACGTTGTAGCGACGCCGATACGAGTACAAAGAGCTTGAGTTGTGAAATATATCCTTCTATACTATCGCAACCAACATTAATGGGTCACTGGAAGCAGTGGATTGCCATACTCATTGCGTTAGATACGTTATGGTGCTAGAGAGTAGTGTTGGCGGCCGTCTCAGATGCCTCATCAGGTCACCTACGACGTTGTAGCGACGCCGATACGACCAACCAATGCTTGAGCCGTGAAAAAGATTCTTCTATACTATCATGGCCAAGTTTAATGGGTCACTAGAAGCAGTTGAGCGCCATATTCACAGCATGAGATACGTTATGGTGCTAGAGAGTATTGCTGGCGGCCGTCTCAGATGCCTCATCAGGTCACCTACGACGTTGTAGCGACGCCGATACGAGTACAAAGAGCTTGAGTTGTGAAATATATCCTTCTATACTATCGCAACCAACATTAATGGGCCACTGGAAGCAGTGGATTGCCATACTCACTGCGTGAGATACGATATGGTGCTAGAGAGTAGTGTTGGCGGCCGTCTCAGATGCCTCATCAGAACACCTACGACGTTGTAGCGACGCCGATACGACCAACCAATGCTTGAGCCGTGAAAAAGATGCTTCTATACTATCATGGCCAAGTTTAATGGGTCACTAGAAGCAGTTGAGCGCCATATTCACAGCGTGAGATACGTTATGGTGCTAGAGAGTATTGCTGGCGGCCGTCTCAGATGCCTCATCAGGTCACCTACGACGTTGTAGCGACGCCGATACGAGTACAAAGAGCTTAAGTTGTGAAATATATCCTTCTATACTATTGCAACTAACATTAATGGGCCACTGGAAGCAGTGGATTGCCATACTCACTGCGTGAGATACGATATGGTGCTAGAGAGTAGTGTTGGCGGCCGTCTCAGATGCCTCATCAGAACACCTACGACGTTGTAGCGACGCCGATACGACCAACCAATGCTTGAGCCGTGAAAAAGATGCTTCTATACTATCATGGCCAAGTTTAATGGGCCACTAGAAGCAGTTGAGCGCCATATTCACAGCGTGAGATACGTTATGGTGCTAGAGAGTATTGCTGGCGGCCGTCTCAGATGCCTCATCAGGTCACCTACGACGTTGTAGCGACGCCGATACGAGTACAAAGAGCTTAAGTTGTGAAATATATCCTTCTATACTATTGCAACTAACATTAATGGGCCACTGGAAGCAGTGGATTGCCATACTCACTGCGTGAGATACGATATGGTGCTAGAGAGTAGTGTTGGCGGCCGTCTCAGATGCCTCATCAGAACACCTACGACGTTGTAGCGACGCCGATACGACCAACCAATGCTTGAGCCGTGAAAAAGATGCTTCTATACTATCATGGCCAAGTTTAATGGGCCACTAGAAGCAGTTGAGCGCCATATTCACAGCGTGAGATACGTTATGGTGCTAGAGAGTATTGCTGGCGGCCGTCTCAGATGCCTCATCAGGTCACCTACGACGTTGTAGCGACGCCGATACGAGTACAAAGAGCTTGAGTTGTGAAATACATCCTTCTATACTATCGCAACCAACATTAATGGGCCCCTGGAAGCAGTGGATTGCCATACTCATTGCGTTAGATACGTTATGGTGCTAGAGAGTAGTGTTGGCGGCCGTCTCAGATGCCTCATCAGGTCACCTACGACGTTGTAGCGACGCCGATACGACCAACCAATGCTTGAGCCGTGAAAAAGATGCTTCTATACTATCATGGCCAAGTTTATTGGGTCACCGGAAGCAGTTGATCGCCATATTCACAGCGTGAGATACGTTATGGTGCTAGAGAGTATTGCTGGCGGCCGTCTCAGATGCCTCATCAGGTCACCTACGACGTTGTAGCGACGCCGATACGACCAACCAATGCTTGAGCCGTGAAAAAGATGCTTCTATACTATCATGGCCAAGTTTATTGGGTCACTAGAAGCAGTTGATCGCCATATTCACAGCGTGAGATACGATATGGTGCTAGAGAGTAGTGCTGGCGGCCGTCTCAGATGCCTCATCAGGTCACCTACGACGTTGTAGCGACGCCGATACGACCAACCAATGGTTGAGCCGTGAAAAAGATGCTTTTATTCTATCATGGCCAAGTTTAATGGGTCACCAGAAGCAGTTTAGCGCCATATTCACAGCGTGAGATACGTTATGGTGCTAGAGAGTATTGCTGGCGGCCGTCTCAGATGCCTCATCAGGTCACCTACGACGTTGTAGCGACGCCGATACGAGTACAAAGAGCTTGAGTTGTGAAATACATCCTTCTATACTATCGCAACCAACATTAATGGGCCCCTGGAAGCAGTGGATTGCCATACTCATTGCGTTAGATACGTTATGGTGCTAGAGAGTAGTGTTGGCGGCCGTCTCAGATGCCTCATCAGGTCACCTACGACGTTGTAGCGACGCCGATACGACCAACCAATGCTTGAGCCGTGAAAAAGATGCTTCTATACTATCATGGCCAAGTTTATTGGGTCACTGGAAGCAGTTGATCGCCATATTCACAGCGTGAGATACGTTATGGTGCTAGAGAGTATTGCTGGCGGCCGTCTCAGATGCCTCATCAGGTCACCTACGACGTTGTAGCGACGCCGATACGACCAACCAATGCTTGAGCCGTGAAAAAGATGCTTCTATACTATCATGGCCAAGTTTATTGGGTCACTAGAAGCAGTTGATCGCCATATTCACAGCGTGAGATACGATATGGTGCTAGAGAGTATTGCTGGCGGCCGTCTCAGATGCCTCATCAGGTCACCTACGACGTTGTAGCGACGCCGATACGACCAACCAATGGTTGAGCCGTGAAAAAGATGCTTTTATACTATCATGGCCAAGTTTAATGGGTCACCAGAAGCAGTTTAGCGCCATATTCACAGCGTGAGATACGTTATGGTGCTAGAGAGTATTGCTGGCGGCCGTCTCAGATGCCTCATCAGGTCACCTACGACGTTGTAGCGACGCCGATACGAGTACAAAGAGCTTGAGTTGTGAAATACATCCTTCTATACTATCGCAACCAACATTAATGGGCCACTGGAAGCAGTGGATTGCCATACTCATTGCGTTAGATACGTTATGGTGCTAGAGAGTAGTGTTGGCGGCCGTCTCAGATGCCTCATCAGGTCACCTACGACGTTGTAGCGACGCCGATACGACCAACCAATGCTTGAGCCGTGAAAAAGATGCTTCTATACTATCATGGCCAAGTTTAATGGGTCACTAGAAGCAGTTGATCGCCATATTCACAGCGTGAGATACGTTATGGTGCTAGAGAGTATTGCTGGCGGCCGTCTCAGATGCCTCATCAGGTCACCTACGACGTTGTAGCGACGCCGATACGAGTACAAAGAGCTTGAGTTGTGAAATACATCCTTCTATACTATCGCAACCAACATTAATGGGTCACTGGAAGCAGTGGATTGTCATACTCATTGCGTTAGATACGTTATGGTGCTAGAGAGTAGTGTTGGCGGCCGTCTCAGATGCCTCATCAGGTCACCTACGACGTTGTAGCGACGCCGATACGACCAACCAATGCTTGAGCCGTGAAAAAGATGCTTCTATACTATCATGGCCAAGTTTAATGGGTCACTAGAAGCAGTTGAGCGCCATATTCACAGCGTGAGATACGTTATGGTGCTAGAGAGTATTGCTGGCGGCCGTCTCAGATGCCTCATCAGGTCACCTACGACGTTGTAGCGACGCCGATACGAGTACAAAGAGCTTGAGTTGTGAAATATATCCTTCTATACTATCGCAACCAACATTAATGGGCCACTGGAAGCAGTGGATTGCCATACTCACTGCGTTAGATACGATATGGTGCTAGAGAGTAGTGTTGGCGGCCGTCTCAGATGCCTCATCAGAACACCTACGACGTTGTAGCGACGCCGATACGACCAACCAATGCTTGAGCCGTGAAAAAGATGCTTCTATACTATCATGGCCAAGTTTAATGGGTCACTAGAAGCAGTTGAGCGCCATATTCACAGCGTGAGATACGTTATGGTGCTAGAGAGTATTGCTGGCGGCCGTCTCAGATGAGGCATTGGAACCTGTATTTTTAGTACCGGTTCAATCGCCGCCCCCAGTCCTTTGGCAAATGAGATGCTTCAGGGTGGGTTTGGGGATTTTTATTTAACTATTTTGACAAAGGGATGACTTGAGAGCGGGTTGTTTCTGCTACTTCACTTGAGTATCAAAGACAATGAACTAATGGTCGCTTGTTCGCATGGGACAGCCGGCTTTTCAATCAATGTTCGTCACTCTCTCACAATATTCCTTGTTGACACTCCGACTCCGTCTGTCTTGGCTCGCTCCATCAGGTGCATTTGAGTGCCCCCTAATGCATCTCGGACTCCCTTTCCTCCTCGCTTTCAGCCTCCAATGTACCTACGACGTTGTAGCGACGCCGATACGAGTACAAAGAGCTTAAGTTGTGAAATATATCCTTCTATACTATTGCAACTAACATTAATGGGCCACTGGAAGCAGTGGATTGCCATACTCACTGCGTGAGATACGATATGGTGCTAGAGAGTAGTGTTGGCGGCCGTCTCAGATGCCTCATCAGAACACCTACGACGTTGTAGCGACGCCGATACGACCAACCAATGCTTGAGCCGTGAAAAAGATGCTTCTATACTATCATGGCCAAGTTTAATGGGCCACTAGAAGCAGTTGAGCGCCATATTCACAGCGTGAGATACGTTATGGTGCTAGAGAGTATTGCTGGCGGCCGTCTCAGATGCCTCATCAGGTCACCTACGACGTTGTAGCGACGCCGATACGAGTACAAAGAGCTTAAGTTGTGAAATATATCCTTCTATACTATCGCAACCAACATTAATGGGCCACTGGAAGCAGTGGATTGCCATACTCACTGCGTGAGATACGATATGGTGCTAGAGAGTAGTGTTGGCGGCCGTCTCAGATGCCTCATCAGAACACCTACGACGTTGTAGCGACGCCGATACGACCAACCAATGCTTGAGCCATGAAAAAGATGCTTCTATACTATCATGGCCAAGTTTAATGGGTTACTAGAAGCAGTTGATCGCCATATTCACAGCGTGAGATACGATATGGTGCTAGAGAGTATTGCTGGCGGCCGTCTCAGATGCCTCATCAGGTCACCTACGACGTTGTAGCGACGCCGATACGACCAACCAATGCTTGAGCCGTGAAAAAGATGCTTCTATACTATCATGGCCAAGTTTATTGGGTCACCGGAAGCAGTTGATCGCCATATTCACAGCGTGAGATACGATATGGTGTTAGAGAGTATTGCTGGCTGCCGTCTCAGATGCCTCATCAGGTCACCTACGACGTTGTAGCGACGCCGATACGACCAACCAATGCTTGAGCCGTGAAAAAGATGCTTCTATACTATCATGGCCAAGTTTATTGGGTCACCGGAAGCAGTTGATCGCCATATTCACAGCGTGAGATACGATATGGTGCTAGATTAGGGCTTGCGTCTATTCCAAATTGGGCCTCATCAGGTCACCTACGACATTGTAGCGACGCAGATTTGAGTACAAAGAGCTTGAGTTGTGAAATACATCCTTCTATACTATCGCAACCAACAATAATGGGTCACTGGAAGCAGTGGATTGCCTATTCACAGCGTGAGATAGGATATGGTGCTAGAGTAGTGCTGGCGTCTATCCCATCCCAAATTGGGCCTCATCAGGTTAACTTCGATTCAAGCTTGCCTGATTCGGCTTAGAAGAACACGAGCATTTGATAAGCATAATATTGGTTCTTTTGCAGATTCTCGAGATTGAAGTATCTTTAATCTTCAATATATCTCCTCGCTGATTTTTGTTCTGTCTCAGTGTATTATCTTATTTTACTTATTCCTTTTGATGATCAGAATCATTGCACAAGTAGCATCATCATTATGCACGAGTACAGGTATTTTGTTTGGTATTGCAACCTTACATATGAATATTGCCTAAACCTCAAGATGCTTCTCTACATTATTTTACTGCAGCGCACAACTAACTGGCTGGTCTTGGTTGGTGGAAGTGCCAATTGACGAAGACTCCCATCTTCGGTTCTCAGCCCAGCCACACGTTTCAACTTCCACTCAACATAACCACCATAACACAAGCAACCATGGCAAGAGGAAAGGGAAAGAAGGGCAAGCGCCGGGGAGATGACTCTGACGACTCAGACGGTGGTGGAGCACCTCCTGCTCCTGTTACCGCCGCCCCAGCGGATGATAACACAGCTGGTTTAAGCCGCAAACAAAAGCGCGCCCAAAAGCTAAAGGGCAAACAGGCACAAAATGATGATGACGACGACGATATGAAGCATTTGATTCCCCAGGCCAAGAACAATTATGGCAGCGACAGTGATGAAGATGAAGCTCCTGTGGCGGCGCCTACCAAAAAGCTCACAAAGAAGCAGTTGAAGAGGCAGAAAGAAAAGGAGGAAGCGGAGGCCAGAGCTCGCGCTGCTGCCTTTGGCGGTGATAGTTCGGAAGAGGAATCAGAGGAGGAGGAGGAGGAAGAAGAAGAAGTTGCAATCCCCCAACCCGTGAAGAAGGGCAAGAATAAGAAGAAAAATCAGAATGCATTTGCACTTCCTGACAGTGAATCCGAGGAGGAAGAGGAGGAGGAACCTCCCCAGCCAGTAAAGAAAGGTGGAAAGAATAAGAAGAAAAACCAAAACGCTTTTGCATTTTCTGAGAGTGAAGAGGAATCTGAGAAAGAAGAGGAAGAGGAGAAGGTAACCGAAGAATTGGATAACTTGGATATTAATGAAGACGATAGTGATGATGGCAAAAAGAAGAAGAAGAAGAAGGATAAGAAGAAAGAGAAGAAGGTGAGTGGCATATCAGGAGTTACTCCGCTTTGGAGATTTTGGCTTCGAATGTAACTGCAACTGAACTGAAACGTCGATTTTTATGGTTGTGACAGGAGAAGAAGAAGTCTAAACTTGAGAAAAAGTTAGACGCTGCTAAGGCTGAGCTTGACGGTGATGACGAAAAGAATGATGGAGAAGAGGACGAGGAGATGGACGAAGAAGCAAAAGAAAAGGCAAAGAAGAAAGCAGAAAAGGCAGCAAAAAAGGCGGAGAAGGAAGCAAAGAAGGCTCGTAAGGCCGAGAAGGAGGCTAAGCAGCTTGCCAAATTGAAGGGAGAAGATGGCGGTGATGCAAAAGAGAAGGGCGACGAGGAGGCTGAAGATGAAGATGCCGTCATGTATGGAGCGCCAGATGATCACGCATGGACAGACACTAGTGCTGCATTGAAGGATGCTGATAAGAACAAGAAAAATGATGGACCCGATTTGAGCGTAAGTATTTATACGACTTTTGATATTAAGTATCATCAGCTTTCGTGTGTTATCTAACCCGCCTCACATGTTTTTGTGTTACCAGCTTGTTTATGGCCCTGATGGAAAGAAACTTAGCAACAAAGAGAGGAAAAAGCTCATCAAAGCTAGGGAAGCAGCAGCACGTGCAGCCGAATACGAAAAGCAGGCCGCCAAAGCCTCTGCAGAAGGTGCTCAATTTGCATGCTCTCAAACAGCAGTTAACGAAAATGACCCGCAATGGCAAAACAGCTTGGATATCAATATTCCCAGTTTTACAATTAGTGCTGCCGGTAAGGTTCTATTCAAGGATGCTCAGTTCAACATCTCCCACGGAAGGAGATACGGACTTGTTGGTCCAAACGGAAAAGGAAAGAGTACTCTATTGAAGATGATTGCTTCAAAAGATTTGATTCTCCCTCCTCGTGTTGACTTCTTGTATGTAGAGCAAGAAGTTGAAGCAGATAACACACCTGCTGTGGATGCAGTGCTGAGAGCTGATAAAATCCGCTGGAATCTATTGGAGGAAGAGAAAACTCTCTCCGCAGCGATAGATGCTGGTGACGAAGATCCGAAGAAGTTCTCCAGGCTTCAGGAAGTGTTGGACGAGTTAAATACGATCGGTGCATCCGCTGCCGAGGCGAAAGCTAGGCGAATTCTATTTGGTCTCGGATTTGATGGTGAGATGCAGACCAAGCCTACAAAAATGTTTTCAGGAGGTTGGAGGATGAGAATCAGTCTTGCTCGTGCTCTCTTCATTGAGCCGACATTGCTAATGCTTGACGAACGTAAGTAAAGCTGCTCTACTGCTGCTGCTCTTTTTGCTGCTGCAGATTCTGATTCTTTGATACTAATACTCAAACTTATCCTATTCTTAGCGACAAACCATTTGGACTTGGATGCCGTCATCTGGCTTGATAATTACCTCCTCGGTTGGAAAAAGACTCTCCTCATTGTTTCTCACGATCAAGACTTCCTCAACAGTGTCTGTGATGAGATACTACACATTGAAGATCTCAAGTTGGCGTCATACAGGGGCAACTACGACTCGTTCAAAAAGGCCGAGGCTACTAAGCTCAAACAACAACAGAAGGATTGGGAGAAGCAAGAGAAGCGTTTACGTGAACTCAAACGTCAGGGCAATTCTAAGGCAAAGGCAACGGAGGCGGTCAAAAAGAACAAGCGTGAGCCGGGTGCACGTAGTGCTAAGAAACAGAAGGAAGCTATTGCATCTGGCCAAGATACGGCCGCGGTGAAAGAATTGATCAAACGACCTAGGGAGTACACTGTTCAAATCAACTTTCCAGACGTTGCTGAGCTTTCGCGCCCAGTGATGGAGGTGAACCAGGTTGCCTTCAGATACTCAGAGAAACATCCCGTCATCTTCAACCACATTGATTTTGGTATTGATATGGACTCAAGAATTTGCGTCGTGGGTCGTAAGTGAATCTCGCTGCTGCTTAATAATGTCTTTTTTTAAGATATTGCGTCTAACATCATCATTCTATTTCTATAACAGCAAATGGAGCTGGAAAATCAACTTTGTTGAAGCTTCTTACAGGAGAAATCAATCCAGTCACAGGGGAAGTAAAGAGGAATCCTCGTTTGCGTATGGGAATTTACAATCAGCACTTTGTGGATAGACTTCCAATGCAAAAGACCCCAGTAGAGCACTTGAGAGATCGTTATCAAGACGAAGACTATCAATCTATTCGTAACCGGTTGGGTAAATATGGATTGGAAGGTCACGCCCATGAAGTAACAATGAGAGACTTGAGTGGAGGACAGAAGGCACGTGTGGTGTTCGTGGACTTGAGTTTACAACGGCCACACATTCTTCTTCTTGACGAGCCCACGAATAATCTCGACATTGAGACAATTGACGCTCTAATCAAAGCTATCAATGAATTTAATGGTGGAATTGTTTGTGTTACTCACGACCAGCGTCTTATTGATGAATGTGACTGTGAACTCTGGGTTGTGGAAGACCAAGATGCGAAGAAATGGGTGGCAGGATTTGATGATTACAAGGACAAGATTCTTACAAAACTAGAGGACCAAGCTGCCAAGGAAGAGCAAATGAGAACTGCACGTTTGGAGGCTTCTGCAAAGGAAAAAGAAGAGAAGCTTGCTCGACTGAAGGCGAAGTTGGGAAAGAAGTAATTTGTCATTTAAGTAAGGAGTCAATCATTCTGTCCCTATATCCTAACTGTTTCTATTCAACATGAACTTTTGCGGCTTGATAGTATTCACGTTTTCTCAGCTCAGCCCAGCATAGATCACTTATGTTGTCACAGTCTTTGCAGCTTGATAGTATTCACGTTTTCTCAGCTCAGCCTAGCATAGATCACTTCTTTGATGTTGTCACATTCCTCCTCTAATCGGTTTGCTTGTAATCTCATGGTTTCATAGTTCACACAATTTTGACTGACCATATCTTCACAGAGCTTCAGACGTTTCATTTTCGCTTCCACTGCCACGTTACTGATCATCCTCAGTCTGCGCAATCATCCACCAAAGGATTATTGTCATTAGAACAGCGTTCGAAATCGAAATCATACTTATCAGCAGCTATATGTCATTTACTTACTCTTCATCTTTAGGCGCAACAGTGATCTGCAACGCTGTAGGATTGCACCTCAAACTTTCTCTAACAATTCGCTCAGTGGCCATTTCACGCTGCTGAGTGAATCCGCCACAAAGATTGACGACACAATCTGCCTTTGACAAGGTATCGTCTTGCCATCCTACCCAGTCTTGGCCAACTATATCCAGCAAATCACCTAAATATAGAGAGTATATACAATATTTTTACAAGCATTAATATGGCTTCAAGGCACGGCTCTTCAAAAACAAAAGGTGCATTTTCCATTTCTCACCTCCATCCCAGTCTCTTAATTTTATACCAGGATATTTTTCCAAGAAGGATTGACCAAGCCAACCAAAGTCAGAAGAGACTTTCGAGGGTGCAGCTGCAAGGAAAGCGTTCCGACAAAGGATTGTCACATCGTGTCCATCTTCAACGAGCATAGATGAGAGCTCTCTTCCAACTTTACCCGTACCACCTGCCAAGACTATGTGAAAGCCGTTGGCTGCGTTAAGTGAGGCCAGTAGCAGCGCTGTGATACGGATGACAGAGTTCATCGTCATGGTGTTACCATATGATGAGGATGCAAGTTTTTTTTTTTTTTTTTTTTTTTGGTTGCAAGATCCTTTTGCGCTTAGGCGGCACCAACTTAATCTTTATGTTCCTATAATTACCCCCCCATCTAGACCCCCTTTTTGGGGGTAGTGCTACCCCAGTGAGGATTTTTACCCCGACCGTGATGACCACTAACAAAAGGAACATTAAGACTAGGGAAAACCAAAATATTTTGGAAGTGTCTGAAACTAGAGGGGTCATCACTCAAAGTGTTTGTCGGGGAGTGGGGAGACTGCCCCCGTGATTAAGAGGGTCACCACTTGATCTCCTAAGCTGGGGTAAATATTGCCGGGGTAAACTTATGTACCCCCCCCACCCCACCCTAGCAAGGTAAACTATGAACACAAAGATTAAGTTGGTGCCGCCTTAGATTTTGCGCTTTGCTGACACAGCGTCCTCTCATCGCCATCTTCCTCTATCGCCCAGGCATGCCGTGGGCCGTGGGCCGTGAGCGATCGCACTCAATCTTTCTGCTATGATTCCTACGTAGACCACCACGTAGGGATTTGATTTTTGGTTCAGACTTCGACACCTACCTGCACCATGACAAAAAGCGGCTGCTACTATCTCGAGGAGGTCGAAATCACAAACACCACATGATGATGTTCCTCTTTAGTGCATTATGATGCTATTAAAACCGCTTGCTATTATTATGTTTTGTAGCTATTTTCGCTGTCTGCCTACACGACGGTTTTTGAACCCAATCATCAAAACATCATCCTTGTCGTCATCGGCACATCATCAGTTGACGATGAATAATTCTCATGATGATTACGATGCATCGTCATTATTTCTACAGCGACAAACAGAACCAAAGAAACATGTCTACACTCTGTCTGACATCATTCACTATCTAAATCAGATACAGGACATTCTTGAATCATCTAAACCATCCCCAGCCATCAAATATGACCACTGCTACCAATCTGGCAACAGCAAAACATTCTTCAAGGTTGTGGGCAATGTCTTGGCAAAGCCGATGCTGCGAACGCTCATTTATCACCATGCGCATACGCCTGCAAGTAAAAAGATACATTTCGATCAACGAATTAGAGAGGAGAAGGCTGCATTAGAATTTGATTTGATGTATTCATTCGTTATCAACGCATTACGTCCTGCGGCATTGATACTTGATGAAGATCTGCGTAGTACATTTATACCTCAATTATTGGAACAAATTGATGCAATAGAGAAAAGAGTGGATGATGAAGGCTTATCCTCAAAGTTGCAGGGGTGGAATGGATTGTTTTGCCGATTGGCAAGTGGCAGGTACTACCAGGGAAAGTTAGAGGCAATGATACATGACTTATTCC
This sequence comes from Skeletonema marinoi, assembly GCA_030544225.1. Classification (NCBI taxonomy): domain Eukaryota; phylum Bacillariophyta; class Thalassiosirophyceae; order Thalassiosirales; family Thalassiosiraceae; genus Skeletonema; species Skeletonema marinoi. Next base: position 1,058,306 of record CM060492.1, read on the forward strand.
CACAACTTATGGACGAATTCTATGCAGCATCACGGAAAGTTACTGAAAGAGAAGTGCTAGAACGTGTCATCCAACTTGATCTGGTGGATGAGTCGACGAATATCGAAATGAGCGAAGAAGACGAAGCGTGGATTGAGAGAAGAATCAACGCAGCAAGGTCGTGTCTGGATAACTTTTACACTCCGTCTGACGAGGGTACTCAAAATCCTTCCAAGCAAGATCATTTGGAAGGTATCAAATCCGGGAAAAGATGCGAACAGTCATGTCTTGAATTCCTCCAAGACGTTTACAACGACAACGGAACAAACACGCATAGAATCCTATCAAATGTTTACGTAAATAACAGAAGGAGACCTTACTCAGAATCAGAACCTGTACAAAAGTATATTCCTCCAAAGATGCACAGGAGAGGAGCATCGGTCAAACAAAAAGAATTGGGTATAATTTGGACAGATTGTTCGCCTGGAATTATTTCTAACCGACATAGAGAGTGCTCGGAATTCGATGCGGTAATTATTAGATACAACAATGAGACGGATGATCAAGTGTCAATGGATGATACTGATACAAACTGTGCCGCTATAGAATCAATCTTCGAAGCTAAAAGAACCATATCTCCAAGCACTCTGCACGACATCTTAATGAAGAAGTTAGGGGCTATCGAGCAGTTGTTAGAAGACGCAAGCGCAGAGTTGGCCTACAAAGATGGCGAAGTGATGGGAACTGCGCCTATTTCTTCGGATACAACTCCTAGCTTTACATTTGGTATCTACGGTGTCGAACTTCTCCCCCCGGGCAACGCTGCAGATTCTATCAGATCGATCGCTGGAAGTAACATTGTCGCCTCGAACATTAATGAAGTGATAACTGCATTAGAACGGGGAAGCTACAACGAAGACACATCAGTTATGGTCGAAGTCGAAGTGGCATCTACAATTGAGATTGTGGAGAATCTAAAGGCAATCATTGAGGAGAAGATTCAAAAGAATATGGTCGACATTGTTTTCATTTTGGAGGAGGAAGCCCGCTTCTTGCGATCCTGAACCCGTAGTACGCTTTCAGTCCTCATGTTCTGATGTAAAACTCGACACAAAGACAGTGTACGGGGACAAATTTATTGTCGCATGGTGCCATTGGTCCGGAAAATACAGCATCTCGCCAGCGTTGATTGTGCATTCCCACGGCTTTTTCGTACTCGGACCCTTTGATTCATCCATGGAGTATGACGCTGCTTGTTTCCTTTCTGACGAGCTATCCAAAGAACGTCTTCTCCACTGCCTCAAAAATTGTTCATGATTTTGATGCTCACGTTCAAAGTCGTCTGTTGTCCAGTTCTTGAGAGATTGATATGTATATTCCATCCAGTGTCTGCTAGCATAGTCTAAATTGTAATTTGGTCGATTTTCAGGAGGATACAACACCCAATGCTTCCTGCCATGTATAGTCTCTGAGCTAAAGAAAAAGACGCAAATCAAAATGTTCAGTATGTATCCTCAATGCAATAACTTTCACGACTGTACAATACACGCTACACACACAACTTACAATCCTGGACCATGCAAATGCCATTGCACTCCACTGCCTACATTTCCAATACCAAATGATAAAGCAATTAAACTTTGTTGATAATGCAATTCAGTACACGAATGACATGAAGGTAAATTGTACTGTCGCAGAAAGTTGGCCCATTCTCCCGAGTGTGTCTCTCCGAACAGGTACCACGTCTGATTACCAAGTTGATCTGGTCGTGTTTCCCCTCCATTATTGCTCATGATTTCGTATAGATATTGTTTCAGAGGTATCGTTCGCCGGTGAGACGAGAGAGAATCCGAGCCGGTCAATGTTACATTAAAGTCCGGTGGAAAGTTGAGTGGTAAATGTTCTTGCTTTGTCAGATTTGCAAAATGGTCATTACTTGTCCCTTTATTGCCGCTGCCGACATTGTTATCTGGGACGATTACCAACGGATATGGGTATAGATTCGGTACACCAAGTGCACCAAAGCGTCTTTTCAATTCTGCTTGAGTAATACGTTTGATGTTGCATGGGTGATGATGTGAATATGGATCCCAATTCCACTGCTGCTTGGCGTCGCACTCATCACCTGTAGAATCAGCAGCAGTAGCCGCTGCAACTAGGCTCAGCAGGGTTAGCAGCAACCAAAGTAGAGGCATTATGGCACGATTGTAGCGCAAGAGGCAACAAATGCATCGTTGCGGCGAGGTTGGTGGTAAGCTTTGCTCCTGAAGCGTAGCTGAGTGCAAAGGTGCAAGAGCAAAGTCGTGCAGGGGATCGCTCGAACTATCTCACAGCGTAGCTGAAATTCTTCTACCCCCCTCTTCAATACACTAGGGGAAAGCTAGGTGACAACTTCGACTTATACCCCCCTAAAACTCAGCCTAGCAAAATTCTTATCCCCCCAGGGGAAAATTTGGGAAACCTGTCCGCTGTCCGTCTCAGAAAGATCTACAGCTCTTATCTCACATCACAAGCTTCAAATGCAAAGACCATGGTGATGTCTTCCAGTAGCACAACTATTACAGAGCCAAAGGCGTGGTATGGTCCACCGCCCCCTCCCGAACTCACTGACAACGCTACTTCTCTCGAGCTGCTTTCACAGGGTGCGGAAGCGCGAGTTTGGTTAGCAACAATTGATATTTCTGGAGCAATCAGTAAAGCTGATGGCAGCACTAGCAGCAGCAGCAGTGGTGGCAGCAAACGTAGTGTGCACGTAGGAAGTGGTATCAACGTACCACAGCTCTCTAGTTTAACGCAGCATCCATCGCCTCTCTCAGATGAATCATCATCTTCATCTTCGTCTTCACAAAACGTCAAAGTTATAGTAAAGGAACGATTCCCAAAGAAATATCGACATCCGGCGCTTGATGTGAGTTTAACAAAAAGTCGAACCAAAGGGGAAGCGAGGTCATTAATTCGATGCAAAAGGGCGGAGGTAGCTTGCCCTAAAGTACTTGCCATTGCAAATTGGTCAAATCTGAAAGATAGTGATGGTAATGTCAACAAAAAGAGCGAGACGACGAAGGCAGGCGATGTTAGTACTACATCATCCTGCTTGTTCATCGAACATGTACAGGGTTGTACTGTACGTCAATACTTTGAACAGCGGCTAGAAAGTACTGCAACGCAGGATTCTCCTTCTTCGAAACGACAACGACTTGAGGAGGGGGACGACAGTAACATTCTTGAATTCAAACAACATCAAGATAGAGTCACCACAGTGATTGATTCCCACACGCTATGTGTAGCATACAACATTGGGACTCTTGTCGGCAAAATGCATGCAGCTGGAGTGGTTCATGGTGATCTCACAACGTCCAACATTATGATTCAAAATCCTCCTCCTCCAACAAAAGATATCACCAATCAAGAAACAGAACAACGTAGTTGGGAGGCAGATTTGGTTCTGATTGATTTTGGTTTAGCAACCAGTACAAATTCAACCATCGTCACTGCTGCTGCTGCCTCCAATAATGATGCATCGAATAATAGCAAAAAGCCACACAAGCAACAACATAGTGCAGAAGAAAAGGCAGTTGATTTATATGTGCTTGAGAGAGCATTCTTATCGACTCATCCCGAGTCGGAGCCGTTGGTGGAGGAAGTTTTGAAGGGCTATCGAGAGTTCTTTGAAGGGTTGGGTAGTAGTAACAATGATGGTTCTACAGAAGGAACGTATGGGCATGTTGCCAAGGCAATTTTCAATCGGTTAGAGCAAGTTAGGTTGAGAGGGCGAAAGAGAGAGTGTTTTGGATAAATATTGCGTAGAAAACACTGTGAATTACAATACTTAGATCGAGTTCTTATATTCTACCTTTTGTTTACAATGGTCACATGCTCCCGAATGTTGTCAAGGAATGAAGAGTTACTAACTGAAGAGAAATTTCTTACCTTCCTTGAATATGCCACATCGACTGACAAAAAGACAAGCTTCTCTTTAGCACGAGTAGCAGCGACGTGTGCCAGCCTCCTCTCTTCATTCAAATGCCTTTCTTCAGGACTACCACGTTCTTCCGCTGCTATGCTCGCGAAGTAAGCAGCACACTCCTTGTCGCACTTCCCACCAATTATAGCATTACAATTTGAAACATGACGCAATGGGACTTCATCGTCGCGACAAGACGTTGGGAGGAACCCCTCATTCAAGTAGGGAACATAGACGTCACTCCACTCTAGTCCCTTTGCCCGATGTACAGAGCTAATTGTCACCTTATCATCATCTGCGAATGCGTGAGGTTGATCCTCTACAGTAGAATGCTGTAGCATAATCCCAGCAAGAAACTCTTCAACGACACTGCGACCTAACGCAGCAGGAGCCAGAACAATTTCATCTACAACATGATCTGGCAAAGATTCAAGTGCATATGCTGCCCTATTCTCCAAGACTACTTTCCTTGAAAGATCTAGCAAGGATGGAATGCTTTTGGAGTCTCGCAGGATTTTCTCTCGCTTGTTCCAATCATCAACGTGTTGTGTAGCCAATTCAATTAGGAGACTAATTTCTTCTGGATAGTAAACACGTTCAACTTTGTATGGATTTGCCGCTTCTGCATGTCTTGCCTTGACTGGTGAAGTGTCCACGGACTTTAGCAACGCAGGCTTCACCGCACCACTCTTATTTGAGTCGCTTTCATCACCACATTCATCATCATCATCATCATCATCTTCTTCTTCTCTCTCTTGTTCTTTTACCCCAACGCTTTGATCATCTTCATCATCACTTTCATCATCTTCGTCATTATCGCTAGCTTTGACTTTATTTTTGGTTTTGTAGAATTCACTAAGCCCTGTTTCCTTCCAAAGATACTTCAGAAGATCAGGCAAAGACATGATATTGAGTTTTCCTTGATACGTTCCAATCTGAGCAAGAAATTCACTCAATGCATTGTGTCGTGAAGTTGTCAACCCCACATTCTTCTCTACCATGACCTTAGCAGCTTCTTGCAGGAAGGTGATAGAAGTCAACTTATCGCCCTCTTTGCGCATGGTATTGTCATCGAGAAATTCCTCGATGATTGGGATCACTTTATCTTTTGGCAATCTCCTAGGGGGCTGATTGATACTGCGTGTGAAAGCTTCATCGTTAGGACTACTCCTGATCGATAACTGTAGATATGCAACCAGATCACGGACAGATGCCCGTTCAAAAATAGATTTGCCCCCGACAACGACGAAAGGAACTTTCTTCTCTGCTAGTTCCTTTTGCAAATGCGTAGTAAGCGAACCAATGCCTCCCATCTTCAGGCATCGAAATAATGCAGCCATTTCTTTCCACCGAATCCGATCATCTTCGTGGCGTTTTATCATTCCGGCAACAATTTGTTTCGCTTGTTGCGTCTGAGACGAGCATTCCCATACTTCAACAGGATGTCCCTCCGGTTTTGTTGGCCGTAGAGTCTTTGGGTGTCGCCACTTGTCTCCCTCAAGAAATGCTGACGCAACAGTGAGAACATTTTTGCTTGATCTATGATTGTCAATCAAAACTTCTTCCTGTACTGCAATGTTCTTCTCAGCAAACTCTTCCTTTAGACGATCAAAATTACCAGGCGAAGCCCCTCGAAACTCATAGATACACTGGTCATCGTCTCCGACAACAGTTAAGCATCCTCTCTTAACAATCCTTTTGAGCATTAGAGCTTGCATTTGAGAGTTATCCTGGTATTCATCAACAACTACGTGGGTGTATCTTTCATGGAATTGCTTCGCAAGCCGCTCATCGCTAAGCACATTTTCTGCAAATAGAAGAAGCATTGTATCAAAATCGATACGCCCAGTTTCGCGCTGTAGCCTATCATACAATTGCCAAACTTGCGAATCTTCAAACGGGTACTCGTTGTAGTCATGACTACCAAGTCGAGCCTTACGAACAAGTTCTAGAGATTCTTTGCATCGGTTGTTGCTCTTCTTTCCTATCCAGCGACTCTCCAAGTCACATTCTTTTTTTCCAAGTAGTTTCAGATAGCACATCTTTCTCAAAAGAAAGGTCCTCTTGGCATTAACCTCATTCTGAATGGCATCTACTTCCTCCGGTTTCATGTCTTTCTTCTTCTTTCTCTTCTTGATAATTCTCTCTGCTTCAACTTTCGCGGTGTGGGCTAGTCCATCATACAACTCTTGATGTCTTGTTTGAAAAGCTTTGAGCACATCGTCCCACGTTGATGATTCTTCTTCCAGCTTTAGCTTCCGCACGCATCTCTCAAGCCGCTTACTGTCTAGAATTAGCTCGAAGACTTGTTTCATAAGAGCCATTTCACCCGATTTGGGAGTTAGCACACTTGGTCGCTGACCAAGGCCACAATGCTTCCATGATCGACATACCCACGAGTATGCCAGGGCGTGAAACGTCTTGATCGTAGGAAGATCTGTCTCTCTACCAAATGCCCGAGTGACGCGTTCAATAACCTCCTCTGTAGCCAGTTTTGAAAAGGTGACAATCAAGATATTTTTCGGATCAATGTGATGGATATTGATGAAAGAGATTGCCCTTTGCACCATTGTGTGTGTCTTTCCAGTGCCGGCACATGCACGGACAGATAGAGGAATGTTGGGAGGACATTCTACCACTCGTTGCTGCTCAGCGTTGAGTGGGACAGTGCTTACTACGTGTCTTATCAAATTACTCTCCGTCGGAAGTAATTGAATCGGATTTGTTGGAACTGTTATCGCATCTCTTTCAAATAGACTTTGTTCAATACCTTGTTCGACCCTCTTCTTTACCTCATCAGTCATGGAGAAGCTGATCTTTGATGGAGACTTGTTCTTCTGGATCCTTGCCGCACTGAAACCCATTGCCTCCATTGATTTTTGCCTCTGATTTGTTTTCTTCTTCTTTGCGGCAGGAGGGAAGAGTTCTCTCTTTGAAGGACTCTCAGTTGCTCCATCCTTTGAAGGTTGTCGCTTTCTGATGGAAAAGTGTTCATCAACACCTTTACCTTCATTCGATTTATTCTTGGCAGCGATTGTACAACTCTTCGTCGGCGACAAATCCCTTGCAGAACTCGTCAAGGTGGCAGTTGTAGACGGCCGCTTTTTAACCAAGAAACGTTCAATGCCTTTTCCCGACTTCTTTGCGTCGGCCGCACCGCTTTTCTTCGGTGACGGCGCCATGGCTGACTTATGTGTTCATCGATATCACCAAGACAACTCAAAGAGTGAATTGAAATGGTATGCAAGGTGTCAAAGCAAGGAGAAAATGACTACTAGCAGATTTTTGGCGATATCCAGCGTATACAGGGAGTACCTCGAACTGTACCCCCTGGGGGGTACAAATTTTTGACTAGGCTGGGATCAAGGGGGGTACAAGTCGAAAATGTCAGCTTGCTTTGTGCTAGTAATCCCTGGAGGCTGCGGGAAAGTACAGTATTGGTACATACATACCTACGTACTTTGATAACGAATCCACTTTACACATCCGTTGAAATGTGTAAAGTGGATTTTTTGGCAAAGTCGCCAGAAAATCCACTTTACACAAAGCAGTCGCCAGATAATCCACTTTACACATCCACTTTACACATCAACATAATCATCGTGTGGCTGCAAAGAAACCATCGCCCCCATGTACTCCCTTCTTCAATATATTGACGCCGACCACCCTTAACTCGCTCTGCTCGCCGCCGCCGCCCATCGTTTATGGTGTGCCATCGTGACCGATGAAATGAACGGACCGGACCGGCCCCAAAAGTCTAGTCGACTCTGTGAATTGGACTCCAACCGCACCATCGTGCTTTCATTGAACAATATAAATCGACGCCGGTTGAGTTTCTTTGGGATGATGTAGATCTTTGCTGTGTCATATGGAGAAAATTAGATGTACACAACTACTAAGACAGAGCCCATACAATCATCTCTCATCTCATGAGGGCACGGGAGGATAGCTCCGACATATCTTGATCACTTAAAGCAGCAACAAAACCAACAACATGAGTGACACCGAACGAAGATAACGATTGAAATGATTATGATGGAAGCTTCGATCACATAGATTTTGATTGCGGATGAGCCGCCTTCTATAGAGTCGGGATGATGATGACATGAATATGTGAAGGAGAAGATGGTGATGTTGGAGGAGGACACGATATTGATACAACAACCAACTAACAACATAGTCATCAACAACACTCCACACTACTCGAACAGGATTGGACGCAAGTGTCTACAGCGGAGCGTATCACTAGGAGTACGAATCATTGATCGCGCCCGCCCTTTGGCTTGCCCTCTGTCTTCATGGATCTGAGTGTAATCAACACATCATGTTGTTCACTGCTTAAAAGAAATGTATTTCGCGAGTTGGGAGAACGAAGCACCGTTTATGAACAGCTACATTGCGACCAACCCATCATGTCCTCGGTGCATTCTCAGCAGCGTCTTTCTGGATTTCACCAAGGGTGATTTCACACATCATGACAATTCTGTGAGTTAGCGAGTGCAAACAGTAGCTGCGCGGTTGTGCTTTAAGAGATGATTCGAATGAAGCTGCGGGGTTGTGTTTCAAGAGATGATTCGAATGATAGACATCTTATTATTTCGTCATTATGGATTTGGAGTGTCACCTTGGGGCTTCAAATTGAGATTGTAGTGGTAAATTAAGCTGAGTAGAAGTTACAATGAGCTGCCTTTTTACGGCTGTACTTAGATGGTTATCACGAACGAAGACTCGACCTTCAAAATAAAGAGTGGTTGATCGTCATGGTGTACTATCTATCACTTTCTGCAAACTCCGTTTTCTTTATCTTCTTCTCACACTGCTGCTCATCATAATCATCATCATTACCCAAACACACTGCTGATTTCGGAAAGGAAATAGCTTGTACGAAAATATGCCCTCTTTCCGCCCAATCCACCCGAATAATTCGAGTTATCTGCCTCCCTACCGTAAACCTTGAGAAAGTAAAGTGCCCTCATGAGATGAGAGATGATTGTATGGGCTCTGTCTTAGTAGTTGTGTACATCTAATTTTCTCCATATGACACAGCAAAGATCTACATCATCCCAAAGAAACTCAACCGGCGTCGATTTATATTGTTCAATGAAAGCACGATGGTGCGGTTGGAGTCCAATTCACAGAGTCGACTAGACTTTTGGGGCCGGTCCGGTCCGTTCATTTCATCGGTCACGATGGCACACCATAAACGATGGGCGGCGGCGGCGAGCAGAGCGAGTTAAGGGTGGTCGGCGTCAATATATTGAAGAAGGGAGTACATGGGGGCGATGGTTTCTTTGCAGCCACACGATGATTATGTTGATGTGTAAAGTGGATGTGTAAAGTGGATTATCTGGCGACTGCTTTGTGTAAAGTGGATTTTCTGGCGACTTTGCCAAAAAATCCACTTTACACATTTCAACGGATGTGTAAAGTGGATTCGTTATCAAAGTACGTAGGTATGTATGTACCAATACTGTACTTTCCCGCAGCCTCCTGTAATTGAGGAGGGGGGTACAAAAATTTGACACTGAGGCTGAGGTTAGGAGGGGGGATACAAGTGAAATTTGGGGGTTACAGTTCGAGGTACTCCCCCTTGTAGTACGTCGGAATTCAATAAGAAAAAGTACTCCCCACGAATTGGAAATCCCAATCACCATGTCGGTCGCGCCGAATCTAGTGTCAAAGCCGATAGTAGACACTTTAGCATTCCATTTCCGCCACAAGCACAGGCAGCACCACGTTGAGCTGGACAATGAAAGCAGCAGTATACAGATCGTTTAGTGGCCCCATCAAAATAGAAGATGTGCCTCATCCAACTGCACCAGCATCCGGGGTTGTCATCCAAGTGATGGCTACTGGTGTCTGCCGCTCTGACTGGCATGGATGGAAGGGCCATGACAGCGATGTAATAGATCACGGCTTGCCATTTGTACCCGGTCATGAGGTTAGCGGCATAATCGTCGAGGTTGGAAATGACGTTACCAAATTCAAACTTGGTGACCGGGTAGCCGTACCATTTATCCTATCTTGTGGACAGTGCTCCATGTGCTCTACACACAATCGGCCTACAATCTGTGAAAAGCAAGAACAGCCCGGATTTACCATGTATGGTAGTTATGCAGAGTATTTGGCACTGCCAAGAGCTGATAGAAACTTGAGCATTATCCCAGGTAGTGTTTCATTCATAGAAGCTGCAGCACTCGGATGTAGGTTTACAACTGCATTTCGTGCCGTAGTACAACAAGGTGGAGTTGCATCACACACGACTGTGGCTATCTTTGGATGCGGAGGATTGGGTCTATCTTGCGTCATGATTGCAGCAGCATATGGAGCAAAACAAATCATAGCAATTGATGTATCAGACAAGGCTTTGGAAAAGGCAAAAGAGGTGGGCGCCACTGATGTAGTAAATGCAAAAACAAAGGATGCACGTAAGAAGGTCGCAGAGCTAACAAAAGGAATGGGTGCAGATGTGACAATTGATGCAGCAGGTTTCAAAGCAACATGCGAAGATGCAATTCACTGCACACGAAGAGGGGGAAGAATGGTACAGGTTGGGCTTCCAATTGGAGACCAAAATCCTATTGTACCCATGGGAATGATAGCAGGCAAGGAGTTGGAAATCGTTGGGTCTCATGGGTGTGATGCTAGTGACATGCCAAAGATATTGTCATTGGTCGAGTCTGGAAAACTTGATCCAAAGAAGCTGATTGAGAGAGAAGTGTCACTTGAGCTCGGTGCAAAGGCTTTGATGGATATGGATTTTGGTAGCCCAATTGGTATGGTCATGATTACACAATTCACTGATGCACCACAGAGTAAATATTGAGAAAAGCCGAGTCAACACAGTTTTGATGAAATAGATACTCTATCTATCTATCTTTCCTCGTGTGATGCATATATAGTGGGTGTTTTCTCAAATGCTGTTTGTCACCATCACAATCGATGATCAAATTGTATATATGGTCATACTACAATACCGTCGATGTCACCTATTCAAATGATGGTGCTGCAACTGTACGCCTCCATCGAGCTTTTCGTTCTAACACTTCCTTATAGAGTCATTCAACGTAGGAACTCAGTATGGTCGGTAGAGCGGCGGAGATAGATAGACAGTCAGCATCGCAGCAGGCCAAAGGTCAAAGCAACAAAAGAACACACTATCAATTAGAACAGTACTCTATTCAATATAGGTTGACTGCTGTGGAGATAGCAAGTCGATAAGCAGCAACGTTTAGTAACAGTATTGATCTCAGCCTGTAACATGCCGCCATCATCACGGAGAAAAGGCGGTGCATGTCGATGTTGTGACAACGATGACACGAAGACATTCGTCAGTACACTTGTTGGGCAACTGACGAGTTTACAACTGTGTTCAAGTGACGAAGAATATACATCAGTTGCTGAAGCAATTGCTTCCTCTTCCTCCTCATCACTCTCACTGGATGAAGCACCACCTTCAAAAGAAGATCTAGAAGAGATAGTATTAACATTGGTGGACTATTTTGAAGGCGACGTTGAAGAACACGATGCTAAGTATGTGATACATACAGTCGTGATGGATGTTTGGGGAGAAGACTTTGCTGAAAGTCTTGGTTGGATTAACAATAATACAGCTGATTCCGATGAACATGATGATAACGAAGGTGATGAAAGTGATGATGACGATGATGGAGATTTTGTTGGAGAAGGTGAATGCCAATTATGTGAACGAGCAGTCAAGTTAACGCGACACCACCTCATTCCTAAGACAACTTGGTCTCGCATAAAGAAACGCTTATGGAATGCAGCGTCTACAATTGAGACGTATCATTCACTTGATGATGAAATCTCACACGAGAAGAAAGAATTTACACGTAACAAACTCGAGAAGATGCTAGGCATGACAGACATATCTGATACACCGAAATCCATAACTCATGATTCAGTACGCACGTATTTGTTCAAGGTGTGCTTGCTGTGCAGGCAATGTCATAGTGCAGTACATCGAATTCATACCGAAATGGAGCTAGCAACAGAATACAATACAATCGACAAGTTGTTTGGTGATGAAGAGTTATTGAAATTTGGCAAGTGGGCCAGCAAGCAACGCCCGGGTAAATATGCACTTTGATTCTGCAAGATATGTAAACCTTAATTTACAACAATTCAATGAAACATGCGTATCCGAGTTAACCTGAGAGCCACATTACCATGGAGCCAAACTACCACCAAACTTTTGCTCTGTACCATCCCACCCTTCCATTCTGGCTACTGGCTCTACTACTACGTCGATAGGGTATGTCATTGGTCCTTCATTGTAGACTGCAATTGTATTTGATCCTCCAGGCAAATCGATTATGCAAGCAAATGGCCTTTTCTTTCCATCATCATTGTATATCTCCGCAACTTGTTTAATATGAGAAGATGTACCCCACAACTCTACTTTGGCATTCATCGGCATCCCTTCGGTGGTAATTGTAACTTGAGCCGCTTCCACGGAATAGTCGAGAGGAAATGTTTTCAAAGCACCTCCTTGTACTCTCTGCCCTCGTTTTGTGGAAGGTGTAGGCCGTCTGAAGCCTCTTAAATCATTCTCACTCATGTACGGACTTTCACTTCCAGCAAGACCTCCGCCTACGCTTCCAACTCCTGCATTGATTGGAAATTCCATAGGCCCGCTGTTTTTAACAGTCAATGTTTCGCCTCGTTGGCCTTTCTGTGGGTTCTCAACAAATGCGTTAATGGGCCTCATGCGACCATCTTCTGAATAAACCTTCATCCTAGTCGGCGTATTGTTCGGTCCATCCCAGACCTCAAACTCTGCATCTAACGGCCTCCCATCTGTCTCCAAGAAGACATGAGACATGTCTCTATCAACTGGTGCTGCATATGTACTCCTGCTTCCTCCCTGTACTCGATCACTAGGCGCTGAATCCCACCATGATCGCCTTGCTTCATTAGAATTAGAATAGGGGTCTGGACGTTGAGAGAATCGACGATTCATATCAAACGGACGTGAATCTTCTTGGACAGATTGACTTGGATGGAATAAATTTGACTCTCTTGATCGAACTTGTCCGCCCAAATCGACAGATGGAGGTTCCTCGTAGGATGGTGATTGAGCTGGTGGCGGTCTGTTAGGGTTTGCCGACTGTCTCGATGGCGACGACGATGAAGGAGGGGATGCGGGGTTGGGCCGCGCAGGTCCCCACTCGTGAAACGGCTCGGAATGGAGAGATGTTCCACATCTGTTGAGTGTTGAGGGCACGAATGCATTCACCGCGGTGGCGAGGAAAAGAGCAAAGTAGAGCTTCATTGTTTTTAATATCTATCGGCCTCGGTGTTTTATTATGCGGCTTCTTTAGTCAAAGTTGCATGCACGAAGAAATACCGTTAGAGTTGTGTTGCCTGTCAAAAGTTTGAATTATGTTTTGGAAGAAGAATCGATGCACAACGCCAACTTTTTGCAGCTGTCCATGAAAAATGAAATGGGAAGGGAAAAGGGACGTGGTGGGTGGTGGATGTCGGCGGCAAGTTTGAGTGGCAAAAAGAAGAAAAGGTTCTATTTATTGTTCATTTCCATGTGTATCAGTTCAGTCAGATCAATTAATGACAAAAACAAAGCTATCTATTATATTCCTACTGTTGTACATAAAACAATAGCTTAGCAGCCGCAAATAAATATGTTCTTCCCTCTCTTGCTAAGCAACGTGTTGAGGAGCTGGTTCCTTAGACTGTTTGTTTGAATAGGCGGAGGCTTACACCAAAAAAGGTCTGCCCCACTTCTTAGCAATGCTTCACAGTCTTCAGCCAAGTTGACAGAGACCCCGATCTTCAAGCTATTTCTTGTATCAGGGCTATTTCTCTCGACAAAGTCAATTACGCTCAACAAATCAGATCCTGACAGTGGGCTTGATGTATCATTTTGATCATCGGAGCTGTGCTGCATCGGCACACTTGAAGAGTTTGTCTGTAGATTCTCTTCTACGATTATGATGTCATAATGGGGTGCTTCAGCTGTCTCAGCTTCCCCCAATAACTTCAACGCTTCTTCACCTGACTGGGCTTGCTCGACCTCAGCTGCTGGAAACATTGAGAGCACATGTCTCTTGAAAAGATTGAGTGCAGTGAGCGAGTTGTCAACGATGAGAACACTCTTCACCTCGTTCGATATGACCATAAAGAAATCGTTGCTACAATCATGCACAACGACGTCGTCATCTGATGCATAGAGGATGGGATCAGCGAATAATGAACGGTATTCACTGTTTGCAGGACGACTCATTACAGGGTCATCCACACCAGCCTTGTGGGCAGCAGCAATTGCCTTTGTTAGTGCTGGCAGAGAATATGTTCTCATACTATGCACAGCCGAAGAATGGCAGAGGTTAACAGCCTCTCTCAAGAAGGATCGAAGTTCAGTCTCATTGAACCAGTTTGACTCATTTGCCGAGGAGGCTTGATCTTGTATGACTTCACGAACTGTTATAGTTGGATCAAAGTGGACGCTAGTTCGGCTTGACCTTCTTGGCTCCGACTCTGCTGAAGATCTGCTCTCTTCTGAAGTATCCTCCAAAAACGGAGGAGGCGGGACTGTAACAAACACACTTTTTGATTTGCCGCTGGAACTAGTCGGCTCAGAAACTGATCTGAGGCTGTGGTGGCGGTGCAATATAGACTTGGGACGCAGTCCAGGTGATTGCGAAAGGCTTTTGCTGCTGCTGACTGGACTTAATGATGATGGCGTCCGGCTCACCACTGGTGGAGTCGGACAGAAGTTGAATACCCCAAGATAACTAGGCTCCAATTTCGGTGAAGACTTAACTACTTCATGTTCATGTCGCGTCTCAGCTGATTCATCATCGTCTTCTGTATCTTCTTCGATGCGTTCCTCTTTCCATGAGTTTGACGATGCGCTCCTTGACCAAAATGTATCGAAGATGGAACGGCGCTGAGTGGGTGTGGATGGCGATGCTGGAGAATGATTGGTTAGACCGCCAATCGTCATTCGATTTTCATCTGGAACAGCAGCAGCTGCTTCATCTTCGACTGCATCTCTGACTGCTACCCAATGATCTTCACCTTCACGATGGTTCATGATGTGTTAGAATATAGTAGAGGCTAACAGGAGTACTTCTCTGATTATTATGACCTGCTCATGTGCATGCAATAAGCCTGACGATCATGAAAGTCATCCTAACATACACCATATAGCGTTCTCATTTCAATATCCCGCTTGAAGGTACGAGAGCACAGGTGAGGTATTGTGAACCGTACAAGCAGGATACAAGCTCACAGGTCATTTATGAAGTTCTTGGGTCTTGGGTCATCTGAAGCAGGCGATTCGGGTTCTCATATCATCGCGAACGTGCTTGCTTTCACTTCCACGTTTACAGCAGAGGATTTCGGATCGATTTATTTTTGACGTCGATTATATGAACATCATTGATTTCAATTCAGTGCAATAGACTCTACTGCTCTATTACTTCTCTGTTATTCATTACATCGCCTGGTTTCATAATATAGACAGCCATGCGTCTATCTGTGCTCGTGTTGAGCATATGTGCCGCGTGTGTTTCGGCAGCTGGCACTACAATAATCAGAGTAAGAACCGTCGATGGGTCAGTGTTGCGGGTACCTCTGCCAGATGACGGTTCCAGCTCCACAATCTCATCAATTTTGAACACTGCGGGTATTGAT
This sequence comes from Skeletonema marinoi, assembly GCA_030544225.1. NCBI lineage: Eukaryota > Bacillariophyta > Thalassiosirophyceae > Thalassiosirales > Thalassiosiraceae > Skeletonema > Skeletonema marinoi. The sequence goes on from CM060492.1 coordinate 1,073,928, forward strand.
TTAAATGCTGCCGACAGCGACGGCAAGGGTAGCCTCAAGTGTCAGGTTGGTCCTCCGGGTCGTCAAACTGATGTGTTGGATTTATCTCCAAATGGCAAAGATAGGGATACAACCGCAGAAGAGCTGGGCTTGAAGCACGGTTCTATGATTACAATTCTCCCGCCGCCCATGCCCAAAAAGAAAGAAACACAAGTAACCAGCACTGTGGAAGAAGACGAAAGCAACAACAGATTTGATCCCTTCCCTGACCTTGCCAAATCAATTTCATTCTCTGCGGCAAATCGTCGAGCACGTGCCTTGTCTCGTGGAGTATCAAGAGGCATGACATATGGAGATATTTCACGTGTACGAAGTACAATGCATACGGTAGAGCATCAGCCTACAGGGGCATTGAATAGGGTATATGTTTGTCAGGTGGGGGCAGCTCGCTTCCAGAATCATTGTGTTGTGCAATCAAAGAAAAAGAAACCAAAAGGCAATACAACAAAGAAAGGACAGGATTTGAACACAATTGAAAATCGAGTAGCTCTATTATTTGGTACAATCAACAAGGAAAGGGTAGACCAGAGTCGTAAAGTTGCACGGACGTCATTATCGACTTCTCGAGAAGACCAGAAGATGTGCGAAGTAGCAAAAGTACATGCAATTTGGGAGCCACCTATGCAAAAGCCAATGATCAATGGGAAGCATTATGACGAAGGCTGTCTCTTGTCAACGTATATCGGAGATTCTCAAGATACACCCGCGAAAGAAACGGCTACAGATAGAGCAATTAGAGTCGCAGGTTGGCTAGGCCTTCAACCAGTTGGATGGATTTTTTCATATGCGGACGAGGACCGTCACGAGGATGGAGATGCACTACCAGTACATGGTCGTGATGCCGTAGTTGGAGCTAAGCTACAAATTGAAACAATGAAACTCAAAGGACGAGATGAGGGGCGAAAGTTTATTACCTTGACATTAGATGGAAGAATAGGTGCTGCTGAAGCATTCCAATTGAGTGACGTGTGCGTACAAATGGTAGCAGAGAATGTGTTGTCACCTCCTATCGTTGATGAAAAATTGCAAAGCACACGGTTCATGACATTGAAGGATCCAGTCGTTGTTTCAGGGGAAGAAACAAAACGTTTAGATTCAGTCTTACTACTTGTCAACACTGCCATGTTGAGCCATGTAGGTTTGTATTCTGGGGGTACGAATGCACCCATTGGTGGCAATGTGAAGAAGACGTCTGGTGCACTGTTGGGAAAGACAAGGAAACGCATACTGGCAGCCTTGGAGAAGAAGGATGGAAGCGAAGTGCTTTCAGAGCTTTGTGATTTTGATGTTCTCTTGGCTGTTGATGCTTTGATTGGAAAAGAAGAGAGTGAAAAGTTGTGTTTGCTTGTGAGGAAATATGCTCGTGGACAGAAGAAGGGTACTGTGATTAATGAGCAACTGAAACTAACGTTGAGAAGTGTCCTTGGAGAATGATGGAGCTAGTCTACTGATAGAATGTATATCGTATGCCTAAATGATATAAGTTGAGCCCAATTTTGTCCGCTGTTTCAACACGCAAAGGACTCTCACTGAGATAATGTCGGACCTGAAAAAATTGATGCCACTCCGCTCCGCGCTCCGTCCCAATGGACGTTGGAACTGGTATCTGGCGGTTGGATCAAATTTTAGTACCTATTCCTCCGTTCATCAAATTTTCGCGTTGAATTGATGTTAAAATTTTTACGAGAAACTGCTGCCAACTGAAAGGGCATACGGCCAAAATTTTACGAACTGCTGCCAACGCCGAAAGGGCATAAGTAAATAGTCCCAAATTAGGCGACGAGAGACGCCGAGCGCCGAGAGCTGCGCGCCCAAGAGTTGAATAATCCCTTGACAGAACAAAAGAGTAATAATGTGAGAGGACTTATCGCACGCAGCCACCATAGTCATAACCACCGCCGCTGCCTCTATGTTGCAATAATTGGACATAGCTAATTTGTCAACTTGCTATTATCTGCGCTCTGTTTCCTCGAGAGAACATTTATTTATCACGTGAATATATTCGGAAGTTGACAGCACGGTGTTTTGGTGATTGGATCACCCACTTTTCTTGACACTACGGCGACCTCTTCATACACTTTGTGAGGCCCAACTTTTTATACATCATCAACTATGGCACCTCGAATAGCAAATGATTCCTTTCCGGATCACTACCTTACTGTCGATTATGATCACGGTGGCGCACCGATGGGTATAGGCGGTCATCCAGGTGATATGGGCGTCGACCTCGCCGCAGCAGACCTTGGGGGAGATATGGGAGTTGCAGCTGCAGCAAATGCAGCAGCTGCTGGAGGACTGATGGCAGCAGTAGCGGGTAATAACGGTCCTGATACGATGGGTGCCAATACAACTGCTGGGGCACAAGCACAGGATAATGGTAATGGCGCAGACGAGGTGGAAGCAGCTCCCTCGATTGAGAACGATCCTCTCTCGGTGATGGATCAATCCTCGACTCATGCATCAACACATCTACAGGCGAGTCAATCTTCAGATTCTGAAAGTTTACTGAGTGAAGGACATGAGATTACATTTGAACATCGTCTTCGTCAGCAACGGGGAGGCGTCAATCAATTCTCCCCCGCTTCCATATCACAAAATGCTACACCGTCTACAGCCTTCGGATTTCAGGGGGCACCGTCTATACCATCCAATAGAGCTAACAGCATCCAGCAAATCCTTCTGCGTCAACGTCATCAAGAGCAAGGTGCTAATGTGTCTTCGAATGCGTCTACGGCATCTGCTCCACCTATCCCGATTCAACTTACAGGGAACTCTTCGTGGAGGACAACCAACTCGGAACCTCCTGTGAACAATTTGACGCCAAGGCCAAGAGTTGGCAGGTCTGTGGCACGAGCATCGTCTTTTGGAGGGTTTCCGTCTCCTGGAGCTTTGCAGCAACCAGCGCAAGGTCATGCATTAGAAACATTGAATGAAGAAGTTCTCCCATCAAATTTGTTTCCACCGACGACAGATCGTATGAACAGCACCACTTCGTCCCTTACTGCATCCTCTGCGATGTCATCATCGTATCGTCGGTTTTCGTCGACAATAGAAGGAGTAACTCCTGCTGTAGCCTCGTTGGAAAATTCTCCCAATGAAAGCAGCTACGCCACGGCACAACAAGAGAGTTATGCCGCCGCAAGTCCAAACTCGGGTTCCGCTACACCGCCGATGGTGGCATCAGTTGGAGGTTCGACATCATCACCTAATACTTCTCCTGGAAAGTCCATTCAGTATTCTCCATCAGTTTTGGACAATACATCCTTTCCTGAAGACGACGATGACTTCACCGACGATGGTGTCGATAAGTATACTCCCATTTTCAAGATGGATTTCAGTGGCAAGTTAGAGGAAGAGGACAAGACGATGGATACAACTGCTGACGTTTCTCTAGAAGATCAGGAAGGATCACCCCTCATGGTGGCACAGGGGTCACCAGGATCTCTCATGTCAGCTCTAAGTCCAGGCGTCCTTAATATTGCTGCCTCGCCGGGCAGTATCAACGCAGCAGGGGCCTTCGATGTGTCTCCCGGTGCACCGATGCAAACTTCACACGAGATGTCTGAATCCCAACCACCATTGATGTTTGGAACAGATACAACCATTTCGGATCTCACCTACTATGCCGAAAAGGGATGTATTGTTGATGTTCTCGAGTCCTTAACTACCCCGCATCTCAAGACTTTGGGATCACGTATGCTTGCCGACTATGCCAAAATGCCCAATCGAAGAGTTGCTGTTGCCTCGAATACTCGCATATTGGAATTCGTTCAAAGCACTGCATTAGAAATTGGTAGTGGCTGTGATGCTTCATTAGACTTTGTGCAAACGTACAATAGCAGCTCATGGTTAGGAAGAGAGTACGCCGTCGAGACAATCAGAAGTTTGACTGCAGCTGAAGAAAATGATAGATATTTGATGAATGCTCCAGGTCTGTTGGAAATGCTTGCGCTGATTGCACGGGGAGGTCCTTTTCTCCAGCACGTTCCATACGAAGATAAATTGTCTGTCGTACCCGCTCCTCCACCCACGTTCGAAGCTAGTGGTGGCATTCCAGGGTCACGCGTCGCTATGGATAACACATTCTGCGTTGCCTCCGACAAAGCACGTCTTCATGCCTGTATCGCCATCATGAACTTGAGTTGTGGCAAATCAAATAAGGTTGAAATCACGGGTGTTCCTGAAATCTTGGAAGGTATGCGAGATGTCATGCTAGGAAGGCACTTCTCCAAGGCCCCGAAGACGTCGTCATCGAACCCCTCTGTTCCAAAATCTGTTGTGGATGAAGCTCGTCTCAAGGCAACTACTTGTATCAAGAACTTGAGCAACGCCGATGCGAACGATGCTGCATTGCTTGGAACACCCGGTCTTGTAGAGACGCTTGGGTACGTTGCCGAGGCTACATGCCATCCAGAGACTGGTGCAACAACCTGCACCACTCATGCTTGCCTCGCCCTAATGAACTTGAGCATCTCCAAGGCGAACAAGAATCGTGTATTCCGTACTCCCGGTGTCATGGATGCTCTCATGGCAGTAATTACACGAACGGCCAACAAGAACATTGATGCAGATGTGAATCCTAAGGATCCGAGTTTCGAAGCACGTGTGAAGGCATGCTCTGCACTATCAAATCTGGCTATTGGCTACGATAATAAGATCCCCATGTTCAACTATCCCGGCTTCGTCGAATCTATTCTCACTGTCATCCGAACGGACAGGGCCGAAGCGAGAACGAAGGCTTGTTCTATTTTGTGGAGTTTTGCTGCCGAGATGAAGAATCAAGTACCTGTTGTTCGACGAGGTGATATTCTTCCCGCTCTTGTTTCAGTTGCCAAGGAAGATACCAAGACAGAAGCTCGTTTTAAGTGTGTTGCTGCGTTGACGTTGCTTGCGGAGTCTCCCGAGAATGCGGTCCCGTTACTACAAGCTGGTTCATTGGAGCCTTTGATGCATGTCTTACAAGAGGCTGGTCCTGATCCTACCCAGTGGAGGGGTCAGACTGCTTCATGGTGTGTGGGTTTCCTTATGAACATGGCGCAGTGTGATGATGTCGTCCCAGCTCTGTTACAGGAAGGAATAGTTGATCTCCTTGCCCCATTGCTATCACTTGACCACTATCAGAGTCTCAAGGCAGCCATGGCAGTGACATTTGTTTGTCAGTACGAAACAGGAGACAAGACCTACAACCTACTCCGTCAAACCGAGAATGTCATTCCTAAAATTGTTGGCCTTCTTCATAACACTCTTTCTGGTCGCGGCGGAAGCGGGTACAAGTACGGAGTTTTCACTCTTCGATCATCTGTTGGCTGCATTGCATCGTTAGCTGCTGGTCCAGACTTCATGAAGGAGAGGATTGCGACAGATCCTGTCTTCGAGAGCCTGCTTCGAGTTGTCACTGATTATTGCGTCGATGGAGGCACGCCAGGAGCTATTGTTGGAGGCGGCCGAGACGACACACGTAGTGCTGTACTTGCTGTCAGAGCTTTGAGCAATCTCATCGGCCATTTGATTCCTGAACCAGGTTGTGCTGCCATGCCGTTCGGACCATTGATGGATGACCAACTGATCAAGGCGCTTCGGTCGTTTGAGTTGAGTACCCATCCTGATATTGATAACAAGACTCTCAACATGGCTCATTCTGCTCGCATTCGAGTGGAGGGGGGCAAGAACATGGGCACCGGAAATGGTAGCGCTTGCAGTGATTCTTCTCCTGAAGATGATATGAGCAACGACATTGGTGGTATTGGGCTTTCTCTTGCGAGGAGGTTCCTATCCCCCTTTCCCTGCGGAATGAATCTTCACGTGCCTTCTGACCAAGGGAACAATACTGACAATCCTTCTCGCCCACAAACTCCGAAAGAAGAAGACGCAATGTCCATCTCAGAAACATCGGCTGGCAGTAATTCGTCAGTGAGAACATTCTTGTTGACTGATAGCAGGACTGGCAGAAGATACGTTGTGCCCTGCGATCCATTCGGTGGTCGCCAATTCAATGACAATCGCGCGTGGTGCTTCAGACGAGGGAGGTGGTGTAATGAAGGAGAGACACCCGATTCCAACTTTCAATGGTCTGACGAGCTTCAGGTCGCCTACACAGCAGCCCTCAATAATGACTCATCCCAACACTGAGATATGTTTTGTATGCAAAAAAATAGAGACATATTATGATAAAAATCAAGCTGCATTATTACTATCGATACATCGTGCATTATTCTCGTTTATAATGTCGATCATTTCATCCTTTTCTTACTTCTTCCCATTCCGCCGCATAAGCAGTCATCTGACGCAGATTGGCAAAGGGATACGAATACCTTCTTGGGTTGAAACTATGTACACTTACCTTCGAACATGCAGAGGATATCCGTCGCCAGAAGGGCGACAAGGAAGCCGAGGTTGTAGCTCTCGAATCGACTTCACCTGAATCGATTTGGCTATCTGACTTGGATGAGCTCGATACGGTGCTGGTGAAAGAAACAAGTCTACCGAAGCAAAGAACGCCCTCTTATTGGATTCGATCAGGCTGACTCTCCGTCTATGTAAGGAGCATATTAGTGGGAGAGTTAACCTTTTCGTCACTCAAGGTTCCGCGGTGTGATGTGTTGGAGAATGTCAATCGGACATGTTTTGGGTGCTTTCGTCACTGACAATACCAAAGGTGAGAAGGGATGCATAAGTCATTACGACGTTTGCTTTCAAATGAAGTTCAACTTTATCCAATACCGAGGTACTCAACCGCCCGAAGACTGTCATCTCAACTTCAATAAGAGCAGACAAGCCAAAGACGGATTCGCAGGTAAAAGGTCAAACTCAGAAACTCAGGGCACTATCTACGCGGCTGTAGTAATTGCGACCACGCACAATGTTGTGGACACAGCCAAAAGATTACTCAGTAGTATTACGATTACAATCATAACATACTGACCGCAGATGATGCAGAAGCAAAACAGAATGCCTGATTATTCTACCACAGATGATGTCGCTGCCTCTGCTAATACTAGTATTGGCGTGGAAAAACCTACAGTGTCAGCTCCCGATCTGTTCCTAACTGAAGCATTTAATAACGCCGACATTGATGGAGATGGCAGAGTCTCTTATGAAGAACTCAAGGACCTCCTGCGAAGTTTAGGACTCAAGGAAGATGAACAAAAGTTGAACAAGTTTGTCCGTGCAGTAGATACGGATAAAGATGGAACTATTGATTTGGGTGAATTTCAATCCATCATTGATAAGATGAATAAGATAAGCTTTGAGCAACATCTTCGAGAGACGTTCAAGCTCTATGATGTAGATGGAAGTGAAGGTATCGACCACCTGGAGGTCAAGACTTTACTGGCCCAACTTGGGATTGATCTGACCGATGAAGAATCATCTGCCATGATAGCAGAGGTGGATGGGGACGGAAACGGTGTTATAGATTACGCTGAGTTCTTGGCGTTGTTCAAAGGGATTAAGGTATCACGGGAAGAAAAGAAGCAGCAGCAGTCTGCTGCTGTTAATGTAGTTCTTCAAGGAAAGGATTCGGTTATGGGGGGAACAGTCTTCGACGACGCAAAGCAGATGATGTCGTTCTCAAGAGTCTTTCGTTTTGTCATTTGGTTATACAGCGAGAGGAAAATGATTCTCCTTGCCTTGTCCCATTTTGTGGCCACTATGGTAATTTGGGGTGAGTGTCCATTCTTCGTTTTGGTTTGCTTTAGCCTCGACCCTTTGAAGTATCTGATGCATGCAGTATCATCTCGTACTAACTTCATCAATGTCTTTCATTCTTCAGCTCACTTTGCTTTGATCAAGTTCCAGCAACAAGAGAATGCCGTACCCGAAGGGGCACCAAGATACTGGGCGAAAAGACTCGTTCCGCCCATTGAGTTCGGCTCGATGCATGCCAGTAAGTCCAATTGTAATATGTATATGTAGTACTCATGCGGCCTAATATTCTCTAACAGCTCACTCATTCATGTTCAACTTCAACACTTTACATCTCTCTTCTATTCAGTTCTCTTCCAGATGGCACTCATTCCCTTCACTATGAGCAGATACACAATTGCTACCTTCTCCAATAGCAGGTTGAACAAGTACTTGCCTCTTGATAAAGCTCTGAGTATTCACATCCATCTTGGGTATACAATGGTATCCATAGTCTTCTCGGCTACAATTGTCTTCTTCATCTTCTTTGGCTTGTCATGTTCTGAGGGAGAGGAGGCATTTTGTGACAAGTTCACTTCTGAAATCATGATTACAGGCTATTGCATTCTTGGACTGCTTGTAAGTTTAAGGAAACTTTCCTTCTCATTCTCATTCATTTCTCATCACAATAAACCAACACTTTCATCTATTGCCTCTTTCTATCTAGCTGCTCATGGCCGGGACGGCGTTCTTTCGTCACTCTATTCCATATGAATTGTTCTATGGAGTTCACTTTCTCTTCCTCGCTATGTATGCCATTGCAGTTGCACATACGTTTGACATTGCCCAGAGGAGCGGGAAGAAAGACAGAAGCCAAACATTCAAATGGTTCGCTGCCCCCCTCATATATTATCTTTGCGACTATGCGACGATGTGGTTCAACCAGAGGTGAGAGTGCACTGTGTATCTATATCTTCAACTACTTCAAGTTCAATTGCCTATTAAATGTTCTTCTTCACCAATACTATCTCTCTTTACGTAAGGTTCAAGACGCGAGTAACATCTTTTACTACAGTTGAGGGCACGAAGGATCGATCCAAGATGCTCATTCTCAAGATGAAACGACCACCTCTCTTTATGTTTCAGCCTGGACAGTAGTAAGTTTTTGCTTTAGCTTTACATGCTTACATCTTTCTTGGCCTCCTTTTTGCGTATTGTACCTCAACTAATCTTCAACTACTCCTCAAGTGCATTCTTGCAAGTTGAGTCCATTGATAAGACTTGGCATCCCTTCTCAATTGCATCCGACCCTGACTCGAACTCTGTTGAGTTCTACATTGAAGTATTTGGCGAGGAGAGTTGGACTGAATGTCTATGGACAAAACTCAAGAACCAGGATAAACATCAAACGATGTACATAAATCTTCTTGGGCCGTATGGTACGGCGCTTGTCAAGGACTCATCGTACACGAACATTGTTGCAATTGGAACGGGCACTGGTAAGTCTTTTACTGTACTGTGCCTGAACACTGCTCTTTAACAACGTAACCATCTCAATATTATGTCAGGCATTGTTCCCTGCACGAGTCTTCTCAAGCAACATGTGCGTAAAATGGTTATGATGGAGCCTATACAATATTTTGCTGAGCGTTCCGAGCAAAAGAAACGTAATATCAACATCATAGGTGCTGAGGAGGACAAAAATGGTTCACTTGTTAGTCATCTTGTCTCGTCATTGAAACGATTTATGACTTCCAATCAACATCAAGATTTGGATGAAGCTCTCAAGGCTAAATCTGCCAGTAATCTCAAATCCCATGCAAGGCGGCAATCGATTCATTCAAGGTAAATGAATGAAAGAAAGAATACGATACTTTATGTTTTACAAGTGTCCACAATCATGATTACTAACAGTTTTATCACTTCCCCTGCAGTTTGATTGCCCTGAATCCGGATGTTGAATCTCAACATATTCCATCCCTCCGCAATAAGGCAGCGCTAAAGATTGCAACATTCACAGCAACGAAGTCAATGTGTAAGTTCAATATGACTTCACTCTATTGATCAAACTCGAAACATAATTGTCTAATAATACCACGCCTCCACAGATGGAAAGACGATCCTCACGTTTTTTACTCTATACAGTGTGACTGTCTTCAGTCTCAACTTGAGTTGGAACTTGACTACTGCTGATGTTAGCAGCGACATGCTCGATGTCCTTGAGATCATGAACGTGCTGCTTCACGCCTTCTTCTTTTTATGCTCATTCTTCATGTGAGTTTCTATGTCATGATATGTACCTTCTTTTGACTGCTGAATAGCGTTGAGACTCATTGTTTTCTCATATTGGATCAAACACATACAGCTGGAAAGGAGCCAGCCTACAATCATATTTTGATGCGGCCATCTCTATCATTCTCCCTTTCGCAGACTGGTACTATAACCTTCAAAGCTCTCTTAGTACAGGGCAGGTCATAACTTTGTCGCTATTGAATGGGTACATAACCTTTCGCATTTACCAGAAGACTTTGGCTACTGTGTCTCAACATACTTTGAAGGAGTCTGTCGAACGTAAGTACTTGAGAAGGGTTTCTCTGTATTGTTTTTCATAACCTCCATAACCTGTCCTAACCGCACTTCTTTTGCTTAGACCTAAGCTTTATATGGTCAGTGCGCACTGTCAAAGTAGCACGCCAACTCCTACCTGAGATTAATAAGACATATGAATCTCTAGTAAAGGAATGGGGAGAAGACTATACGCGAGAGGTATTGGATATCTCCATTTATATAACTGATAAGGATAGAATCGAAGCTGCATCATTCAGGGCCGAGATTCGTGACTTTGCCTTGTTCAAGAGCAAGAAAGTGGTCTTCATCAGACCCAAGCTAGGCCAGATAGTAGAGGAGTACGTCGCGAAGTTGAGTAAGTATTGTTCATTGTATATACGGATATGTACGATTAGCAATGGACGGCGCCTTCTAACCCAAACTATATGCCCTTTTGTTCCCTCTAGTTAAGCGTCATCCCGCTTACAGCTCGACACTACTTGCCTTCTGTGGTGGTCCAAAAGTTAGTGGCGTACTTGCTGAAGCCCGTTCCACTGTAGAACTCCGTAAGTTGCGCAAACTGCAGGATCACTTTTTGTGAATCAAGCCTAATCTAACCATTTGTTTGGTCGTGTCACATTTTCGCAAGTCGCTGCTGCCACAGGTTATTCTTCACATCGACTTGACTTTGTCAGTGAAAGTTACGGAGGATCAAAGCCCAATGGCTGTACTCATACGTCAGAAGAGGCAAGCAAGAAAAAGAAGTCGAACGAGAGTCTTTGGGATGTGGTCAGAGAAGAAACTATTTCACAGTTGAATACAATCAGAGTGAAATCAGTATTTGAGGACGAGAATGAAATCGGTGGAACCGATGTTGCGCTTTTGAAAGAATACAAAAGTCAACGAGAATTGATGAAAGATTATGAAAGTGAAAGATGGGGAAGCTCAATCCAAGTAGGAAGCAAAGGGGTTGGTCTTCGTCACCGTTCTAGCGTTTAAATGTTGAGAAATCGGTCGGATCGATAGTGGGACAACACACATTCGACAGCATGGGGGTAAACTTGTTAGGATCTACTGTTATTTCTTCGTCTATTACAATATTTCCAGAGTGAGGTGATCAAAGTGTCTAAGCTTATATCCCCACATATTTAATATCTTACTGTTTGAGTCTTTGGATCAAATTGAGCTGGCTATTTCGAATTTGGGTTGAAGTGTATGTGTGCTGCCCTTTCCTCTTTTTATACTCCATCCAAGGGAATAAACTCCGCCCATATCTGACCAAGGGCTCCACACATTACTTGGTAGACGCATTGGGCGTTTACCATGTCAGGATATGATACTAGTTCCTTCTGAGTGAGTGCAACATAGGACCAGGCAGTACAAGGGAATCGCTCGAAGTATACCCCCAAACGTACGCCTGTGAAAGGAAATATCAAATGCTTGAGAGTCTAGACTAGAGTATTTCGATCGGTGAGACGCTTGTTGGTTCACATTTGATTGAGGGCAACCTAATGGATCTTGCTGATTTTCGATACCTAAAGGAGTTACATACAAAGCTTGGATTTATCATAAGAAGCCTAGTACAACCAACAGCACCAAGCTATCTAGTGGCACAAAAATGAGAAAAAATGCCTTGAAAGACATTCAAGGCAGCTAGCAACCTATTACTTGATTGGTAACAAACATGACATCTGGTATTGCTAATTCTTGTGAGACGTAGCTAATTCTTGATAAAATTTGTGAAACGTCAAGCCACCACGAAGAAGATAGCCTGGAAGAGGTCCATGATAATCATCTCTTGCAAAGAAAATATTAACAAGGCCCCCCTGCCCATCAACATGTGCATTTTTGAAGTTTCTCTCTTTCATATATTCCAACGCATGAGATTCCTTACATTCATCATCCCTAAATGTTTTGTTTGCAGTATCAGTGTTGCATTCAATGACAACTGTATCAATTCTTTGTAAAGTCTTTGATGCGCCCCTAAGAACAGCCAAGTCTGCTCCCTCTGTGTCAATCTTGACGTGTATCTGCTTGATACCTTCAGGCAACAAACCAAGCAGTCCATCAAATGTAATAATAGGGACCTTTATGCTTCGACTTGATTGTGCGCACCAAAATTCATTCAGAGCACTTGTTTGAAGTATAGAAGTACATGCTGGTGCAGAGGCAACATTTAAGTTGGCAATGCCTTCATTTTCTCCGACTGCTGCTCTTAGAAGGAAGACTTGATTTGACTTGTCTTGATCCAAAAATGATTCCCCCCCTTCCCAATTTTGCATAGAAAATTCTGCAACTCGCTTCATCAATGGGATGGAGCTGTCGGGCAAAGGATCAATAAGTATCAAGGCAACAGTTGGATCTGTTTCTTTTTCCAGAACTGAAAGATAGTCAGAATGGCGAGCACCCACATCCAGCACAACTGTCGTGATGTTTTTGGGGAATTTAATCTTTCCTGTCTCAGAATTGATCTGAAATGAGGTGGCAGAAATAATATCAATAATGGTGTGATGTGGCGAGCTAGTATCCAAACTACCACGAAGATTCTTATTATTGAGACTGCGACAAAGGAAGAACAAACTGACAGCGGAATATGCCGCAATGCTAAGAAGAGAAGCAGAAAGTAATCTGTTACATAGTGCCCTTGAGCGGGATTGCAAATTCCGTTGCCGTAGAAGCATAATGATCCTTTTCTTTTTTTCTATTCTCTGTTCACGAACAGAAACGCGGCGCCTCTACCATAGCTTGATGAAAGTGAGGAGATGATGTGATGTGTTCTTCCTCAGTAGTGTCACGCTTGGAAGTATGGAACCCGGGGCTTGGCTCGAGCTCAGAGTAATCTTTGACCTTTGTAGACCCTCATTCCATTACTCCGCTTCAACAATCAACAAACTGCTTGGCTTCATTCAATCGGGCAGGTCCAAAAAACGTAGGCCTAAAGCAGTGATGCTGCGATAATGACACTGACACGGGTTTTCCATTTTGTCGGTGGAGTTGAAGCAAGATGCGCTGCTGCATGCTGCTCGCTTTGAATTGTTGCGACCCGTAGCACGGTACGTCCGGCCAGCTAGCCTTACATTTTGGTTTTTTTATGAGAAAGAGTTTAGACGATTCCTACGTAGATTGACCCCGGTGCGACACACATTTTTTTTGGCAAAAAGGAGCCAGAATATCTGAGTACGAAACTTTGAATGCTGTTATTATCGCAAAAAGTCAACTCAAGCATGGGAACCTGGGGTTGACACTCCTTGTTGAATCTTTCTCCGACTTGTTGGATGGAAAACTTTCGAAAACTTCCAAAGTTTCTCCGAGTTTCTCCGAAGAAGTTTCGAAACTTCATTCGATTTCATCGACATGACACCCTGCTTCACGAGCGATTCCGCGAACGTATGCCAAGCAGGATGTCACGTCGATGAAATCGAATGAAAGTCGAAAACTTCTTCGGAGAAACTTTGAGGTTTTCGAAGTTTTCCATCCAACAAGTCGGAGAATCGCTCGCTAGCAAAATTCGACGAGTGTCAACCCCAGGTTCCCATGACTCAAGCAAGGAGGGGCCAGAAAAATGACACGATCTAAGATCCTCCCATTTTAAATTATTTTTTGAAGTATCGTAGCAGTGTCCAAAACTACAAGTAAGTGTAAAGATACTTGCTCTCAGGTATGAGTTCAGTAGATGGACTGGTTCAAGAGGGAAAGTTGAAGACTACCTTATCCTGTATCGATGGGTCATAATTGCTCATATATATTGAGCAGGGAGCGACAGGCAGGAGCATAGAGCAAGGGGCTGCCACCAGACACTGTTGTACATAATTTCTGTTACTCTCTCAAGAGCCTTTCTGGTATCTGTAGTCACACGACATTTACTGAATCTCAAATACGTCAGAGCTCAGAGCTAGCTCTCCCTCCGCTCCGCTCCTTTTTGTTAGCAACGAGTGCATTGCATCAGATGAACTATGGCGATGATGATGTTATCCCGACGTCGGCTGCTCATCCTTTACTCACTGGCACATCAGTTCATCTTGCCATCTTATGAAGAAGTTGACTGCAGAAAGTTTTTTGGGCTGAGGTCCGGTACTTTTTCAGTAACATGTGTTAGAGTTTAGCTAGTGTCGAAAATGTCGTGTGCCCGTGAGTTGGCCGGACCGTGCCCTATCCAGATTCCTTCTCTTCGAATATTTGGGCTGAACAAGCTGAGAACAGATAATCGTGAGATCAAGCTGAGTTCAAATCTGGTGCGCACCAAATGAGTTGCAGAAGTGCAACAAAAGTAGTGTGTGTAAGTCCTGTCCGTGGTGTAAGTTACCATAGTGACATCGTCTGCATTCTTTTGTGTTTGATGTGTGATGGCCGTCGAGGAGAAGATTAAGCATATAAAAGCGTAGTGTACAACCCGTGGTTGAAGAGAAGGAATAATAGGGGTAATATTGGATAGGGCGACCCTACGGGTCGCCTGTTGTTGGCCGCTACTTGGTAGGGGTTCGAGGCTTTGTTCGTGATAACCATCTAAGTGAATTACTCAGCTTAATTTACCAGTACAATCTCAATTTGAAGCCCCAAAGTGACACTCCAAATCCATAATGACGAAGTAATGAATCATCTCTTGAAGCACAACCCCGCAGCTGCATTCGAATCATCTCTTGTCTCTTGAAGCACAACCGAGCAGCTGCGGATGCTACTGTTTGCACTCGCTAACGCACAGTATTGTCATGATGTGTGAAATCACCCTTGGTGAAATCCAAAAAGACACTGCTGAGAATGCACCGAGGACATGATAAGTTGATCGCAATGTAGCTGTTCATAAACGGTGCTTAGTTCTCCCAACTCGCGAAATACATTTCTTTTAAGCAGTGAACAACGTGATGTGTTGATTACACTCAGATCCATGAAGACAAAGGGCAAGCCAAAGTTGGGCGTGAGCAATGATTCGTACTCCTAGTGATACGCTCCGCTGTAGACACTTGCGCACAATCCTGTTCGAGTAGTGCGGAGTATTGTTGATGACTATGTTGTTGGTTGGTTGGTTGTTGTAAGTTGTATCATATCGTGTGTCCTCCTCCAACATCACCATCTTCTCCTTCGCATATTCATATCATCATCATCCCAACTCTAAAGAGAAGGCGGCTCATCCGCAATCAGCTTCATCATAATCGTTTCAATCCTACAAGTAGTATCGAAGAAGTATCGAGTGCCTTCAGATCTAGCGAAGTTAGGTAACCGGTAAAATCTTTCCCGCAAAAATAAATACGTGGGATTTACCGGAGAAAAGGAAAAACTTTCTCCAACTCAGCCACCCGCCACCCTTGTCCATGCGCCACCAATCCTTCTTGATCATGTTCTAATTATGAGCTCACAATTCTCAGTCCAGCTGCTAGCCACATTCACTAGAAATGTCTTCACGCATCATCTCTCTCACTCTTGCTTTGGCACTCCTTGTCCCGAGTGTTCATGCTCGAGTTGGAACTGGAACTGTCCCACAATCTCATGATGACCACTCCCTTCTTCGCAGGAGACTTGACGGTGCCGAACTTCCTCTTGCTGACAAAAGTCTTGTGAACGGTGCTAATCTTGACGTCGTTCAGCTTCCAAAGTGGAATGATGTTGAAACCCCTTTCATGTCCATGGCTTCTCCGAGTGACACATCGTCTAAGGATAAAGATGAAAACTGAAAAGAGAGAAAAGAAAGGAGGCTGATTTGCGTAATTTGGAGTGACTTGCCCAGGAATATCGTTCTTTTCATTATTTAGTCAAATCTTCTAATCTAAAACAAATCATTGAACATTCATCACTTTCGCTTCCTTTGCTTCTTTCCTTTCTTCGGATTGCCATCACTGATATGACTTGGACGTCGATTATTCTTGCCATTATACTTCAATTCTCTCTGGAAACTGGCAAGTGCCAAATGTTTTGTTCTCAAAGTCTCTATCAATTTTGTAGTCACAGGAATGACACTGGACGGATCCAATGATGTTGTCGCGTCTAGATCAATGTCAGCCTTTTCGTTGTCTGGGATTGTTGATTCCACAGACCTTCTTTTAAAGCCAAAGACGTATACACAAGCATCATGACATGGAAATGACTTCTTATCCAATGCTTTGCGAGGAACATATGGAGGCATGTTACATTTGTCAAATACCAATCTTCCCTTGTACTCAAACTCCAATTCATTGCCATTCTTGTTGATCTCTTCCATCGCTACCGTTTCCATGTCCCACTGATTGTAGGGAGGCTTGGTCTTGTGGATGATTTGTATCTCTCCACATTCATCAAGGAATTGTAGTGCATTGGCCATGAATTTCCGCACGAGCTCCTTATTCTCCTCCATTGATTCATTTTGACCATCTTGTCCGTTTCCTATAGCCGTGCAAGGAAAGTTCCAACATATTCTATGAAATTTCATGTTTGATTGTATCACATTTGGAGGAAGAGTCTTTTTCAATTGTGTCGCATCAACTTTGTACCCAACAATGTTCTTTGTGCTGTAACTCTTCAATGCATTAAGGGTGCCATCAAAGGCAGGGTATACACGTTGTAGAGTTGCCAATTCTTCGTAACTTGATGACACAACCATGCCTGACTCTGGCTTATCTGAAACTACAAGTTTGGCGACTGCAAGGGAGAATGAAAAGTCTCCATCACCAACTGTCAATACATTCATGCCTCGTTTATATCCCATCATTCCATCTTTGACACAAGTAGTAGTAGGAGCATCATCATTCTCTGCAGATTTCTTTGTCCTCTTTATTGATCTTGGACACTGCTCTGGCCGTTGATTGGGCACAAGCTTTGTAAACTCGTGGTCTAATGCAATATCAAAATTACAGACCTTGTAGGCGCATGGGATGCATGCACTTGGTGATGATAATTGTCCCTCTTCTAGCGGATTTTCACCGATGGCACAGAGATAGGTGGCGGTGGGGCAGTAGAGTTGGTCAAGATTGCGATGAGGAAATGTAGAAGTTGTTGTTGCTGCGTCGTTACTGCCATCATCGGATTCATTCTTTGAGCTCATGATGTGAAAATATTAGATTGGTGTGAACGCGATGTACCTAAACCGCAAGACAACTGTGTAGAATAAGTAAGGTTGCTAGGAAGCGATGATCATGGTATGTTGAAGATATTGGTTGCTGCTGTTACAAACTAAGAACAAGAATAGATTGGTTGGATGCGGTGAATGATGGGGAGCTAAAAAAGGGGAGGCACCTGTCTACGTACGATAGGAATCAGTACTTGGATCAACGCGAAAGCCCCACTTTCACTGCCTTTGCTTCTTACTTGCACAGCAAGAGTAAACTTCACAGCGTATCTTCATTTTGTTCTTGACAACGCTTCCGTTATGCCCCCCGGTGTAATAGCAGCAACCATTGTCTCCTCCCAATAATATAATTCTGTCTCATTTATTTTGAGATCCGTGACGGTAGCGCACACAAGAGCAAGACCGTTCAGCCGATACAATAAAATCTTTGTATCCACCCCCAATTTCAGAGAACGGCGCCTTGTTCTTCTCTAACTATCAACTTCACCATGGATTTCGAAAGCGATGCCGAGAGCATCAGCAGCTCCAACGCCTCCTCTGCCTCTGGCTACTCCGATGATGATGATTACATTCACGAAAACGCTCATCCAAATGCGACGCCACAAAAGCAAAAGGCCAAACAGGGAGGAGGCCGCACTGCCAACAACATGACCTCCTCTTCCTCCACGAATGCAGCGGCGGCGCAAGGCAAATCATCCAAAAAGAAGACAATTGAACAAACATACCAAAAGAAAACTCAATTGGAACACATCCTACTCCGTCCCGACACCTACATTGGGAGCACGGAGCAAATCACCCAGACCATGTTTGTCCTCAACTCCGACACGCACCGCATTCAAAGTCGTGATGTTACATTCACTCCCGGCTTTTACAAGATCTTTGATGAGATCATTGTCAATGCTGCAGATAACAAGCAGCGTGATCCAAACATGGATCGGATGGAAGTGGTGGTAGACCCTGATTCCAATACCATCTCAGTGATGAATAATGGCAAGGGCATTCCTGTCCAGATCCACAAGGAGCACAATTGCTACGTCCCCACTTTGATCTTTGGTCATTTACTCACGGGATCAAACTTTGATGATGATGAACAGAAGACTACTGGTGGCCGTAATGGCTACGGTGCCAAGCTAGCGAACATCTTTTCGACCAAGTTCATCGTCGAGTGCTGTGACTCCGAGCAGGGGCTGAAATTCAGTCAAGTCTTTCGTAACAACATGCGCAAGGCGGAAGAGCCAAAGATATCAAAGTGCACTTCCTTGGAGAAGAAGAAGGGTGACTATACCAAGATTACATTCCGACCTGATCTTGATAAGTTCAACATGAAGAATCTTGACGACGATGCCGTGGCCCTCATCTCCAAACGTGCCTACGATATTGCCGGATCGATGGGGAAGAAGGGAGGGAAGAAGCTCTCTGTGTACCTCAACAATGAGAAGATCCCTGTGAAAGACTTCAAGTCTTACCTTGCTCTATTTGATGACGTGGAAATGCCCACGGCATATGACAACATGGACAACTTTGAGGTGGGTGTGACTGTCTCTGCGGACGGGTGCTTCCAGCAGATTTCCTTTGTGAATGGCATTGCGACTACAAAAGGAGGAGGACATGTGAACTTTATTGCAGACAAAGTTGCAAAGCACATTCAACCGATTGTCAACAAGAAGAACAAGGGTGGGAGTAACATTACACCTGCTCAGATCAAGAATCATCTGTCCGTGTTTGTCAACTGCCTCATTATGAATCCTACCTTTGATTCACAGACGAAGGAGAATCTCACGACGAAGCCTTCAGTGATTGGAAAGGAAGTGACTCTTGATGACAAGTTCTTGAAGCAAATTGAGAAGTCGGGCATTGTTGAATCCGTGCTGAATTATACCAAGTTCAAACAAAGTCAAGCGCTGAAGCGAAAGGGTGGGACTAAGAAGACCAAGCTGACAGGCATCGATAAGTTGGATGACGCCAATCATGCTGGAACTGCCAAAAGCAAGGATTGTACTCTTATCATTACCGAGGGAGACTCTGCCAAGTCTTTGGCTATGAGTGGACTCTCCGTTGTTGGTAGAGACTACTATGGAGGTAAGTAGTTTCACGTAGTGCACTTTTGTGTTGTCTGGATGGAACAAATCTCTAACAAATCTTGATATCTTTCACTCATTCTTCCTACACAGTGTTCCCCTTGAAGGGCAAGCCTCTCAATGTTCGTGATGCGACACACGCCCAAATCATGAAGAATCAGGAAATCAAGAATCTACTAGACATTATGGGCCTCAAATTTGGTACAACATACAATGAGTCGAACATCAAATCGCTCCGATATGGACATTTGATGATCATGGCTGATCAAGATCATGATGGAAGCCATATCAAGGGACTTGTGATCAACTTCATTCATCATTTTTGGCCTTCACTATTGGATGTTCCAGGATTCTTGCAGCAATTCATCACTCCGATTGTCAAGTGTACGAAAGGAAAAAAGATCAAGACATTTTTCACGCTTCCAGAGTATGAAGAATGGAAGGAGTCGACTGGAAACGATGCCAAGGGGTGGACGACCAAGTACTACAAGGGGCTTGGAACATCTACTTCCGCCGAAGCCAAGGAGTACTTCTCAAATCTCAAAATCCACGAGATTCATTTCAACTCTCTCAGTGACGATATCATCTCGGTTGATGATGACATGGAAGATGAGCCCGATGCAGATGCCCCCACAACTGGTTCTGACCTCATCGACATGGCATTCGCCAAGAAAAAGGTGGCCGAGAGAAAGCAGTGGCTGGGCAGTATCGATAAGGACACCTTCTTGAACTACAGTGAGGCACAGAAGTATGGGGTCAACTACTCCGACTTTGTCAACAAAGAACTCTCTCTTTTCTCCAACTACGACAATTTTCGTAGTATTGCTCACGTCATGGATGGCTTCAAGCCCTCCCAACGCAAGATACTATTTGCCTGCTTCAAAAAGAAGCTCAACAAAGAGATGAAGGTAGCGCAGTTGAGTGGGTACATTGGAGAGCATTCTGCCTATCACCATGGCGAAGCTTCTCTCGCTGGAGCAATCATTGCTATGGCTCAAACTTATGTTGGAAGCAACAACGTGAACCTTCTCTACCCTTCTGGTCAGTTTGGAACAAGGCGATTGGGTGGAAAAGATCATGCCTCTGCTCGTTACATCTTTACAAGGCTTGAAAAGATCACTCGAGCAATCTTCCACCCTGACGATGACGCCCTCTTGAACTTTCTCAATGACGATGGCATTTCCATCGAGCCAGAATACTACATGCCAATCATTCCTCTCATCCTTGTAAACGGGTCAGACGGCATCGGCACCGGCTATTCTTCAACAGTACACAACCATGATCCATGTGAAGTGATTGCCAATCTCAGAAAGATGATCAACGGGGAGGAGCCAGAAATGATGCACCCTTGTTATTATGGATTCACGGGTGAAATCATTATAGGAAGTAAGGAAGATGGAAAATACACTATCGCCGGCAAGATTGAGCGTACTAATGACACAACTCTTGTCATTAGTGAGCTGCCAATTGGAAGGTGGACCCAGGATTACAAGACATTCTTGGAGGAGATGATGACTGGCACTGACAAGTCTCCCAGCGAGATTATTGATTTTAAGGAGCACCACACCGATACTAGTGTTGCTTTCACTGTTACTGCTAGCAAGGAGAATATTGATGCGTTTGAGAAGGAAAAGGGTGAACTCATTGGCAAGTTCAAGCTCTCAAAGGCAATTTCCTCCACAAACATGACACTCTTTGATGTAGATGGCAAGATCCACAAGTACAACACTACTGTGGACATCCTTCGTTCATTCTTTAGTCATCGACTCGACTTTTACGTCAAACGCAAGGACATGCTCCTTGCGAAGATGAGGAAAGAGCTCACGATCTTGTCCAACAAAGAACGCTTCATCGAAGAAGTCTGTGAGGGTGACCTTGTAGTGAGCAACAGGAAGAGAGCTGAGCTGCTGAATGAGTTAAGTGAGAGAGGATACGATCTCTGCCCCAAGGACGAGAAGATGATATCTGAGGAAGAAGACGACGACGACGAGGATGAGACCATGGAAGACACTTCATCTGACGCAGAATTGGCAAAGGGATACGAGTACCTTCTTGGGTTGAAACTATGGACACTTACCTTCGAACGTGCCGAGGATATACGTCGCCAGAAAAGCGACAAGGAAGCCGAGGTTGTAGCTCTCGATTCGACTTCACCTGAATCGATTTGGCTATCTGACTTGGATGAGCTCGATACGGCGCTGGCCGAAAGAAACAAGTCTATCGAAGCAAAGAAGGCCATTCGATCGCAGTCGCAGCCAACTTCCAAGAAACGCACCACTAAGCAGACGAAGACGAAAGCTGTTGCGAAGAAGACCACCAAGTCTAAAGAGGAGGCAGATGAGTGGAACTCTGAATTGGAAGAGTCAGATTCCGATGGAGCTGGATCCGATTCAGAGGACGATTTCTTCGAAAACAACCTGGACGAAAGCCCACCAAAGAAGTTGAAGACCACGGACAGGGTGAAGACCTCTTCCTCAAAATCATCCATTCGTTTGAGTGCCAATGGCAAGCAAAAAGTTGCAGTGCTCGGCACCCGTACTCAACAGCGCAAAAGCATGTCCGCCAGCAAGGCAAAATCAAGTGTCACAGAGATGCTGATTGATTCTGAGAGTGACGAGTCGCCAAAGAAAATGCCAGCTAAGAAGAAGAAAGCTGCACGAAGAAAGAAGTCCGTTGTCAAGGAGGCCCTTCAAGCTGAAGTTGAACTGGTTGACAGCGATGAGTCTCCCAAGAAAATGCCGGCTAATAAGAAGGCGTCACTTTCCAAGAGCAAGTGGCTTGGGGAATCTGATTCCGAAAGCATCGAGGCCACCCCGAAGACTGAGAAGATCTCAGCTAAGAAGAAGAAAGCTGCACGAAGAAAGAAGTCCATTGTCAAGGAGGCCCTTCAAGCTGAAGTTGAACTGGTTGACAGCGATGAGTCTCCCAAGAATATGCCGGCTAAAAAGAATGCGTCCCTTTCCAAGAGCAAGTGGCTCGGGGAATCCGATTCTGAGAGCAATGAGGCCACCCCGAAGCCTGAGAAGATCTCAAAGAAAAAGAGGAACTCAAAGGCGGAAAAAACTATTTGCCATTTCAGCAGTGAAAGCGAAAGCGATGGGTATGAATCACCCGACGGCGACATGTCCGTCGACAAGCCTGCTACTTCTCGTGGGCGTAAGAGCCTGTCGAAGCCAAAGTACACTTTTGAAGATTCCGAAGATGATTTTGAGTTCTAAAAAGACACATCCACCTGGAACACATTGCTTTGGAAGTATTGTGTCTCCAATCAACCTTGATTAGAACCATGATTAGTTGTTTGTTTACATAGCTTTAATGGCAAGCTATTTAGAAACCCTTGCTTGCTTCAACCGCTGCTTTCTTAGCGCCACCAATGAACTTTTGCAACTTGTCTACATCTTTCACTCCAGGTCCTGCTTCCACACCACCGGCAACATCGATACCAAATGGCCTTACATTCCCAACAGCTTCGCCGATATTGTCTGGAGTTAAGCCACCGGCAATAATAACGGGGAGGCCCATATTTTGTATCGACTCTGCAATTGTCCAATCAAATGTTTTACCAGTTCCACCTCCACCGTGTTTGTCTCCCTTGATGGAAGTATCTAGCAGTATAGCAATGGGATCAGATGTCACCTTCGATAAAATAGCAGCAGCAGTATCCATTGATGATCTGTCCTTCTTCTCTTCGTCCGTCCCATCATTTCCCAACTCGATATCCACGACCCTTAGAGCTGGCACACCAAAGTTACTTGAATTGGCAGCCTCCATCCCTTCAGAGCCATGAAGTTGCACCAAGTCTAAACCACATTTGTCAACCATTTCCTTGATGAAATCAAAAGATTGGTTCTGAAACACTCCAACAACCAAGGGACGACGCGCTGCAAGTTCCAAAGCACGACTCTTTGCAACCAATGCAGAGAGAGGAGTGTCCTTGTTACCATCATTTATCTTGATTTCCATCCTGTCAGATCGCTCACCAAACTTCCGCACAGCATCGACAATATCTCTTGCCTGCTCTACAGATACTTTCCTCTTACTCTTTTCCGCAAATATGACCCCCAGTAAATTGGCACCAGCACGACATGCCACCAAAGCATCCTTTGGATTGGTCAATCCGCAAATCTTGATCATTTTTGTCCCACCAGTGTACGCACCACCCGATACCGACTGAGAGGCGGCATAATCCTTTGGATCGAGACATAATCCCTTGATCGCCACACCTGCATCGGTAGCTCGCATGAGTGACTCCCCAATCAGACACATTCCCACACCTACATTGCGATATCTATCGACATCATGAGCAGAAGACATTCCTGACAATGCACACACTGAAAGTTGTGGCTTATCACCATCCTCCTTTAAACAATCATCATGATGAAACGTTAACCCCCTCTTGGTCAATTCTTCCGCCACCTTTTCAGTCTGCACCAAATCCATTTGAAACGTGTGTAAATTTCGATTATTCACACCAATCACCTTGGCTCCGGCCGATATTGCCACATCCAATTCCACTAATGCATGCACCTCCACCAATGGTTCGATACCGATTGATCGGGCAAAGTTGATGAGTTCTTGCAAGACATTAAATGGAGTTGTAGCGACGATGAGTAGTACGGTATCTGCACCAGATGCAGCTGCTTCGGCAATTTGATATTTGGTGGTGATGAAATCCTTTCTCAAAATAGCTGGACGTTGTTGTTGATTGTTGTTCTTGTTGTTCGCAAGCTCCGTGGTAGCCAATCGTACCTCCCTCAAATCACCAAGACTCCCCTTAAACCATCGCTCTTCCGTCAAAACACTAATCACACTCGCCCCAGCACCAAAGTACACACACGCCTGTTCCCCAGCATGTAAATGTGAGGCAATATCTCCCTTGGAGGGTGACGCACGCTTGAATTCCGCGGCGAGTGTCATACATGGAGATTTGGATTGAATGATACTTTGAAGTGGGAGGATTGGTCCGTGGGCTGTGTGGAAGGAGGATGCTTGGTCTAGTAGTGTTGCGATGGATGGTGCAGCGTCTGTATCATCTTGTCCATTAAGTTTGGATTCGTAGTCTAGCATCGTTGTCGCAGTGATTCGTTGCAGCATGGACATTTCGTGGTTGGGATTTCCAAAGCCGAAGATGTGTCCGCAAGTTTCGGCGGTGGCGGAGGTTCCACCGTAGAAGTTGAGGAGGGCATTGTGAAGTTGTTCATCGGTGTAGGATGGACGAGAGGTTGGGGCGGACGAGCCGCTGCTGCTAGTGTTTTGAGGGGCCATGGTCAACGTGTAAGTTGTGATGTGAGTTTGAGGAGCGTGTGTGAGGAAGGTTGAGCGCGCGCAAATGATGAAGTGATAACCCTTTGACTTATCTTTGGATGATCATAAATAATGTTTTTTTATTGTGTACATGAACAAGTTGTTAGTTATCGATAGATGCAAAAGTTTATTCCTCTGTGAGACGGTTGAGGGGTCAAACTTTCTCTCGCCTTCGCCCTCCGCCAGCCGCTTTTTCTGGTATTATTCCTACGTAGACCACCACGTAGGAATTTTGTGTTTCAGACACACACCATGACAAAAAGGGCTTCTAGTAGATACAGAGGAGGTTGAATCGGGTCGAATCACAAACAGCAATATTCATAATACCAAGCCAAAGGCGAGAGGCGACTCCCAATAGATAGCTAGTAAAATGAACCAGTCATCTCGAAGTAATCCCCCACCAACTCCTCCACCAGGCGGCGATAGTATACAGCATGATGGAGACTATTATCAAGGAGGTGGAGGCAGACGACGTCCTTATCCAGCGGCCAACGCAGATGAACGTTTTAACAATAATTATGATCCAAGGGGCCCTCCTATTAATTCTGCCGATGACAATAATAATTGGGGGCATGAGCAGCAATATCAGCAGCAGCAGCAACAACAGCAATATCAGGGAGCAGCACCTTCGTCAAATTTCCGTGGCGGCAGAGGCGGTGGCGGTAGAGTAGGTGGTGGACGGCCACCATCAGATCAATACAATCAGCGCGGACACCACCACCAACAAAGAAAGAACGATCCACAACAGCCACTACCACCAGATCAAAGACGAACACTGGTACTTGCCAACGTACCCCCGCACATGAAACATTATCATATCAAATCACACTTTTCACAAAATTGGGGCATCCCCGTGAATTATGCACTTGTGGACAAACATTCTGGATTGGCATATGTGCGTTTTGAAACTGTGGATGATGCCAAACGAGTTTGGGCGGTTGGTACTAATGGATTGGATGGGCCGAATTATTCGAATGTGGATAATGGTGGTGGTGGGGGCGAGCAGCAAGATAATAGTAGCTTTTTATCAGAGGGAATCGTTTTGCAAGAAGTGTATTTTACAAACTTTGTTCCCAACGATAATAAAAAGTATGATGATACACAATCATCATCTGCAGTGATGTCGAGAAAACATGGTCGAGGTACAGATGATTACAGTGGAAGAGAGCGAGGAGGTGGGGGAGGATACTCTGATTATCATCCTGACGAACGTGATTCCAAAATGGCCCGTCGGCACTCTGGTCAATACCCTACACAACAACAACACCCACCATCTTCGTACACTAATCCATCCAATAATTCATATAAGCGAACAGCAGAACAAAAACACCATCAACAACAACTCACACCAGAAGAACTCGAACTCAAAAAGCAAAAGCAGCAAGAATACCAAAAGCAATACGAAGCATTCCAAACACAAGAACAAGAATGGCGTAAACGCCGTAACGCCGAATACCAAGCATTTGCCACTGCAAAGAACGAACGCACATCTCAAATATCCACACTGCAACAAAAGAACGAATTGCAATCCAAGCAGGAAACCATGCTTGCGAAACAATTGCCACTGCATAAAAAAATGTTGTCAATGCTCAAATCAAAGAATGCCCCGGCATCGGAACAATCGAAGAAGATGAAGGAAATTCTTGGTGCGCAGACTCAGTTACTTCAATTGAAAAAGGATAGGAAGAGTACTGTGGAGGAGTTGGAAAAGTTAAAGGAGGAGGAACGAGTGAAGGGGGTGTTTGTCCCTAGTGAGAAGAGGCCTGTGTTTGTTGCAAGTGGTGATTCTGCTGGTGTGCAAAAGAGAAGTTTGGATAGGAGGTCCACTGTGTTGAGGGTTGAAGGATTCGAGGAGAAAGAGTTAGACGAGGAGACGGTGAAGGCTGAGTTGAAGGAACATTTCTCGTCGTTTGGGGCTGTGTCAGACGTGTCACTTGAAACGGACCAGGATGGCGATAATGTGTCTACTACAGTATTTGCGCTTGTGCATTTCTCCACACGATTGGATGCAGAGAAGGCCAAAGAGAGTGGTGCAAACTTCAAAGAAGTCTCTCTCAAGTGCAGTTGGCATCATGAATCATCGTCTTCAACTCCCCATGATGGAGACGATGCCGAAGGTGGTGCGGCAGATTCTGTTGGCGATGACGCGGAAGAATCAAATTATCATGCAGATCTCTATGATGATGATCAAGTCGAAGAAAGTTATGGCGACTATTTTGCTGGGTTAGGCTTGCCTGCAGGGGAAGAGCATGATATGGTTGATTATGACTACGGAGGTGACGAGGACATGGTTGATTACGATTGATAATAGAATTCATTTACAAAAATTTCATTACATCAGTTGCCTCCTTATGAATTCTTTGAGTTCAAATGCACCCTTCGCTTATCTCTTGCCCTGCTCCTCTGTACCATAGGTACATACTTCTTTACTGATACGGTATGTTCTGTAGGTAGATGAGATGCGAACTCTAGCTTTTGCTTGCTCAACTCAACTCGATCGAAATCATCTCATCGATAGAGGCAAACAACACAATAATCAAAGACAAAATACTGACACAGAAAAAACATAAACATGTTCCATGATACGTATTCAGCAGGTAGATTTTCTGCCGATGGGAGTAGCGCCGACAACATTAGAAGCACGAAAACGAAAGATCCGTACGAAGTCCTTGATTTGCAAAGAAATGCAACTCAAGCGCAAATCAAAGCTGCTTATCGTAAACTCGCCCTGAAGTATCACCCAGATAGAGTTAATGGTGACGGTGCTGCTGGTGTAGAAGCAAAAAGATTAGCAACTGCTAAGTTTACAGAGATCTCTGCAGCCTACGAGTTACTGAGTAGTGGAGGTACAAGAAGTGGTAATGCATCTCATCCATCGTTTGCAAATACTGCTGACCATCATAATGTCAACGACTACGCGAGATATTCTGCTTCCACAACTGTTCAAAGCCCATTCTCTCCAGGATTTGATCCGTTTGGTTTTGGAGCCTTCGACTTTCATTTCTCTGATCCATTTGAAGTTTTCCAGCAAGCCTTCAACCATCCATTCATGCAGGAAGCACAAACAAGTATGGGTATGCCCCCTTTTGGAGGATTGTCATTTGCTCAAATGCCTGGATTCTCAACGAATACTGCATCAACATCATATAGTAGCAGTTCATTCTGCCAATCTGGTGGAATGGGTGCCTCTTCAAAGATGGTGTCTATCACACAATCTTCAGTTAATGGCAAGGTAGTAACAAGGCACGAAGAGGTGACAGTAAACCCTGACGGCACCAAAACTACTAAAGTAAAGATTTCTGGAGATGGTCTTGCGCAAGAAGAGCAAAGTAAGCGAATTCTTCCAGCTATCAAACTTAAAAGTCAAGCAGCAATCAAAGATGGTACCAAGACTGTGCCTAACGTAGTAGAGGAAGATGACGATCTGGCTAAGGCAATTGCTATGAGCTTATCAGAGTCAGATTGTGGTGTAGACAGTAGTGGCACATCACCACCGCAGCAAAGACATTGCAGAGTTGACACTAAACAGCACTTAGAGCAACATCAACAAGCATCTAGGAAAGTTCATCCCTTGATTGCCAAAGAAAAGGGGTATATTATCGACTCGAAAGAAGAAGAAAGACCAAGCCAAGTCTCTTTGGAAATTCCAGCACGTCATCACAAGAGAAAATTTTGCGAAATAATGTCGCGTTGCTTGAGTTGTTGCTTTCCAAGACCAAAACGAAGAAGAATCACGGGAAGAAGGACACATCCTGACTCTGCTGACGAAGATCATGTCGACTATTCATCATTGACTGTCGTGCAATTGAGAGATATTCTTCGTAGAAAAGGTTTGAAAGTTAGCGGGAAGAAATCAGAGTTGCTAATGCGATTGGAAGCTTCAAATCGATGACTGAACCTCACTTGAATGATGACAGCCGAAGGGTTAGAGTGTTACATTATTCTAGCTAATAGTTACTTTATTTGTATAGCGTTTACACAAGTGTGAACCAAAATCATTGTTACATGAAGCTGGCAAGAACCAGCAGCACTCCGAGTAAGCCATCGCGAACAGCCTTTTCTGCCAATACAACATCGCCTCCTTTTGTTCTCCATACTTGATATGTCTTTTGAGCAAACAATCCACCTCCTAGGGTAGATAAGACTAACTTTCTAGCTGCTGGAAAAGTCACAGACATTGTGTCAGCTCCACTTGACATGCTCATTAGCCGAGAAATACCCATTGGAACCCACTTGACCAAAGATTCTCCACATGCCGAAATACAGGCGACAATTGACCATCCCATTGCAACTCTCGACGCCATTTCCTTGCCATATTTTACTGGCAAGGTCTGAATACCAGCCTTTGCATCTCCTTCACAATCTGTGATATCCATCAAAATCTCTCGACACATGATCCCAGCAAACAATGATAGAACGAGATAACTTAATGGACTTTGGAAGATCAAGGCATATGGAACCGATGTGGACACTTTCGCTGCAGTAGCAGCAGTACTATCACTTAGTACGTTCCAAGCAGCGAGCCCACTTGTAATAGGACTCATAGCTACCAATGCAGCACAACTGATATTCTTTATCCATGTTTTTGGTTTCAATTCATTTGTGTAGAGGTAAGTTGTGATGGCACCACCAATGACCATCAGACGTGAAATTGACCCAGGAACGAATGCTGACGACAATAGCAAGATTGCATATAAATACTTTAGAGTAGGGGAAAAAGCGGTGATAGTCAGCACTTTTGTAATTCCTCTAAAGACAACACAGAAGCAACCAGTTGTTCATGCTTACCGAATCAAATGTTTTTGTAACTGAAAAAGGAACCGTGCCTTGCGCAAGCGGATGATAATGCCCATACTCTTCTCGTATATTCTCATTCTCGTCTGTGTCGTCTGGAACAACATCTACTCCATTCCTTGCATCATAATAATCATTTGTAATCATGCTGGTAGAAGTTACTAGCATGAGTGAGAGCAATACCATCATCATGGAGGGTTCTTTCAAGAGAGATAATAGCATCGATGAGGAAGATGTTGATACTGGCTGCATTGTCATCTTCCAGAACTCTACAGCACGATGAACCCCCAAGACATGAAAGAGGAACACAATTGGAAAGTTTATTGGCCGGCATAGAAGAAGCAATTGTTTTAGATATGGACGAATGTATTTTTTCTTTTCCTCTCCTTCGTCATCGCTGCCATCGACAGCTGCCGATGAAGAATATATTCTAGTAGGACAGCGGTATATTTTGTCACGGCGTAGCTTGCTATCAGTAGCGACAGAGGTGAAAATGTCAATCGCCTCGAAGGTGCTAAGCGGGATTGATGCTCTTGATAGAGAAGATGTGGATCTGCTGCTGCTGCGGAATAATGATGGTGGAAATGCTTCACATGTATCGGCACTCAGGAGGATGGTCGATCCGATGATCAGCAGCAGCGAGGCAAGCTTGGCAGGCAGTGGGGTGTGGTGGTAATGACGGCGCATTGCTTTGGTGTCCTTTATTTGTAAGAGTTGACAGTATGAGAACGTATGATAGCGTCGTCATTGTCAGTGGTCCGAATTCCAAAAAGATGCCGCAGATGTCACAGCCCGCGCCAAAAAAAGGCAGTCTCTCCTCTTTTCCTGCCTTCCTTCTCTTCTCACCCTCCGATTTTTATTTGCTCCATTTGCTTGCACGCTCCAGCGTTGTTATTGGTGGTGTGGGCGGCTGCCGTGTGCTGATTGATAGGCCAAAGAAGATGGCAGCATACAGAGCTCTCTCTGCTCTCAGGAGGTGCGGCATTAAGACGTCTCGCAGCCGCCATACAAATACTGTGGCTGCATCAGCAGGCGCTTCGTTGATGTGTGTCGGAATGTCTGTGACGAAATCAAAATCTTATCATTGCATGGCAGAAGCCAATCCACAAACAAACAATAACCGACGACGGAAACGACCACCTACCTTTGGTTCTACCGTACCGACTATCACGAAAAGAGGCATCACAACAGGTATTGATGGTGAAGATATTGCATCAGTGGCGGTGGATGATCGAGAGGATTGTCCAATGTGCAAAAAGTTTGGATCTGGTCCATGTGGAGATATATTTAAGCAATGGCTAAACTGCACTGACAAGCATCCAGGTAAGGATGCAAACGGAGAACCTTTGCATCTTACACACTGTTTGGAACTCGCAGAAAAATTAGCCGAGTGCCTCGACACTCATGCTGACTATTACACTAGTAAGGATAATGAAGAAGACATTAAACAACAAGAAAAACCTCAGTCACAGGAAACAGACACATTGAAAACAGCATGGAGTGAATTTGTCAGTGAAATGGAAGATGGCATCAAGGCAAACACATTTACAACATCACCTTTCCCAGAGAAATGCAGTCCATCAATGCAATTCAAGCCAAGTAGCAAGATTGGTGCAGCCATCTTTGCTCCAGATGTAAATGGTGCATCAATCATTACAGCCTACATCTTAGATGATAATGACAATGTGCTTGCGGCTGGATCAAAAGAGGATATGGACATGGGCAATTTTGGATGTGTATTGCAATTTGATGTCTTGGATGAAAGTATGAAGTCAGCCACTTGTCGAGCTATTTATGATAGTGACGATACAAATGTGACAATCTTTACTAGAACAATGCTTGTTCCAAAGTAAGACCAAAATAATATAATTTTGATCATTTTAGTTACACATTAGGCCAAGCCTTGTTTCTGTTTCATTTTTGAATTTACTTTACAATAGTGATGAGCAGTCACCTCCCAGAATACGACACATTAGAGAGCAAGTCTCATCAATACTTATTACTTGCTCTCTGGCGCCCTTTCCGGGCACATCGAAGCTTTGTGCCCAAGCTTCCCGCAGCAATAACATCGCGCAGGGATCGTTGACCTACGTCTATATCGCTTGCCGGGTGTAGCTGGCAGTGTCTGCGAAAGCCTTGCATTAACTTTCCTATAGTTCAAATCACAGTAATGCCCCAAGAACTTGGTTAGTGCCTCCACATCACCCACGTGATAGTCTCTTGGACTACAAAAATAAGATCCTCTGACATTATTAACTCCAAACTCCAACATACACTCGGCTGTAACTTTACTTTCCAATCCAAGCAAGAATCTCGGAGGAATTCTTTTATGTTCTCTCAACACACGGATGGGTTTGTATAATCTAGTCCACTGTGAGCCACGTCCACGTTCGTGCTGTTTGAATCGTTGCTTGCGATTTTGTGTAGAGCCCACGTAGTATTTCCCATCTTCACATTCCAATACGTAGACTGTACACTTCTCAAGCTTCATGCGGACTGCCTCTTTGAAGAGGTACAACACTCGAGATATTTTGGTGAAGAATCTTCTGCCAACACCATTGTTCTTGTGTGATTTGTTGGATTTTGATGTGGCTGTCGCACTGCCGCCGCCGGTGTTGAAGGCAAGGTTGACATCGGCATCGACCCATTCATCTGCGTAATTTAGACGAACAGATTGACGTTTATTGCGGAATCCATTGTTTGATTTAAGCGTTTGATGAGGATAGACACATTGAGGCTGCTTGATTGACCGAAGTTGGGGCTGCCTAATAGCGAAAAGAGCATCCGCCGAATACCGTTGAGTTGATGCCACTGTTAAAAAAATGAACACAAGAGATGCCCGTAAGGCGGGCACACCACGTAGATCCATCTTGTTCGCTGTAGGCACTATATTTTACTGAATAAATATTATCAAATTCTACACTGATCAATGCACCTCAGAACTGTCGTGGGAGGGCAAAATGATGGGGCCATGCAATGATGGCACAACGCACAACAATAAAACAAAACACAAAACGGCAGCTGTTTTCAACCTGCGCGAATTTTAGAACATACCGCGAATAGTTCACCCTTTCTTATCGATACTACCCCTTCGGAAAATTATGCACAGTATTTACTGTATGAATCATCATTACAGCATTAGTATCCCCACAATCACCTATGCAACTTTCACCCCCAGATGATGTTGACATTGAGAACAATGATCCGATTTTCGATTTTAGAGAACAAAAAAGCGCCGCTATCAACAGAACAACCATGGCGCCGACCTGAGCTCTCATAATCTGTCTACAATTCACTACCACGTACCACAAACGACAATAGACTGCCTTATTCAACGCAAGCTATGCATCGCCTGACTCCAACAGTACGCCGCCTTGTTGCGGCAAAGTCTTCCAAGAATATCATCTCCAAAAGCAAAAGATGCTTTGCATCAGCATCAGCTTCTCCCACCAGCTGGGATGCTGACACCAATGACGCAACGAATACCAATTCACCAACCAAACTCTTCAATCCAACTGATGATCACGCAGCACTACGCGAAATGGTCCGTTCCTTCACCGAACGAGAGGTCGAGCCACAAGCATTGGAGTACAATCGAAGTGAAACATTCAATAGTGAGCTCTTTCGCAAGTTTGGCTCTCAGAATGGTGGATTGGGTATATTGGGCTTGACTGCTCCAGATGAGTTTGGTGGGACGGGTCTACCTGATGCTACGGCAGTATCGATTGTTCATGAGGAGTTGTCCTATTCAGATCCTGCACTTTGTCTCAGCTATCTGGCACATTCGATTCTGCTAGTAAATAATTTGGCTGTGAATGCAAATGATGAACAGCTTGCACGATTCATGCCTGGAATATGTGACGGGAGCAAGATTGGAGGTATGTGCATGTCGGAACCAAATGCAGGAACAGATGTGCTTGGGATGAAATCGAATGCTGTCTATGACAGTGCTAGAGATGGGTTCGTCTTAAATGGTACGAAAATGTGGATTACTAACGGTACATTGACTGGCAAGGAGACTGGAGATCTGTTCCTTGTGTATGCTCGTACTGGAACTGAGAAGAGGTCAGATATTACTCAGTTTGTTGTGGAGGAGGGAATGGAGGGGTTCAACGTGGGCCAAAAGATTACAGACAAGCTTGGCATGCGAGCATCGCCAACTGCAGAACTTGTGTTTGAGAATGTATTCCTACCAGCCAAGACTCATGTTGTAGGTGATGTGAATGGAGCTACTCTCTGCATGATGAGAAACCTGGAGATTGAGCGTGTGGCCTTGGCTGCAATGGCGGTAGGGATCGCCCGTCGTTCTCTTGACGAGATGATTGCGTATGCATCCAATCGACCAGCCTTTGGCAAGAGTTCACTATTTGGCTTTGGTCAAATACAGAAACACATTTCTGAATCCTATGCCGAGTATATGGCTGGCAAGTGTTACCTCTATGCAACGGCTAACGGATTGGATCTGTCAACATATGGAAATGGTCTTGATGCTGATGGAGTGAAGTTGTACTGCGCCACAATGGCGAAGAATGTCGCCGATAGAGCAATTCAAGTCATGGGTGGATATGGCTACTGTGGCGAGTACACTGTGGAAAGGCTGTGGAGAGATGCCAAGCTGTTAGAGATTGGAGGTGGTACCAATGAGAGTCATCACAAAAATATGGCAAGGGATTTGCACAAGTTGGATGGCGACAAACTGGAGTAGCTCCTCTAGAGAGAGAGTAGAATAGAAACATGTGGTCCACTACTTTAGATGTATAATTATGAATAAAATCAATAATATTCCTCTCCTCCTCCGTATTCTTCACTTGCCTCCTCTTGCATTTCATCGTCATCAGGATCCAGCCCTCTCATTATCTTTTCCAGCCGCTCAAGACCTTGGACTGCAAGTCCATTATGCGGATTCATTGATATTGCCGTGTGATAGCACTCAAGAGCGGAATCATACTTTTCGTCCAACGTGTAAATCTCAGCTAGCTTGGCCTGGATGATGTCACCATGCTCCTTGACCCAGGTATTGGTATGGCTACTTGTAGATGATGTCCGAGAGCTCTCTTTTGTCGCTCCTGTACCATCCATACCGTCTTGTAACAACTTCACGCACGTTTCAAAGTTTCCTTCTGAAGCATAAATGTCAACTAATGCGAAAAGTGGACGAGGAGCACCTGGGTCAATGTCCATTGCTTTTTTCAATGCTCGCTTGGCACGATCCTTCCCTTCTCCAGCACCTTGTTGATTCGGAGGTGCCTGTGCTAGCGCCAACCCCACCAGAGTTGTCGCACGTGCATCACGCGGCGCTTGTGAAATAGCCTCCTTGGCAGTACAAATGGCCTCCTTGAATTTATTCGCCGCAAGATACGATTCTACCAACCCCTCATACGATGGAATATCACGCTGAAGATCATTGGCACGAAAGAAGCTAACAACTGCATGGTCCGGCCTATGTGACGATAGCAAAATGGATCCACGCAAATAATGCGCAAATGCATGCTGCTGATCCAATGATATAGCCTTATCCACAAACGCAATTGACTTTTCATGATCTTCCCTTGCCAAGTGATACAAACTCAAACACACCCACGGTTCCGGACGCTTATCTTCCGCATCTAACAAATCAGCACAAAGTTGTCCCAACTCCAATTCCACACCGCACGTTCCCATGTTATTCTTGTCCATGCTATTATTGCTGTTTTCTCTACCACCATGACAACTGTATTGATACTGTAAGAATCCACCCTGTTGTAACAAAAAGGCATTCTTTCGACTCATACGCAGTTGGAACAGCAAGTGAGCGTACTTGTCCATTCCTTCAACCCACGTTGGATCAATGGCACGGACACGTTTGTAACTTTGCTCTGATCCCAATATTTGCCCTAATTCTTGTTGAATATGTGCTAGTTGAATCAGTATGTAGGGATGGTCTGGAAAGAGATTATTCAACTTGGAGAAGTGTTGATGGGATGCATGAAGTTGATTCCGATGAAGGCTGGTTACGGCTAGTACATAATCACGTACTGGTATCAACAATTCATTGTTGTTGTTGTTGTCCTTTGCATCGTCATGATTCTCATCATCATTACCAGTTTGCATAGTGTCAGTATCCTTCTTACTCTTCTTCACCGAAGCAATCCTCTCCTGAGCAAAATTCTCAACAGCCTCATCCACCAACTCCAAAATAGCCGTATCCGCACACCCCAACACAGCCAACTGCTCCACCGCCTCAATCGCATATGGATTCTTCGCCAATGCAAACCTATACTGAACAATCGCATCACTTGCCCGATTACTCAACATGTAAAGATGGCCATGCAACATTAACGATTGCAATGTCGAAAAATCATTCGTGGCAATCTGTCCATCTCTCAATCTTGGACGGGGGAAACACCGTTCCAATATCGATGCGGCCTCAATGATTGATCCAGTTTGGGATAATGCCTGACATTCTTTGACACGTAGCGTTGCCTCCCATGAGGATGTGACTCCATCATCTGAGGAACGGGTGGTACGTCGTGGTGAGCGTGTGTAGTGATAATCGTGAACAAGTGTGACAGCCTGTCGATAATATTCGACTGCACATAAAAATCGTTCGGCGCGATTGGCACAATCACCAAGTAGTTCGTACGTAGTCGCCATGGCAATGGTATCCTCAATAGCATTGGTATTACTACCCAGATAATTCTTTCGGGGGGTAGTTTTCGGCAGAGGTTGTCTCAATTTGAGTTTCATTTGGGATAATTCTAGCAGTGATAATTTTTCACAGCTTAGGAATTGATGTGCGTGGAATAGTTCGATGGCTTGTTGTTGGAGGGGTGTCTTTGGCGGACGATCGTTGGCGTTGTTTTCGTATTGGGCGATCATGTTGGAGGGGATGATGGAGTTGTTTACTGTGTTCGGGTGTGCTTTGTAGCTTGACATTTTGAATAATGTAATGGTTGATATATCTTATGTATGGCTCAATTGTAATGTCTTGTTACTTGGTTGTTAACAATCTTTGTGAGATTAGTATCACTTCTAGAGATCACTGCCGCCTACAACTTATGGTAGAACAGAGCGTGGTATTGTAGCAGGAAGTGAATGATCCGTTTGTGATCGCCGTCATCGTCAAAACTGTCATTGTCGCCAAAATGAAGGATTTCGGCGATTCACCATCAAAATCAAAAATCCAACAACAACGTTGACCATGGCGTTCCATCCACCACCCCCATCCTTCGAACTGCACACCCCCGCCGAACCCCAATGGTTCCCCCGTCCAATCACCGACACCATCGAATCCTCCCTCGACCTCCTCGAACGAGTCGAAGAAGATCGCCGCCGCCGCCTCCGCTCCATTGCCACCGTAGCCGCCCGAGTTCCCATCGGGTTGGGCGGTACCGAAGACAGAGGGAATGCTGGTGCCGCCAGTGCAGCGAATGTATCGCCCAAACCAAACAATCAGTCGAATAGGCCGAGCAATTATGGAAGGTATCGATATTATCCGCCGCCAGAGGAGACGAATGAAGATGAATCTTTGAGACTGCATCGATCGTATAGTAGTCACCATCATCATCAGGAGCAGCAGTCATCATCGTCCTTTTCAACAATGGTAACGGGTCGTAGTCGAGATCGACGAAAGAATACTACCAATATTGCTGCCAATCGTCGTGCAGTGGCTGCTTCTGCTGCGGCAAGTAGTACTAGTCGAAATAATAGATCCAGATCAACATCGCATTCACCACATTCTCAACAACAACGTCGGGATTTACACACTCCTACCGATGGGATTGGGACGACAACTGCTGCTGCTCCACCAACTGTTCACATGGATTACGACAGCAGTGCCAACAATAATAGTGATTCGGGATCTTCCATTGAAGGTGGACGATTTCTAGATTCATTTAACGTTTCCACCTCGGCTGTATTGTTTTTGTCACCACCATTTGATCCAAGGGCGGGTGGAGGACGTACACCAGCTGGTAATAGACGAAGAAGCAGCACTTCTTCTCGGTCACCTTGGCATTTGTATCAAAACTCTTCTGTGGATTGGAGTATGTCGACTCCGCATAATACTACTACGAATGATGCAACTTCATCACAACAACAGCAGCATCAGTTGTTACAAGTGGATACTTCTGTGGCACCATCAGTAGATGCATCGGCAATGATGGATGATACTGATTTAATTACACCACCCGCAATGATGATGACAACAACAACAGCGGCAACTACTACTGATCAACATGCATCGGCTCAGCATGGTCATGGAGAGGATGTCTATTCTCAGAGAAGGGGTGCAACGAGTGTGAGGCGTAGTCAGAGGCAACGGAGGAGAAGACGTGATTGGGAGTGAATAAGCATCATGTTGTAATTATTCAGAAGTATTGATGATCTTTTAGACTTCTTTACTCTATCATATTCATATCTACTATTATTGTAATGTTACTACCCCATGCTGTCTATTATTTGACCTGGTATTAGACACTGCATGAACTTCTTTCCCCATACACCATACAATACATACCCTAAATATCCATAGTCTGCTGAAACTGATTGTGCTCCTTATCATTCTGCTGTTGTTGATTCATAGCAGCAATCTGCGCCAACTGCGAACTCCCAAATCCAGTACCAAAATGCCTACCCGGAACAGCTCCTGCTGCCATTGCCGATGCCAAGTTAAAGTTGGCAGCACCGGGACCGATACCCATTCCAGCCATGCCTCCTCCCATGGTCATGTTGCGATGTTGCTGCAAGAGGAGCTGCTGTTGAAGAGCGTTTACTGGGTTCATTGCGTCGGCGGCAGTCATTCCTGCGGCCATTCCTTGGGCCATTCCGGCAGCAGACATTTGGTTGGAGAGTTGAGGGAGGGAAGGCACGGGTGCTGTGCCTGAGGCTGGTCCTTTGGACTCAACTTTTCCAACGGGAACGGCATCGGCAGTTGTAGATGTAATGAGAGGAGACTTTTTGGCGGCTGTCTTCTCCGCGGCATCCTGGAGGATTGCATCGTCCGTCTTGGGTTCGGCCGTGGCCGTGGCGGTGGCTTCAGGAGGTGGCTTACTCACCGTCATGGGAGCATTCAGATCTCTCTTGTTCCTTCCCTTGATCTGCCAAGTGAAGTTGATGGACTTTAGCAAGTCGATGCGTTCTTCGGTAAGGAAGGAGTGACGACCCTCACGGAAGAAACGGTACTGCTCACGTTGCTTGGCAACCCATTTACCAAGGGCACGGTTGCGAGAGTAGTGTTGGGGGACAATGCAATGTCCATTCTCCTTCTTAAACTCCAACAACTGTTCGTACCTGTCATTCCAATCGGCCCTATCCCTCACCTTCCAGATGAAGCCAAGTTCATCCAGCTGTGCCTTCCTCTCATCTGTCAACATGGTGGGCTTTCCCTCTGACTTGGCCTTGAACTGACGACGCTGATCAGTCACCCACTCTCCCAACTTGGAGTTCTTGGAGTAGTGACGAGGCACACGCGCATCCCCGTACTCACGCTTGTATGCCACAAGTGCATCAAAGTGCTTTTGCCAGAAGGACTCTCCACGAATGTTCCACTGGAAATCAATTGCGTCCAACACAGCAATACGATCGGCATTCAAAAAGGTGGATGAGGTTTTGTTATCCATATAGAGTTCATAATGCCGACGCTGCGTCTGGATCCAATTGAACAGGGCGCGATTACTATGATCGTCAGGGGAGATGTTCAAATCCCCATTCTTGGTTTTGAAGAGGATCAATTGATAGAGCATCGCGTTCCAGGATTCTTGACCACCACGGAAATCTTTTCCGCTAGAGGTGAGTGGGTCGACGAGGGAGTTCCCTTCTCCTGCCTTGTCCGAATCGGCGGTGCCTTCTTCTCCATCAGCAACTGCTTTGGCGCCGTCCTCCTCATTGTTGCCTTCGTCCTCCTCCTTGTTCATGTAGGTGTCATCCACCGGTGGAAGGGCGGGAGGGCCTTCGTCTGTTTCTTCGGGGGAGGGAACATCATCGTCACCGCCCCCTCCATTGTCAACTGCTACTACGTCATCGTCTTCTTTGGCCCCCCTTTTAGCTCCACGAGCTGGAGTTTTCCTAGTAGGAGTTGTCTCGGTTCTGGCCTTCTTTGCTGCAGCTGCACATCAAACATTAGATGCGGAAGGGCGGGGGAACAAGAAAAATCTTTTGTGAGCGGCGTCTGGGCTGATGCATGTTTGAAACATATCATGTGAACGAAAGCCACCATCATCGGCAAGGTTATCCTCCACACAGAACTTACGAGGCATTTTCAAAGTCTAAGAGAGAAGCTGGAATATTATCGCGTGTCAAGGTTATTATGATGCTCTGAGGATAACAGGCTGAGGATAACCATTGAGATTATTGTGAGCGACTGTGTTCATGTTTTTGGTTTTGAAGCCGTGGCGTGGCGTGTGCGTTGAAGCGGTGAACGGATGAGAGGTGCGAAAGCGGGTCTTTTTGGTCCGGCCCGCGTGAGAGCATCTTCATTTATTTCATCAATCCTCACCCGCCGCGCGTGACCCCGTTTCGCACCCACACAAGCAAGCTCCAACTGGTCCGCAATCTTCCGCAATAACTGGGCATGAAGATGACCAAAACGAAACGCAATAGGAAGAGATCAAGGGGTGAATCTCCACTTCGTGTAGAAGATGTGCCACTCTCTACAGCTTTCAACTTGATTCACTCAAGTACAACGAATTTCTCTGACACAGACAACATCACGGAATGCAACAATCTTCATTGCAAATATCAAAGGCGCGTACGTATTGTGCATCCATATCCATACACCTTTGCTACATTTGCAAAACATCGGTGGCTAGGCCGGCCACTCATTGACGTGTATCACGATGAGTTTGGAAGCTATCCAAGAAGTTATTATGAAGCTGCCATCAAGGCAGGAAGGATTTTAGTTTCGGGAAAACGAGTCACTTGTGATTACTCAATAAAACAGGGCGATGAGTTGACTCATACTGTTCATAGGCACGAGCCTGCTGTTGGTTTGTCTGATTTATCATCATCTACAACATCACATGCTGATAATGAAAAAGAAGTTAAAACGCCTCCTATTGAAATTGTGTACGAGGATGACACTATATTGGTCGTTGACAAACCAGCTAGTATGCCAGTTCATGCATGCGGAGCATATAATTACAACACACTTCTCGAGGTATTAGCTCAGTGGAAACCAGAATCTTATGGAACTGGGAAGCTTTTTACGGTGCATAGGTTGGACAAGCTGACATCGGGTCTCGTATTGATTGCCAAGAGTTCGTCCCTGGCTAGTTCTCTGGGTAAATGCATATTAGAGAGAGATGGATGCAAGAAAGTTTATCTGGCACGAGTCAAGGGCAGGTTTTTTGACATCCTTCAGAATGCTAATCATCCTTGGAGGATGAAGTGTTGGACATCACATAAGATAGAGGAAGGTGAAGGAACTGAAGAAAGAGTCGAGAGGCAGTCAAAACAACAAAAACTTGCAACTGTTCCTCCAGTTTCCCACGGAGAGGTTGCTGAGCACGATAAATACAACATATCTGGAGGCATTCAGGTTGAACTACCAGTCCTGAAGAAGAAAGGCAAGAAAAAGGCAGATGAAGCTAGTGTAAATCAGTCAGCATGCATCGCTGCATTGGGGTTTTGGGTCACAGATTGCCATGGAAATCTTGTTGAGAATGCATCTATTCAAGATTGTACAAAACAATGTGACGACATGACAACAACCGAGATTATTGATCATGCAGTTGGATCACATGATACTGAGAAATTGTATGAACATACAGATTCTGCAAAACGATCTATACATTGGTTGCACTTTGCTTGCCCTTGTCGAATCTCGTCACACAAGAATGGAGTTTGTGAAGGTGGTGATTTTTCAGCCAAGAGCGAAAACGAGCTAGAAGGAACCAAGCCGGCGCAGACTGCTTTCACATTATTGTCCTACGACGAGGCATCTGACACATCTCTATTGCTAGTAAAGCCTGACACCGGCCGAATGCATCAGATACGACTTCACTTACAAACGTTAGGGCATCCAATTGCAAACGATCATTGTTATGGTGGAGACTTGTGGTTTGGAGACGACGAAGGACAACAAGCTTGCCGGAAGTCTAGAGAGTGGCTGAATAGGCTAGATAAAGGTTCAAACGATAGCGATCTTACAATCTCAAATGCGCCTGCCACAGATGAAGAAATATACCAAGTTGTTGCCAACAAATCTAGAGAGGATGGTGAATCTATGGACGACTTCATAGTAAAAACTTGTGTATGGTGTGCAAGATGCCGTGGTGTAGATGACATCAACTCTCTTGATGGATCTACAGAAGCAAAGCGTAGAAATGAGGAGGCTGTGTTCCGGAGAACACTGATGGAGTACTTAGTCCGAGCACAAGGAATTTGGCTACATGCGCTTCAATACAGTTTATCGGTAAATGATGATAAAGGTTCAAGAATTGCCAAGTACAGGACTGCGCTTCCATCTTGGGTGCATGATACTGTTGTTAAATCAAATGAGTAATCATTACACTCTTACTTCCACTCTTACTTCAAGCTTATAATAACCAAGAAATGCTGAGTCTACATTCGAGTGAGAACAAAAATGTTTCCTTTATCTCCTCTTGTCAATCTAACATCTTGATCAAGATACGTAATATCCAGAGATCCCCTAAACGAATCAGGCGCATCAAATCCAATCGGACCCAACTGAAATCGTTTAAACTTGACATCTGTGAGCTTCCCATTCACAGGTGAAAGTTCCGCACTAATACTGCGTGGAACTGGGAACAAGACATATTGAACAGTCTCGGAATTCTTCGCTGACAGTGTTGTTGTATCGATATTTTGAATGATTGGCCCTATCCTTGGGAACCCACCCTTTCCAAGAATAGTATCGGATGTTGTGTAGTCAAGTGACCAATCTCCATTCACACTTGCCTTCTTGAGTGGATTGAGAGTTGGATTAAGAGCTTCCAATTCCGCAAAGAGTGTTTGCATTTGTTCCTTCTGTTCCTCAGTAGCAGTTAGGCCACGCTTTGTTTCAGATGCTAGAGAGAGGATTTGTTCCTTCAGTTCTGATCGACGCACATCTTTGGATTGGAATAGATTTGGAAATGAGAACGCATTTCGTGCAGTTGTCGATGATGATGAGTATGTAGATGTTGCTGGCAGAGTTGAGAATGCATCTGCTTGCTGCTGCAGACAGAGACAGCAGAGGGTGGCTGCAAGAGTAATTGATAAATACATGGTTGTGGAAGGTTTGTTTTTAGGCAATGAATTATGGTAGCAATGGTTGCGGGTTGCGGACCTCGAACTGTCGGCGTGAGTGAATGAGGAATGAGTCACTTTATACCCACGGATACTTCCTACAAACACCCATGGATATCTTTCTGGCGCGAAGAACACTGCCATCAAAGATGAGAACCTCCGCATCATCGACATCGGTGTCAAAAAGGATTCTTGGCTCGGCTATTGTGGGGCTCTTCCAACCAATGAACGGCGCTCATAATCTACAGAACAAAAGGAGCAATAGCATCACTTTAGAAAAAGGAGGAAATAACTGTCAAAATGTTACTGAGCTCCGCAGTCAGAAAATCGCTAGCCTCGCCGCTAAGCCGTCAACTAATGGGACAGCAGTCGTCCCTTCTGGGCAGAACGGCCATCTCTCGCGCTGCATCGAGACTACTTGATAATGCCAATCACACACAGCACTTACCAGCTACGAAGCACTTTTCCAGTGCTGCCGCGGCAATCCAAGAAGAGCCCGCTTCGAAACCTTCTCCGCCACCACCAGCAGCAGCGGCGAAGAAAGAAACTCCATTTGTTCCATCCCCTCAACGCAAATACAAGCACTTCCAAAATGTCGAACTCACCCCCGCCGGCGTTGCCATCATTCGATTCGACAACCCCGACAAGAAAGTCAATACACTCAGCTTCGCCCTAATGAGAGAAGCACAGACCATGTGGGAAGCCGACATTCAATCCAACTCGGAAATTACATCCATCGTCTTTACTTCTGCCAAGGAATCTGGATTTATTGCCGGTGCGGATATTTTTGATATTAGCAGTGTGCATGACAAATCGGAGCTGGTTCCTGTGATTGAAGAGGCGTTGAACTTCTTTTTGCATATGAAGGCAAAGGATGTTCCAATGGTGGCGGCAATTCATGGTCCTGCGTTGGGGGGTGGATTGGAATGGGCACTTTGGTGTGATTATCGTATTTGTACTGATTCGAAAGCTACCAAGCTTGGGTTGCCGGAGGTGAAGCTTGGGTTGCTCCCGGGCTTTGGTGGGACGCAGAACCTACCTGCACTTGTTGGTATTCAGGGCGCGATGGATATGATGCTAACGGGTAAGAATATCCTCCCTGCAAAGGCCAAGAAGATGGGTCTTGTGGATTTGGTTGTTGCACCTCAGTCGTTGGAGTCGGTTGCGATTGAGACTGCGGAAGGACTCGCCAATGGAACGGTAAAGAAGAGTAAACCAAAGAAGAAGTCTCTGATTAACCGATTGATTGAGGATACTCCACCTGGACAGAATTTGATGTGGTCCAAGGTCAAGGAGACTGTCGATAAGAACACGGATGGTAACTATCCCGCTCCATATGAGATTATTGACTGTGTCAAGTATGGACTTGCCCATCCTGGGATGGAAAAGTTCAAGCATGAACGTGAAGGATTTGCAAAGCTTGCTGCCACCAAAGAGAGTGAAGCTCTCATTGGTCTTTTTGATGGTACTACTCAGATGAAGAAACTGTCTTCTGGTGCAGAGCCCATTAAAGTCAAAAAGGTAGCCGTGATGGGAGCTGGTCTCATGGGAGCTGGAATTGCTCAGGTGACTGCAGAGAAGGGATACGATGTACTGTTGAAAGATCGCGATGATGCAGCTGTTGGAAGAGGAATATCCTACATGACTGATAACTGGGAGAAGAAGTGCAAGCGTAAGCGAATGACCAATTATGAACTCAATACTAATTCATCACGTGTGACGCCCCTTTCGGATGATACCGAGTCATGGAAACGCCACTTTGCCGGTGCCGACTTGGTCATTGAGGCTGTGTTTGAGGATCTTGCTCTCAAGAGAAAGATTATTCAGCAAGTTGAGGAAGTCACTCCTGATCATTGT
This sequence comes from Skeletonema marinoi, assembly GCA_030544225.1. Classification (NCBI taxonomy): domain Eukaryota; phylum Bacillariophyta; class Thalassiosirophyceae; order Thalassiosirales; family Thalassiosiraceae; genus Skeletonema; species Skeletonema marinoi. Next base: position 1,118,430 of record CM060492.1, read on the forward strand.
GTGTTTGCGACAAATACAAGTGCCATTCCGATTGCGGATATTGCTGCACCCGGAGAAGAAGTGAAGCGATCGGAGAACGTAGTTGGTATGCATTACTTTTCGCCTGTGGTAAGTCACTTAGTATATTGCTTGTATTTTTGCATCGCTCAAATACTCACAAAACTTTTCGCTCAGCCACAAATGCCTTTGTTAGAAATTATTCCACATGCAGGAACTTCCGATGAAGCTTTGGCTACAGCGTTTGCCGTTGGAAACAAACAGGGCAAGACTTGCGTCGTTGTCAAAGATGTCCCGGGATTCTACGTGAATCGTTGTTTGGGTCCGATTCTTTCTGAAGTGACTGCTTTGGTCAAGGAAGGTGTTCCTCTTGACAGACTTGATAAGGCAATGAAGAAGTTTGGCATGCCAGTTGGACCAATTACTTTGATTGATAATGTTGGAGTCGATGTCGCTTCCAAGGTGTCAAACTATCTCGCTTCAGCAGACCTTGGTGTGAGAATGGGAGGTGGTGATCTCTCTTTGTTGTCGAACATGGTTGAAAAGGGATGGCTTGGAAAGAAGTCTAATCAAGGATTCTTTACCTACTCTGGCAAGAAGGGCAAACCTTCAATCGGGCCTGAAGTGACTGCCTACTTGAAAGACTTTACAGGTGGAAATACATCAGATCTTAGCGAGACTGACATTCAGAATCGCGTTGTGGCGCGTTTGGTGAACGAAGCAGCCATGTGTTTGCAAGATGAAATCATTGAGAATCCAGTATGTGGTGACATTGGTCTCGTATTCGGCATTGGATTCGCCCCATTCAGAGGCGGGGTGTTCAGATATCTCGACAGCGTTGGCACTTCCTCATTTGTTGATATGATGAATGGCTATGCAGAGACAAATGGCCAGCAATTTGAGCCTGTCCAGCTATTGAAAGATTATGCCGCATCGGGAAAGAAGTTCCATGGCAATTGAGTTGTTGTTTGAGGATGGATGCTAGTTTGTACAGATAAAGCTAACAAGTATAATTATGTAGGTATTACGTCAGCCTTCTTTAGTGTCTCACTGTTGCTTCTTCCACTTGTATGTCAAACATTCATACAGATCAACGATGTGCACCTCTACATGTGGAGAACGCTCCGATACTTCTCGGGTTGCCAACTGTTGATGAGATGCATGCGGCAGGAAAGGGCGGATGAATCGGGGGGCAGAATGATCCACATTTGAGTGCGAGTCATGAACCGCGCCACGATCGAATGCACTGCTTTTCCAACGACGAAAACGAAACATAAGGCTCGCTTGACCTGCCCCATGATGGTGATGTTTAGAAGTACCACCGTTGCCTTCCTCCTTGTCGGCAGCGCTTGGCCGGCGTTGACTCGGAGCACTCCTGAGCATTCTCTATTAGATCGCACCATACAGTCGCGACTTGTACGTCGTGATCTCCTGCCACATCCACCGCATCCGCCGCATCCACCACATCTCGGTCATGGCGCTGGTAAATACATGGGATGTCTCGGCCTGTCGACGGAAGAATTAGAGGAAGTAAGTCGATTCAAGGATGACATGCCTAAATGCGAGATCGTTGTCGATGGAACTACCGTCGTGGCGAACACTGTCTCATCAAGCAGTGCTTCCACCGAAAGTGACTCATCAAATGGTGATGTCGCCACGACCACCTCTTCGACTGTTGCCGTCTATGAAGAAATGACATCTAGTCAGTCGGATACGTCGGGTGGCTCGGATGACAATATCGAAGACCAGGATGATGAGGTAAATGAAAATGACGACGACGATGGTAATCAATCAAGCGCAACAGGCGGTGAAGAGATCAACGAAGATGACGTGACCAATAATATCCAAGACAACGGCAATACATCCGAGAGTGGTGCGTCTAGTGGAAACGATGCCGCTTCGGACGAAAGTAAGGCTGAGAATCAAGCGTCGGGTGGTAGCACTACTGTTGACGAAAATAGTGCTACTGAAGGAAGTCCTAATCCTCTTCACTTATTCGACATGAAGGATTGCGGCTCTTTCTCGGCGTTGTGGATGTGGGATTTGGCACTCACGTGTTCTAACTCGACCTCACTTGAAAGCTGTTCCTGTACTGCTGCAAAGATTCTTATCCAGTATGGAGATATTGACTGTATGAATGACGAGTGCCCGGCTGATTGTCCCGTATGCGACATGTGCATGAAACTGAGCGAATGTGGTCCCATTAAGGAGTTGCAAAGAGGTGCTGTTATTGAAGAAGACACGGCGGATACAGTTCCTATTGCTTTTATTGGATTGACAGCTGCGATGTTTGGTATTCAGCTTGTTCTTTTCAAGGTTTATTGGAGTCGCAGGAGTCAGCCAGGTGGTGCTCTTGGATCTCATTTGATGGATCAAAACGTTGTATGAATACGTTGATAGATTATATTCGTTGATGCGAAAAGTGAAAGAGATGCCGCAGTTTGTTGCAATAATGATATAACTTGTTTGTTTGTGCTTTAAGCTTTAACATAGTTCCTTAGCTTCTCCGCAACATTAATCGCTCTTTTTGGCTGCCTTGACGATGAACAATGGATCGCTGCGGCCAGGGTTAGGCGATATATCTTCACAAGTAGCAGGATCAAACTGTCCATTGAAGTGGAAGAAGCTACCAACAATGAAGATGTGTTCTAGGTCATTCGTTTGCAGCCAGATACGGAACGCTTTTGTTGGGAAGCATCTATTACTCATTGAGATGATACACTCTCCTCCTGGTCTGAGCACACGAGCAATCTCATCAAATACTTTTTGGGGTTGATTCAAGTAATCAACACTGACGACGCAAGTCACCTTGTCAAAGGATTCATCATCATATGGAAATACACAGTCAGCATTCAAGTCCTTCACATCATACGAAGTCAATTGTTTGTTTTGACTCAGCTCATATTCATTCATTCCCAAGCCTACAACATTTCCTCCCTTGAAATCTTTGGGATAATGACTAACCCACGAGGAGCAAATGTCCAATGCATCATCGCCATCCTTTAAATTTTCAGCATAGTATTTTGTTAATGCACCGACAGCAAAGTCATCGATGTGGTAAACAAGACGTGGTTGATCATAAAATATCGTATCATCGGATTCATCTTGACGCATGAAGTCTTCTGGAGAGAATGGCCATGCGTCAGGGAATTTGGGATTGACTAGGACCTTTTCTGCAAGTTCTTTCATTGTGCTGGCGTTAAGCTTTGAGCTAGCGCTGATGGTGCGGGATGAGGAAAGCCTTGCGCCGACAGCACCGCTGATGCTGCTTGCTGGAGGAGAAACGAAGCCGGCTGCAAGAGTTGCAGACCTCATGGCCAAGAGAAGGGTAAAGGATCGAGATTGCATGGTGTTGTTTTTGGCTTCAAAGTTGTGCTACAAGAATGGAGATGCTGCTTCAAGATATCATTGTGCGGTCGGTGAGTCAGTGACGCAAAAATAGCGGAGGTGAATGGCGCCACAAATAAGACACGTGTCTCCTACCCATCCACAAAATCTTCTCCAAATCTTCCACTCCAACAAAACAGAAAGCCGCATATCATTCATGTGCATCTAGAACAATGGTTGCAATAAGCCGCTCCAACATCCGCCGTGTCCGCCGTGGCAATGGAGGCGGAGTCCTCGACATGCTAGACAATATACCGTACGTCTCTCAACTCTCCTCCGCCGACCGCCTTCTCCTCCTATGTGGTGTGGCCCTCCTTGGCACGGTAACATTTGCCTCTGTCTTTTTAGTTTCTGGCATTATGACAGGCAGCAGCAGCAGTACAGAAAATAACCTTGCCAACGATCCTCGATTATCACCTGAACTACGCAAAATGGGTCTCTCCGACCAGGCATTACTCCGTCGAGGCGGCGGCAAACGTATTGTCGTAGGTCCACATAAACTAGACTCGGAAGAAAATGCCGTAGCGTTGGATATAATCCAAATATTAGATTGCGATGGATTGCAAGATGAAATGGAACGAGAGTGGAATGCGGTACTTGATGCGAAGAAGTTGGCGAAGGAAGATAGTGAACGGTGGCGGAAGGAGGAGGAACAATGGAATAATAATAATGGAAATAGTAATAGGAGGCTTCAGATGGAGTTGGATAGTGTCCAGGATGCTGTTGAATTTGATATGGGGCAGCATCAAGGAAATGAGAATGGATATGGAAGAGATGCCATGATGGATGAAATGATGGATGATTTCGGTGACATGATGGGTGGAGGAGAGTTCGGAGGAGGAAGTGATTACTTTGACAACAAGACTCAGCTCAAGCTTACGGCACGTCATCTATTCTGTCTCGCTGCAGAGGGAGTCACGCTTCCTAAATCTACAACATTGGACGAGTCTGATGATCCATCAATCCATTGTGATATTGATAATTTTGAAACACGTGAATCATTGCTCAATCTGTGGTCATCCGCCCGTGCACAAATCTCGGAAGATATTATCAAAAAGACGCTTGGTCTTGTTACCGAACATAAGGAGACACTGCGTGGACATGATGTGCATGTATGGTACCCTAACAGAGATCAAGGATCAGAGGGAATGTTGCGTGTATTGAACTCTGCATTTGAGGGAAGTTTGACATACAATTTCGATTCAGAGCCAGCTGAAGATGGTCAAGATGATCTCTACCGATTCTGGGACATCCCTTCGCAATTTGTGGGGGAGAATAAACTGTTTGTTGATGTTGGATCGGCATTGGGATTTACTTCGATGCTAATGGCATATGAATACCCACGCACAACTGTTGTTAGTATTGAACCGGCTTCTCCATCTTGGCTCATTCAAAATATCAACTTTCGTTGCAATCTATCAGAAGAGCAACGCTCATATGTGCATCCGATATTAGCTGGTGTGGGAACAAAACATCATGATGATAATGATAGCATGATGAAAATGGTTTGGAAACCAAGCATGACCACGGCTACTCGTAACTGGAACATTGAGAGAGATTTCGATTTTGGTCAAGATATTGAATTGACTGTCCATTTACGAACCCTAAGGGCTATTCTTGCAGAGGCAACACCAGAAGACTTGCCACTGGGTACTCCCATCTCAGTGTTAAATTTGGACTGTGAGGGGTGTGAGTATAACTTGATCCCCTCGATGCATGAAACTTCATTCTGCCTCCCATTGCAATGAAAGCATTACGCACTCTTCGCCGTCTGCTTCTTGTTCTCAATATCTGAAGCACTTGAATCTAGAGCGACCGCTCGTGCTCGTAACGCCTTATCGGCGATTGTATGCCTGCGACCAGAACATGCCAACGTGATCAATCCTTACACCAAGGCAATTGTCGTCCTTCCTGCCTCTGTGGTTGCAGTTGGATCTGTTGTTTCTGTGCGAACAGGAGACAAGGTGCCGTGCGATGGTGTAGTCATTGAGGGGAAATCTCATGTAGATGAAAGCACTTTGACCGGCGAGTCTAGGCCTATAAGCAAGACAAGAAGGAGATGGGAATGTAATGGGTGAAATACGACGCAAGGCTACAAATAATAGTTGGGATGCGACAAGTCCTCCAGAGCAATCGCTTCAGAAAATGAGATAAAAATCATCTTAGAGAATAGCATTACATACTCTCGAGCTTGCAAATCACTGTGACTTCATTCAAGGTCCCTTCGACTGGTTGACTTGACCTTAGTTCCCTGAATTGCTGCCTCAAGTCATTGAGGAAGACTCCAACAACATCTCTTGATAGTCCAATAATTGGTTGGACTCGACTAATTGAATTGTACCTGATGTTGTCTATGTAGAAACCTGGAGTGTTCGCCAACTTGTATGCTTTATTATTCGCATACCCTGCGGCACCAGAACATCCAGGTACGCTTTGAACCACATTGCGTTCAAGACGAGGAACATTTGGATGAGCGAGAGCGATGATCGAGTTGGTGTCATTCAAAATCTCGCTCTTTCTTCTATAATCGGTGATGCCAAATGAGTCACTCCAACTATGTTCGAGCATGCCACGTCTTGTAGTACGTGCCAATAACAATGAAGGAGGAGAAAGCCCACTCTTACGAATTGCCTCTCTCGTGTACATGTACGCTCCCATAATGGAAAATCCTCTCACGAAAATTACAAGATGATTACCAATCCTTTGAACTCGCACGGAAACTCCATTGAGTTCGGCAGGAGGAGCTAACCTTGGGTTATCTCGGCTCTGGATCAACATTGCACAGATTGTCATGAATAGAATTGATACATTCCCTGCGAGACGACGACGAGTTTCGTTGTAGCTGGTCCACTATAGCAACAATGACAATGAGCATTGGTGAGAAAGAACAATTCTACTACGACTCGACTCAGTGAAGAAACAACTAATTGAAACGACTAACTTACAGCAGCATTGCACAGAGGGAGATTGAGCAGAAAGATGAGCGCTATCAAAACTGCAAACAAAGACGCATTCTGTTGTTGAATCGATCTCATGATGTCAAGTCAATGTGAGAGAAAATAATGAGAATGATTGTGCTTGAAAAATATTTAAAAATTATCAATAGTAACAAGCTATAAATAAATATGAATACGAATACATTGTCTACCACTCTAAAGCACGACCCCAGCCCATGATTTCACTCTTTGTTTCATAATTATCTTGAGTCTCCATCAACCTATTACCTATACGTGTATCCACTGCTTCCTTCATTGCGTCAGGATCAAAACAAACATCAAGCCCAGCTAATGCAATCTGCTCCACAGATCCCATATGTTTGTATGCATAGAATCCATACCTAGCGACTCTACTCGTAAATTTGTTATCATAACCGTTCATTGACATCACCCAACGATGGAGAGTAGCATATTTCTCTTCGCTTTTACGTGCGTCAACAATAAGAATGCATTTTCCTTCTACAGTCACGACATCAGTTGGGTATGTAGCACGATAGACTTTTAGGTCATTGAATTTTGCCCAGAAGGTTTTGCAGTAACCCCTGGCAACCTCGGACAATCTCTCAATTGCATCGTCCCTACCAAGACCAGAGACATTGCAGTACTCTTTGAAATCATCATCGCTTTCGAGTGCATCATTACCACTGCCACCTTGTTTGCTTTCAGCATTATTGTAAACCTTTGCCAGTCGATTTCGAAGAACATGAGTAGTAGCATTACTCTCCTGAATTAGTGATGCAGCTTTCACGGTGTCTATTGCAGCATCTTCATCCAGTCCAGAGACAGTGAGATATCTTGCAAAGTCGGAATGACTAACAACAGCATTACGGCCTTTCCCTCCTTCACCACCAGCTTTTCGGTATATAGCTCCTAATTGTTGTCGGATACCCAAACTATCATGAGATTGCCTAATGTTCTGCAATTTTGTAAACACTACTTCATGTGGCTGTCCAAGAGTCTTTGACAGCTCTTCGATCATTGACCTCATGGGCCCTGAGAGCGTCGAAAAGGTACACTTCATTGGAATTTGGCTCGCAACAAAATGCATTCGATTAGCAGCACTGCACTTTCTAATGCGTCCCATGACACGTTGGAAGGTAACAGTTTTCATTTCATCAACAATGAATGAGGAGATGATACGACTAATTCCAAGTTCTGACAGGGTAGTATTCACATAAGTCTCCACATCTTCAACTGATTCGCTTGCAGGTGCATCCGCATCCATGTTCAGAAGATTCTCTTTTCTAAACAGTTTCCCAAGATGACTGTACATTGATATGTCAATACCTCCACACTGACCACCAAATACATTCATGATCTGTGATTGGGAGATATCACTAAAATCATGAAGAACACTGTACACAGAGACAAGATTCGGAGTCATCACCTCGATCAACTCTAGAGGAAACGAATTCCTATTCTTGTTCATTCCCATCAGCCAACATTGCGGATGGAGACCAAATGTTTGTTGAAAGGAAGGAGTCTCGTATCTTTGTAGATACTTCTCATTACCATTGGGTAAGCCGTATATGTATTTGGCGGTGAACGACGAGCAAGTATGGATCTGCAACTTCTGTTTGGACACTTCCTCCTCCTCCTCCTCCTTCTCAGCTTGTCGTTTCTCAAACAACAACACATGCATTTGTACCAAGCAGAATGGGATGATCATAAGGTCATAGAAAGAAGGTAGCCCAAACTTTCTGGCAACGTCTACATATTGATCCCTCATCTCCTTTTCACTATCCTTTTTATCCAATAAAAATGGAATGAGATCAACAGCAGCCATGTGAGCGCTCTTGTCCACGACTTCACCTCCCCCAAAAGCCCATTCTTGCATTTGCTCTAGACTATTTACTTCTTCATTGACAAGGAAATTGAACAATTTCTTCATCATCGTGTGTATGCAACATTGATTTGGATCGCAATAATTCCACTTGTCCTCCGCAACAGCCCTGCACCCGATGGGGGCATAATGAAGGAAAAATACGATAAGAGTTTGAAGCGAGAATCTGCTGCCCAAATTGATGCGGGAAATGAGATCTCTGTAGCCATTGTCTGTCAAAGCCTTCACCATTGCATTTCCAATGGTTTCTCGTCTCTTGTTGAGTTCCTTTTCCAATTGACAACCAGTATACTCAGAAATGTCGACATCCTTCACAAATTCAATTAATCCCAAAATCTCACTCATCAAATCTGTCATGACCTTCCTTTCCTTATCCTTTGAAGCTGCGCGACTTCTATAGTTCTTTTCAAATTCCCCATTCACAATGTCAAGCATGGAATTGGCATTTTTCAACACACCTTTGAGACAACGCATTTTATTGCTGTCATTGTCAAGACCAGATTCTTGTTCGCAATCTGCTAACATTTCATTGACTTCATCATCTTGCTCAAATCCATCATGACTTATTGCAAAATCTAAATCTTTGTCATCTTGGGAGGAGGGTGAAGTGTCATTTGAATGGGGAGAGTAGTTTGATCCAGAGTCATCATCAGATGCTGAGGCGTCGGAGGATGATGCGTCCTCTGAGGCGTCGGAGTCGGAGGATGATGCGTCCTCTGAGGCGTCGGAGTCGGAGTCGGAGTCGGAGGATGAAGCATTGTTTGAGTCAAGCTCTGCCGATGATGCTGCTGCAGAAGAAGGAGATTTCAACCTTTCAAATTCACCAATTAAAACATCATCTCCCTGTTTGCTCTTCTTCTTTTTTGGTGACGATGCGGCAGTGGAGCCACTTCCGCCTTCAGAAGAAGAAGCGTAGTGACCATTAAACATTAAGCTGCTCAGCAATCTGTGAATAATGAAGGCTGATTTTGTTGGCTGGCATGCTAGGAATGTTACGGCTTGAGGGTGGATCTTCATCTTATTATCCTTATGTGATTGGTGTGAAGTGTTGAACTTGTGTAGGGTTGGATGAGTGATATGTACTTACTTTTCTTCATTGGGGAGGTGTTGCCTGTGGCTGTGCTCGAGGTTTTGGATTTTTGGGGCTTCTCCCGCCTGAAAATCGTGAGGCCTACAGCGTGACCTTCAATTCTAAATGCGTCTGTCCGACTTCCCACTCCAAGCCGACCTTCAATTCCAAATTCGTCTGTCCGCCTAGCCACCACAACGTTGCACAAAAAAAATAATCATCCCAAACAAACACATGCACGAACAATACCAGACATGCCAAACGGACAAACAGCACACAAGCAAAAGATGAACCGACAAAACAACGACAACAATAACCAATAACGACAACGACAACAATGAGCACTCCAACAAAGCCAAAGAAAGAGTTGTCCCAACACCCCCAGGGATCACCTACAAAATTAGGGTACCGTCATGGTAAAATACCCAGGAATGATGATGAAGTAGAGGCCAGACTCGCCAACAATCAGTTGCCCGATATTGTAGTCGACGCAACTCCGGACCTTGCAGTCAGTGGAACGATTGACTTTAATAGGCCACATCCAGGCCCTACTCTCAAAACTAGCACAATCGACATCAAAGCAAAACAAAAGGCTGCTGCAAAGGTTGCGAGGCAGGCAATCCGACGCAGAGAGAACAAGAGAAAGGAACTGAAACTGGCCCCTGCCGATGTATTCTGTGTCAAGTTTTTGAGGCATGTAATTAAAAGGAATACAACTAGACTGGAGCTGGATCCTGTACCCAAAGATGAAACTCTGTCTGGTTACTTAAAATACAGGGGAAGTAAAACTGTCGAGTTTGTTGGATCACTTGTTAAAACTATCGTCCTCCCATGTTTGTGGTTCGATGGTAATAAGACCCGACAGGCTTGGGAGAAGGATAAAAAGGAAAGCACTGCCAAAACAAATGTCAACAACTCCACAGGATCTCATGCTAAGAATCTGAAAGCCCTTCTGAATCTGAATATAAACGACAAGTATCGTGATCCTCTTGTTATGGCAGAGTATGAGGAGAGCAATATCATCACATTTGGTGAATACAAAAAAAGGCCATATGCTTTTGAAACCATGTTTGAAACTGAGGATGGAGATGCTATAGCAAACTCCCTTGTCCCAGGCTTTGTTAAATGTAGCACCTACGGCTATGATGAAGATGATTTCAAGGAGGTACCACACGGGCTCTCTTGGGATGGCAAGGAGTTGTGCACTTCAAATCTTAAGTATGTGAAGTTAGCGGATATAGAGGATAAATATGTCATCATTGATGTCGCAAAGAAGAAAGAAGACAAGCAACTGACTATTGACACTACTGGCTTGAGGGGAAAGAGAGTCGCCTTTTATCGTGTTGGTGATTTCCTTACACGTGAAGAGATCGATCGTATCATTACAACCTGTGAAAGGTGCAAACATGCGATCCCTGCTTTCATTTTGACTTGTGTAAAGTATCGACATCACCAACTTATCAAGAAGAATGAATTGGCGACGAAGAAGCCGAGAGAAATTGAGCAAGAAGACGAAATTGCCGAGGTTGCTGAAGATTTCGTGAAAGCTCTGCGCGAGGCGATGTGTGACTATTGTGATGAATTTGCAATTGAGAATTTTGAACGGCTTACTTGGTTGACTTGGAGTGCCTTTGATGATAACCTCGACACATTTTTCACAGTGCAAGGAAAGGGGAAGCGCGTTAATCGCAGGATGAGAGTAACAAGGAATGTTACAAATGATGAGGAGAAGAAACGAATGTGGGACGATGTCAGACAACTGGAATACACCACTATCTTATCCATTACACAGCAAGGTACTGATAGAGATGTCTTTAGAATGTTCCGATGCATCAGTGAAGGGTTTACTTCACTCGAGTCTTATCTCAAGATATTTGAGCAGATACCATTCGAGGAGTTCTTTGAGGTACTTGTGGAGATCTGTCGCCCTCGTTGTGGCATGTACACCACGAGAGCGCTAACAATTCTATCAATCTTCGTCGTTTCTGCAATATTGTTCGATGGTAAAGTTCCTACGGAGTCTTTTGATATCCTATCATTCTGGCAAATCAATGAAAAGAAAGCTAACTTGATTCGCAATTGTATCAATGGGGTGTATGATGGTGTTGGGTGTGATACTCATGTGATCCAATTCCTAACAGCTTGTGCCATATTAAAGGGTGTAGAGGAGATGAAGGATGATGATTTTTATCAAATTGGAAAGAATATACAGAAAGACCCAGGCGCTTATATGAATGAGATTATTGGCGAATGTGGACAGTCTTTCAAACGTCGTGAAGATGAAAGCCAACGATGGGGAGTGTGGAGATGTGTGTTGCACAAAGTATCATTAAAAAGGGATGAATTCAAGCGAATCATTGATAAGTGGCTGCCAGGTTGGGATAATGAGGTTGAGTAATCTAAAGAACGAAATTAACACCACTGTGCCTCATCATGCGTACCAGCTCCTCGATTACTTTGGAGCTGGCGACAACTGCAATTTTTCAATTGGTTTGATTCTTGGTAGAACAAACTGGGGCTTTATTCCAACAAGCAAGAAACCAAGTTCAGAACGAGCCGAAGATACTCACAAACGCGTTTGTACGCACTATAATTTTGCACGGCGCTGTAAAGAATGTTGTGACTTTCCAACGCTGCCTGTTCGTCCTCGCCTGCCAAGTACTACTGTGGTGGAGAATGGTGTGTTTGGAGACGCAGACGTTGAAGATGAGGCCAACAACTCCTCTGCAGCACTAGAGAGCAAGACTGTCGCTGATGTTGCGGGCTCAATGTGTGATGGATTTGATGCATGGGCAGAAGAAAATCAGCTGCATGATGTGCCTGATGATTATGGGTGGAATGAAATGTCTGCTTATGTCAAAATGGACTCTCGATAATATGATATCAATGAGCTCTGTTATGCAACAGATATACGAAGGGTCTTTAACTTAACGACGTTCATCGAAACATACATATTAATCAAACATAACAAACGTAATTATCGGGAGTATATCTCCGTCTCCCTCAGAAGCAGTTTCGCCAGTTGCTCCAAAGGAAGTTTGTAATGTTATCAGTCCAGCTTCTCCAGGTACTTGACCCTCTCCAAGATCTCTCTTTTGCTAGTCTCCTCTATCTCCCCCGCAAGCATATACTCATCCAAAATCATGTACACCTTGTTGAAGTTAAACACAATATCCAACTCACAAACATTGGCAAAGTAGGAATCCAACAACTCCACAAATAAATGTATTGATTCCAAATAACTCAATTCATTATCTTGCACATCCACGGCAATAGTAAAAAATAATCCAGCATACCGACGATAGATTAATTTGTAACTGTTGTATTCAATAAAGTTGGTGTATTTCTTATCACGAGATGTCACCAGGCGATGAACCTCCGCTTCGATTCTTGCCTTTTCAGCCTCGGTTTGGTTGTTGGCGGAGTAGTCTGCTGAAGAGAAGCCATTGGCTGTGGCACCGGCACCGGAGCTGGGGGGAGGGACATACCACTTGGACAAGCGTGTCTTCCCCTGCCGATTTTGTAATAAGAAGAACCGAATCATTTTATTATTTTTGAGCTGCCGTTATTAGTTTGGTTTATTTTGGATCTGGTATCTATTAACTTGCTGCTTGCTGAGGTCGGCGATGAGAGAATGCGCACGAAATGAGTTCACAGCATAATATGGTACGAGCAACAATAAGAGAACTGCGCTTTCTTACCGTGTAGATTTTTATGTGTATGTTATGGTGCTATGCACGTTTCGGATGTATCATTGTCATCAGCTTCTTTGATTTGATGAACGTTATGTATGTGATACTCTTATGTGAGTTTACAGAAAGACGAGCCTATGTACATACGTGCTCTCTCTCCGATCGATCTCTATTTCCTTGTCCTAGATAAGATTTGATTCCACTCCTGCTCATCAATTTGACCGTCAGCGTTTGTATCTATTACTTCAATCATTGAATTCACCAGCTCCACTGTTGCCTCTTCTTCTCCCAAAATGAGCTTGATAGCCTCTCGGATTTCATCCGAACTTAGCACTCCATCTCGATTCAGATCTAGATCCTCAAACGACAGTTGGCTGCCTATCGTAGACCATCTATCTTTGCAGCAAAATCTGACGATGATATCGACTGCTTTGATGTAATCATCGTCGTTTGGAAGTGCATTCGTCGCTTCCAACTCTTTGTTGAGATCCATTAGAGGTTTAATCTTACAGAAGCCTTTTAGCAAGTTCCGCGGAAGTGCTACAGATATGACTTCATTGTTGTCAAATTCGTTTGAATCACAGGTCATGCTCTGTCTCCAGTATGCAAAGTCAGTATGCAAATATCCACGACGCTCTACCCTTCCATCCTCCAGTACTCTTGCTGACTTGCCTTCCTCTACGTTCTCTCGTGAGTATTCAATAGCATCGCGCAGTTGTTTTCTTGTCATTTTGACGACAATTATTTTCAACGGAAATGGTAGCTCACTCGTTAACTGTTGATAGCTCATAAAGCTATCTTCGTAAGTCTTTGCAGCAAGCATTGGAGCACCATTAATGACGCATACATCTGCATCGAGCTCCTGCTTGACAGCACTGCAAAAGAAGCCTCCAACTGTTCCCTGCTGAAATCGACTGAGTTCTGATGACAATGGAAGAGGGTTTCCTGAAGAGTCCACAAAGTATTCTGCTAGCATGGTATTTGCATCAATCACTGTAAAGTCTTTCATCTCATCCAGCGCAGCCAATCTCTTTTCAACTATAGTCTTCACGATTGGACAAGGCTGATGATGGCTGTCATCTAACTCCTCGAAAGCGACATTTACACTTTGAAGTGTGTTATTCTCAAATTGCATATCGACAATTGCAGCACGCTGCGCATTCATTCCACTCTTGACTACTTGGATTGTTTGCTCTTCATTGCTGCCACCATCTGATACAAACTCGTGTATTTTGACATGTTCATGTCCACCAAGTATCACACCTCCAATCGGCGTTCCACTATTTCTTTGCGATTGAAACTCCAACATCCACTTTGCTAAATTCAAATCTCCTTGAAGCGATTGATGTGTCAATGGCACAATACATGAGATATTGCTATCTGGCATATTATTGTTCAGTTTGTCCGATATCTCCGCATACGTCTCTTTCACATTCGCAATATTCAATCCACGAAATGTACCATCACGAAACATATCACTCTCATCGCTCATTAATCCAATCAGGGCTACAGAGACTGATTTGCACTCGGAAGAGACAATGTCCATTTCTCTAGATTGGCGACCTAAGCCTAAAATATTGGAATTCAGCACTGTTACACTCCCCCTTCCACCTAATTCATTTAGTCGGTCTTTCAGATCACTTATTTGCAAATCAGCCTCATGATTCCCTAGAGAAACATGCGTTATCCCTGCAGCACGTATGGCAGCGACGTGTCCTCTTCCATTATCTATAGAACTCAATGCTGATGGTGATAGAAAGTCACCATTGAGTGTGACAGCAGATGCTTTGGGGTTCAATGATCTAACGAATGTGGCTAGTTTTGGAAGGTTCGAAAGATCGTAGACATCGTTTATTGATACCAACCGCACGGTCACCTGATTATTATCTGTGCTTGCAGTTGTTGAGTGGAAAGATTGTGTACACGAGCGGAGATGAATCTTTGACTGAGAGGATTGGTTCAGAGAAAATCTGTGCCATCGTGTAGGGTGCAACAAACTGATTGATGGAAGTCGTCGCTTCATCATCTATGACTTCGACGGATTAGAGGCTTTCTATCCTCACAATGGTAGGAGTGATAGTAGACGTTGCTATGACCTGGAGAAACGGTCGGCTGGCGCTCTTGCGCGCAGAACATTTTTGATTCAGAGTCGAAAAAGGCTACCATACTAATTCCTATTCATATCAGCTGCCTATTGAAATAAACTTTCAAATCTCCGCTCGCGCTCGCTCCATCGATCGCAACGCAATGACCGGTCGGTTGCAGTTAGTGGTAGGTTAGTGCTAGCCCTTAGCCCTGTGGTCCAAGCCTAAGTGACGTTTCATAGGCAATTAAAGTTGATGAGGTTTGGCTGCAAGCTGCAAAGTCATTGCACATGAAACACAGCATGAAATATCTATAATATGGCGTTTCCACTGAGGACATCTTCAAGAGTAACAACAACTGCTGCTACCGCCGCCGCTACTAATAATCATACGAGAAGAAGAGCAGTCCGTATACTATCAGTTTTCGTCATATTTTCAGCCGCGGCTCTCGTTAATGTACACAAGGCTCCATTATACGATATTGATGTGCTCAAAGAAAGTCTCATTGAATCTCTCTCAGCGTTATCAAGTAATACTACAACGTCAATAAAAACACAACAAAAGAAGCACTCTCTATATTGTCATCTAACAGAACGCCAGATAAATGAAAAGACTAAACACTTCCTATGCAATGGATGGAATGAATCAGATAGGCTGATCCAAGTTGGAGAATCACACATGCATGAGCCTGAGGTGATTTGGGTCACTTCAGAGTTCAAAGATATCGTTCCACTGGTCAAAACTAGCATGCAAATCCGTCTAGAGAGACATGGAAAGATATTTGCTGATAATCTTGCTCAGTACGAACTTGATGATATTGATCCAGAATGGAAGATATTCATCTATGATGTGTCAGACAATGGCATCGGAAACGGGTGGCTTTGGAACGTGAACAATACAATATCTCCAATGGTTGGCTGCAAACGTATCAACTTCCTAACGCGAACTGCTCAAAATGGTCGCCGTATGCATTATTGGGTTAACCAGATAAGAAGTGGCAACAGTATCAGCATGGCGTCGGCTTCGGCAAAGCCCATGAACTTTACAAACATCTTCGAAAAAGAAAAACTCAACCCGGCGTGTGCATCAGTTCAGAGGCTGTCATTTCATGTAAGAGAGGATATCAACCGTGCCATCGATGATTACATGGAAAAGCGCAACTCAACAATTGCACGTAGTAGCAGTAGTTTGGATAGTGACTTGAGCTATACCATAGCTCATTTGCCAAGACCCGTTGACGTACGCACATTTTGGAATGAACAAGTATGCAACACACGCTGCTCCTTACGCAACTTTGTTTCCAAGTCTGTTTTGAGAATGACATTGAAGCATCCCGAGTTGAAAGTCAATACGGACATCGCGGGCTACATCCGTGGAATGGGAAGGACGAGAGTTCATCAGGCTTATATTCGAGGAATGTTAGAGACAAAAATAATAGTTCTCGCTCAACGAGGTAGGAAGCTTGAACGTGGGTTGCCATATTTTTATTGTTTCTTTCTAACAGACGAAAAATTTGCTCATCTCTTGTGACAGACAAATGGGAGGATCATTTTCGACTTGACGAAGCCCTGCTCTCAGGAGCGCTGGTGTTGCATGACCCGCAAACCTATTGGCCGCACAGGATGGTAGATGGAATCAACTTTGTGGTTTATCACAACATATCGGATTTGGAGTCCAAGATTTTATACTATTTGGACCCCATGAATGAGCAAGGGAGGATGACGATAGGGCAGCGAGGCAGAGAACTTGCTTTGAAGCATCATCGTCTTTGGCATCAGGCAGAACGCATTCTCCTAAATGATATGTCTTATCACAATGACTACGGATTATACAACAAGCCTTGGATGAATGGAGAATACTCTCCGTCTGTTTACCAATAGATTGCTATAAAATTATTAGTCCAAGTCATCAAATGGTGATGAAGAAACATTATTCCCAGAGCCAACATCTGAGTCATCAGTTTTACAATTTGATGCTGCCGCAGTATTATTTTGTTCCATTACTCTCGCTCTCTCTTCTGCTTCTTGCCTCGCTCTCGCTTCTTCCTCCTTCATTCTGAGTTTGGCCTCTTTCTTCATCTTTCGCCTCTCCTCCTTTTCTTTAGCTCGCTCCTCTTTCCTAGCATTCTTCCGTTGCCTTTGAAATGCACTCGCCATTGCGTTTCCAATCATTCCCTCGACGCGATTGTTAAGGAAACGAAATAGCCCTGAAATAATCATTGGTCCAACATTGATGCCATATTGTCCTAATGCACCCGCATCACCACCTAGACCCCCTGCAAGCAATTGTGCTGGTCTGATGGGTATGTTGGGAATCGGAAAGAAGTACTTCGACTTCATCACCCAAGATAAGAGCACCGATACAGATAGCCAAGTTGATAATCCGTCAATGATAAACAAGAGAAACATTCCAACGTATCCCTTCGAAGACGAATATTCGCGACATCTCGATAACTCATGCCTCCGTTTGTCTGTGTATACGACGAAATTGACATGTGCTACTTCAAATGCGTGACTCAACAATGGCCAGAACATCACAACGAGTATTGCAGCACATGTATAGATGATGGTGGATTTGATTCTTCTCCATTTCCGTTTGTCCGTTTCCTGTTGGTATACTTTATGCTCTTCATAAGATAATGTGTTGATGAGTTCCTTCTTGTCAAGCATTCTTGATAACTCATCCGCACCATATCCATGCTCTCGAGCAAGTCGACGCTTAATATCTCTAGCCCTCATTTCGGAAATTTGTATAATGTTCAAGCTCTTGGTTTCTAAATCGACTCCATCATTGATGTAATCTTCCGGTGGAAATAACCGATCGTTCAGTTGAGATGCAAGATTGGTAAGCAATCCATCGGCAGCTACAGGTACTACTCCAAAATGTAAATTGTTGGGTAAGACGTGGTACTGAGGAACCAATTGTATCGCTAATAGAAGGAGTGGCAGTTTTGATAGAAATGTCAGCAGGGCATTTCCGTGGCAGCACCGCCTGCTGCTCTGTCGTTTCATGATGGATATGATATATAGAAAGTAGGCGGCTATTCAGCGACGAAAGAGGGTGTAGAGGTTATTGTATGTTGTGGTTCTGTTATGCATTTCATGACTGTAGTAACGGTGGTGCTTGCCTGCGAAATGCCTTCACTGATAAATAATACACGCGTCATTATGGTTTTTGATTTTTGCTCCTGCGATCGATCGAGGGACAGACGAAGTAGAAGGAAGAGTTTCCCGGCTTGGACAATTGGGGTAGGCAAGCTTTGATCAACTACAATGCTATTCTTGTGAAATTTTATTTGCTTCTATCTTAAATAGCAACTCTCTTTTCCTCTATTGAATAACACTCGATAACGTCTCCCTCCTCCAACTCGTTGAATCCATCAAGCTGAAGCCCACACTCCTCTCCTCTCTTCACACTGTCGACGTCTTCCTTGACTCTACGCAAGCTGCTAGATTTCAGCTTATCTGAGCCTTCAACGACATCTCCATTACGCAATACTCTGTAAAAACATGACAGAGGCTTTTCTCCGATTGACTTTGCTTTGAAGAGGTTTCCATCAATTACCCTTAGACCCGCAACGCTTACAGATGCCTTGTTCTTGTCAGTGACTTCGAATACAGCCTGAACATTTGCTTTACCGTGAACCCTGGTTGTGTATTCAACTGGTAAATGACCGGCAAAAACTTCTTTTGCATCTTCCAACAACCGATAGATGATGAGATGGTTGCGAATAGATACTTCTTCGGTCTCAGCAAGGTTCTTGGTTTCCCGATCAGCAATGCCTACCTTACCAAAACAGAAAATGGCAGCATCACTTTCCCTTGCCATTCTCACGTCGGATGTTGTCACAACCCCTGTGCTCATCTCTACTGGATCAATGATAATATCAAGCTTGGAATCTGTCCCAATGCTTACCAATGCATCGCGTACAGCCTCTAACGCCCCATGTGAGTCAGCCTTGATTACTACTGGAATCCTTATTGTTCCAGCGTCTTCGTCGTCTTCGCCATCGAAACCGTATTTTTCCTGTGCCCTTTGCAACATCAAACCCTGCTTCGCAGCTGTTCCAGTAACCTGAAGCTCGACATCGTTCTCAAAACCAGCTCTTTCTTCATTGCTCAATTCCGACTCTCTTAGACGAATAATCTCTTTTGCTTCATCTTCAGAAGATGCGCATACGATTGGATCGCCAGCTTTTGGTAATGATTTGAACCCTACAATGCGAACTGGTTGTGATGGTCTGCCCTTCTTTAGAGGACTGTTTGCAACATCATTTAGGAATTTGACCCGACCTCCTGTTGTGCCAGACACGACAAAGTCCCCTCTTTCAACTTTGCCCCACCTAATGACACAATCAGCAACAACACCCAATCCTTTTTCCATTCGAGCGTCGATCACAATTCCTTCTCCTTTTGCATCATCATCGGCACGCAGATCCATCATTTCACTTTGCAATGCCAACCCTTCAATTAAATCATCCAGGCCATCGCCTGTTATTCCAGAGACTGGAAACAGTTGGCATGCACCGAACTCTCCCTCGTCTCCTATATTTTCGGTGAAGATATCATGCTCTATCAATTGATTCTCAATTCTCGTGACTGCCTCATCAATATCAATTCCAGGTTTATCAATCTTGGATACAGCAATTACGAGTGAGATTGATTGTGGTTGTGAACGTGCAATGGCTTTGTACATATCAATAATCTCCACAGTCTGGGGCGAAATACCATCGTCAGCGGCAACTACGAGGACAATGACATCAGTAGCGCTGGAGCCTGATTGACGCATTTTCTTGAAAGCGGCGTGGCCAGGAGTGTCTAAGAATGTGACGGTTGATACAGGAGAGTTGGAAGAATCATCACCTCCGTCCTCAAATGGGAGGGGGACTTCAAAAGCAGTAATCACTTGCGTTATCCCACCAGCTTCAGTGCCTGCAACATTTCCAGAGGATGCGTCATCACTCTTTTTGCCCTTCTTCTTTTTAGATTTTTTAGATGCTTTGCCGGCTCCCTTTGGAGTATTTGCACCAGTCACTGCTCTCCTACGCAAGCTGTCCATGAGTGTTGTCTTCCCATGATCAACGTGTCCCATGATCGAAACCACTGGACTCCTAGGTGGCAACGCAGCGTATCGTTCTTCCTCTTCGGTCTTTGCCTCGTCATCTAAAGAAGCATCACTTGACTGCCTCATAGCTCGCCTCTCTGCCTCTTCCAACACACTCATCTTCTTTTCCGTCTTTGTTGGTTCAATACCCAGCTCGATGCAGATCAATTCCATCATTTCTACATCAATTTTGAACGAATCTTGATTGGCGCTATTGTATGACAGAGACTCTCCAAGCGAACGCAACGTACGAACAATGGTGCGCTTGTTCACACGTAGTAATAAAGAGAAATCAACAAGAGTTTGAGGAGTCGAGGGAAGACGAGCCGTCGTTGGAATGGAAGATGGCAAATGCTTTCTGATCTGACGCTGTTGATTCTGCCGACGTCGATCAAAATTTGACTGCCTATTCGGACCTCGCTGCTGATTGAACCTTTGATTATTCCTCCTGTAATTATTTTGATTCCTGTGGTTTTGATATGATTGCTGCTGCTGCTGCTGAGGTCTGCTTCTCCAATTCATCGGACCATTTGAGTTTCGGGCATTACCAAATTCATCCACGTTGAAAGGAACAGCTTCACCAGCATTAAGAAATCGCTGTTCCATGTCCTTTTTGCGTTGCATCGAATTGGCCTTCATGACTTGCTCAATTGACGTTGCGTTACCTGCTGGATCATCACCTTGGTTTGGCGGAGGAGAATCTTCCTTCTTCCTGTAAAAGGAGGGCCTCCATGTGGACCCAACTCTGCTCGAAGTGCTGTTATCTGGAGATGTTGCAGTTGGAGCAGAAGGTTGTGAAAAGGACGAGTTGGTACTACGCCAAGACTGCCTCTGATTTGTATTTTTCATAAAGGCATTCCTCAACGGTGTAATATCCTTCAAGTCTTCTCCGGCTAATTGTGATGGTTGTTTGATCACATCTTGGGTATTATTTCTTCTACCATAGTTGTTGTTGTTGTTAGAAAACTCATTGTTTGATCTCCTGCCTTGCTGCTGGTTGTTCTGCCAAGGAGCATTTTCATTACTCCTAGTGGGTGAGCGTGATTTCCAATTGCTTCTGCTGTTGTCATTATCATGAGATGGAAACGATGCAGCTGCAGGACGGGACCGCCACGGTTGTTGTTTCGATCCATCAGATTTTCTTTTGATCATATTAGAGAAAGCTCCTCCTTCATTACTAGGTGGTTTCGTTTTCTTCACCTCGACTTTGTCGGCGGCTGCGTTGTCGTTCCTAGACACATTTTGATTCCGTCGATTTGCAAATGCTTTGAACGACATGGAGCGAAAGGATTGATGCGAAACAACCAAGTCAATAGTCCGCCGACGGGCATTACCGTGTGCGAATATGTGGTGACAAGAAGAGCGAAGCATAGTTAATTCTTTGAGCAAGGTTCCTTCCCACCCAGTCGATTCACTGACAATGCACGGTCTCTCAAAATGGGCGGTGGCGAGTGGCGAGGCGGCGAGCGCGAGCTGCTTATTTGCTTGCTTGCAGTTGCTTGCGGCTTGCTTTTCGGTTTGTCTGCGTCGTTGGAAGATCAAGATGTCTGTCTCGGATAGGTATCTTCTGAATGCTGTCCGACGTCTTACAGATCCCGCCCACCCGGTACTTAGGTCCGTCCTCTCATTGATTATCAAAGCGGTATCATGTGATACAATTGACAGGATGAAGCATAAAGTAATACCATCCAAGACATCGCCATCGAAAATAATGGGCAAAAAAAGATGTTCATTGCTATACTTCAGCGTATATTATAGATTGAAGATAAGATGTACGATAAGAAGCTGAATATGGAGCTGCCAAAACTTCATCAGGTCACCTACGGCTGATACGTCCAACGAATGCTTGAGCCGTGAAAAAGATGCTTCTATACTATCATGGCCAACTATCATGGGCCGCTAGAAGCTGTGGATTGCCATATTCACAGCGTGAGATACGATTTGGCTGTCAACAGAGATGCTAGCGGCCATCTCAGATGCTTCATCAGGTCACCTACGACGTTGTAACGACGCTGTTACGTCCAACGAATGCTTGAGCCGTGAAAAAGATGCTTCTATACTATCATGGCCAACTATCATGGGCCGCTAGAAGCTGTGGATTGCCATATTCACAGCGTGAGATACGATTTGGCTGTCAACAGAGATGCTAGCGGCCATCTCAGATGCTTCATCAGGTCACCTACGACGTTGTAACGACGCTGATACGTCCAACGAATGCTTGAGCCGTGAAAAAGATGCTTCTATACTATCATGGCCAACTATCATGGGCCGCTAGAAGCTGTGGATTGCCATATTCACAGCGTAGATACGATATTGTGCTCGAGAGTATTGCTAGCGGTCATCTCAGAGCTTCATCAGGTCACCTACGACGTTGTAACGACGCTGTTACGTCCAACGAATGCTTGAGCCGTGAAAAAGATGCTTCTATACTATCATGGCCAACTATCATGGGCCGCTAGAAGCTGTGGATTGCCATATTCACAGCGTGAGATACGATTTGGCTGTCAACAGAGATGCTAGCGGCCATCTCAGATGCTTCATCAGGTCACCTACGACGTTGTAACGACGCTGATACGTCCAACGAATGCTTGAGCCGTGAAAAAGATGCTTCTATACTATCATGACCAATTATCATGGGCCGCTAGAAGCTGTGGATTGCCATATTCACAGCGTAGATACGATATTGTGCTCGAGAGTATTGCTAGCGGTCATCTCAGATGCTTCATCAGGTCACCTACGACGTTGTAACGACGCTGTTACGTCCAACGAATGCTTGAGCCGTGAAAAAGATGCTTCTATACTATCATGGCCAATTATCATGGGCCGCTAGAAGCTGTG